>KV441639.1:1344626-2048726 GCA_001644535.1 Pyrenochaeta sp. DS3sAY3a | reverse complement strand
AATATATAGAAACCTACTAGGAACCTAAAGCATTACTAGTAGAAGCTAAAGAAGTATTAATAGTAAAAGTCTATAAAGAGGAGCTAAGAGAGAACTAGTTAAACTTAGTTACTATTAGATTTAAATCTGCGGCGGCTAACTTAGTTAGCAGCCTAGCATCTCGCTTAAGCTACTTAAGCTTAGCAATAGAAGCTATTTTACGTTTTATTATCTTGTTCTCGCGAGTAGAAAGAAGACCTAACTACTTACGCAGCTAGAGGCGGCGTACGTCTAGTTTAGATTTACGCTCTTTAATCTCCTTAAGCTCTAGTTTAAGTTTACGTTTTAACTTATCTAGCTTTGCTTAGTCCTTGTTAGTTACTACTAAATTGCATTTAGAGCTACAAGCTAGGCACTTAGCATAATAACTAGACGTAAGGTTAATCTAGTAGACTCGCGGAGGCTCGCTAGTAGAGAGGCGATAATTATAATAATTTAAACATAGTAATAGCATTACGTAGAGTAAAAAAGCAATATAGTAAGCTAAGCGAGACTAACAAATTAAGAAAGACTTAGCCTGCTTTAGCATGTTTAAGAAGGTAAAACAGTTAAGAGATATATAACACTATAGGAGTAGGGCTTAATAGACCTTATATTACTAACTACTAAGACAACCTACCTAGCGTGCCTACTATATAGTGTACCTATATAGTATATGCACCTACCTAGAAGCAGAACCCTCTTATAGCAGGCTACTATACTTTGCACTCTACCTATAAAAGGAGACTTCTAGAATTACAAGACGTAATCCTAGAAAAGAGAGCGAGTGTTACAATCTATAGCGAACAAGCTTAGATAGCAAGGTACTATAGAGAATAAATAGAGCAAGACAGCTTATTACTAGCTACCTAGAGGAACTACTAGTATTAATAGAAGAAGTTACGTAAGTAGATTCTTAACTAGCTTAGAGAGAATGCTAAGAGCACTAAGCATAACTAATTATCTAATATAATCGCGAAGTTTAAAGAACTAATAGAGCTAATTAAGACTAATTAACTTCTTAAGGAAGAGGCAGTAGAGGAATATATAAAGGCTCTAGCTAATAGATTATAATTCTCCTCTTCGTAGTTATTCTAAGTTTCCTACGCAATACATATACTTGTCTTTACTTGTATTAATCATCCTGCACTCTAACTACCTAGTCACCCCGTCCGCTGTCTATCTCTAAAGCACCGTGATTCGACGTAGTACCTACTATAGTACTCCCCTGTAAGGTACGTAGGAGGATCATAACAAGAGGCTAATCTTTAAAGAGTAAGTATATAAGCTAATCTTAGTATATATTTTTTATAGAATAGAGTTTTTTTAATTTTATAGCCTGTGCGTGTAGCGCGAACAGCTTGCATCGCAAAGCAGCTCCTTGTAATAGCAGCATTTAAGTCTTAGAGTATCTAAATACTCTACCTTAGTATCTAACTTTAGTGGAAGACATAGTTGAGCAAATTCGCTACAAACTAACCGATGCAGCATTCTAATATTCCTCGTAATGGGTTCAATTGACGCTCTCACGCTGCACGGTGCGTTCGCAAACCTCCCACCGCTATCTGCGTCATCGCAAGAGCTCCGTTCGCAGACGCGCCAGCTCATCCAGTCGAACGCGAATATCCCCATCCTTGTCGTGCTAGACGACGACCCCACGGGCACCCAGACATGTCACGACATCACCGTCCTCACGACCTGGGAGATCCCTATCCTGGCTGCCGAATTCACAAATACGCGCCCAGGCAGCGGCTTCTTCATCCTCACAAACTCGCGCGCGTTGCATCCTCCCGCCGCCCAGGCCGTCGTCATCGAGATCTGCCGCAATCTGAAAGAGGCAGCCACACAGGCTGGGACATCGTTCGAAGTCGTGTTGCGCGGCGACTCGACCCTCCGCGGGCATTTCCCGCTCGAGCCTGATGCCGTCGAGGAGGTGCTTGGAGTCAGCGATGCTTGGCTTCTGGCGCCCTTCTTCCTGCAGGGCGGGCGATACACACTCAATGATACCCACTACGTCGCGGAAGGCGATCTGTTGGTACCAGCTGGCGAGACGCCTTTCGCAAAGGATGCTACCTTTGGCTACAACAGCAGTAATCTAGTAGATTGGGTTGTCGAGAAGAGCCAAGGGCGCATCTCGCGAGAGCGCGTCCAAAGCATTACTTTGGCCGAAATTCGAGTTGGCGGGCCGGACGATATTGAGCGGAGACTGCTCGGAGCTGCAAAAGGAACGGTTTTCATCATCAATGCCGTTGCAGAAGAGGATATGGATCTTGTTGTTCTTGGTATCCTTCGGGCATCTGCGCAGAACAAGAAGTTCTTGTTCCGTTCTGCAGCGGCGCTCGTTTCAGCACGCTTGGGAATATCGCCTATTCCACCGATTGCTGCTCGCCAGCTTCGAATGGACCCTTCTGTGGGAGGGCTCATTATAGCGGGTTCGTACGTGCCCAAGACAACAGCACAACTCCAGACTTTGATCGCGCAAAGCAAGGAGAAGCTGGTAACTGTAGAGGTCGACGTGAATAAACTTCTCAGGAGCGAGGATGCGCGTCGAGAAGAGCTGCAACGAGCCCTCAAGTCAACCATCAGATACCTGTTCCACCCAAAGGATGTGCTAGTCATGACGTCTCGCGACTTGATTACCGGGTCGGACGGAACGTCTTCGCTAGATATTGGAAGCATCATCGCCGACGCTCTTGTCTCGTTTCTCACGCAAGTAGACATAAAGCCAAGGTATGTAATTGCGAAAGGCGGTATCACAAGCAGCGACTTGGCCACCAAAGCTATTCGCATGAAACGAGCCACCGTCGTTGGGCAAGCAGCACCGGGTGTGCCTATTTGGAGATGCGATGAGCCAACGTGCAAATGGCCTGGCCTGCCATATGTCGTGTTTCCAGGAAACGTTGGAAACAACGATACGCTCGCTGCGGTCGTGGAAAGATGGCGTCTCCCGATACCAATGAATCGTTGCTGAGCTTAGGCAATTTGCTAGCTCCGTCGTTACAATAGAAGGATTGAGAAACGAGAAGCATGTGGGTGTGACCTTATTTGAGACTGTGGTCCGGTCGCGTTTTCCTGAATGTTTACATGACATTCTCCTCACCAATACGAGCAATTCGAACTCGATGCATATCAGTGCCTTTGACGTAGAGTTAAACACGAGCTTCATTCTGTTGTTTGATACGCTTTTCGGTTGATCAGCTAACGAGGCCATCCACCATGCGGCTTTCATTCCTCAATTTGACTTGTGTTGCGTTTTCTATTTCTGCGTCTGCAAATCCATGCAGTCCAGCCATCGGCACTCCGGTACCTTGCGATTATGACTGGTGGCATCAAGAACGTAAGGTTGTGATTGGGCGTGCTTCGCAAGTCAATCTCCAATGTTGGGATCTTGGGAGATTGTTGCTGGAAACAACACATGGTTTTATGACCCAAACGCGACTGTTGGATCAATTCAAGGGCCTTAGGACGGCTTTCGAAGGCAACTAATGGCCTCGTTGGCGACTTGGAATGTTTAGCTGATTATTACTGGTGTATCGCGTTGTTGAAAGGGCATTCGAATGTCGAAGTGTTTAAGTGGGCAATTAATACACTCGATTCACGGATGTACTTTGTTGAGCCAACAAGCATGCATCACTGCATTATGTTCTGGTGGTTCACATTTGATCAAACAAATTCGTGGACAAGGTGGGTAGACCAATGCAAAACGCAACCTGGAGATATAAATAGCCTGCTGCTTCCCCAGCCCTCTAGTCTACCCCCATGCCCCCTCAATTTCAGAGTTCATGGCGATCAGGCCTCTCGCTAATGATGGGGATGCATGCTTCTCCCAACACGCGAAGGAAACCTGTGCAGTTTATGTGGCGCAATCCTCGCCTTGAGCACTCAGGCAACAGTGAATAATGTACTAGACCAGTACATTTGTCGCATTCACCTGTGGCTGTGTACCACACATCACAAGGCGGTGGGATCGAGACAGTACGTGGCTGAACGCTATGCCTCATGAAGAAAGACGCGATCTATTGGCCCCCACCACAGCCTCACTCCAAGGGGTATCAAAACAACGTAGAAAGTCTTGCGTGCACTCCTTATCCAAGTTTACTTTCATGGCAACACAAACTGAGATTCTTCAGCCCACAATTTCTCTCCATGGCGTATCGATACGAGCCGTTGTCCGACCCAAACGATGAGATTAGAGTGGCGCTGTTACTTCCTGGAGCATTCAATGATGACATCTGCATTTCGTTCCGCACGCGGCAACTGAAGGTCAGTAAAATCTCACTCTGGTTCGACAACTGGCCCATGTGAGCCTTTTGTGAAAAGTTACTGAGACAAAGTTTAGGTGACCGGCCAGCCCGTGTATGAATCGCTTTCTTATGCATGGGGCTCAGAGGATGAACCAGTCGCTGTCCATGTCAAATCAAACTCCCGCAGGCAAGGTGTCATACACGTAACTCAAAATCTCAGAGTCGCACTACAGCATTTACGATTCACACATCGTGCGCGCCTACTCTGGACAGATGCCCTTTGTATAGACCAGCAAAACGACGAAGAAAAGAGTAGTCAAGTGGCAATTATGGGTCGCATATACTCCCTCGCCGAATGTGTCATTGCGTTCCTGGGCCAGGAGGCAGAAAAAAGCAACAACGCGCTCAAATTAATGGGAGACATCGCCTCCCATCTCCACATGAACTGGAAAACCAACACGCTCAGCCCATCTGACGGTAGCCCGGAAAGTCAGGAATTTGCCGATTTATCCGTCGCCTTGCCGTACCGATCAGGTGAGCTTGACCCGGTATGCGCATTGTTAGATCGACAATATTTTCAACGCACTTGGATTAGACAAGAGGTTACTCTGGCTACCAAAGTCTTCGCTCAATGCGGTTATCAGCTATTATCATGGAACGACCTCCGAGTGTCCATAGCATGTCTATATCTGAAAGATCGATATAACGGCGCAATCTCGCCCGACCTGAGTATCACGTTAAGAAGGGTACTTCATTCCGGATTCCTGCTCTGCTATCTTGCTCGAGGCGACTTTCTGTACTGCAGCTTGAAGATGACTCTTCGTGATGCTAAATGTAAGGATCCTCGTGATAGAGTCTATTCCGTTCTCAGCTTGTTGGCATACAACGATCAAAACCTGGGCGTGACTCCTGATTACACGAAGCCGGTCGAGGAACTATATGTCGAAGTAGGCCGAAAAGTCGTCCTACAGCAGCGACAGCTTAGTTTATTCGAGACCTGCGAACTCTCTGCAAAGAAGTTGGATGGCATACCTACCTGGGTTCCGGACTGGTCAAGCCGCTTAGGACACAGAGTTTTGCCCGATGCTACAAACTGGTCTGCCTGTGGCTGGATCTCCGCGCACGCTACTATCACAAGCGACAATGTGATGCATGCTACTGGCGTCCAAGTAAGTCCAATCGACCAAGTTGTGGAGTTGAACCTCGGTGAATACGAATGGGACGATAGCGAGGTTGTGGATCTACTTCGACAATTACAACCTCCGCGCGAAGAGATGGACGATTTGGAATGGGATAAGATCGTCGAGAAGTATTGCCGAGCTCTTGTCTGTGACGGATTTTCCGAGAACTACATACCATCTCATCTATCCTATCCAGATTTCAAGCAGAGTAAAAGGTACCTGGAATCTGTCTGGTCTGAAGAAGCAAACGGAACTTCAGGAGAAATGTACTTGGATGATTTGGGCCTATCATACGTGACCTACTGCCAGAATTGTTTCATCGGGCGCAGCTTCTTCTCGACTGCTGATGGATATATCGGGCTCGCGCCGAAAGGAACTCGAAAAGGTGACGTCATTTGCGTACTGCTGGGTTGCAGATTCCCTGTTGTGCTGCGACCAGTCTCCACTGCGGGCTCAGACCAGACATGGCAGCTTGTAGGCATTTCCCACGTCCAGGGGCTTATGAATGGAGAAGCGATATATGCCAACAGGGTATCGAAGTACCGCTCTGTCTCACGGAAGGATCAGCTGGACGAACTCATTGACGGATGGGGAATAATTCTTTACGATTTCGAAACTGGAGAATACAAGAACAACCCTGAAACGATCTTGACCGACATAGGAATCAAGGTCGAGAAGTACGAAAGAAGCCCGCATTTCCTCGAGGTGCTACCAGAGAGCCTACGCGAGGCAGGAATAAATGCAGAAACATTTGCGCTCATCTGAATTGAAAGCATATTTTGTCATATCGTTATACCGAATTGCCATCCAAGTATGGGGCGTAGTGTTGTAACACCATGGTGGCGCAAGAAATCGACAATCTAAATACGATGCGAAACCAAATCACAGAAGCGTGAATTCAATTTCTATCAATTACTTAGCGAAGCTTAAACGCCTTCGACTCGTCATCTTTGTCCGAGAACCCCCAAGTTACGTATGCGCTGTTGCTCCGGAAGATGGAGTTCCTAGAAACTGCGAGATAGATGATCGAGCTGATGGAAAAATAAGCAAGCAGAAACCTCTCCAAACTACTGGGAGTAAGCAAACTCCGAACAAGGCAGACCTGAGCAGCGATCGCAGAATAAGCGAAGATGACGAGGATACTAGTTTCATGTTGATCAACTTTGTGCGTCCATGTTGGAATTAAGGAAGCACCTCATTAATGGTGGTAGTGTTGTAAAGATTAGGTCTCATCGAGTTTGTGTGCTCATATTAGGCAATAATTTCTAGCTGCGTGCTTCTCTCGCAGTGTTTCTGTCATCTATGCGAGAAGCACTTGGAAGTCTCAAGGCAATCTGTAGTACATGATCAGCGTGTTCATAGAATAGGAATCTAATCTCATACACTTGCATGAACGTTCCTCGTCCTCGACTACCGTAATTGAATAAGCAGATACGTCAGCAGCTTCAACGGAGTAGCAGAACGACTCTCCAATCTCCATTTCGAGAAACCACTCCTCGGCCTAGTATTTTCATCTTTCTCGCGTACATTATAGTTGACAATATGTCCTGTCCTTCAGTGGCCCCATGGGAAGGTCTGCGAAAACTTCAACACTGCCAAACCATGTAGATTAACTGCGGTGTAAACTAGCACATAAACATGATGGCAAACAAATGCAGCAGGGTTTGCATCTATACACTTTGATACCTAGAAATGGGAACGGAGTGAACATAACGACTGCTGACTGCAAGGTAGACATTTGAAGTCCGAATGTGTCTTACGTCTTGAATAATTGTTCTTCACGCGTTGCCGCTGGAGCTACGAGGAAGGGTGATTTGCTAAGATGTTTTGGGTTTTAGACCATACGGAGTATGTACCCAACTCTGTATTGTTTCAAGAAACATGAGACAGCACATCGCTTGTCATTTGCATAATTGGAAGGGTTTCGGAACTGATTGTCTGATCGTTTGCGATGACGCTCGCTCTTTTCGCGTAGATTTACCTAAATCGCTAGATTCCCAACGGCTTATGGTGTGATGAAGCTGCAGTGGAAAGAATATTGTGTTGCTATTGGTTAGGTGAGCCTTAGCAAGGGCGCACCTTGGGGCCACAAGGTGCCGACACCCAATGCCCAGCAACGCGATCCGAGTGTTAACATGGCGGAGCAGTGATCTATCCAGCTTTGCAGAAGCCTTTCTGCAGCTAATGAATAAGAGATTCTCCACTATTTTATCTTTTCTTTTCCAAAATCCACGCCGCCACCACCGTTTTTGCGACTCAACTCTTGGGTGCTGACAGGCGAGGCTGAACATCCGTACGGCCAATTTCGGGGAACTCGGTGCTCATCTCAACGCAATGTAAGCTACCAAGGCTAGGATTGACGACGCCTTTGCATAGGATAGCGGTCGACTATTGAGTACGTTTCGCACTGCAATACTCGTCGAAACCAGTGTTCATGGATAAAGCACCTTGCTCAGGGTGCATTTTTGACTTCAGCCTTGTTACACCACCGAATCCTTCCAATGTCTATCATCGACTAATGGAGGAAGAGAGGGTCTAGCCTTGACAGCTAAGCCGCCCCGTCGAACCTGGACCCTCTCAGATTCGGCGGCGCACCGCATTCCCCCGCTTCTGTCCGAGACGCCCTTTCGTGGGGGCCGGAGTATCATACAGCCCACAAGAGAGGGCCTTCCCCTCATCTCTAGCCTGTTTCAACATCAGCAACTCTTACTCTTATAATTATGCGTTTCATATTCCTAAGCGCGCTCTTAACGCACGCAGCAGCCCAGGGAAATACGGAGAACATAGTAGACCCAATCAAAAGTTTCTGCAGACGTCATCAGCATCAGACTTGTGTAATTGACAACAAGTTGTATATCGATGGAGGCCTCGCATACTACGGCTCTGATATTAAGCCCAATACTTCAGCTCAAACAAGTTAGTATTTTGACAATATTATTTCTTTAACTAACTTGCATAGATACATGGTTGATCTATGAGGATGTGTCGAATCCCACGCCGGACTTTCCACAACTGTACAGCAACTTGACGAAAGTAATACATGGAAGATTTTTCAAGTGTTGGAGCTCATGGCTAACTCTGACTTAGGAAAGTGAAGTGCCATCTGTAAGCGGCGGTATATTGTGGCCGGATCCTGTCAACAAATTATTCTACCAGTACGGCGGCCAGTATACGAACTCAGAGCCACAGGGCTTTAGCACATTATGGCTCTTTGACACAGTATACAATACGTGGAATCGGTCTACCAGCTCCGATGCATCCCAGTCTCAGATATCTTGGCCAGCCTTTGGCGCAGGAACGACCACGGATGAAGGCATTGGGTACTACTATGGAGGCTATCTGAGTGAAAACTCTGTTTCAGGATGGACTGGTGATTCACTTATGCTGAATAGCATTGTCTCTTATGACATGAACAGGAGAACGTGGAAGAATTACACCTACGACTCTACACCACGCGCTGAGGGAACCCTAAAGTATATTCCAGCGGGTGAGAGGGGAATGCTGATATACTTTGGAGGAGTTGAGACTATCGACGGGCAACAGAGCTATGTGAGTAAAGAATAAGTAGCTTGATCTAGCCAAATCTAATCTCGCATAGGCAAACATGAGCGCAAGTATCGCTCCCCTAAAAGAGGAGAGTATGCTAACACCACAATTCCTAGCAAATCCATCTTTTGGACATCGCCAACAATAAATGGTACACCCAAACTGCTTCTGGCGACATACCTCAAGCACGACGCGCCTTCTGTGCTGGAGTGGTCTGGGCACCCGACAAGTCGTCATACAACATGTAAGACCAGAGTGCTTCCGTCCCTCACAGAATTCGGCTGAAATTAGAACCAGCTATATATTCGGCGGCATTGGAGCCGCTGAAACTGCATTGGGCGACGTATGGGTGCTTTCCTTGCCATCATTCACCTGGATCTACGTGAGTGTTTCTTCATCGAGGTTGTGGGAAGGTTCTTATCATCGCAGTGGTACACAACACCGAAAGCGACGACTTTTCCCGGAGGCAAGGCTTGGGCCTCTTGCGATGTGGTGTATAACTCGCAGATGATTGTGATGAGCGGATTCTACACCAACACGTCAAGGCCAGCATGTGATGCGCCTTCAATTGGTGGACAACATGGTCTTGCGCTTGGTCAAGAGGGAAAAAATACACCATGGCTAGGACTTATGACCAACGTGACAGAATACCGTGTACCTGATAATATCACCGATATCATTGGTGGCGGGTACGTTGTAGAATCTTCGGTTGTCCGCATGGTTCACTGACATTTACGCAGGACGGATGGAGATGCAACCTTGACGGCACCAGTGTCTGGGTGGGCGACTAACGACTTGTCGGTTTACTTCAAAACGAGTTATGCTGCTGTGTCAAGGGCAGCCACTAGGTCAATTCCTGTGACGAATATGGTTCCAACAACAACCCCGACCAGTACTTCTACGAGCGCCCCTTCAGCTCCAAGCAAAACCAACATAGGTGCTATCGTTGGTGGAGTAGTGGGAGGAGTAGTCTTCCTGGTTATCATAATACTGCTTGCATTGATATGCCTGAGATCACGACGCAGAGCACGCGAGCAGAATGAACGCCCGCAAAACGAGCTGACTGGTGAAACGGTTGAACGAACACCGGCAGAAAAGTCGGTTGCGAACTTCTCAATGTCACAGGGGAGCACGTTGCATTCTCCCCAACCATCATACTCTGTACAAGGCTCGCCACCGCCCCCATCAGACTACCAGTTCCACACGCAGCAGAACCCGCAGCCGTGGGAAAACAATGGCATTTATGCATACTCCACGAACCAACCAAACTACCAGCAAACATACTATCCACCCCCATCGGACCCCTCACAGTCACCACGAAGCGCCAGTGCTCTGGGCATCGAATTGCCAACAACCCAGACTCCAGCCAATGTTGAGTTACCGGAAGTGAGAAGCCCAGTTCCATTCCGTGGCACTGGGTTAAAATGAAGAGGTTGATTCATGAAATCGGAATTTTAGCCGTTCGGGAATTTCCTTCTTTTGTGGCCTTTTCATTTAACGTGTTGTCGAGCGATATAAAACTTTAGACTGATTTTAATGTTGTGATGCAGAATCTCATCACTCAATAACCTTTTGCGATGTAAAAATTTGTATGCATGGAATTGAGGGAAATGATTGTATCTAGGTAGTGCAAGAAATAGCTTCCCCAACACCTCGTGAATGACACCAACTCGGAAACAAGCATTTCCTAAGACTGCGCGAGCCAAATCATTCGAGATCTGTACTGGATACTTGTGTCTATTTAATACGCTTCGAGTGTATCGAACAGCAATTGGGTAACAACGGCCCTACGGATGCTCCTCGGGCTAAAAGAGACGTTAAGACCATGAAACCATTTGCCAACCAGTCTTGTTTGAACCTGCAGAACTGGTAAGAATCTGATAAGTAGAGAAATGTGAGTGTTGTGTCCCAGGCGTTACCGCAAATTTGAATACTGGTGTGGCTCCTTACCATGGTATCGGAACTGAAGCTACCTAATTATAGTAACCTCGTGGCATACGTACGAAGAAGTGGGACCCAGGCAAGAATGAAGATAAGATAGATGTACTGACGCGTACAGCCTGTGAAGCACCGAATGGTAATCGGCGGGGAAATCTTTGCATGATTCGGGCCGTGACGAACTGCATGAAGAGGAGAATTTCACACAGATACTCGACTCTGAATTCCTATTTAAAATCCCTCTAGGATAACAACGCAATTGATTCAACCGTACTACTACCGTCGATGTTCACGTCTGAAGGATTAATGTTGTGTTTTAACAACCGAATCGGGACAACCTCGGCGGTCGAAAATATTACATCAGACCTTACTCCTTCCAGTTTCCCCAGTCGTAGCGGGGGATACGAATACGCAATTTCAGCATTTCAGGGTCTGCAGGTGCAATGTGGATGCGCACGCGGTTCTCCGTAGCTCGTAGCTCGTACCTGGTTTCAAAAGGCCCAGACTGTGGGCCGCGGGTGACACCACTGTAGCGCACGGCCAGTCTGCGTATCCGTGCAGCCAACAGAGGGTCCCTTCTTGTATACGTAGTAGGATCTTCTCATATGAGAGAGTTACGCGTATCTGGATCTCAGCCGTCGCGTCATGGCCAAGCGCACAGTGCATGAAGGAATCTTAGCGTTTGCGCTCCTGGCCTTGCCGTCACTGTGGCCAGACCACAGACTTGCACTCGAGGCATCTGAGGATTGTGACCTGCCCTTCTTGTCCACGCCGTTCTTGAGCCGATCTGCCTGCTGGAGGGAGACGATGTTCACTCGCATCGGGGCCCGCGCCCAGGACCCGCGGCAGCCAAGTGAAAGGTCGGCCGGCGCTGCGGTTCCTGATGCCTTGGTTCCCTTTCGCCAATTAAGCAGTCGGAAGCGTGCACTGTTCCAAGCTACGTTTGCGAGCGAGCGCTATGGTTGACCTGCTCCTACTCAGCCCCTTTCTGCCTGCGACATCGTCGGGTTGACTATCCGTGCCCTCGGGGTCTCCCCCTAAAGAGTCCACAAGCTCCACTCAGGTCGCCACGGCATGCCAATCTGTGGGCCGCCGACGTATATAGGTGTTGTAGTCGCATTGTCTTCGTGCCAGCTCGCAGTTGACTCTCGCACCCTCAACCGATAACCATGTCGCGACACAAGCTGGTGTCCCCGGCGCAGATCGCGCGCCAGATTGCGCAAGGCGACCCGATCGTCATCTACAACGGCTACGCCCTGCATCTGGGAGCATGGATTGACTGCCATCCAGGCGGCCGGCTCGCGATTCTGCACATGGTGGGCAGAGATGCGACCGACGAGATCAACATGTAAGTACTTACTTTCCATATACACAGCAGAGTAGAGTAGGCCTCGCTGTGCGTAGAGCTGCTCCCACGCTACCATTTCTGGGAAAGCTCGCGACCAGGTAAGGGGTTGAGTAAGCACTTAAAACTAATGTCGCGACAGCTACCACTCCAATAAAGCGCTGCTGATGATGACAAAGCATCGCATCGGTCGCGTGCAACTCCCATGGGCCAACCTCGAGCCTCCAATCCGATCGCCCGACTTCTACAAGAATCTGCAGCGTAGAGAGAAGGACGCGGCTGCCGCAAAAGCAGACCACCGCCGCGGGCGCAGTGTCGACCTTGGATCCGTGGGTTTTTCCGCGCTCCACGGCATTCACATGACCTCTGGTCTTGATGTCCCGATGGCCTGGCTGACAATGAAACCAAGGCTGCTGTCATCATTGGCAAGAAACTGATCTCGAACAAAGCATGCGTGGCCACGAGCAGCAGCAGGTACGCGGGCGAATCCGACAAGACCCCCGTGCTCGAAGCCGAACGCTCCCCCGCCGCCCCCGCCGACGGAACGAGTGCACTCAGGGAGCGATATGGCATCGAGGAGGAACAACGCGAGAGACAGGAAGGCCTCCGCGACAACCCCTCCATCGACGTCGAGACACAGCAGGGAATTATCGCCGACTATCGCGCGCTGCACGAGCAGATCAAGGCCGAGGGACTCTACCAGTGTCGCTACTCGGAATACGCAAAAGAGTCGATCCGCTACGGCCTCCTGTTCGCCAGCTTTGCCATGCTGCTGTACTGCAAGTGGTATCTCACGTCGGCCATATTCCTCGGCCTGTTCTGGGTATGCGATCCACGCTGACTTGCGCCATCGCACATCAAAGCTAACACCAAACTCGTAGCAACAGATAATGTTCACAGCGCATGACGCCGGCCACCGTGGCATCACAGGCAACTTTGTCGCCGACACCCTCATCGGCGCCTTCATTGCCGACTTCTGCTGCGGCCTCAGCATTGGCTGGTGGAAGTCCTCGCACAACGTGCACCATCTCGTCACCAACATGCCAGAACACGACCCCGATATCCAGAACATTCCCCTCTTCGCCACTTCTCCAACCTACTTCAAGTCCATACTGTCCTCGTTCTACAATTTCCAGTTCGTGTGGGATGCCGCATCTGACTTCATGATCCCGTACCAGAAGTACACGTACTACCCGGTCATGGCTTTGGCCAGGTTCAATCTTTACTTCCTGGGGTGGCTTCATCTGTGTTCGCCGCGGGCTGTGCAACTCGGTGCAGCGTCGTGGACACGTCCAGTCGAAATCGTCTTCATGTGTTGCTACTGGTATCTCTTTGGATATCTACTCGTTTGGGTTACGCTTCCCACGTGGCCAATACGGATCGGCTTCGTGCTGGTGTCACATCTTGTCACCATGGTGCTCCACGTGCAAATCACACTCTCGCACTGGGCCATGCCCACCTCCGACCTCGGGCCCACCGAATCCTTCCCGCAGCGCCAACTTCGCACCACCATGGACGTCGATTGCCCACCATGGTTGGACTGGTTTCATGGTGGCCTGCAGTTCCAGGCTGTCCACCACTTGTTTCCGCGTGTTCCGAGACACAATCTGCGCCGAGGACAGGAACTCGTCCGCGCCTTCTCCGAGAAGACAGGCGTCAAGTATCACTGCTATGGCTTCATCGAGGGTAACGGTATCGTGTTAAGCCGCCTGGAACAGGTCGCTCAGATGGTCAAGATGATGGTTGACTGCCAAAAGTTCATGGCAGAGACAGGAGAAAGCGGATTGCATTGATCGCGCAGGTTCGCGGGCTTCTCCATGTGTGGATGCGGGAGGAGAGACAGAAGACGAGGATAAGATGCGTCTTTGACCTAGCAGGTCTTTGAGCACATTTCACAAGGTATCTACAGGGTACACAAAACGAGAGCTTCGACGTTGAGAAGTTCAACGGTACGCCCTGTGGGCAAGACCGTGGGACACAAAAGCACTATGCTCGCCATATCAACGGCGGGGATACTGTAATCCCGATAGAATTCCACCTTTCAATAGGCTTGGTTGTCGAAGAGAGACGGTACTATATACAACCGTCATGAGTAGACATTTTCACCTGTAATCCGAATAGACATAGACGAAAGCACAATCTGAACCTTTCATTTCAAACTAGTCTTGAAGCTTCGCCAATGCCATTGCAGCTCGTCAAAATTTTCGTAACCGTGACATGCGATCAGTACTACTTGGCTTTTGCAAAGGCATCCAGGCCATGGGATGGTCACTCAGAAGATAAAGCTGGGCTGAGTATCTAGTGATATCTGAACTTCAACGCTTGATATTTTCTTGGGTTCCCTGGGAATTCTAGGCGTCCGTAGCGCTTTCATGAATTTGCCAACGTCCTCATATATATTCGTGCTTACGGCTTGGGAATACATAAATTCGTGAATCGAGGTTCAATGGTCCTTTACATACTGCTTAGATTTCGTCTGGCCTTCAAACTATGTTGCGGTATATACCGGGCTAGCAGTCGTCTTACATCCAGCTTTTATGAGAACCACGTATGCTCGTCTTCGTGGGCAAGTGGTATGGCTATCAGTTGATTCAAACCACCTTCTGATGCTAGGGATGTGGGACGGCTGAACTCCCATCTAGGAAGCGTGCTGAAGTGCCGTTCGGCGTCCGACTGCCTTCTGAGTCACGGTATGCTGCTGGTGTCCATTAGGTAGGTCGCGATGAAGGAAAAATTCGGCGTGATCAAATGATGACCAAAGGCAGGGTTCGATTTGCGTCAGACTAATGAACCGAAAAGAAGTATCAAAACACGGGGTACTCTTCCCAAAAGCGTTGCAGCCTCGTTCCTAACACCTTTGCATCTGGGTGCGTACATTAAGCATCGTCTTGTATGCGATATTGTCCCGTTCTGGCGATTTTCGTCGACTAAACCGGTCGCTAAGTCTGTGCAGCTGAGATGTGCACGATGTAGGTATCTTGAGTGGTGGCGCTCATGGAGGCCCTTCATACTCGTCCGTAATCGAATCGATAATTCAGCATCATCCTCGAATACTGGTGCAATAGTGGTGGAGCTTAAGGTCTTAATCATGATAGAGAATGATGTATTGAAGAATAAACCTCTTAGATTAGTTAGGAAACCCTCTACCAGAGAAGAAAGAGAGATAGCACACTTGTCTTTCAATCCCTTCTCTAACAGGAGAGTCTTGTCCAATGTACGATAGTATTTTAGACCGCGCTCTCGATCTTCTCCGTGTAAGGCTTGTGATCTGTGACTTTGCCTCTAGATTCAAATCCTTCAACCTTTTGAACATCCTCACCAGAGAGCTGGATATCACGCATGTAGCCTGCCACCTCATTGTGATCGCCGAAGATAGCAGCAACTTCTTCCAGAGGCAATCCTAGGGTGTCTGGGAAGAAGACCCACATGATTACCGAGCCAATTGCGCCGGGAACAATGAAGGCGAGATAGAACTTCCAGCCGATGTTGGCAAATGCAACTGGCGCGGATTGGAGCCAGACAATGTTCATCAACGAGATCATGGCAACGCCCAAACTCATACCCTTCGCGCGGAGGTGCATGGGCCAAACCTCGCTGATGTAGATAAACTGCATTCCGTTGAGGAAAAAGTCGTAGGGGATTTCGATGAGAAAGAGGAATGCGACACCAGCGCGGAGGCCGTTGCCATTTCCATCGGCGATGAACTTGGTAACGTTTGCAATGATGCCGGCCTCGATTGAGAGAACGATCATGCAGCCCATAACACCAATAGCCATGAATTTGTTGCGCGGATAATGGTCGTTCAAGAATGCACCAATTGCTTTTGGTTTGTCAGCTACAAACATCATCCGTTATCAGGACTATCATACCGTTCAGGCCGAGCGCAAATGTGAGCCATGCGGCTCCGTACAAGAGCTGAGTTTTGGTGTCATAACCAAGATTCTTGTAGAGCAATGGACCTGCATTAAAGTCAGTCTTTACTCTGACCCAAGATCATTTCAAGTCATACCGTAGTTATTCACGACTAGAATACTAATCATTCATGTCAGCTTCAGCATCTTTCTCGAAGTAGCATTCGAGAGCTTACCCCGAGCACTGTATGAAACCAGTTGTGCCAATTGTGATGAGGGCACGCTTGCGCAAGGAGGGCTTGCGGAAGATGTGCATCCAGTTGCTAGGCAACGTACGGTCGATAGCAAGCTAAATTGTCAGTGTGAAAAAACCTACTTGGTGATGTGATACACACCTGCTTTGTGATAGAGAGGTATTCAGTTCGAGCAAAAGTGTGCTCAGTGTCGTCAGGGTCGTCATGAAGACGCAACAAGATCTGGCGCGCTTCCTCGTCTCGCCCCTTCAGGATTAACCATCGAGCTGTGATACATTAGTATAATCCAGATGAAATGGGAAGGTATTGGGACGTACGGCTCTCAGGACACCAGTACAGACCAATCAGTAGACAGAGTGGCCAGAAGGACTGAATGGCAAATGGAATGCGCCAGGTAGCAGAGCCGCCATTCTCCCAATGAAAGATGCCAAACCCAAGCCATGACGCGCACATGTATCCGAGCACAAGAACAACGGCATGTACTTGCACGAGTGCACCACGCAGATATGGTGGCACCACTTCGCTCATCCAGATTGGAACGGCGGCGAGGATCATAAATGCACCAGCGCCAGCGAAGAAGCGGAAAGCCAAGAACATCCCGATGTGCACGCTACCGGCGAGGAGAGCACCAGAAACAAGGATCAAGATAGCACTCTAGAGAGATGTTAGTCTTCTCATTTCTTTCAGATAGTGCCAAGCCTACGATTGCAAGACCACCCTTTCGGCCAAATCTATCACTGAAGAATGAAAGAGTCAAGGTTCCAAGTACACCGCCAGTCTGGAAGATACCATTGGTTGCTGATAGGAGAGATAAGGCATCGGGTCGTGTATCGAGCTCAAAGTACGTGATGAAGGTCGGTTGAGCTTGAACGCTGGTTAACTTCTTGTCAAGGCCAAAGACTGATATCAACTTACCAAGAGTGGCGCTGATAACATTTGCGGTATATCCATAGCAAAGTGAACCGATTGAAACAAACATTATCATCCACAAGTTGTAAGCATTAAGCCTCTTCTTTGCGTGTCCAGCATTGTCGCCGCCGGACTGCAACAGCCTCGTGATAATGCTCATCGCTGCTTTTCTCCAATAGCTGTCAGTTGGGTCATAAGATGAGACGCGTGCACAGCTGGGTCTATTCACCTGGAAGAGGCTTTGTTCTATTTATCTATCTGCAGATCGTCCTTCCCCGGGAAATGTGGTCCAACCAGAATGCGGGGTGCAGTAGCGTGATCCGGGGTCTAGGTCCCTGGAATGCCCTATGGAGGCTATCTAGGTATCCACGGTCGCCGGCGGTATGACTAGATACTCGTGATCGTGATTAAGCTTTGCGTATGACACGAGTTTGAAGTGTCGACACCTCGAACCAACACAAGCCCAAACCGCCAAGGGATCCAGACCAATCCGCGATTCTCTTCGTTACCTTTGCTGGCTGCGAAGGTAGCCCAGAACGTGCGATAATTACTTGCGCGTTGCGAATGGTACCTGCAGGCTGCGACTCGCATTACGACTCGCATTGTGCCTTATTGCGATGATGTCCTCTCTGATGTTCCCTCACCACGGAGAAGCCACTTCGCGTCGGGCCGATTACTCCCCACATTGGATCGTCCCTAGCGTTGTCTCGAGGTCCGTCCCGCTGACTCTGACATACGAAGTCGTGAACGAAGGAGACTGTAAATAGCCTATATGACCCACGAATCGATTCGGCTGTGGTGAACCCTTGGTCAGGAGAGTCGCACGCTGAGTAAACGCTGGTGGTCGCAGGCCAAGTCTTGATACAGGCAACACATTTAACACGTCTCCTACGAGAGCTCGACTATCATGAATCTATAGCCATGGAATACGTTACCGTCGACCTGCGCAGCGCCTGCAAGACTCGCATGCAACGCGGTGAAGCTGTCAGCTTAAGGGAGACATTAATCCCTACAAAGTACATTTGAAAGGCCATTTTGCACATTACTCCTGTAGTGCCGCTGTTTCCTATCACTGACTACGGCACTGGCTGCATGACATGATGATTAAATACGAATGGGCTCGTGTAGGTTGTTGCGTTCTGGCATTGGCGTTCTGGCATTGCTTTTAAAAACGGCCTTCAGAATTCTCGCAAATGCATCATTTAACAGTTGATTGTTCCTATCGACACGTTAATTCTCTTGCATCCCAGAATTGCGCATAATCTTATCAACTCTATTCTTCTAACTCGAGTCCTTGAGGGAGTATTTCATAGACTGCCTGGCCTGGGTCTGTACACACGTACGCCACGAGACCGGTACTAGCACGGAGACTGCGCAGTTGCCGAAGCTTCAATACTCCGAATCGGCCGTTCAGACTTATGGCCTAAGGTTTTGCGGGTAAGGAGCCCCCTGAGGATTTTGAGCTATCTATCGCGTAGTTAGTGCTCCTCTCAATCTCGAATCCTCGTCCTCGTAATCTTTTGGGCCAGATGCCACTCTTCCCAGGTGCGAGAATACCGTTCGGGTCAAGCGAGTCTTTGAGCTGCTCATTGAACTTCAAGGACGCTCCGCCACCCCAATTATACACGCTGGCAATCTGATCCATGTAACACAGATGTGTACGGTATTCGCCGTAGCCCTGAATACAATTTTAGAATCCACTCTCGCGGGTCAGGATTTAGAGTTCAGCCAAACTCACCTCTTTAGCAGCATCGTCAATGAGTAGCTCTATACATCTGTGAGCTCTCCTGCGTTCTGATGGATTGGTCTTGTCAAATGTCAAGCAAACTGCCGTTGGTTATTAGAAGGTCCACGTAGTTCTCAAGAGACCTTGCTAGGAATAGCATACCGATGTGATGCAACTCTCGCCATCCGACGACAAAAGTTCCAATGTAATCAAATCCAAACTCGGCAAACCGCTTTCGAACCATTTGGTATTGCTTGTTCGCATCAACGCCAGTCACGGGCGAAATTGGTGAGAATCCCAAAAGAGATCCTCGCTCGCAAGTCCAATTTAGCCATCCCAATTCATATGTATTCGGGATGCCCTTCAGGGTTTCCTCGCGCATATGCAGCACGGTCTGCTTCTGCCCTTCGACGAGTGGTTTTGCGAATTCATAGGTTGCCTGGGAAATATGTTAACAATGTACAGCTATTAGGAATGGTTATTTCGCGCAGATACTACTTACCCCAGAAATCTGCATGAATGCGCCTTTGAGGACTTCCCATTGAATTTGCCGCATTGAAACTGGCCCATACATAGCGCCATAGACATTCCACCGTCCGACACCGATTTCCTTCGCAATTTTATCAATCTCTGAATCTTCCAAAACGTTTTTTTGCGAAGTATAACTTTTCTTGGGCGCATAAACTGCTGCGTCAATCAAAGCATTCCGAATCGTAGGTGCATTCTGGATGACCATGCCAACACGGAGCTCGCGGATAATCTCGACAATTTGAGGGAGATCACTATCATTCTGGAATGAGAAGACGTATGCCTCATATCCCTGTTACCAATATCAGTGTTCAGTTCTGACAAGTTTCCCAGCTCGAGTTCTTACACCAGGATCGGGCATGAGCCAGAATCCCATTTTAGTGACTATGCCAAAATTCGACTGCGTAAAGAGCCCATCCGGGTAAGGTCCGAATCCTGTTTGGTATAAGTCACCTCACTTACAACTGAGCGGAGACCTAAATACCGTATTGGAACGTCTGCCAGGTATTGCTGTTCGGCAATGCTCCCATGCCAGTGCGCAGTACTTCTCCTGATGGAAGGACTACTTCCATACCACAATGCATTGAAAAGTGGTCACCATATGGGGTGTATCCAGCGCCTCGATCTAGAGCATTTCCGACTACCGATCCGCCACCTACTGAATGTCAACCATGGCCTTTGGTTGTTACGAAGGCAAGTCGCGGATTTACCAAGGTCGGGGCTGTCAATCCACATGCTCTGAAATCCATTCTCCTGCAAATGATCATACAACTTGAAGTATGATACCCCAGGTTCAATCAAGCAAGTGCGGTCCCGACTATTTACTTCGAGAATTTTGTTCATCCGTGCGCCCATGTCAAGGACGACGCTGCCCCGTAGTCTAGGAGCAGCACCACCATAGCCTGATGATTGGATCAGCAAAAACAAAATTCATCTCAAGTTCAAGGGGTTCAGCACCTAAATTGCGGCCCATGGATGTCGGCCATAGCGGCACCAGATGTTTATTTGCCAATTTTACGATCTGTGAGACTTCCTCAACAGAGCCAGGTCGTGCTACGGCGCTAGCTAGAAACACGTCCTTCTCTAGTACATAAAACAGATCATGCTCTTTAGGCAGGTTGAAGTAATGGCCCTCGTCGTCGTGCTTCATTGAATTGATAGTATGCACATCCACGTTCTCCACTCCAACAACATCTGCGATGTCATTCAAGGCACTGCGGAAGCTGTCCGCAGACACATCGGGTGGCAGAATCAACTCTTCATCGCTGATGGTAGGCAAATTGGCAATAGAAGACATGTTTACTAGATTGGGTAAGTCCGAGAGCTCGCTCGACGACAGTCACAGTAGAGATAGGTGTCAAATACAATTTCCGACTGATCAACAAAGTGTATAAGACTCCCAGGTCCACATTGGGGCCCCACAAAAGGACTACCGGCCCCCGGCGCACATACGTGGGACGCCGAAGTGGTACGTGACTGGGTACATGGTTTGACGCTCGGGTGGGACTCGGCCCAACTGATTTTGTCATAGTTCTCCAAGCGTGCAGGGTGCGCGTCCCACGTTCAGTAATCCCTCCCTTGCAGAAGAAAGTCGCGATATTGGGCGTGCATGGCTGCCTTACCTACCTCCACGCGACCCTCACATTCCGGGCTTGATTCACGCTGAATATAGCTTGGCGTTAGAGTTTCGCAGCCGTTTTCGGCTATGTTCACCCTATTCTATGTAGGGTTGTGTTAAGAACACTGATCTGTAGTAAATTAGGTCTAGTGTTTGGGTTTTACTAAATCTCTTAATGAAATCTATAGTCTATCATATTGTACTATCTACGTAAAATAGAATAGAAAAATCAAAGCTATATACCTTCATGTTAGTAGTAAATAGTCTTGGTTAATTACACCGTCTTCTCCTTCTTAATTTTGGTCTTCTTAGGCATGCGAGCTAGCCAGTAGATGCCCAGGGCCGCAAAGATATTGAAAATAACATAGACCCACATGATGCCGAAGTCCCTCCACGCGTTGTCGAATGAGATGGAGACGGAGTCGAGATACTGGTCCGTAGTACTAAGAGGACAGAATTGGCAGTCAGCCGTGGCGTTGCCATTAAGGATGTACCCTCCAGAGCTAATAGCGTAATCGGCCAAGTATTGCCCACATGTTGATCCGGCAGGTGGCTGCATGAGCAAGTATTCGTTGCCCGCGCAAACCACACCTGTATTGGCCACAGATGCGGAAAGCATGCCACCAGTTAAATAGGTGAATGGAGAGACACGGTACATGAAGATCCAAAAGCCTGGGAGGGCATCTTTGGTAACCAAGACACCTGAGAAGGTGAGTGAAAGCGAGAACAAGAGATGTGCGATGTTGGCTCCTTCGGCGGCCTGTTCCATAGCAGCGACGATCACTACATCAACGATTTAGCAATGATCCACAATGTTGTAGACTGGCCTTCAGCGATCTGCCGGGTTGCTGCTGCAGAGCAACGTTCCACGAGGGTCCTGAACTCTGGGAATTACTTACTGATAGCAAATGTCGACGAGAACACCAGATAGACAAACATGAAGAGGAACATTAATCCACCCCTCTCAGCCTCAGTGTTCGTTGGCTCGGCATTTCGCTGATATCCAATTGGATAATACCAGCACAAGAACATTAAGAGCGACAAGAGCGCATCCCACGGTATTTCGACGATGAGAGTGGACAAGACGAAGGCTTTCCAGGAAAATGCCTTTGAAGGTCTCTCACGAGCCTCATACAAGGACCGGTTGGTAACGAAGTTCGGCATGATTTGTTGAGCCATCTGTCCAAACATACTGAAAAGCACAAAGAGAGCGAACGTTTGATTCTGGAGGCCTCGTATCGAGTTTTTGGCGTCGAAGAACGAAAATCCGATGAGGGCCGCCTGCAATTTATATTAGTCTCGATTCTACTGATGGAAAAGGCGGAACTTACAGCTAGAACGCACATAGCGGCCTTCGAGTAAATGTAAGATGGAGTGCGCCAATACTGCTCAAAGACTCGCTTGGTAACTTCATAGAGCTGGACGCTAAAGGGTGCAGCGAACTCTTTGAATCCTGCGTCAACGTCCTGTTGGGTTTGGACACGACTCAGTCCCTTCATTGTCGCCAACTCTGCCTTCATCCGGACATACTCGGGGCTGTTACGCCAGATGTTGTGCCAGTCAATCTCTGTGCTTGAACCGGGGGCAGCACCAATAATTTCTAGCATCCACTCGGCTGGGTTCACCGCTGGAGGGCAAATAGGGGCGCCGTTACGCTCAAAATATTCTTGGAGGATGTTCGAGTTCGAGTTGTCGCCAATCTTACCAAAGTAGACAGTCTTTCCACCTGCTGCGAGGAAGAGCAAGCGGTCGAAACGCTGGAAAAGCATCGAAGATGGCTGATGAATAGTGCAAAGAATAGCTTGGCCATTGTTCTTTAGCTTCTCCATCAAATTACAAATCGACCATGAGGTTTGACTGTCAAGCCCAGACGTGGGCTCGTCAAGGAACAAAAGCAGCTCAGGTCTGGCAGCAAGTTCCACGCCAATAGTTAAACGCTTTCGCTGCTCAACGTTCAAGCCCTCTCCAGGGACTCCAACGACTGCGTCAGCGTAAAGTTCCATATCTAAGAGTTCAATAACTTCGTTGACATAGTCAAGCTTCTCCTGGCGAGTGTAGGTGGATGGCTGACGCAAAAGAGCACTAAAGTTGAGTGCCTCCCGGACTGTCGAGGTTTCGAGATGCAAGTCTTGCTGTTGAACATACCCCTATTTTGCTGTTAGTATATACTTTATGGATCTGTAGCGGAAAACTCCGAAGAAAGGCATGTTGGAAGCTCGGTAATACTAACGGTTTTTCTTTGGAAAGAGGCGTCGCGCTGTTGACCGTCCACGAACATCTCACCCGAAATCACACCCAAAGTCGCTCGACTGGCCAAAACATCGAGGAGAGTAGTCTTTCCGGCGCCAGAGACACCCTGAACCATTATTAACACTCCGGCGGTTGGACAGAACGAGGGTGAGGACACTTACCATAAGGGCAGTAAGAGTTCCAGGCTTGACCCAACCATCGACATGGTCAAGAATTCTCCGAGTCTCAGTCTTGATCTTGACATCATAGCATACATCTTCCCAGTGGAAAATAGATGTCTGTCTTACAACTGCCGGCCCCGAGTCTTGCGTCGATTCTCGCTTCCGCTTGATATTGGACGGTCCCGGCGCAGCTTCCTCGTCAACTTTGCTTAGAGCAGATGCATTGGATACAGCACCTCGACGGAAGACTAAGACTTCACCTTTGGACTTCTTTTGTGTGATGCGCTCTGTCGCCAGAAGATATGTGAAACAAAAAAAGGTCATGTATGCGAAGAGGAAACCGATGTTGCTATATCGAACCACATCAGAACTGTACGTGCATATTCAGGAGGAAGGAGCAACGTACCGCCATCTGTGGGAAGGCTTGAAGTCGTATGCAGAAGAAATGAAGTCGTTCCCGAAGACGAAATCAACTCCGGCTTTAGAGCCGACGGCGGAGCATACTCGTTGTTCGCCAGTTGCGGCAGCATAGTTGGCACCATTTGGCACAAAATCTGCGCAATCAAATACCCTGCCGCTGAACTCATTGATCGTGATGGCCTCATACGCGTAAGCAAGAGGGTTGATGTAGTAGAACCATTTAGTCCACCCCAGTATGTAATCCTTTGGTATAATGAAGCCGGAGAACATAAAAAGAGAAGTTACAAACAATGAGCCAGGGGTGATAGCTTGGGCCATGGTGCGAGAAGATGCAGCTATCGTCCTAAACAGCATAGACATTACCATAGTGAGCAGAAACATGGTGAAGACGTAGAAAAATACTGGGCCGGCTTCGCGTCGAAGGTGAGCCAAGAGATATATAGGAATGTTAAATGTGAAGGCATTCAGAACCTTGTAAGGCATATCCATCAACATCGATGCGACAGCCTCTGCGGAAGGGTGGTACAAAGCATATCTAGAATGCTTCTCGACAATGCCGCGCTGGGCATAAAGGGTGAGCATCTTTTCAGTTGTCAGCTTATTTCCTAGCATGCTTGTAGTTCCATTGAAATACCTCAAGGATACTAGCAATGCCGTTCAGAAGAAGTGCAAAGTAGAGCAGGGATCCTCTGGGTGTAAAGCTGCTCGTGGTGTTCTTCAAGTTGTAGAACACACTGGCAGCGACGAGGGACATGATGAAGTTGCTGAAAAGTTGTGTGAGCGTTAAACTTGGATCTCCTTTGAGTCTCTGAAATCCACGCCACAAGCAAAGTTTGACCTGCTGGACATAATCCAAAGTATACGGGGATTTGACACGCCTATATCGGTGAGTTGAATAAGTTGCTGAGAAGGATTCTGAGCAATACTTACTGTCTCTTTGACTGTTCTGCTCTCCTCGACGCAGTGAACTTTTCCAGGTGCTCTCCACCAACTGGAAAGGCGCGGTCGTACTTTGTGATCTCGTCCATGAGGCGTGCCCTTTCAGGGCTTGATTTCCAAACTGCAGCAAACTCTTTGGCAGTCTTTGGGACACGACTTTCCCAGCCAGAACGGGGAACTCTCTCAACGGCACTTGTCATCGACGTCAGAAAGTCTCCATCAGTTTGTCTGTTGGGGCATTCGAAGCCCAGATTTTCGAAGTACTTCTTCCCATCTTTGGTTGATCCGAAATAAATCTGATGTCCCTCGTAAAGAACAGTGACCTTGTCGAAAATTTCGTATGCTGCTTGGGGGGCCTGGTAAATTGCAACACAGGCTGTTGCACCCATGAGGTCAGTTGATAGCCGCAATGTCCTACAGAACTCAATGGCATTCGCGGAATCAAGACCACGAGTACTGTTATCCCAGCATTGGAGAGGCGCCCCACTCAAGGCTGCTTCGGCGATACTCACTCGCTTCCGTTCGCCACCACTAACTGTTCAGTATATCCGCACCTGTCAACGTTACGGTTGTTGCATTTCTTTTTTCCCTGCACATCCGCGTCGAACAAGTCCCGTTGAAAACATAAAGGAACCAAGTGCGGGTTCGCGAGGAAGAAGCTTTTGGGTATGTACTGACCTCCGCGAATGAAATCATCACCAACGCGAGTGTCCATGGTGTGGCTGATCCCAAACATAGCCATAATCACGTCTCGCATATGGGTCGCATATGCCCACTTGCCAACTCCACCGGGCAGGTATCTGGGGGCTCTCGCCATTGCTGCAAACGAAAGAGTATCGCCAACGGTGAGATTGGGGAAGTGTACATCGACTTCAGCATTGTAAATAGCTTCACCACGGAACTGCGTCTTCATGTCCTCCGCACTGATGCCTAGTATCTGGTTAACGCCTCGGTCTGACTTAGTCAACTAGATTTGCCAAATACCTTGATAGTTCAGCTCTGAACCTTGTCCGACGTAGATGCCATGAATTTCGCCAGAAATAGTCTTCAGAAGCGTTGAACATCCAGACCCGGGCGGCCCAAGAACCACAAGCATCTCTCCACTTTGTACAAGACCTTCAAAGTCGCGTAAGATCTCAATTTTCCTCGGGGACGAGATTCCTGCGAGTCTTCGTATCTCTCCAAAAAGCCCTAACCATATGTTTCCAACACTCCTTTGATAGTCGGTTATATTTCCAAATCCATAGACATTCAAGTTCCGAAACGAGATCCCGGCGGTTCGTTTCGGAAATCTTTCAGGGTCCCGAGACTTGAGATGGATGAGTGCTTCAGTCCATGCCCGAGGCCTGAAATTTGTCGATTTTGGATCCAATGCAGAACCAGGCTCTGCTTCAAAGGGATTTTGGTGAACGTGATCACCCGATTGTCTTGTGAATTTTCTGGCCAGCTCAGTTATTTCGGCATCACTTATGGAATCGTTACCGAGAGATGATTCGAGCCCAGTTTCCACATCCCCCCCAGTCTTGCCCTCGTTCATGACGGTTGTCGAGCACAGCGAATTCGCCTGGGACAGCGCTTTCTCGGGGTCCTCCATTTTGTAGTTCTTCGGATTCGCTAATTTGCCAGACTTTGACAGCAGCAGAACTTCGACGGAAAAAAATGTTAGAGATCAGACGACTGAAGCTGCCGGTGGGAGAGTAGCAACATCGCGCAACCAAGATATAAGAAAAATGAAGGGATGAGATATAACCATAGCTTAGCTTCTCATCAACAATCCGACTAAAGGCCCAAGGAGCTTCGGATTCCCGAGCCTGAGAGTTGTACCGAGGGTACATTTGAACTGACCATCGGAGAAACTTCAGCCCGGTTGCCCCTTCCGTGAAGCCTGCCAATGTCTCCTGTAGGTATTGGTAGCTAAGCTGAAGAACTCGAGTCAAGGCCCGGATCCCAAAGGAGCCCTCGGATTCCCGAGCGTGAGGGTTATCCCGCCCATAAAGCCTACCACTGTCTTCTGTAGTAGTACAGTGCTATCCGAAGTCATTGTCATCTCACATATCCCTGTTGGGGATCATGGCACCTGGCTTTATCAAGCTAAGCGCTAAAAGTTGGCAGAGTGCTGCTATCCAACGATTGTGTGGCTGAGTTTTGGCGTTGAGCTTAGAAGAGTAAACTCGTCAGACAGGAAGTTGTGTGCGGGCAAGAACATCTGGGGCGACACTGATCTCAAAAAGCACTGCAACTAGGCACCTTTGTTCTTGTACATATTTTGCTCCTACTCCGTATGATCGATTGGTATCGATCCTGGGAATTTACGGAGTAGAGGCAGAATTGCCTTAGACCCACCACAACCAAACCCAATGCGCTATAACACTAAATGTTGGGCCGTTTCTAGTAACGGCCCACGGCTTGAAGTTGAACCGTTTCTGAGACGCTAACAGCAATAGTATTTATAAGCAAAACTTAGGTTCTCCGCCTGTTCACTAATCACCCCATTCGTGGAAAGGACATTCTGGCTCTTCGTCCTGCACCCTGATAAGGCGATAAGGGGAGGCTAAAGAAGTCAGTTAACAACGCGGTCGTGCTTTGGTTTGTGGACTTTGAAATGAAGTGTCTAATACAATACGGTCCCGGTGGCTCATCTTTACACATCACCTTCAAAACTCAAAAAAGATAATAGCAGAAAAAATCAGGTCTGTAGACTGGGGCGTCTTCGAGTACTTACATCGCGCAAGAAGAATACCACTACCTTGAAGTTGAATGAAAAGCCCTGTATCCGGCCCCCAAGTCTGTTCCAGCGTAGCCTCCTCTACTATGTCTGTGATGGCCCACAAACCACACCAGGACAAAGGACCCATTCAAGAAGAACTCTAAAACCGCCTAGGGTGCAACGTGTAACACCAAACAACACGATAAATACTTTCCAAGTCAAGAGCAACCTCGAGCCACCAAGTCGTCCAGTTGAGCGCACGTCATCGAAGTGCAACCAGTACGAAATCGCCGCAGAAAGGATGTCTTGCGTTACCTGCCGCAGTCGCAAGTTGAGATGTGATCGACAGAGGCCCCTTTGTGCAGCATGTGGGAAGTCGAATCGAGAATGCACATACTTAGAACGTCAGACAGTAGTACGACGTAGATCAAAAGCGAAAACGCTGGAGGCAAGACTAGGTACGGGCCTACTATCATCCAGTGCGCGCGCCGTTCATTGTTGATTAGATTCTCGCAGCTCT
The DNA here is from genome assembly GCA_001644535.1 of Pyrenochaeta sp. DS3sAY3a. NCBI lineage: Eukaryota > Fungi > Ascomycota > Dothideomycetes > Pleosporales > Cucurbitariaceae > Pyrenochaeta > Pyrenochaeta sp. DS3sAY3a. Next base: position 2,020,571 of record KV441639.1, on the reverse strand, counting down.
GTTGGAGGCTCGGCTTGGCATGGGCATTGATATGATATCTGGATCGAGCGACTCGGCAGCAACCGCCAACGGAACGGAGGATACGATTCAAGAGACTGACAGTCATGAAAAGTCCTCAGTCAAGACCAGTGCCCTCTCGTTAAACGCTGACGACGATTATTCAAGCTCAACCACTAGCCAGAATGGGGATTGCAGTCCACCGATAGACGAACACTCCACATCACAGGAGATATTAGTCTACTCAAGCGTTGAAGAGATTCTTCCACCGGCAGAAGTTCAGCAAGAATTGTAGGTCCGACTGCAGCCCAACTTTACACCACATAATTAAGGCCACATTCAGATTTCAGATATACTTTGATCGAATCCATCATTGTATTCCCATTATACACAAACAAAGGTTCTACACTACTTTGAAACTTGGACCTGATCTTGGACCTCCACTATGCCTCCAACATTCTATGTGGTGTTTGTCATCGTCAGTGACGCCCAAGTACGCAGGATTGTGTGAGGGATTTCATCAAAAGGCGCGAAGATATGCTGAGATTTCGGAGGCAAAGGTAAGCCTTTCATCGTTGCTCACAAATCACAGCTCATAAGAATGAAGGGAACCGATGAAGCGTTCACCGTTTACTACGCACAGTGCTGGCATCTTGTTGCAACTTTCGAGGCCCAGCGAATGTATATTACAAGAGCATGGATGAGCGCTGGAAAATGTGTACGTCTCGTTCAAATGATGGGCTTGCATCGAATTGATAAGCACGGCTCCTACATAGGAACAATTCCGAAGGCAAAAAGCTTCATCGAGCTGGAAGAGCGACGTCGGACTTTCTGGGCCGCATATCTCAGCGATCGCTTCGCGAGCAGATGCAGCGGATGGCCGATGGCTATCAATGAGCATGAAGTATGGACGTGTGTCTGTTATTTGAACCAAGCTAACGTATTAGATATACACAAACCTCCCTTCCTCTGAATATGCCTTCGAGAATAGCGAAGAAGAGACGAGCATTTCTCTTGCAGATGCTTTGGCTGACGAAGGCGCTGCAAACCTGTCGTCACCATTCGCAGCAGTCATTCTGGCCACAACTCTGTTAGGTCATGTTTCAATGCACATCCACAATAGCAAGCCAAATCCTTCCGAGACGCCAGGCCACTCCGAGTTCTGGGACAAACATCGAGAGCTAGATACGAGCATCCTTAATATGTTCATACATCTACCGGACCAATTCAAGGTGCCAGCGGGGGCTGATGATACATCTGTTGTCTTCTTGAATATGGCATTGCATACAGCAACAATTTGTCTACACCAAGCAGCGATGAAGACCGCGCTGAAATACTATAAAGGCAACGGTTTCATGGTTCAAAGCATGAACCGATGCATTACCGCAGCGGACGCAATCACTATGGCAGCACGACGCATCAAACGCAATGATCTCTCCAGGGTAAATATCAGTATTAAAAGAGATACAACTAAGCTGACGAACTGTAGGTTAGCTTATGGTCAGGATTCTGTTTGTTTATGGCCGGCGTCGTGTACTGCTACGACTTGAAACTTAACCGCCTACCATATATGCAAAGCCAGCCTAGTCTTGTGTTCTTGCAGCAAGCTTTGGGGGAACTGGGAAATTTTCACTCTCTCGCTCAGTTTTTCAAAACTCAGCTGAAAGCTGAAATCGTTGTCCTGCGAGGTGACCAGCATCATGGTGCTGGTGGAGGCACTCGGAAGCAGCTAAACTCTCTGCGTCCCAAGAATACAAACTGTGAACCGCACAGTAGTAATGAAAGAGCTACATCGATGGCAGAGTACCATTTTTCGATGATTCTTGGTGGCCTTCTACAACATGATACGGACGATACTTGGGCTGTGCAAGAAGAGGACATAGACAGATTTCCGCATACCAACGAGCATGTCCTGGACACCAAACTGCAACGCCAGAGATCAGATTCTCGGGCCCAAAGCTCGCCAGGGAAGGAGCAGAACCGGGGATTGCAACCAGTAGAAGTCCTGCCAACCCAGCGAGACATGACTTCTATTAATGATTACGATCTACAAAACATAACAACCAACTTTACAACCACGTTTACGCCTTGGCAGGGACTAACAATAGATGCTAATTGGTAGTAAATCTTTATTTAGTCGTTGACCTCCTAGTGTAGAATATAAACAACAAGTAGTCTACGCAATTTTAGGCTTAGAGTTCCTCTGTCTAAAATGTAGGTTGTTTAGGCAGCTATCCCGAAGAGTATAAGATACCAAATACATAATAAAAACATCTGTCAAAGCAACAATTCCTTTCAAATGCGTTTTATAGGTAAGACAGGATGTGTTATAGTCCCTGGTCATGTCGCTGAAAGCTCGAAGCAGAGTGTATTGAGCGGCTATTGCTGGGCCGATGCAGCGAGGAGGATTGTAAACACTGAACCCGAACAGTACTAATAAAGTGGAGCTCATATTGCGCTGCGTCGCTGTTCCCGAGCAGACAATAACAACGATCGTTGGGAGGCGTCGAGAAGAAGCTGCGTCGAGTTCACATCCGATTGTTTAATCATCTTGATTACTGCTATTCATACAACTATTTGCTGCATTAATACCCGAACATGTAAGAATGATTTAGGGGATTAGACACTCCAATGATCTTCTACTTAGTTTCATCATCACTTGTTTGCATTCACATCTATACGACAATTCCGAGTGCTCCCGTGGACCATTCGGGTCCAAGTTGGAGCAAATTTCGTTTCTGCAATTCAATATTGACTTTGAACGCTCATTATCCTTACGATAACTCCCAGCAACCCCTTATCCTTCCCTGCCAGTAGTACTGCCATTCCTAGCATGGATACTCCCCAATTTAAGTCCAGCATCTGCCAGATTTGCTAAAGTAGGAACGGCCTCAGTCGCGCTTGCTGCAGCTTTTGAAGTCTTTGCTACTATCTTGTCAGGCTCTCTGGGTATATCCTTTCGATTTAGATCCTCAGCCCTCCAGTGCGCCTTGATCCCCAAATCACAACTCCGTGCCCATTCCTCGTTTGCGCCGAAGCCCTGGCTGTCCCTACTCTTTTCTCCTCGCAATGTATGTTTCTCCCAGTCCTTGAGGATTTGTAGTGTAGCCACCACCAACGCTGGGTCGACGTTCGGCGAACGTATGTAGATGGTCTCGTCCGGTAAATTGACAAGTGAAAATCTACACATGGGCAATATCGATTCAATAACTTGTCCACTGAGCGATCGCGTGCGGCACGTGTTGCAGATCTCGTGATTTACACAGGATTTACATCTCCACAGCGAGCCGTTGATTGGAGCAGTCCGGCAACCATTGCATATTGTCCCGTCATGAACCTCCATCTCGTTGACGTATCCATCCCAATAGGCATGGTCTGCAACAATTTGACCATATAAAGGATCTGGGATATTCCCAACGGCTGTGAATAATGCGTGTCGCAAGGTATCGTAACGCGACCCATTCATTGAACTCAGTCTCGTGCTGCTAACCCACATGTACGCGCGTCCATCCGGGCCGATGAAGCGCAAAGAGTCGTAATTCATTGCGTGAACGTAAGTCGTTAGCACACTCTTTTCTCTTCCATGACTCAACACTTCTGATTTGCGCATGCCGGTGCTGGGGTCGAGCTTCAAATCGTAAGTCCACGCTGCTCCTTTCGATTTCGATAATTTCTTTGACGTCTCCGGGGTCTCCTCAGCATACGACATCACCCATGAATGTTTTGGGCTCCGTAAGCTACCGTGAGTCGTCTTGAACACAAATGTGAAAATTGCAGGCGAAGGCTTCCTTTGAGATTCCGAGCGTCGTGATTTGCCCCAAGCGCAAGATTGTGGCGTATCGAGCCAACTAGTACCAGGTGCACTGGGATTTATTTGGGTATGGAACGTCGATATGGCCGGAAAAAGAACCCATTGGTGAGGGTACGGTACCTGATGGTGCTGTTCCAGATATAAAGATAGAGAGAGTGGATCTAGCGGTATTGAGGGTGGGGGAGGGATCTGCCGTTCTTGCAATACGGGGATCGGAAGATTTTCAGATGGGGACTGAGGATTGTAAAGACTTGCACGAGGTCTAGTAACTACTTCTGGTAACAAGCTCGGACTATGTTCAAGCGGTGTCGCGCCAATTGATCCTGGAGTGAAGACTGCAGCCGCTGGTGATATGCTCTGTGAGTGGGGCCGGAACGGCTGTGATGATTGATGATGTAGTAAAGGCGATTGGCCTTGTGGGCTTGTTGATAGTACACTTGACGGTAGCTGCTGGTAATTCGCTGCGCTGCTAGACCGTCTTCGCACCTCGTTAACCTCTAGCTGCTGAATTTTATGCGCCAGGAGCTCGTCTTCTTTCAGCTGTTGATCCGGAGTTGTTGTAGGTGGTGCTGGGGGCATTGGTGCTGGTAATTCCGCGATCAGTGGAGGAGGTGAGGTTTGTCCATAGTGGGGCTGTATGTATTGATGTTGGCCGTAGTACATAGTATTACGCGGGTTTGCTTGCAGCAATGATGCGTTTGAATGCGGTGTTGTTGTTTGCGTATACGCATTGTGCCCGGTCCACATCCCCTGCTGGCTGGGCTGGTTTGGATTAGGGGAAGACATTCCGTTTCCGTCTCCAAAATGAATCTTTCGACACTCTTTTTGATGAAGGAAAGAGCCTTTGCTTAGAGGACAAGATGTGATTGAGACCTTGAGGTTCTGGTTTGGGGACGTCGACGCGACTTGGCCCCATGACAAGACACGGTTAATTTGCGCCGAAGGCCACTTCTCAAACAATGTGGCTTAAGCCTCTGAACATCAGCGATATCGAAGGGCTCACAAGGTGAAGAAGCGGGAAGAGTTCATTGCGGAAAGAACCGTGGAAAAGTGGCTGTGAGCAGTGAGATCATTTGGAAGTCGTGGTTGAGGCTTGGAATCTTGGAATTTGTCATTTCAAGGGTGGTCGCTGGGCGCCTTGTGGCTGGGAGATCTCGTTCACCTGGCGCCTTGTTCACGCGAAACGCTGGGGTCGATGTTGATCATCCCCCACCCAACGACCTCAGTCGATTGTTCCTGCATAAATCAAGAGACATGGCTCATGTCGTTGCACCAAGAAAAGTGAGCCGCTGGTCGGGACTAGTAACCGTATGGAAGCAGCGCCAGCGTCCGAGGCTTCGTGGGGAACACTAGAAGATCAGACTCGCAGCGATAATATCAACGTGTCTAAGATCTTGCGCACCGGAAGCATAGAAGTAGCACATACGCGAACAGCCTCCACGATTTACCTTGATACCAGAGGGCTTCCTTCCGTCGTTGTTTCTCGCTGGCAATTCAGTACGAGCAAGGAGCGAGCTCAAAGGAAGAGCAAAATGAAGCACAACTGCCATAAGTGTAACACGAGACTTGTCAGATGAATAAATGCAGCGAAAGACAATCGGGAAGACATCCAAATGTCACGTGCATTGGTCCTCCTTGAGGGAATTGGAAAGAACGAAACCCCAAGTGCGGGCTGGCCAATCAGGCGCGCCGCGTTTGCCGAACCGCGAACCGTGTCTCCACTTCGGTCACCCAGTCGCAGCCAATCTTCGGTCTTTGACTCAGCAACCCATTCTGACGCATCTGAAGATTCACATCTTGCCCTTAGGTAGTATCGCTCGAAGATTTCCCCCTTCTTTCTCATCAAAAGCGCCATTGGGCAGTCCAGTCTCATGCCTCCGAAGAGAACATGGTCGCAGGCCAATGAAGATGGCAACGGAACCACATCCGCATCGCCATCCTCCCGGTTGCGACTAGCGGACGGCGACGATGCCCCAGCTCCATCAATCTCACGTAAGGTTAAAGCCTGTGCATCATGCCGGAAGCAGAAAGTCAGTATAGCTTGTGAGGTTGCTTCCAACTTCGCTCATTGAAAACCAGATAAAATGTCTTATGGACGACAGCGGGCCGCCCTGTAGAAGGTGCACCGAGCGAGGCTTATCCTGTGTGTTGAATAAAAGCCTTCAAACGTTGATTGAAGAGCGCTCCCAGTAAGTCTTGTTAATTGACAATTTCCTGACTATGTAGCCATATGCTTCGACAGTTTCTAAGACGACTAGGTGGAAAGACAGCGTCATCACCGATCTTGGCCAGATACACTCGTCCCTGCAACAGGCTCTAGCAAGATTAAGCCTGCCACTTCTTCCGCCTCTGCAAATAACTATAGACGAAGACGTCCAGCAAATACAGCACTTTGAAACGGCTGATCGAGACGATGATGCCCCATCATGCGATAATTCACCCCGCATGACGCCTAAGGAAGAAGAGCTGTCGAACGCACCAATTCAATCCTTATATCAGATTACCAGACTACGAGCTCTTCGTTCAGATGATTCCCCTGACGACAACAAAACGCCTGCCAGGTGGAAAGACAGCCACCCGGTGAAAGATTTCATCTCTCGTGGATTGGTTACTGTTTACGATGCAGAGCGTCTATTCGAACTCTTCCAAACACGCATAGGCCACTTCATGTATATGATCGGGAGCGGGATGCATAGCAGTCTGAATGACTTGAGGCGAAGTTCTTCTCTTTTGACTGCATGTATCCTCGCTGTGGCAGCGCTACACGATCCTGATAGCAACAACGCGTATAGCATATGCACTCGCGAGTTCCGTCGCCTCATGTCTGCGTCTATGTTTGATAGGAGCATGAATCAGGACTCAATGAGAGCTATGTGCATTGCGACTTATTGGCTCCATGATCTGTCCTGGATGATCAGTGGGTATGCCATTCGGAGAGCAATGGAAGTGAACCTGAGCAGCAATTACCAACGCGTTTTATCAAGCGGAAATGAAGACGCTATGAACAGTGTCCGCATTTGGTATATTTTGTACATTTGCGATCGCCATCTATCGATACTTTATGGGCGGCCATCCATTGTGCGAGATGACACATCCATTACGGGATGGGCAAAACTGATGGAGACTCCCGTCTTTACTGAGGCTGACAAAAGACTAGTCAGTCAAATGGCCTTGTTAATCATCATGGGAAACGTCCGAGAACTGTTTGGGCCCGATACTGGGGAGGCAATTCCAAAAGCGTTCGCACCCAAATTGAAGGACTTCAGTCTCCAGATTGACCACTGGATGGGATTCTGGTCAACGGAGCTATTGAGTAAGGACCTTATTTTATGTGTACCGATGGACCTTCCGGGCTGACCAAAGCAGAAATCCACGATTTCATCGGCGAATTCCCGACCAAAGGTGCAAACTTGCATCACCATTTAGCTAAGCTGCATCTCCATTCACACGTCTTCCGAGGTTTGAAGGGCGGTGCAGTGCCACACTACTTCCAAGATAGCGCTCGCGCTGCAGTCAAAGCCGCAACCTCGACGGTGGATCTTGTCCTGACCGACCCTGACATCCGCGACGGACTAGTCGGAATTCCGCATTATATACACTCAATGATAGCATTTGCTTGTGTGTTCCTTGTGAAGGTCTCCATACAGTACTCGAACCAGTACATTGAGGATGCCGTCATCTTCGATTTGACTTCCAGAGCAGTGCAACAATTCCGAGCGACTCCCGTAGGAAAATGGCATCTTGTGCATATGATGGCTGAGGGTCTCGACAAGATGATTGCTAGGCAGACAAGGGTCCTGCCTGCTCCCACTACCATTCAACGTTCCAATGGCCTTACGCAGCCAGCTACACTGCAATCTCTCATGGGTTTACATTCCAGCTTACCCCCACCCGCAAGCACCGATGCTCTCTACGAGGAGAATATCTACAGTAATACGTTCGAAGAGGGTTTTAATTTCGGCACTTCGTCGTTCCTGAACTTCGACACTGGAGTACTAGATCTGGATTTCCCTGGTTTTGGATTTTAGCCTACCATTTCGAGCACGAAATATGGAGGGATCAAGTTGGTCAATGAACTAGTCGCAGTTGCATGAAACTACTCTACGAATATCTAATTGGTGAAAGTCGCACTACATATGAGAATGTTGAGGCTTCAGATCCACTCCTGGAGTGAGCTTAGGAGCGCAAAACATTTGTGTGCCCCATGGAGAAAGGTCTACCTTCCGACCTTAGTCTACTATCTATCACTCTACCTCTGGGTCTAAACGCGCGCTCTAATATCAAAATGCCCACAACGCCAACGCTTGGGATGCAATAGGCAGAAATTATGACCAACCAATTCTATAAAGGTTATATCCAGTCTCATCTCCTCGTCCAATACCCCTCCTCTTCTCTATCTGTTCTTTCTCGAGAATTTTGAATGTTCTTCCGGCTGTGTCTTTGGGGCAGAGGTCGGAAGTAAATGCAGCCTCGACCGTATTTGGAATTCCTTCGAATTTCCCATTTTTACGCACCGTCACCATAAGCCAGAATGTTCCATCTGGGACGAGGAGGTTTGCGGCGCAATCTCTGAGCCATGATGCATGCTCAGGCGCATACACAACGTCGGATGCAACAAGTACCTTGGCCGTTGATTTGAGATCAGCATGTGGGCAAGACCAATCTAGTATCGCCGTTTGGACTGGTTCCGTATCTTTTGCATGTCCTGGAAAGTTTGTCATGACATTCGCCCGGCAATTTTCCAGTACCGTTGGATGGTAGTCCGTAGCAGTGATGGTGCATCTATCGAGACCGATGTTTGGAAGAAGTTTGGCTAGCGTGAGGCTGACCAATCCAGTGCCTGCTCCGAGTTCTATAATGTTCGACATGGTTGGCAATAATTGGCTGGCGAATCCAAAACGCTCTGGGTCAGCACAAAGCATACTGCTAAGCACAATACTCGCGCCCCAAGACTGAAGGCCCACATCGGTGTGATCAGTTCCTGATAGTGGGGCGTCGTTAAGCCTAACGTTGATCGAATTGCTCCAGGCTGTGTGAAAAGCAAAGTCACGCGTCAGTGCTTGCTCTTCTTCATCATTCGTCGAGTCGGAGAATGAGGACAGAATGAACGCTGCATCATCAATTATGCGGCTTCTTGAGTCCTCGGAAAAGTCCATCTCCTCAGCACGGGCCAGCAGCGATGTCAGGAATCGCGCTGCATACGTCCGCTCGAAGGGATCAGCACGAAGCGCAGCTACCGCCTCCTCGGAAGCCGCATCGTCATCTTCGTCCTCGGACACATAACCAGAATCTGCAGGAATCGGTGTTGAGACAGCTGGAATACAGATCTTTCTGCAGGATCGATTTGGGAGAGTGGATGGTAAGCGCAGAGGACAATACAACGCTTGGAGATTTCGAAGAGCCAATGAAATTTGATCGTCAGTCGCTGTTATCAGTTCTCGGACAGATGGCAAGCTGCTCGATGGCGGCAGGCAAGAGCCCAGGGAAGTAGGGCTCATTTGATGTGCTCAGCACGAACAAACAAGATGCACAGTCGCAAACGATTATGGGGTGTGGGGAGTGAGGAAGAAGAACTGGAGAGCGCGTGGGGAAAAAGAAGACGATAGGAGATAAGGAAGAAATGGGCATACTTTTGGTGATATTGAGTCTAGCCTCACGCTCGGGTTCTGTCGCGATTACCAGACCAAATTTTTCACCGCCAGTCATTCGGCATCGTGTGTGAGCTGGTGCCATCCAGAGGGCGGATGCGATGCAGAAAACCTGTTATTTCATATAAGTACAATGTCATATTGATAAGCATAAGCGGGTTCACTGAAGTCACGCATTGTGCCTGCAATTAACTTCACGATGTTTCTGTGTGCCTGTCAAATTTTTTGATTATCCCATCCGTGGGCGCGATGCCGCCACGTGTGGCCACTATTTTAAGCCTCGTCGTCGCTAACCGGATAGGACATGGTGGCAGATTGCCGAACGATCCCGGTTGCCACCACCACATGGCCTGCCAAAGTTGGCGCTTGAACTTCATTCGGCGGACTAAAGTACTGCATTCGGAATCTTCAGCAGAATGTGTTGATTGTGGCACTAGTGGCTTGGGACTGCAATGCTCGGCGGTCTTGTTGACAGACAACTATCTCCCATCGACTCTTTTACGTCAAACATATCCTAAACCTCAACGGACTTGACCCGGGTATCGTTCTTCTCATGATCTTCCTCGAAGGCCTCGATGTGCTGTCTCGATGCTGTCTTTCCAAACTTCCGAATTGGCACACCCTCTAGGAACAGCTCGTCAATTTCTTCCAGGGATTTACCACCGCACTCTGGGATGAAGAAAACCGTGAATACAATCGCCATTGCTGCCGTCGTTCCAAAGATGAACCCAACCTTGCTGCCTAATCCAGCATATGGCTCATTCAGAAGGTAAGGGATGGAGAACGAGACCGCGAACTGAATAGCGATGTTGAAGACAGAACCAAGGGCGTAAGTCATGTCGCGCAAGCGCTGCGTAGGTATTTCGGCTGCGACAACATGGGAAAGAGGGGCCCAACCTAAGCAGAAGCCAACCTGGAAGATGGTTACCATGGCAACGATACCGGACTTGACTGCGCGAGAAGGGTTTGAGCGCGTTCCTAGGCCACCCATTGTGAACAGGCCGCCGCACTGAATGACAGCGCCAACAGTCATAAGCGGTCTTGAAAAAGCTATTAGTATGGATGTGAAGATCAAAGATTGCCGTACTTACACTCGTCCCGTCCAATCTGTAAGACCCTGGGTGAGCAACACTACGACAATGCCTAACGATGTGTTGATGGCAGCCATTGTGAACGGGTTGACAACGCCCAGACTCTTAATGAAGATAGCACCATATACAGAAGCGAAGTTCTGGCCAGTGAGTTGTAAGAAGACATTAACGCCGATGACAATCAACGTTCGCTTCAAGTTCGCTACAAGGCAGTTAGCTTGGTGCATACAAAAGAACTCGTGGATTTTTATGAGAGTGGGATTGACGTACTTCCTTGGAAAAGCTCCGTAAATTTTCCCTTCTCGACAGTTACGTTGAGCGTACTTTGGAACTCCTTGTATTCCTCGAGTATTTGCTCTTCCGTAAACTTGCCTTGACGAAGTAACCTCAAATTTGCCAGGGCTTCTTCAGGACGATCCTTCTGCAACAGCCATCGGGGACTTTCCGGAATATACCAGACTGTACACAGCATGGCTGAAGGAATGACGAAGAGTAAGCCGAGCGGGATCCGCCAACTTCTATCGTCATTTATTTCACCGGTTCCACGGCAGATGACGGAAGCAATCAGTTGGCCGCAAAGCAAAGCTGACTGGTATGTCCCAACTGTAGCACCACGGACGGCGGCAGGGACGAGCTCACTCTGTGTGACTGGGACCAAAGCAAGTTCCATGCCAATGTAAACATACGCCAGAATTCGACCAGCCACCATCTGCCATTTGTTGGTAGTGCTGGTGATGCAGACGATGGTCCCTAGAATTGCCCAGAAGCACATGATCATGAAGCACTTCTTTCGTCCGATTTTTGCGCTCAGGATGTTTCCGGTGACAAGACCGAACGCGAATCCAATATAAGTGAGACTGCTGAGCAAAGAGAGATAGTAGGTTTCGAGTTGGTAGCTGCGTATTGTCAGTGGTTTGCTACTAATCAGCTTCCGTGGACTTTACGCTTTGAGTTTCGCGTTGTAAACACCAAAACGCCTCGTGAAATGCGTCATTGCCTGGGTGTTATTGAAGACACCCTGTTCCAGCCCAAAGTTGACCTGGCTCAACGCAATGATCCCAACGGAATACGCCAGTCTGCCATTAAAGGACCTGGCAACCTTCTTGAAGACGCCATCACTGGGGTTGTTGGATGCAGGAGACATGGTCGGGTTGAGTGACGGTCTTTGTAACTTGAGTATGTCTTGAGCTGCTTGATTTCGGAGAGAGGATCAGAGGTCATTTATAGCTTTGCGGCAGATGCAGTCGAGGGTGATGTTAGCCACTCCTCTGAGATCTAAAAGTCCACCAGGCGTCGCATACAGTGTTCACGACAGAACCCACCCCGATGGCATCATGGGGAGACCCACTGTTAGCCGCTGCATTTCCAGTCCTTCGTCCTGTTTCTGGGGTAAAGAGTGCCTCGATGGAATGGCTTAACATCGGATGTGAAAGAAGGGAAGTTAGTGGCGGTCACTAGTCGACGGGGAAGAACGGACTTAGATGTTGTGTTGGCGGCTAGCGTTCGCTAACGGGGATGAACGGAGATGCTCTAGCCAATTTCGTCGAACGTGAACCGTGGAGCTCGCTCGCGTTACCCTTTTCCAAAAACATTGGTTTGAGCTCTAAGGATTTCGTAAGGAAGACATCTACCGTAAGGCAGCCGCAAGTATGTGTTCATCTTTTAAGACCCCGCAAAGCCCACTGTGCTACGCATTGGTTGCTCCTCTTCATACTCGCAATCATGGGCTCCATGCCAGAACAGAAACGCCCCAACTTCCTCATCATTGTTGCAGATGATTTAGGTAACGTTTCATTCCAAGTAATCAGCTTATAGTCACTCATAGAAGTCAAGGGTACAGCGACATCTCCCCATTCGGCGGCGAAATCAACACCCCGCATCTACAAAAGATCGCAGAAACAGGTGTTCGCGTGACGAACTTCCACACGGCGTCAGCATGTTCTCCAACGCGCTCGATGCTTCTTTCCGGTACAGACAACCATATTGCTGGCCTCGGTCAACTTGTTGAGCATATGGCTGTAAGGAAGAACTATGAAGGGAAGCCAGGTTATGAGGGATACTTGAACTTTCGAGTAGCCGCTGTGAGCGAGATCTTGCAAGATGCCGGCTATCGCACAATCATGAGCGGGAAGTGGTGAGTCTGAACATGAAGCCTCAGTCACAGCATCAATTTTCTAACAGTGAATGCGGAAGGCATTTAGGTCTGACGCCAGAAACGTCTCCGCATGCGCGAGGGTTCGATGATTCCTTCGTTTTCCTCTCGGGATGTGGCAATCACTATAATTGGGAACCCCAGCTGGATAACCCTAGTGACGGGTTCTTCACGCCAATGAATGCAGCAAAGTTCTGGATGCGAGACGACAAGTACCTTGACCGCACAAACCCAGAAGACGTATCTGCCGACTTTTATTCCACAACATCATTCACCGACGAGTTGATTACGTACCTCGATCAAGACAACGAAAAGCCATTTTTCGCCTACCTTCCGTTTACTGCACCGCATTGGCCATTGCAAGCGCCACGCCAGGTGATCGAAAAGTATAAAGGGCGATACAATGAGGGCCCTGAAGCTCTGCGCGCAGAACGTTTGAAACGTTTAATGGAGTTGGGTATCGTAAAGCCCGACGTCGAACCTGCACCCATGCCAAATGACAGCTGGAACAGGATGAGTGCTCAAGAACGGGCAGACTCTGCGCGAAAGATGGAGGTATATGCGGCTATGGTGGACTCCATCGATGAGAACATTGGCCGCGTAGTAGAGCATCTCGAAAAGAGCGGACAGCTGGACAACACCTTCATACTCTTTATGTCCGACAATGGGGCCGAAGGTGCCATGCTCGAAGCACTTCCTCTTATGGGGTCTGTTGGGACTGTCAACAAGATTATTGACAAGTACTACGACAACAGTATCGATAATATGGGCGAGGCTAACAGCTTCATCTGGTACGGATCCGAATGGGCGTCCGCGTCAATGGCTCCGTCCAGAGGATTCAAGACTTGGATCACCGAGGGTGGAATCCGATGTCCTTGCGTAATCCGATATCCTCCTTTGCACTCGTCGAGTTTGAGTCTGGGCGCAGGCGCAATAACGGACTCGTTCTGCACAGTCATGGATATCCTTCCCACGATGCTCGATCTTGCCGGCGTGGAATCACCTGGTACCAAGTTCAGGGGACGCGAAGTAGTACCCGTTAGAGGAGCAACGTGGGTACCGCATTTGAAGGGAGAGCAGGTTGGATTCCACGATGAAGATGAAGAGATCACCGGTTGGGAATTGTTTGGCCTGCGCGCGATTCGTAAGGGACCGTGGAAAGCTGTAAGTACATGAATGCTCATTTAAGTGTACCAGGTTAGCTGACTGACGTTTGCATAGTTGTGGATGACTGCACCTCGTGGCAGGGAAGAATGGGAACTTTACAATCTTAACGATGATCCAGGCGAGATTCACGATCTGGCGACAAAAGAGACAAAGAAATTGGCAGAATTGGTGGCACATTGGGAAATATACTATGCTGAGACTGGAATGTTTGACTATGGCCATGAATTTGGCTATGTTAAGTATTGTTGATAGGACGGTGGAAATGATTCTTCGGCAACTTCGTGTGTAACATATTCAATACTAGAGAGTTTGAGAGCGACAGATCTTGTCCCCATCTCATTGCCAGAAGAGAGACCGCCTTTTGGCTTCACGTTCGTCGAGATCGAAGAAATAGCAGCAGCATTCTTTGTCTGGTACGACTGCGCGTCAAGGGCTAGGAAAAGACTCTTTCACGGTTCACAAACCCTGCTTGAAAAGCGCCGTTTTGAAGAGCAAGGTCTGGCTACATACAGAGAGTCTTGTTTACTTCCCCGCCTTCGCTTGTGCAGAAGAGCTGTTGTGAGCGGGGGGTGAACGGCGACAGTTGTTGCTGGCGAGGCGGTAATTGGTCAATTGCGCTAGAAATTGCGCCACCAGCCTCTACCTTCAATGGCCCAGACGGTCCGCAATTGCCCTGAATTTTACGCTTCCGGCACCCAAGGCGGGGTTGAGCCTTGCACTATGCGCGTTCCGCACAGCATTTAAGCCCTCCAGCTGCCCTTGAATCGAAGTGCTCCTATCTCCGTTCTTCCCCGCCTAGTCGATGCCATCCCCAACCGCGACCACCTCAACGCGCCGTCGCCCGACCTCCGAGAGACTGAGTCAGCGGAAGCGAGCCCCCATCGCGTGCCAGTTCTGTCGCATCCGAAAGACAAGATGTGACGGAGTCAAGCCGGTTTGCGGGTTTTGCCAACACCACGACGCCCAATGTGTCTGGGGTGCGGCAGTTGATGAGACCGAGAGTACCCCGGCGGAGAAAGAAATCCTGCGGAGGCTCGATGAACTGAAAGAGTTACTTGCTGGTTCGGAGCAAGCTGCATCTCCGGCAATTGATGTCCCACATTCATTATCTGTCCCCAATGTCCAGGATTATGCCCCAAGCCCTCTCACTGCGACCTCCCATACCAGCACCTTGGGCCCGTCCATCGAAGAAGCTTCCCCTTTCTTCAACATCCGAGCCGAAAATGTCCTAAGATGGCCTTTATTTCACAGTGTTCTCGATGTCCGAGACCTCACTATTGAATCGTTCGTGCTAGAATCCGGTGGTATCAACGAGGGTTCCAATGGTCCACGACAAGCCAGGCCTGGCAGTACCATCGGCATTCAGGAAAGCCTCCTTGTCCCTCTTTGTCAGAAGTTCTTGGCCCAGGTGCACCCGAGGAATCCCATTCTAGACGAGGCTCAACTGATTCATTTCGCTAAGCATGCCACAGAACATGGCTTGGATTGGGATGGCCCGTCATGCCTCGTAGTACGTTGAGTATGCATTCACAGATAATACCTGATGGCTAAAATAATTCATAGTTGATCGCTTGCGCTTTAGCTTCTTACACAGAGCCATGGGATCAAAACGAAACACAGCATGCTCGAGTCGAACACTTGAAGCATGAGAACGTTGAAGTCGCCGAGATGTTCTACCTTGCAGCAAAGAAGCGATCCGGGTTGCTCGGGTGGTCCTTGGTTGACATACAGTGTCTTTTCTTCTTCTCTGTATATGAAAAATACGTGCTGAACCCAGTGCAGGCATGGTTTTGCATTCAGCAGGCTTCTTGTCGCCTTCAAGCACAATTGAAGCAAAGAACAATGCAAACACAGTCCCAGGGTATCATTAAGGACATCCCAAAGCAGAATGATCTGACTCAGCGCGCATTCTGGTCAATCTACAAAGCAGAGCATGAGCTGCTCCCCGAGCTTCCCTTCCACTCAAGCGGGCTGGAAGTCTTCACCCGAGCCGATTCAATGTTTCCATCTCCACCAGCCTTTGATCCAACGATCAGCGGTGGTTTGTCTTCCGATCAACAAAACTTCAGCCTTGAGGAACGAAGTTGGGCGTTCTACCTTGCAGAGATCTCCATCAGACGCACCATAAGCGACACCATCGCCACACTGTACCGCAAGGGTGAACAATATTGGCTCACACATGTCCAGACTTTGGTGCGGCAGTGTGAAGAATGCCAGAGTCAGATCCAACTGTGGTACTCCCACCTCCCTCCGTCTATTTGGTTCGACATACATGGGTACCCGGATAACGAGCTTTCGTCCTTCATGCAGGGTCGGTTCTTTCATTGGCGAGAATACGTTCTCCGCCCATTGTTATATTACGTCCTGCATCGAACGAGCGACCAAGCGCTGACAGAACAGATCTTGGCTTGTGCGCAAGAGCACATATCACTCTGTGCGGAAATCATTATTCGTTCTCATAATACTCATCGCCATGGGGGCACTTGGTTCATCTGCAGAGGGACCTTCTTACATGCACTACTGATTCTTGGTGTGGTTTTGAAGGCCGAACCAAGGCTTCCACCACCCTCGAACTGGACTGCGTTGGTGGCAACGTCTATTTCGACACTGCAGAGATGGGAGTCGCAGGCAGCTGACATTAAGAGGGTTCGAGTCATCCTAGAACAGTTATTTGCAAATGTCTGTGGTGTTATTGGCGTTTCGCCCTTTCTACCAGACCCTATACAATAACAACATTCAGGGGACCAAAATGATCACTATCGTTACCATGTTTTTCAGTTCACAGCTACGAATAGACCTTAATGTATTACAACTCTGCCCGTATACTCTCAACGCAGGAGAGACTTCTCTTGCCATCCATCACCTTGGAAAATCTCATGATGTAGCCTTACAAAGAGTTTTAATACTAGCCCGAACTTGAAGATATCTTCCGTTACCCATTCCAAGCTTCTTAGTTCGCCTATATATTCTTCGAATCACTTAGGCTTAGAAACAAATCGCATTCAAACAAATTGGCCTGAAGTTATGACTAGATGTGGAAAAGAAGGCTCTTATCTGTAGATATGACAAAGCGGCGATTCGATAACTCGATGAAGTCAATTCGATTTCGGGAAATAAATCGCGCCTCAAAGCCAAAATATCTGTGTACACGATAAAAGTAGTCAGACTCCTATTAATATTGACTTATATCTCGCATCATTCAACTTCATGACGTAAGGGGTGTAGAACTAGGATAACTACTCAAAAAACGTAGTCATCGCACACCTAGATAGCAGACATGTACAAGACACACTCCAACACCGCCCAAACAGGCGCAAGTGCTTAGTCTACACAATAATCATAAGCCTATGAATACCCCAATTCCCTTGTAAACTTACCAACGGAAAAAACAAGAAATCTGCAGCGCTACAATATGCCCCCGACATGAGTAACCACGAGCATCGATTACTCAGCCCTAACCCGTCCAATGCGACGCACAACTTCGATTCCCCCTCAATTTTCCTTCCAATCTAGGAAAGACGAATGCACAATGGAAGCATTTCCGCAGCTTACAACTTTATTCCTCGCCGCCAAGCTAGCCTGTTTACTGGATCGGCCAGCGCAATGCTCCATGGAGGATAGAGAGGGGCGCTCGCCAAGCCGCATGATTGTTAATCGATGTCCCTGGTGTTGGAGCTGCGCCAGTCCCAGTAATAATCCTGCGTCTTTGTCTCGCAAAGGACGGGGCGTTGTGTAAGGCGCGCTGTTTATAGTGGGTGGGATTACTAAGTCAGGTTCCGCAGGCGGGCGGGTATTGCACCCGTAGATTTCGAGGTAAGTAGACTAGGTGGATATTGCTTGTGTATAAAGGGTGCAGGTTTATCCGCTCTTTGTTAAAGGAAATCTTGCATAGCTATTCCCTCTGTCAGAACCTATCGAAATGGCAACCTCGTCTTCACCACCAGTATATACGGGCCCCTCCGTCTCCCTGCACGTCAGCATCACGGTCGCGCCCGAAAACGCGCAGAAGCTTCTTGAGCTCTTTCAACCTTGCTACGAGGCTGTGACCGCAATACCGGAATGCGTCTTCTTCGAGGTGTTCCAGGACCCAGATACGCCTGGCAAATTCAGGTTTGTGGAAAACTGGAATGCTAGTAGGGATTGGATATTCGATGTACGTGGTTTTGATTTTAGTTCATCTTTTCCTTTGCGGCAGATGGAGTCGTAATGAGTGTTGATGTAAAGGGATTGAGTGGCTGACGAGGGCGTAGGTTTTACTCAAGAAGGACCTATACAAGCCGTATGAGGCTGCGACAAAGCCACTGTGGATTGAACCGCGCAAGATAGAGATCTGGGAGCGGTTACCAGGAAGGCCATTTCTCACGGTGAAGCAGGATATGATCATCACTGGCAAACAATAGAGTCCTTGTGCTGCAATGCTTTGCATTATAGATGATTCAATTCATATCCTACACATCTTCCTCCACCACCTTCCAATATATGTATTTACAACTTCGGTCCCGTCTGTGCCTTCTTAAGAATAGGCTCCATCTTGGTGGCCTTCATAACATCGCCCTTGATCTTCAACTTTCCGCTCATGAACAATTTCTGCGCATTCGCCTTGCCGCTGACCAGCGAGCCAAAGTCCTTGTCGCTGAGGGTGAGGGTGACATTGGCCTTCTTGCCCTCTGGCGCGGGGCCCTTTCCAACCGTGCCCGTCTCCTTGAGGTCAATGTGCCACGACTCTTGCTTGTCGTCGTTCTTGAGTGTGAAGCTGAAGATGGCGCCGCCCTTCTTGATGGCATCGGTGCGGTCGGCGTCTGAGGAGGCGAGGGAGCGCGCAATCTCGTCGAAGGCGGCGGAGGAAGGGAAGTCGGCTGGGAGAGGTCAGTCGTTGTGATGGAGGCTACTGTGCGTGCTGACACTCGTGCGCAGTGAATGATGCTGACCGCTCGACCCCGTTGCATTCATGGCCAAACGACTACACATCTCCTACATGTACAGAGAATGAAATCAATCTTCAAAGAACATACCTGATTTCAGAGACATGGTGCTGGATATTTCTTTGGCAATGCTTTGTCTTGGAGTGTAGCGCTGGTGCTCAATTCAATTCACGCGTCCAGGTAGAGACAGATGACAACAACGGGTAGGTATGTTTATATGGGGAGAGATGGAACGGCGCTCAGGGTGGAGAAGTCTGGGGTATTTGAAAGGGCTCGGAGGCTTGTGACAGACAGAGACAGACTTGTGCTAATGCAGCATGTGCTTCGGAGGAGGTATGGGACGGACATGTGAAAGTGCATCGAGCGCCAAGGAGCTAAGGAAAGGCCGAGGCATGACGCAGGGCAATTGGACACGTGCACCATCAATGATGCTTCATTGTGCTAACTGCATCTAGTGGACAACTAGATTGGGAAATGGTACACGGTCAGGTGGTAGATTGCATCTCAATATGTACATCAGAACTGACCTCCCGCGCCTGAGGAAAAATGGAAATGGGCAACCCCTTAACGCAACAACTACAGTCGCAAACTTTCGTGTACCCAGTCACGTCCTCATCCTTGTCGAGCATCAAGATGAGCGAGCCTTTGGCATAATTGAAGAACAGCAATGAAATTATCATAAGGATCGTGGGTAACTATATAGCTCATATCTTCATATCTACAATAACCGCTCTGTCATAACCAGATGCATAGTCATAAGTTTTCGCAAGAATATAGTCATGAAAAGTCATTCATAAAACATGATCATCATCATCAGAAAGATGTTCAGAAGGTAGAAAGAGAAGAGTAGAGAAAAGACATCAACATGAAGGAATAGAAAGACAAAAGGAAAAAGAGAATAATGCAGGAAATTGATCATGCAACTCATATCCCTCATGCCAGAGGAAGCCGGCTCCTTTTTGATGCATGCATGCAGTCGACCATAGAATAGGTATACATCCCTACCAAAGAAAACTCCGTATCCGTAATCATCCAGGGGGTATCAACCGTGAGTATTATCTTGACAAGACACAGTAACTCCATACAACACTTACACATTTACTTTTCCTCAACTCTCTTCACACACGTCATCAGCACTGAAGTTGTCTACCGCACCATGACAACAGGGCTCGGCTTCCAACTCTGCAGCCTCAACAACCTCTTCATGCTCTCTCCGCCACCCCAGAAACTCTCTTTCGCAGCAGGGCTCTTGCGCAGGGTACTCCTCGGCTTCCCAAGCCATCTGGATAGAGCGTGCGCACTGCGCTCCCTAGTACCGCCAATTTCCTCAAGCGCATGATCAACTTCCTCCAGCAGTGGGCCCATGATGCGCGGCTCAGCGTCGACAGGCGAAAGCATAATAGGCACGTCCATGACTTCCTCTTGGGTGCGCTTCCAGCGGTCGTTCCCGGCGATGGCGGTAAGTGGTTCGAGGGCGTGGTCCCAGTCGCCTTCGCGGAGCTTGACATCTTCGAAGGTAAAAGAAGCGAGCGTGCGGCGGTGCTTGTGGATGAAGTCTGCGATTTGCACGGAATCCATGATGCCATTTTCTAGCTCCATGTGCCGGAGGCGCGGGAACCGTACGGGTCTTGGGCCGCGCACTGTGCCGCGCATGGATGGGTGCATGCACTCTTCTTGGATGGGCAGCATACAGGGTTCTTTGTCGAGGGAGAGTGGTGATGGGCCGCGTTCGCCTTTCCAGCGGAAGAAGAGGCGGGTGAGTCCATGTGACAGGGTGCGGAGGTAGGCGTGTAGAATGCGGAGATGTTCCAGGGATTGAGACCGTGTGCGCATAGAGGTAGAAGAGAAGGGAATTGACTCCATACATATTGATAGTTTGCGGATCTGGGTCCAGCGTTTTGCGGAAGACGGAGTGCTGCCGAAGCCATGCATAGGATGGAGATACAGAAGGCCACCGGCGTGCATTGGATGTAACGAGAGGGCAGAAAGGCTGTATAATGGTGCGCGCTCTACTGCTATCCGAAGTGAGATGAGCGCATAGTCCACCGCACTTCGACGGTGTCGTAGCGCGTTACTTGACCCAGGACACGAGACCGTGAGGTGTGTGAGGTTGATGAGCTCTGAAAATGCAGCGACAAAAGCAGGAACATTAGTAGCTGCGTGGAAGAGAGGCGGATATTGTTTGATGAGAAGGTCTTGCATTTCCCAGCTACCATACTTGGGAGTCTTGTCTTTCGTAGGGCAATTCTGTGGGTTCTGAATCTGGGGCTCGTAGATGAATTGCTTCTCTGCTCCTGTCTCAGGATCGACAATGGGTGGCAGGAAAGTGTCCGGTCCATGTGGCATATGGAAGGTGAAGTTCTTAATATGGTGGCCAATCCTCGAAAGTGCGTCAATGCGCGCGGGCTTGGAGAAGGTGGAAGACTTGAACGTGACAGTGAGGGACTCGAAGAGACGCGGCGCAGCCTTTGCAGAGAAATCATGGCACACCAGACGGACACTGGAAAGCTCTTCTGGTTCCAGGTACTCGAGAAGATTGTCGCGACATTGATCATTCAGCCAAAATCGCAAGAAGACGGAGCTTGAAGACAGAACAAGGTTGCAGATAGAGTTGTTTGAGCGCATCGCTTTCTCATGTCAGCTTTGGTGCGCACGCGCAGCGCGCAATATTCGTCTTACATCGTCCATCAACTGTAGTCGCGGGTGTCAAGGGAATCTCGCCAAACAACAACCTCGAGCTGGCGCGCGACACTGTAGTCGCGCCACTGGCATAGCTACTGTGGCTCTCGCCCGACTGGGATCGCTTCAGCGACGGTGGAGAGCGTCGCTGAGAATACATGATGAAAGGTGTGGTGGTGGTCGCATTCAAGATGAGATGATGGTAGTGGTTCGTCAATTCACGTCAAAGATAGCAGATGGTGGATTGAAGAAAGATGAGTGAAGATCGTAGAATTAGTTTCGAAACAACCAGTTGTTTGCGAAGAGTCCTCAGGAAACAAATCAACCATCCAGATAGGGCGGCATGGCCTCGTCCCCGTCTTTACTGCACCACGTCCCAAGCGGGGCCGTGGGACACGTGAGACGCAAGTGTGAGTCAAACATGTTGTGAGGAACCCAGGTGGATTTGCGTCGACAGCCCGACTGCGCTGGATCCGGTCAGAGTATTGAGGGCAAAACACGACCATATCGCGGTGGGAGAGCGTGTCTTTATGGTGTTTGACGCGACGATTCGACCGCCGGGCCTGGTGGGGCTGGAGCCTGGAGCGGGCGTGAAACGTTTCATGGGAGAGAGCCTATGGGAGTGAAGGATGCGCGTGACGATGCATGCAGCCGGTGCAGTAGGGCACAGTAGCGCTGCAGTGTGCTCTAGGACGAGGTGGCTGGGCACGCAGGACTGGCGGTCAGTCGTCGAGAGTCGCGTGTGTGCTGCGGGCCCAAAGTACGAGAGCGGGACCCCACGCGTCGTACCTTTTCTCGACGTTGCCAGAGTGAGACGCGATTCGAGGGAACACAACAATAACAGACCCTTTTCTGCATTGTTGCCGGCGGATCGCGTCTGTTTCGGTGTGTCTGCAGATCGAAGCGTGTTCGAACGTGGAACTTATCGATTGCTAACCGGACGTGTGGCTTGGGAAGTCAACACCACGAGAGCTATCACGATGTCCATTTACGGTCTTCACTTAATAATTGATGCTCTCCAAGTTCATGTGTTCCCATGTAGAATTTGAACTTCGAGCAAAGATGGAGTGCCCATGAACTTCGTACATTTCTACCAGTCAAAGCATAGAAGCACATAATCCCACCCCAAAACAACTCGAAGTCACTCTTCCTCCGCTAAAACGCGTCACGAACACCATCACACGAAACCATCTCAATAGAAAGAACCCTCCACGCGCTCCCAACATCTCGTTCGCATGCTGTTCGCACCAAGCCAGCCGCACCGCGACCATCGCGACTTCTTGGCTCCCAACGCACCTCGACCGCGTAAATGCCTCACTTGCATCAATCCCGTCCCACATTTTGCCGCCATCCTGACCGGTATCACGACATGCCTCTCGTCTGTCCCCTCAGCGCGATGCGAGTCCAGAGATACGGCAATTCGTGTTGTACCGAACTGGATTGTTTCGAGATGAATCACAAGAGTTCAAAATGATTGGGTCTCCACGAACAAGACTCTGAAACATGAATCTGTGTTTCGTTTCATCTTCTTGAAACCTCTGCAGAGTGCTTGAAATGGTATTAAAGTGTATCATGATTGGGTAGAAAGAAAAGTAGTCGTCCTCCTCAGAGTGCATATCCCCCCTTCAGAGATCTGTTGCTGCCCAACAGCCTTACTTCACGTTCCCTAGACCCCCAGCCACGCGACTTGCCACATTGTCAGACTTCCTCCCTGCCATGATCGGCTATCTCCAGTCACCCCGCCGGACCCACATTCTATCATCGCCGCTTTTCGTCTGAAAATCGCGGGGCACCTTCGGGCACAGGTGGAGGTTGGTAACTCCCTCTATACCCATTGATAGGCGGTAGATCCTGTCCAATAGCCTCCTCGTAACTCGGCGGTGGCGCATCACCATATGGAGCAGCAGCAGCAGGCGGGGGTTGCGCTGGCTGTCCTGGGAATCCACCACTGCTGTTCCCAAACCCTCCATAAGTAGGAGTCGTCGGAGTGTGCGGGGCCTGTTGTTGTTGGGGAGGAATGTTCAGTGTCGAGGGCTTCAGATGTGAAGCCTCGCCTGTTAGGTGTGCTTCCAGTAGTGCTTTGGGGGGTGCAATACCCGAGTAGACTTTGACTGGCAGCCTGAGCGGCAGAACAACGAGTTGATCTTCGCCATGCTTGTAGCTCCCGTAACCAATTCCGACCCGCACTTCGAGCTCATAGAAGCGTGACAAATTGCATGTTGTGAAGGTCGGAGCTACAGTGTTTGGAATCGGCTTTCCTGACCAATACTCTGGATTGATGGGGATTTCCGTGTCGATTGCATCTGTTGGTGCGCCAATGGGAATAGCCATGTTACTAAAAGAACATAATATCCAGCTGTTTGACTCTGTTCGAGTGACTTCATGCGCGCGGACTTTGGTGTAGCCTATCAGCTCGATCTGGAGCATCTGCAGGTAGATGTTCTTGCTGCGCTCGCTCACATTCTTCAACAGAAGACGCAGGGGCAAGTCTCGGTTGCTCGTCAGGATAGCAGGATTGGGTAATCGAGCATCAATGGACACGCGTGGAGGGACATTTCCTCCTGTTGTCGGCGATGGCGGAACGCTAGTCGAACTTTTTCTGTCGAAGAGCCCTGGCTTCTTGCCTGCTGCCACACTGGGCGCATTTTCAATAAACTGGTGTTGTCTCCTTGCATATGCCTCTCCATCAGACTTGTCCACTCGCGGGGGTTCAATAGGCAGGAGCGTGAAGTTGGCCGTTGCTCTCGGGTTCTCCTTGAAGAACTGCGGCCTGTTCACGGTGACCTTGACAAAGTAGCGGATCTCTGCTTCGCCCGGGAAGCCAGACAACGACGGTGGGAGGGTGGTTTTGATGTGTTGGGTTGGTGCCTTCGCAAACTCGGGTATCGCATTCGAAAAGGAGACGTTCGAAATGGGGCTGGTTGCTTGCTGACATACAGTATTGAGGGGAATCTACAGGGAAGATTAGAGTACTACGGCCGAAAGCAACAATCAGAGACTCACCTTGAACTGGAAAGGGTACTCGTATGATCCCGGGTTGATGGCAAAACTAGCCTTGGGGTTGTTGATGAGGTCTTCGGGGCGCACATTTGGAGGCCACACAATCTGCGTCTTGTACAGAAACTTGTGCACTTCGAGCACTGGACGCTGCTTGTCTGGCCTGTTTGGGTGTATGGGGGCGAGGAGACGGGTCCTACTCTCGCCCTCGAGCTTCACGACGATGCTGCTGACATTGGTAGGATTTGGCACCCGCAAGGCGACCTTTCCATTGATGATGTCGAGGTTGGTATAGTGCTCATGGGGGTGTTGCAGCGCGATTGACACGAGCATCGTGACTGAGTGTGTGCCTGGTGAACGACGGGCCTGCCCCGCAGGTGATGCGTGTAAAGTTGCTATGTGAACGGGTAGTCGTAGTGCGTAGAAGAGTAAAGTGACATATCAGGGCTTTATGCAAAGTTCGTGCGAGTTGCTGCTGGCGGCTAAGCCAGAAGTACGCGTGTCTAGTGCTCGCGCCGTGGTCTGGCAGCAGCACTTTGTCGCAAAGAATGTCACGGAAGTCGGCGGGGCTTCAAGGGTTCGCGGTCTCGTCATAGCTGCCCGTTTGCCCTGACGCACCTCACCTCTACCAGCAAGCCCTTCCAGTCACACATTTACTTGTCCATTATCTCTCAAATACGATGAATCTTTCTGAAATTATTCTCTTTGTCTAATTTCCCTCACGATCCTACCAAGGCAAGGATACGTACGTTGCGCGAAACTGCAATCCCAATCGAGGTTTGGAGACGTGCACAGCCACAGCCACAGCCGCAGTCCCGGGCTGAAGCTCTCCCTAGGCCTCACTTAAGCACTGTGTAACTGGACACTTCGCAGTCTCAGGTAAGGCGAATTCGTCGATGCCTTACGCGTCCTCGCATTCTGCAGTTGGGGGCTATCTAATATCTCGAAAACATCAGGCTGCATAGTCGGCGGTATGAGTTAAAGATCTTCCTTCGCCAGCATATCTGTGCAACCTCATCAGCGCCTGCAAGGTGACTTCCTACGTGGACACGACATACCGCAGATGTCGAGATAGAAGGCGATGGCATTGAAGCTGCCTCACCGTTAGCCTTGAGATAGAGCTGCGACACAAGTAAATCTATACCTTCGCTTGCCTCCTGTGAGTTCCCAAATAAACCACTTCAGGCGGTTGGTCCAGTTGATCAAATCAAGATGGCTCACGCCGATCAACGTGCCTTTATATTCGCCCCACTGACTCGAAGAAACACTGTACATTCCATTAGCTAGTACATACTGTCGTCCACTTTGAGCAGAACGAACCTCACAAGTCCATCATTGACCCCTTCAACTGGCTTGATAATAGCGTGCGAGGGCGCAAAAACAGACCAGCGACTTGGTTCGAGGGATGCACCGTATGAATAGTATTTGACGTCTGCTACGTCCGGTGTCTTTGGATTAAAGTTGTCTCTCATATATTCCTGAGTGAGCTGCGTGAAAGCGCCTGTTTCTAGTCCAAAATACTCCAAGACTTTGTACAGCCGCTTCGTTCCGAGTGCTGAATGAGGTCAGTAGTGCTCAATGGTGGTTGGAGATAGGCGTACGGCCAATTGTTTGAAACATGTAGTCGGCGAATGCAGAGCCTCTGTGTGGTGTGGCAATTGTAGTCAGGGATAGGATCTTGAATTCAGTCGGCTTAAGCTGGCTGATCATGTACCGCGAGTCGAGGCCTCTGCAGCTGCTTAGTATACGCGATGTTGATAGAATTGTGGTATTTACCCCTAGCAAGTCGTCAGTAACTATTCAGCCTGTCATGCCAGCCTTTCATACCATGCTGTGCCTGCATCGTGTCAGTCACGTCAATTTCAGATTGTTTTGATCATATTGCACCTACGCGATAATGTTGACCCGCTTTCCTTTTGCCTTTTGTGCAATCCTCTCCGCCAGCATTTTCGCTCTCGCTTCAATACTGCCACTCGGCGGGACCGCAGCAACGATGACCTCGATACCCTTGGCTGCCAATGCATCTGTGATGCCGCGCCAGTATTGTATGCCCGGTATGTATTGTCCTGCAAGTCGTAGTTCGTCGAAGCCAAGCAGACCATGGGCGAGGACTATGGTGTTTTTCTTCACGAGGGTCAGAAGGTTCGGCGACGGATACGATTGAGACTAATAGGACTGACCGGAGCATCTGGAACTGTCAGCTTGGTCTAAAAATTGCAAATTCCTATCAAGTACCATATTTCTCTCGCAACACTGCAAAGTCATCGGTGATCTTGCGGCCGAGGTCTCCAATGCGTGGGTCTTCCTGGCGCCATTGAGTAGTGCTGAAAGGTCGATCTCGATATGCGCATTGTATTTGACGAATTGGTAGAGAGCGAGGAGTCGCTCGAACACAAAGTCGTATCATTGGGGGTTGTGCATGTTTCTCAGTGGCGTGCGAAGTAAATAATAAGGTTAAGGTTAAGGTACAGGTCGCGTTCCGTGAAATGACGTACAGACTAACCAGGGTCTGGCGCGAGAAGACGCAACTCTAAGCCATAAGTATACGTTCACGATAACATTAGAATTGCATCACAATGCCAAACAAATAAAGAAATGTAGCAAATACTATGAAATATATTCAGGTAAGAAGGGACTTTGTCTCCTCGTTAGCAGTCTAAGAATATCATATTTCCGCATTCTTAGAGGAAAGGGTCAACTGAGATGTTCAACCAAACGGATAGGTTGAACAAGGCACTCCGGATTCATGTATCAATTAGATTCACTGTGCCCAGAGATATCTGTCCATGTGATTCATCTCTATTACTTATGATTCCGAGTATGCACCCTCATGTCAAGACCATCGATCAACCCTCCAACCCGGACATAACATGCATCAAAGCCCATCCTTCGAGGTAGGCTGACGCTCTCGAGTTTGCATAGCTGTAAACTTGTATGGGGCCCAGAAGCGCATCAAGAGCCGCGTCTATTCCTTTCGCAGCGGTTCGGGGTGCGCATTGACAACGGCTTCAATCAGCTGTTCCACGACCTTGCTTCCTGACTTGGATCCCAGCTGTTCAATCTCCTTGACCTTGACATCTGTGTCCTTCTTTGCCTCCTCCTCGGCCTTTTGGTTGCCTGAACTGTGCTGTGAGATGGTTAGCCTCAGCCAGGTTTGACAAGGGGAGCACATTATGCACCTCCTTCTCGAACTTCTGGTACTCGTTCTCTTTCTCTTTCCTGTACTCTTCGATTTCCTTCTGCGCTTCGTTTCGGGCGTCCTTTACTCGCTTGGTTCGGTCTAGGCGGGTTAGGGCACGATGTAGGTGGGGTTTGTTGGGTGTTTGTACATTCTCTTGCTGCGCAGGTGTTAGGAATTGGCATGTCTCAAGGAACCACGTGCAGACATACCCTGCTGAACGATCTTCTGGGCTTCCCGCTCTGCCTGTCCCCGTGTGAGCTTGCGAAGGTCAAGGTGGGCTGTGTTGACTTACGTCAAGGAGGGTCTGGATACCCGCGGAGTTTTGGGCGGACTGTGAATGTGTTAGGATTGCAACCTCAGTGCCTCTCTACGTATACTGACCATCTTGAAGGCTTTGTTTGGGGTGCAAGGTGTGTTATCGCAAGGTAGAGTTGCGGAGAGGCATGATGCAGCGAATCGCCTTGGCAGGAAGGTACAAGTGGCCCAAGCTCCTTCCGCCGTCAAAAGTTCCCTCCACTTCCCATGGCATGATCATTCCCTTTTTTCACACTCTACACCTAGTAAAAGTCATGTCTCGCGCGTCCAAGATCACCCTGGCTACAACATGTGCCTTTGCCATTGGCACTGTTGCTTTTGTGCATCGGTCTCAGCAAGCAGACAAAGCTGTTCGTCGCCTCGCTCTCAATTTATCACCATGGTCAATCTAACCAGAGTCAATAGGCAATGCACGCCGGTGTCATTCGAGACTATGAGCAACAGCGAATCAAGCGCGAACGCCAGGCGGACTTTGAAATGCAGCGAGCATTAGAAGAGGAGTATCGGAAATTCCAGACGGTATCAGATGGCGGCGGTCCTCCTGCACCGCAACAACAGGCAGGATCCGGCCGATAGTACGAGGCAACTACCATCATGATCAAGTTGTCCCTGGTGTTCGAAAGGCACATGGTGTTATCAGATCCTGATCCTTACCGGCATATTATGCCCGAGGCAAACCACACGCCGTGCTGCGCCACTGGTTCAGTCCACCACTCCACTCCACTCCGCACCCAAGGCTGCTCAGCCTTGTCTGTTGGATCTGCATCAGTCAGGCGTACCTTTGTATGAGATTATAAGGACGCTTGGTTGGGCGCATTCTACGCAGGTCCGCCTTTCGTCGAGCCTGAGCCTTGCAAGCAAACGCTTGGAAAGATGAAGGAGCACATGGGTTTGTCCGGATATCGGTAAATAACCATGCTGGGTTGCGCACGTTGGCGCAGTGCCACAACATGAAATAGTCGAGAGAAAGGATGTTCCATAACCGGCATACCGCTGCGCTCAAGACAAACTTCAGACCTCAATGCATCTTTCCCACCCGCTAGAAGTGATTCACACAAACGACTCCTTACATAGCGCCTCGTTGCCTGACCTGACAATATTCAGCCCTGGTGATTCTGACCGTTGCTCCCTGTGGGCAATCAAAAGGCAATCAGAATAGCAATTGCAGAGGCTGTGTCTCAGTAGTTCAGCCTTTTCTGGCACAAAGCAGTCGATGTTTCGGTTGATTGACGACAGCTGGGCGGAAATCCCACAATGCAAGTGCACGTGTATGATGTCTACAGCATCGGGACGTCGGACGATGAAGGTAGATTGTCTTTTGGTCACCCTAGTCCCGATCGTTGTAGTAGATGACGATGGATTTGGCCACATGTTGTCCTAGAAACTTTTAGTTATGTCTTGGCCGATCTTCGCACAAACGGAATCATGAATGTGGATTCTATGCCGACAGTTGCGTCCTCCTTTGCCAGTCTGCAGGCAGCTTTGAAAGCGACACGATGACCCTTGGTAAGGAGAGCGCAAGGTGGAATTAGAGATACATACATACATGTCTGGTGAGCGCAGCCGAGGCCCGTGTTGATATAAGCAGATTGATTGGCGAGAAGTATTAGAATTTCCCAGGCACCAAAGGCTGCGAAGGGCAGTGCTGGTTGGTGTGGCGCAAGAAAGCCAGCGCTAGGGCATCAGATTGGGCAATTTGCCCCAGGACGAAAGACGGGTCGGCCTTCTACGCTTCTTCGACGACCCCATGACGCAAGGCTGTGCAACCAAAGTACGCTTGACTATCAAACTTATAAGACACGCGCTTGCCTCTGTGGCTCGTCTATTGCATCAAGCACCGTCTCCCGAACTCAGGCAAATACCACACGCCGAGCCATACTTCAATTTTGCTATCCCACCAGCCTGTGACATTTAGTGTCGCGCATCCCCTCCCTTCACTCTTCCTTCTCCACACCCCATCATCCACATACCATCGTCACCATGAAATTCACACAAGCACTCACATTATTTGCCTTCGCGGCACACACCATCAACGCCGTTTCGATTCCCGAGTCTAACGACGTCCTCACATCAGATTCCCTCGCCGTTCGCAATGCGCCTTTCGCTCCCGACCACACCCTCGAGCGTCGCAAAGGTGGAGGCGGCCGTGGTGGAGGAGGAGGCGGAGGCGGAAGCGGAGGAGGCGGCGTCTCTCGCTCAAGTCCCTCATCTTCATCCGGAGGCTCCACACGCTCAGGCTCAGGACCCTCGCGCTCCTACGGCGGAGGAAAATACTACGGCGGCGGCGCAACAGTGCCCTACTCATCCGGCGGCCGATCACCAAAGGGCCTCGTCCCTGGCCTCCTGATAGCTCCCGTGCTCGTGCTGGCCATCATGCCTGGCATCTGGCTGTACAGCGTATACCCATACTATTACAACAACCCTTACCGATTCTACAACGCGTCTCGCAACATCACCAGACGAGAGGAGCCGAACACGTCCCTGCCTGTGTTGTGTCTATGCCAGGAGTTCCAGGTCTGTGGTTGCGACGAGAACGAGGACCAGTCGTATCTGAATGATCTCGTTGGCGACGGCAACTACGCGGCATTGAATAAGACGCTCGTTACCGTTTCCACTATCAATGGCACAGACACGCTTGTGCTCAACGGGAGCTTGCCGAATGGTACCACCGCGCCCGGTGGCACGGATGACGAGGGCGCGGCAGTCCACCTTGCAATCGGAAAGTACATGGGATACTGGGCCATGGGACTGATCGTCCTGTACGGTGTCTTGTTGTAAACCTTGCATCACATTTCTTTTGTACCATCTTGCGAATGCCAGGGCGGCTGGTTTGTATTGCTATCATGACTTATGGCCTTCACAGCGAACATTGGCGTTGAAACAGGTCTGTCTTTTGTTCGGTTTATACCCCTTTGATTCGCCGTCAGGCTTTGTAGAACGATAAATAGGCGCTCGATTTCATCAATTAATCATCAATTCATACATCGCACACACACCCCTCGCTCCAAAGTTCAAACCTCCCCTCCCTCCCCCCTTACTTGAAAACTGTCCTCGCAACCGTTGCCTCACCCCGCCCACAACTCTCCTTACACCTCCAGCACGGCTGACTCCCATCCGAGCCGTCCCTCTTCCGTGCACACCCAGAGCAGTTCTTACACGTGCACCACTGGCCCGTTGTATCCTGTGTCTCGCGCGACTCTCCCTCGGCCTTCCGTCGTATGTGGCGCCGTCGCAGACACCAGAGGAGTATGCAGATGGCCACGACGCCTGCGACGCCGAAGGCAGCGCTGAGGCCGAAGGCGAGGCCGAGGGATGATTTCTTTTGCGGGGGAGGCGTGGGTTGCGCGGATGCGGCTGGTGATGCTGTTGAGGGGTGTGCGGTTGTTGGAGTGGCGAGAGAGAGGAAGAGGGAGGGGAGGAGAATG
Organism: Pyrenochaeta sp. DS3sAY3a; assembly: GCA_001644535.1. Classification (NCBI taxonomy): domain Eukaryota; kingdom Fungi; phylum Ascomycota; class Dothideomycetes; order Pleosporales; family Cucurbitariaceae; genus Pyrenochaeta; species Pyrenochaeta sp. DS3sAY3a. The sequence goes on along the minus strand of KV441639.1, from coordinate 1,989,186 downwards.
GATTGTACGGTGGTTGTAGAAGGCATTATGAGTGTTGATAGGACGGAAAGACACTGTGTACTGTGATGCGATGCGATGCGATGCGATACGGTGTCCCGAACCACCCTGGTGATGAATGCGACGTCTCGATAGATTGAATGCAACCGTTTCCTTCTCTTAAGGCGACGTCCCAATCGCAACGTATACCCCCCCTTTATTCCAGTACTCAGAAGTCAGTATTCAAAGTCGAACAAAACAAGACAATCAGAGCACTGAAAAGCGCAGTTCAAGCCTCCCCCATCGTCCTCTCGGCACAAGCTTGTTTTCTACTCTTCCGACAACCCACCCCAGTCCACATATCTATCTGGTATCGCTCCCTCCAACCAACCGTCGACGACCCTTGACACCGGCTAGCACGGTCGTTTGCATTGCACCTTGCCGCTTGCTGCAGCGCAATCAGTGCCGTCTAGCCTGAATTAGGCAGGTAGAGTGAAGCGAGGGGCGGGACGAACAGCAACGTCGTGATTGTGGCCAATTGTGATGATGGAGTTTGGACTGGGAGGATGGGAGGATTTGAAGGTTGGGTTGGATAGGAACTTGGTAGCGTGTTAGGCAGGTTGGTTGGTGGTGGTGGGGAGACGTGGGGAAGGCGTGATTGAGATATGTGGTTGCCTTCGTTCGTACATACCTGCCTACTTTCTACGCATGTCTCTTGCCGCGTATCTACGGGGCATTTACGAAGAGTAAAACTTGCCGGTAAAACGATTTAAATTCTCTTAGGGTATACACGATCAACAGCTACCTCGCATAGCCCAAAGATCGAAAGATACCGACTGACCAGGATGAGGGGAAAGAAATGAAGCGCTCTCCGAAATTTTCGGAAACCCAAAAAGAACAAAGAACGAGAGCTTTGATCGTAGCTACACCAAAGAAGATGTCGCTGATTAGTTTTCATGGTCTACTAATCCTGAGCAATCGTTCGCGGAATTCCGCGTTGCATCGATACGACTATTGTAGGGATCGTTGGAATTGCAGATCGAGGCTTCTCGTGCCGTGCATCGGCCATATTACCAAATAAGAACTTAGTTACAGTTTGCTAAAGGACGTTGAGCACTCTATGATCGACATGAGTAATTGACATGTGATGTGTCCTGTACCGGAGAATTGACAACGAGGCTGCCAAAAGCCATAGGCTATTTTGTTCGACTAGGTTGTGTTTTGTAGAAAAATTCGAATGTGATAAGGAAATTTGCTTCGGGTAGTTATCGGTTGTTGAAAAGGTCCGACAAACATCAATCATGAATGATATCATTCGTCGTTTGGATGGTTCCAAAACGTGGCTCGCGCAATTCACCGTCGTTTACACAACCACCATGGCGACCGCAGATAAGTTGGTGACTGTCTCAAGATGCATGAATCGGCTCCAGTTTCATGAATAGACAATACTTCCTACCAAGAAATCCTGTTGTCTTTCAGCCGCAATGTTTCAGTTGTGGCTATGACTGTGAGGGCACATTGCGGACCGGAGTCCAATCCATTCCTCTACCATTCGTCAATCGCTTCAATGTATATAATTTTCGAGGGCCGAAGTCGATACTTCTAGGGCAAACACTCTGACTCCTGCGTACCGTATCCTGACCGTGTTTTCGTCTTCTTTTTCTTTCGAAGTTTGGTAGACATTAGCAGAGTCCCGCGTAGCTGACGTCGAAAACCTATCATGAAGCAGTTAACAACAAACTCAAATACACCGCAGCTGAAAAGAAAAACTTTACCGGAGCCGATCGTACTGCTGGACCGGTGAACAAAGAGAATTTCAGATTGACAATGGGGCTGCTAGAAGCAGCGAGGTGGAAACGCACAGGACAGGTAGTGGACTTGAGGCAATTAAAACGCGGTGCCCCGTACTGTTGCACATGATCCAGATATTCTGGACCGTCCAATAACCGATACTCGGCTCGGTTGTCGAGCCAAGATACCGGTCAGTGGACGGTACTGATGCATACCCGAGCTATCAATCCGATGCAGAAAGCCTCATTCCAGGTCCATGGATCCTGAATGCCGGGAAGGAACCAGGTGATGGAAATGTGCGGGGGGAAGGATCAAAATATGCAAGTGAGCTGACACCTGCAGCAGCATAGCGGTGAACTGCACCCTTATCCAACTCCTGCTTAGAAATCTCTCGAGTGAAGCCTAATCTCTCATGTAGGGTGATGATCAATGACGTTTGTGCCCTCAATGAAGGTATATCAGATGTAGGGGATAGACATTGGTCATCAACGTAATCAACTCAGTGCCTTCGATTGCGGAAACATGAGATCCTGTGTTGCAGCAAGGGATGGACCCCGATCTTGGCGTGGGATCTACTGAGATGTCAGTACCATCATTGCACTCATGTTGCATCTAGACCTGTCGTGAATATATTCCAGTTTTGGTAAAAGGGCTGTAGGGTGCAGGCAAAGCCATTCGGGGTGAAAAGAATACTGATCATTTGCTGTTTGCTTGGAGTGATTAGCTAGAGGAGTGGAAGTGACGTGTTGTGGTCGCAGAAACGGTCTGCACCGCGTCCGCGAGCGCCGTCTTATGAAGCTGCCTATCGCCCTGCGAACAGGGCACGGAATGGGGTGTTGAGAATGCTCACCGTCTCGTGTGTCGTGTGGGAATACAGAGACGAATCGGATCCGATGATTTTATTTGTAGAATATCAAGTAGGAAGTTTAATAACATATTTGCAAACAAAGGCTAAGTCACTAAGCCTTCCGCAAATATAGGACGGACAAGTCTGCCTTAGACATGTCCCTCTTGCGCCTACAGACTTGCGATGGGGGCCAAGCATCTTGATGACTGCTGCGGTCGTGAGACGTTCGTTTTCTGAAACGAGTAAATCTATCCCGGGATCAAGGTCAGATCGGTACTTGAGAAGTCGTTGGCAGCATGAGAAGTTGATTGACCGGCTCACATGACGAACGGCGAAGGGCACAGTGAGCGGAGAAGAGAATATGTGTTGCGTATTGCAGAAGGTCGGGGTGAGACATGCAGTGTGCCGCCACGTGGGTCCAGAAACGGGAGTGTGCATAGGGCTGCATGCTGTTCAACGTTGCATGTAAGCTCAAAGCCGCGCAACTAAGCCGGCGGTAATTGGGGAACTCCTATGGGAGCATGGCGCACAAGAAAGGGTCCAGCAAGGTGCCAGTGGAGTGGATGACATGGATGACCAACTGTTAGTGTGGTTCGCTCGTCTCTGAACGATTGTTCTGGGGCGGGCGGGAAGGGCTAGATCGGGCAAGCATCATGCTTCGATATGGTGAGCGGTGTACCCTGTCGTGCCAGCCCAGGCGAGCTCGCGGTGGTTGACGACACTCGAAACGCCACGCCGGCCAATCACCGTGGGAGCCCAAATAATGGCAGTTAATTCTCCGCGCACTATGCGTCAATGTGCAGAATGGCAGGCAGCATTCAGCTGGTCAGCCTTAAACGGGTGCCCAAGAGCGGGAGTGCAAGGCCCATAGACTTCATGGGGAAGTTGTTGATGAGGAAGCACGCAACCGGACTGCTGGCTGTTTTACTAAGAGGAAGGACGGCGGGCCAAAGTAGCTGAGTCGACGGCGATGGAGAGCAGCTGGCGGGCGTGGCATGCGGTGTTGGTGGTGGTGGTGACGACGAGGGACATCGGACGGCCAAAAATAAGGATGCCACTGCCCCGAAAGGGGAAATCTAGCGAGGGGCCCCTGCACGTGCCGTCGACGCTCGTACTCGCAGAGGTGCCTTCACTACCAACACGATGCCACGCTGCCCGTCGTGTGGGCGCTGCACTCCCCCCAACTCGGCACCGGGCGTGGCACGCTCAACGGCGCCCGTCCTCTGGCAGCACAGCAGCCGCTGCCGAGCGAACCGCCCGCGGGGAGCACCAGCGGCGCCGTCGTGCGCAGAGGTCCGAGCCTGAGTAATCGGCGTCAGATAGCAACCGTCACTGCCCCTCCGCACCCGCGGACGACGGCCGCTCGCTATTCCCAGAGTGTGGCTGACCCTCGAGCGTGGTGGCCGGGCTGTCAGATCCGATCAGAGTCACCCACAGATCGCGACACCTGGTCTGGCGATGCACAACATGGCATCAGATCAGAGGACTCGCGCATGGCCCCCCCTTCACTCGCTGCGCACGCAGGGGGCGCGCAATCTCCCCATTCGCCGCGGCGCCGTGGGCCCTGCTCTGCAGTCTGGCTGCTGGGCGCGGTGCAGCACTCTTGCGCTCCCTTCTCCAGGCAGTCTATTACATGGCCCCACTCGCCCGCCAATCAGAATGCTAGGTCTATGATCGGCGACAGCTGAAGAGCCTCCAGGAAGCGAACTACCCATCCCTGCCTGCCGCTAACGACCATACCACTTTCTCTACATGTCCAGACTAACGGTCATGATGGCTGTGCTAGTTCTTCTCGACTGCCCCATCTTAGCAGCTTCCGGCTGACTGTGCACCCATCCCTACACACGGGTCTCCGTTGCCTGACGAACCTGCACATATTCGACGACATGTCTTCTGTGTGACCCACACTGGCCCATGCTTTGACTTCGTCTTCACCCCGTCCGCTATATATGCCTCCTCTCCGCTCGCCAGGCCGCACTCTCCACTCACAGGCCTCATCTGCTTCCTTCATCCATCCTTCTGTTGCTTTGCATTGCTGGCGTTCTGTCGTCTATCCTTCAAGCTCTTGTCTGCTCCACGTACCGATACCACCTCTTGCTCCCTCTCGCCCTCGCCATCGCTTTACAAAATGTGCTACCAGGTCGTCGAACGCTATTCAGTGTGCCGTTGCCTATATTACAAGCACGCCATTGATCCATGTGCCGCCCATGGACAGCGAGGACACATGGTCATCGAGAAGACCGTCCTTGTAGGCTACGCTTGCAGCAGCCACAGCAGCCACCGACCTGAGCCTGCCTACACTGGAGTGCTCCCAGACTCTGGATACGAAAGCGGCGCCTTCCCGCCGTCATCACTGCGATGAACGAGCACGAGTCCGACAAACACTGCCTCCGCATGCAGGCATCTACGACCAAGCGACCTGCAGCTTTACAATACCGTTCGAATTCTCCTCTCTTATTTTATTCGACAGGCAACAACACTTCATTTCTTCGTGCCGGCCACTCAGTGCGATGCTGGCCAGCACTTTCTAGATTTCAGGATTTAGCGTTTGGCTCTGCAACACGCGCATTAGCATGGAGTTAACTGGGGTATGATCTTTTACGACTGGATGGCATGCATGTAAGAGAAGGGCCAAGGATGGGATCTTCTGGCTTGTCTGGGTGGCATGTACGATCACGAAGGCCGGCGTTATGGCTTGCATTGCGCATTGGTGTCACGGGCATTAGCTGGTATGGCATGGTATTGGAGTTGCGATGAGAGTTTCATTTGTTTCTTTACTGCACTTTCTTCCCTCGTGTTGCACGGTAGCATCAATACGGAATATCATGCATCTTTTTTCGGACGCGTTCGAGTCTGCCTTGCGGCCATGGGGCCATCGCAACAACGTGAGCATCCAACCGAACTCTGGAACGTTTCCCCATCCAACTTTGCAGCAGTCTACGCGTCCGGGATGCCGTCCACTCCCGACAGCACTCGCTAACACACTCTGGTGAGGCTTTGGTACTCTGTATACAGTCTAGAGACGTGCATGAGTACCGACGCGACGTCATCCGCCAAGCCGCTTCCGTACTGGTCCGCACTAGCGTGGGTGTACACACCGCCCGTCGCTCTCCTCTTTCTCTCCTCTCATCTTGAATTGTATGAGCGCGCGTCGGTGTGAGAGCCGTCACAACTCCTCAAGACGTTTCCATCATCAGATGACACGTCTCTCGACCATGGCCCAAAGCCGACTTACTTCCGGCGCCGTTCGTTCTGCCCACGTCGTCGGCCACTCCCGTCGTTGCCGGTGAACAGCATTGGGAAACTCGACTTCTCGGCCATGCACTCCAGACCTGCAGTACCCAGCTGGACTCCCAATGACTCCATCTTCGGGTACGATAGGCCTTCAATGACTCCTCGAGTACTGTCAATCCTGCAGACTCTTGCCCTTCTGCCGCTGCGCTCAGCTCCGGGGAGAGGGGAGGCCTGCCGCCAGTGCCTATTATTTCTCAATGGCTCCGCGACTGCCGCCTGGCATGGCTCAATCGCACGTGTTCATACATGTGTGTCGTTTCATGTCTGTGGCTTCGTGTTGTAGTCATAGCTTTCTAGCCAGGCATCCAGCTGCCTTCGCCGATGGTTGGTCGTTCAATGCCCCAACTTTTAGCAAAGCCGCCACTTCTATTTCACTCCGCTTCACTTCAGCTGTCATTCTATCTCTGATTCTAACTACTCTCGCTGTGACTCCTTCCGTGGAACGTTGGCCTGTGCCAATTTCTGTACATTCTGAAACGCGTTTCTGTTCGCCAAGAGCAGCTATATCTTCTCAGCAGTCTTTCGGCTTCTGCCTTCTAGTATCACATGTTTGAGAGTCCATTAGATACAACGACTTCTCAAATTATTCTCCATCTCATCGAGTAAGCCACCTTGATTGTAGTGTGACAGTCAAGATATCAAAAAACAGAAGCGAATATTGCATATATGGAAAGCCTTACTGACTCGTATCGCTAAGTTTAGCATGAACGGCTTGTGGATACCACGGGCGGGACGGTTACACAACACACACGACAAGTTCGCAGATTCCGCAGTTCAGGCCGCCATATACACCCTCTTCATCAGTATACTCCTGAGCCCCTTGCAGTGGTTCGAGAAAGTGCTCGACTTGCGACAGTAGAGCAAGCCTCAATTGTCTGAAAGGTGGTTCGATGCATCTCATTGGGTGATGCCCAAACGGTCCGAATGACATTTGCGATCTTACATTGCCATATTGGGAGCTTCGACGTCCAATTGGTCTGCCTTAAGAGTGGCCTGTCCACCACCCTGCCAGGGCAACGACGCACGCCCTGTAGACCACAAATCTCGACTATGTTTGCGAGTAAGTTTCGAAGAGAATTGAAACTACAACACCATTGTCCTCATTTGATGGTCCAGAAATAGAGTAACCTTGGCCATGTTTCAACATCGCAGCTTCGATGAAGATACTTTTGAGACAAGCTCCAGGGGATTCACAAGCAAAATGCATTTGCAGCTGCACTGAAATTCCTCGTTTCATCCCCATAGCTCTAGAATGCCCTACTGAGGTCTGCAAGGAAGAAATCAGAAACGGGACCGCGTTTGACGGTGCCACTCTTGCACAGCCAGGTCGCTTTCTAGAAGGACTGGATATGGGTAAGTAGCAGCAAACTCTATTTCAACTTAAATCGCAAAGCTGCCATTGTGCGATATTTCGGTAGCATCTAGTCCTCGTCATCGCGCCCAACTAGGCAAGGCGCCAGATTTCGCCTGACGTGAGCCTGCGATAAAAGACAGACCTTACCCACGCGGGAATTGCCTTGAAGACCACCTACCACCGTGACCACGCTCACACGCAGCGCACATCACACTGCCCCCCGATAAGACTCTCTTGTTCCCGCCGCCGACTTGCCCGGCACCCGATGCTAGTGCTTAGCGGATATTTGTGAACGTGGCGAACGGGGTTCGACCGCTTTTAGATGGGTTGCGTACCAGAGGTATGTAATTGCCCGGGTCTGAGGCGCAGTTCCAACGGCGGAGTAGAAACGGGGCGGAAGACGTTCTAGGGCAAAGCTACGAGGATTGGCAACGCCACTACCACTGAAGGGACACAAGGGCAGAACAGTATCATGTGCCAAAAAAAATTGCTGCAGTGTCCTTCAAATCCTCCAAGTGTGGCTTGCTGCAGAGGAAAAGGATGTTGGGGTATCCTGATGCAGTCTATTCGTTACAAGGTGTCTCACTGAATCGGCGAGACCGCTCAGTCGGCGAAGAAGGAGTTGGAGACCGCCAGTGATGGCGAGAGATGGAGTTTTCTTGTATGTTTCAAAGTCCATTGTCTCGTATGTATGCAACTGCACACTGAATCCTTGGACGGCTAATCCCAGTCCCGTAGTACAGAGCACTAAACATGAGTCCCGTAGACTAGGTCTCCAGACCAGTCAACACCAAAAGGACCCTTGTGGTACATCACTTGGAAGCTCGATATAGCTCTCCGGTCACTGTTCGGTCTCTTTGATCCCCTGAAGATGCAGTGACTGAGTTTGAGCACGCATCGAGGATTTTGGTAAGCCAGCTTTGTAAGTCTGGCTGGTTGGCTGTGCTTGCTTGTGGCTACCGACTGCTCACTTTCAGGGAGAATGAGGGATTCAGGATTGGCACACTGCTACGGAACAGCTAGTGCAGAGACAGAGAAAGAATAGCATCTCTTTGACTCGCTAAATGAATCCTTTTTCGGCGCGCACCATGTACTCGGGGGTGAGCCCGGCACCTTGGAACAGCATGATGCACTCCTGGAGAAGCACCGAAGTTTTGCCTAGATCTGTATCCACCCTACTGCAGTAAGCAAGTAGACAGATATATGAACAGCCTCAGTAAGGCGCATCAAAGAAACCCCGATTGCTGTCTCAGCGTATTTTCGACGTTCGCTTGGCCGCGATGCATCCCATTGACCCGATCTAGTCAAGATGTGAATACACAATGGAAGGTGTTTCTGCTCGGCAACTATGGTGTCGGAAAGCGGTACGCCTTGAAGCTAGAGAGCAACTTTCCTCGTCCTCCTGGAGCGGATGCTTGTGGAAGTGTGAATCTAGCAAGAATCTTGGAATATTGGAGTGTCTCCCTCGTTCGCTACACAAAGATGAGTAGATCAGTCACTGAAAATTGTCACATAGGCCCCGCATTAGAGATCGCCTGGTTTAAGTACCGTGAGAGAAGATCAAAGTACTAAAGACAATATAGGCTCTGTAACGAAAAGCACTTCTCGTTCACAGAAGCGTGGTGTTTTGCACTCTCGGCGGCACTTGGACCTTACTCGTATCACTCTATAGCCTGCAATGGCTAGGTAGATATGTGATACACTCACTCACTTTCTAACTTCTCGGACTGACTTTGATGCACCCAAGTCCATAGGGTCCAACATCAATGAATTCAAAAACTCAGAGGATTTTAGCTACGGACAGGCCGTCCCTTCAAGCTCCACACACAATCGTATCCAGACACGAGCAAACATCGAGAGCATATATCCTACGATTCTGCATCCGCTGAATAGGGATCCGCACACAAGCAACCCAGCAAGCACATTCCATGTTCATGTATTCCCGCACTCTCAACCTCCTTCTCCGTCGTCTTCTGCACAAAATGCGACCTAATGGCCTCACCTTTCCTCCTCGACATACGTATCCGCGGAGCTCCTTCGTAGCCGTTCTATACCAGCACCTGTTTGTGTACATTCGTCTAGAACGTCACAGTGCCTGGTATTTTGGTGTGGTTTGTTGTGCACGAAGGGTGAGGTGTGTACCAGTGAGAAATGCGGTGTGTGTTATGGGTTGTACTTAAATGTGCGAGCAGAACGCTAGGCTAGACACTGTGTTGTAAGGGTTAGTAGAGGGGGGTTTCAGTGTACATTTAAACACGGATGGTTATACTTATATAGATGCAGGTGCTTAAGCACACGATTTACACGGCGGAAATTTCGCGTATTGCCCCATGAAGGATTCGGAAAAATGAAAGACGCCCAATCTACTTCTACCCAGTGTTTTCATCACATCGACCGCTACTTTGCAATAGCGTGAGGCTAGTGCGTCCGCGAGCCGTCAGGCAAAGCAAAGAAACCCCCCAAACTCAAGCAGCATGATGATATCAATGATATCCGAAATAGCAGATCAAAGGGAACGTCGCCCAACAGTCCAGTGCGACCCAGATCTCGAGCTTTGGAATGTATTCTGGCACTATTTTTTTTAAGAGGAAAAGCTGCCTGCCTAAAGTCTATCCTTGCGTGGCGAGACGCACTGCGTAGCGAGGTACTATAGATTCTGCTCTGCACAACAAGATCTTTAGTAGAGATCAGGAATGGACATTTTCGGAATAGAATGTTCTTACTTTGTACATACCGTGCAATACAAGATGACTCAAGATTAGCGCCAACTAGTCCGGAGGTATAAACGGCAACGGTACATAACTTAGTTAGCTAGCACGATTATCCCCACTTTGTAGTAGGACCAGGAAGGTACTATCCGTGCATCCTGGCAAAGTAGGGAAGATAGAAGTGATCAGAATCACTCCTCTCTTCTCACAATGCATGAAGATAGCACTACCCCTCCAACAGGCTGTGTATTCTCTCTGCCTCGCTAGAAGGCGGGGTCATGGGGCTGAGCCAGCTGAGCCAGCTGAGCCTAAGGCACGCTGCTCCAACAGGCTGCCAGCCTGACAAAAACATTTGATCGTCCGACTCCCTCGACTTCGTTTTCGTCCTGTATATTCTTAATTACATTGAGACAATCCATCGCTTATGTCTATTGCATCTTTCCCACCCCAATAACTTGAAAGCTATGCGACTTCTCCACCTCGAACAATCCGGGCGACTCGTCTCGACAGACTTCCACGGGAAGCCCATCCCCCCATATGCTATCCTTTCGCATAGATGGGGGAATTCAGAAATTCTCTTTGAAGACCTAGGGAGCGAAGCCTACAAAAAGAAGGAAAATGGCTATGCGAAGGTTGCGTTTTGTGCTAAGCAGGCGGCACAAGACCAGCTCCAGTACTTTTGGATTGATACGTGCTGCATTGATAAATGGAATAGTCGTGAGCGCTCGAGAGCGATCAACTCCATGTTTCGATGGTACAGCAATGCGACGAGATGCTACGTGTTCCTTTCTGATGTTTCGGTATCTACTGCGACAGACACAGTACAACGCAGCGACTGGGAGGCATCCTTCCGGGCAAGCGACTGGTTTACTCGAGGCTGGACGCTCCAAGAACTGATCGCGCCAGCTTCAGTGGAGTTCTTCACTTGCGAAGGGCAGCGACTAGGCGACAAAACCTTGCTTGAACAGCTTGTGCACGAAATTACCAACATTCCACTCGCAGCATTGCGCAATCCTTCTCTGGACCAATTTACACAGCGCGAGCGAATGCACTGGGCCGATAATCGCAAAACGACTGAAGAGGAAGACCTTGTGTACTGCCTTCTCGGAATACTTGGTGTGTCCATGCGGGCCACCTATGGCGAAGGCAAGGACAAAGCGCTGCGACGACTCCAGATGGAAGTAGAGACAGCCAACAGCACACCTTCTATCATTCCATTTTCCCGCAACGAGCATTTTGTGGGTCGCGAGTCTCAGCTTGCCAGTCTCGAGGCAAATCTGTTTAGCGACAAGCATAATACAACCAGATTGGCCATAGTAGGACCTGGCGGAACGGGCAAATCACAAGTCGCGCTCGAGCTTGCGTATAGAACGAGAGAGAAAGATAAGACTTGCTCAGTGTTTTGGGTCGACGCAAGCAGCTTAGAAAGTCTGGATCAGTCGTTCGCTGGTATTGCCCAGAGACTCAAGATTCCTGGCTGGGACGATGAAAAGGCAGACGTGATACAGCTAGTCAAACTTCGTCTAGAGGAGGAGAGTGCCAGGGACTGCCTGCTGGTTTTCGACAACGCAGATGACATAAATCTAGGGTCCAGTAGGCTGTCAGCAGCCCCGGCCGTAGGTTTGGTCGAGTGCCTACCTCAGTCTTCGCGATGTTCCGTGGTTTTCACAACAACTGAAAGCGATCTAGCCAAGCGACTAGCATTGCACGCGCTTGTAAAGCTACACGAGCTGACCCCAGATGCTGCGGAAAGGATGTTGGAAAACTTCCTGAATAGGCCAGTCTCTTCAAGCGAGCAGCAGGAGGCAAAGCTTTTACTGCAAGAGCTTTCGTATCTTCCGTTGGCAATTGTACAAGCAGCAGCCTGTATTAATGCCACAGCTGTAACGCTTCAGCAGTACCGATCTCAATTGGACGCGCGGAACGACCACAATCTTGAGAACCCTGTAGCTACTACACTCTTGATTTCCCTTGGCGAGATCCGCCGTGTTAGCGTGCTTGCAGCAGACTACCTGTTTCTAGCAGCATGCGTAGCCCAAAGGGATATTCCGTTCGTTCTCTTTGAAGCAAAGAGTCCTGAAGAGAGTGTAGATGCGATATCTGTCCTTAGCAGGTACGCGCTAGTCACGAAGCGGCCGGAAGATTCTGCGTTGGACGTCCACCGACTAGTCCACTGTGCTTTACGGGAGTGGCTTCAACAGCAGGATTTGCTGAGCCAGAACACCAAAGTTGCTATAAAACAGCTACGTAGGGTGTTTCCAGACCATAGTCATCATAATAGGAGTAGGTGGAGACGATTGATTCCGCATACCAAGTACGTGCTATCGTATAGGTCTGCTGAAGCAGAGAGTTACGATGGAATAATGCTGGCATGGAGATACGCCCATGCGTTACACAGTGACGGACGGTATGATGAAGCGGAAAAGATGTTTGTACACATAATGGAGACGTTCAAGAGGACCCATGGAGAGGAGCACCCAAACACGCTGTCCAGCATGGCTATAGTAGCGTCAACCTACAGGAATCAAGGTCGGTTCAAGGCGGCCGAAGAGCTGGAGACACAAGTGATGGAGTCGTCCAAGAAGGTGCTTGGGGAGGAGCATCAAGACACACTGTCTAGCATGTCTAACCTGGCGTCGTCATACGGAAAACAAGGTCGGTGGAAAGAGGCCGAGAAGATATCTGTGCAAGTGTTAGAGACGAGAAAGAGGGTTCTTGGGGAGGAGCATCAAGACACACTGTCTATCATGTCTAACCTGGCGACGTCATACGCAAAACAAGGTCGGTGGAAAGAGGCCGAGGAGATATCTGTGCAAGTATTAGAGACGGGAAAGAGGGTGCTTGGGGAAGAGCATCCAGACATGCTGACATCCATGTTCAACCTAGCCTGGACATACAAATCGCAAAAACGCCACAAGGATGCTCTATCTCTTATGGAAATATGCTTTCAGCTGCGGAAACGAACCCTTGGTGAAGAACATCCCAAAACAGTACGGTCGGGCAATACGGTGAAGAAATGGAGGGCACAACGTCGCTGAGAGAGAACACTAAAGAAAGGTTCTTATAATCCAAAGTAGAGTTCGAATCGCGAATTCAACAAGTCTCATCCATTTTGGGGAGGTGTGGACTTCTTTCCTTGCGTATCATGCTAATCCGATGTACCTTATGACAAGATCTCCATGGTCAATCCATTCAGAGCCCTTCAAAGAGTTCCGTTCGACTCGTCGTTCGTTCCTACGAGCGTTGCACAATCCTGTCTGCGCTCACTCATACTCACCGCTCAACACTTATTGATACTGACGACCCCAGCCAAGGACGCTGACACTCAATCAAGTCCACACTCAATCAAGTCCACACTCAATCAAGTCCACACTCAATCAAGTCCACTCAATCAACACCATCCACACTCAAATACACATAGAACCAGCTCAAAATACCCAACCAGCGATATGACTACATGCCGCAAAAGACCCGAGTCAAGTCAAGCAATCAAGTCAAGCAATCAAGCCGGGCAATCAAGTCAGGCAATTCAATTCAAGGCAATCAAGCCAAGGCAAATCAAGTCACACAAAACAAAAGCCTGAACAGACCCGAGTATCTGTACGACCTCCATACGAGTCCAGCTACTCCGGTCATCAAACAAGCATACATGACTCACTCTCTCTCTTGCACAACATGTTTCCATCCTTCGATGCACAAGACAAGATAATCTCACATCGACGGCACATCATTCACATCGTCGTCACCGCATACCATCGAAGCAGTCACAGCATAAGTTGGAACAAGAAGTATTTTCGCGCACGAGAGCCATGCAAAGATATGAATTTCGTTCTATCCTAATCATAAGCATGAGCGTGCATTGGCGCATCTTTAGCGATGCCGACATCATTCAGTACCTCGACCGACCTTGCCAGTTCGGTGACGGTAACGGTACTGCGACGTCGCTTGAAGCTGGGTACCCAGTGAGTAGTAAGTGAGAGTGCACAAAAAATGCCTCGGTGTGATCCCCCCTCCAAGCAGTCCAATTGTATCCAGCAGCAATAGAATAGTTTGTCTCCAGTCAAGTGAGCGAATGGCCTGCCCTGTCTGTTTCCCCCTGGAAGAGGAAGGCGGCGTTGAAGAACGATTACAAGGAAAAAAAGAATAAGTAAAGTTTGTCGTGAAAAATCATAATATGCACAGAAAGAAGGTTTGGGTGATGGTGCGCGCGTGCGAGAAAAGAAGGGTGCAGCGGCACATCAGGAACAATGAGAGCTTATCATCATGGTTGGTTGGCAAACGCACTAATGCCGTATGACGACGCCCTGGCGGCGGGTCGTCTTTTCCTCGTACACGTACTCGTCCTCGGACGAGCAGGACTCGGAGTCATCCGAGTATCCGCATCGGGCGCCTCCACAGTCGAGTTTGACACGGTCACCAGTGCGGGTGATACCGTAGCGCTCACACGTGCAGCAGGAGCTGCCAGAGCTAACGCTGGACGGGCTTGAGCTGTTGGTCGAGCGGGAGGTGAGCGATGGGACATCAGAGCCATCGTCGGAGTCGTATTCAGACGAGTCGGATTCCTCGACGGTTTGTTCGGCAAAGCGGCGGTTGAGCTCCTCAAGAGTGGTCTTGTCGTACTGTGTGTTGATGACCTGGCGAGTCTGACCGGGCCGTTGGGGCTTCGGGGCGACGATGCGCTCTGGAGATATAGCGCGACCCTTGGGGATGCTGGCGGTGGAGACGCGCCGCGACTTTTTGTCACCAGACGAGGACTTTGACTTTGCGGCCGGTATATCGATGATGTTGAGCTTGCGGCCTGTGGTGGGCTCGACGGTGTGGTCTTTTGCTGGATCGTGAGAGACGTGGTAGCCGTCGATGATGTAGTAGTACCAGTATCGCTGGCCTTGCTTCAATGTAGCGCCCTGAAACTTGAAACATCCCAACCAACCGCCGGACTTCTTGGCGTCTTTTGAAAGTGGGAGTTGTCCTTGATAGCCATCCCAAGAGCCGAGTAAGTGAACGGTTTTGCAGTTGGAGGAAGTGCGGAGGGTGAAGTTAAGCTGGATAGCGGCCATTGTGACCTTGAGTGCTTCCTTCTGTGGAGACTTGTCTTATGATTTTTTACTGATTCTTTGAATCGTCCGGGCCAAGCTAATGGATAGACGATGGTATTGCTGAAGGAGCTGTGGAGGAGATTGCGAAGGTCGCGAGGTTGCGCGGTTATCGAAGACTTGTCGTTGTGATTTGAAAGTTGGTTCTGAGCAAGTAGAGCTGAGTATTACGGTGTGGACCAGCCACGGGTGAATTGAATTAGTGTAAAGGGTGGGTATAAAGTTGGGATGGTAGGATGTAATGGTATTAGATGGCACCAGGCCTATGGGAGTAGTAAGAGGAAGAAGGGAAGGGGTAAAAAAGATGGAAACAAATAACACAACAGCTCTGAGAACTTCACACGCTTGCTGAAGAAAGGGAAGCAAAGGTGGGCGGCCAGGCCGGTACTTATCTCGCAGCGCGCATCGCACAGCTGCAGCGCAACGATTGGCGCATGGCGGGCTGGCAGCGTCGGGACAGAATGGGCTGGAGCCGGACGCGATTGATTGCTTGTGCAGCGCAGGCAGGGCAGACGGGCAGGGAGCAGGCTCGAAGCGGGAGTGGAGAGCAGTCTATTGAAGCGCTTGACGGGGTGGTGGGAGTGGTTGGGCGGCCGTGGTGGTGTTGCCAGTGCCCTGGCCCTCGCACGTGATTGGGCGGGCGCGGGCGGGGCAAACACGCGGCCAATGGCAGCGGGGGGAGGGGCCAGCCATGTGACGGTCGTCGAAGGAGGGTGCAGCATCGTTTCTGTCACACTGCGTCTTCGGCATGCACCTCCAGGCTCACCCCCCAGCTCCAGATGCAGGCCTATTTGCTTTTCAACCTCGTCTCTCCCCTGCCGCATAACGACCTATTTACAGCCTTTGTGTGCGTCGCCAAGCCTGCATCTCCCCCCACGCCCAATCGCATCGTCCTGACGCTCTCTGCTCGAGCACAAAATGCCCCGAAGCAGAACATGGGCGGCTAATAGACTGCGTGGCTTGCATCCTCCGCCAACCACAGCATCCCATCGCCAACCTCAGTAATTGCGTGAATGCCTTGTTTCTCCCGCGGCCTCTGCACCACCGAGTCCGCCGTGTGGAGAAGCAACGTGATGATGTGCATGCTTCTTCTGATGGCGCACCCTCAACATGTCAAGAGCATCGGAAGCGGGAGGAATGCGGGATGGGCTGAGGCACAGCGCTTCGAGGGAGCAGGAACACGCTCTCGAACTTACTATCGATAATCCACCAGACTCGAATCGACGACTCGAGGCGATGCTTGAGTGTTGCCATGCCTGCAGAGAATAGTGCCATGTTGAACGGCGACCATGTCCACAACAGAGGGCGTCGAATGCGCACGTCAAGCCTTCAGCAGCGCTAGATATGCAGGCAAGGCGTACGACGCTCCATTGCTTGCGCTCCATCATGGTACAGGACAGTCCTGGGCTCACTCAAGGACCAGGAATGCCGGCCCACAAGGTCTTGTTTCGTTCAGATGATTGACTTGCTTTCCGGTCAGCCTCGAGCACCCCATACCACAATGCCGCCCCCAATTACCAAATCACAAGCCCAAATCACCACGACTCAACTGTCCACACATACGCGCCGCAACCCTGCTCTCACTTGTAGTAGCATCATGCACCGTCTTTCATCAACCTCCAAAAGTGGGCAAAGCATTGGTCACATATGCGGCCTTCCATGATCATCATAGCGCAGCCACCCATATAGGCGTCGAGTTTTCATTAAGCTAGGCGATTGCTAGGCGATTGCATCTCAGCACCTGCACGCGACCTCTAGAATCCTAACAGGTTCCCCAGCTCTTCTGGCGTCAACGTGCTCTTCCTTCGCTTTGGCCGTCCACCAATCTTGCTCTTCACTGGAGATCGAGGTGCCCGCTTTTTGCTAGTCTCCTCGGGCATAGCCGCCCCACCACCCGTCTTCTTCAACGGACTAGCAGTCCTCACGGTCTCAGCAACAGCGGCTGCTTCCGCCAGCTTATCTTGAACTGTAAGCTTGGGCGAACGCTCGTCTGGATGAGCGTGTGGGCTCGACAGTCGCTTCTTAGTCTGATGGCACCTGTTAGAATATTGTACAGTCGATCAAGTGCACGGGGGTGAAAAAAGGTCGACGTTGCTAGCCACCCTGGTGTATGGTCGGCAAACTTGTCAGGACCTACATTGCGGGGTGAACGAGTATCACGGGCTGTCGGCCTAGATGCTCGTTCTTCTGAGGGTGGGGCTTTGGCGGCAGACACGGGGCGGCTAGGTTTGTCCGCACCAACTAAATCTATGCCAGATGCATTCGCGTTCTCATCCTCAAGTTGAGAGGGTGTGTTGGGGATGGATGCAGAAAACGCAACCTTTCTGGGCGATCTGCTCGGTGACTTGTTGCCGTTTGTTTCCTTAAGCGCTGGTTGATTAGGTTGCAGCTTCAGCTTGAACATATCAGAGTCGGTCACCACCTCTGAGACAGGGGCTGCTTCGGGCGAGGGAAGATCATGGCCCTGCTCGACATCAACCAGGTCCTCGTCGAACACAGAGCTAGCCTCTTCATCAATCTCATCCTCGTCGTCCACCATCGAGATCTCGTCCCGGTTGATAGTCTCAAGACCAACGCCCAATCCAAGACCCATGCTGAATTCTTCGAGATTGATTGTGTCGCCATTGGTCATGCGCTTTCGCCAGGAGTCCATGAGCATGAAGGCTTCACGCAAGCGTTCTTCCATTTTCTCCCAGCCTGCTCGTAGTCTGTGTATCTCTTCCTCGCGCATCTCGACTTCGTCCACTGCCACAAAGTTGGGGTTGGTCAGGAGATTCTTGAGATTGTCGAGGACAGTCTCCATGTCATCAGCCAGAGTTTCATGGTTGGTTGGTAACGACTGCAGCATGCCTTGCTGGGCATTCTCGCTCTCGTCTTCGAGTGGCGATGGGCCATCCTCATCATTCGCTCTGACTTGATCGGGCATGCCCTGTAGTTCTCGCAGAGTCAGAAGAGTGCTGCGCACGAGCCCGATGAGATTGTCATTCTCATCGCTCAAGCTCTGGCTGAGTTGGGTAAGGAATTCCGTGGTCTCGTGCTTCAGGCTGTATTCGGGGTCATCTAGATCGGGTGCATCCTCTCGAATGACGCTTGTTGATCCGGCCAAGCCAACGCTTCCTGGGTTGATGGTGATGCTGGCGCCCACGAGACCAGTCTTGTTGCCACGCTGCTGGCTTGTCAAGTGGCTTTTCAATCTCTGAATCTCCTTGTCGCGCTTTCGGACATCGTTTGTACAGCTGGTGCGGACTTGGTCCACGGTAGTCTTGAGTCGTTGCATCTCCGCACGCAACTTGCGCGCGGATGATTCTGCCGTCTGGAGAGCTTTGCGAGCCGAGTTCTCTTGTGCTTGGGCGAGAGAGACCTGGCGGGCGAGGTCTTCGTTTCGAGTGTGGAGTTTCTCGGTCGCCAGTGTCTGGCGCGTCGACTCTGAGCGGAGGGTGCGGAGGGTGTCGGCAATGGATTCGCGGTACTCCTGATCGCGCTGTGAAGGTCGTCAGAGGTCGAAGACAGATTCAGGGGTGATTGGAGAACAAACATCGCGCTTCAAAATCAGATCATGCACCAGGTTGATGATCTGGGCCATTGTGACTTCTTTGCCGCCTTCAGCCCGTGACGGGTGTGCAAACTCGATCGTCTTGCCATCGCGCAAGAGGCCGCGGGCCAGGAGCAGATTGTTGATATACGTCGACGCGGTCTTCAGGTTATAGGAGTCCATTGTGCGCGGCGACGCGAGGGTGGGCAATGAGCTGGGGGGTGGTCGGGCGTCTGTTGTCGTCGTCGAGTGTTTGTTTACTTGAGGTTGGCATGTCGCGCCGTTGAAGCTCGGGCCACCCTCACCAAAATCGGCCACCTGTCGGAAATAAGCGACATGTTTCCGTTCCCGTCACCTTCGATACTTTACAAGAGTTGATATTGTGGAAGAAGAGCGTAATCGAGCCTGACGCATGCTCTCGACTGTACAGCTTTGCGTACCTATTTTACAGAAATTTCTCTACTTTGCAGTGCAGAACGATGCCCGTGATAGTACCATAGTCCTAACACCCAGGTTCTTGGAGACACTGCTCTAGGTTGTGCGAAGCAGATGCTCTATAATTGGCCATTAAGGTATATACCAGATATATCTCTTATAATGCCTTGGTAGAAGAGAAGCGCTTTGGCAGGACTTCATTTCTCTGTTAGACTTGATCGATAAGGTATTGTAAACGTGTCGAGCGTACTTCAATGTTCCTTCAGCAAGCCGGCCATCTCGGACATCTGCGCCCCTGTCACACCTCCCCCTGAGAACTCCAGTACTCTCCCCATCACAACTCACCATTTTACCTTACTCTTGCTTGCTCGTCATGATAGTTTGCACCACTTTCACATGGCACAGAACACTGTTTCTTGGTGTGCTGATCACCAAACCACCCATGTAGCATCGGAAACCAGGTTCAGCAGTAAATTGCCAAACGATCGCCAGGAAGATACTTCGTCTCTGGACAAACATCCCACGATATAATTCTACAAACCAGCAATGCGAATCCGAGAATCCCTACTCTGCATCCCCTACCCACATCCACCCCCAGAAAAAATTCCCCATGCAGAACAACTCCCCGATCCAACCCTGCACGCCATTCCCATCTGCGTCCGTCGCCCAGGCTAAATCCAGGTACCGACACCACATGCAGTAATATCGTCGAAGACCCGGATTCGCTTTCGGCAGAACTCGTGCCTGCCCGTCCTCGCCCGTCACCCTGGGTTGGTTCACATGTGCGATCCATGGATTGATCCTGGACAAGGAAAGCTTGGGTCGAGTGTTCTCCCTTTCGCTTGGTGAAATGAGCGGGGTGCGTGGACGACGGCGTGTTTGCGCAAGATGTGGGAGATGGGTATTAAGATGAGGTCTTCCGCTGCGATAGAATATCCAAGTCAAGTAAGATTCTGTACAGATTCTCTGTGAACTGCATTGCATTGCTTGACAAGACTCAATGGCGTACTCCATGCAGACTATCCTAGGATTATTGCTCTTAGGTGCCAGCTCAATCCTCGCTGCACCCACACAAGCAACAACCCAAGCCTGCACCGCCATCAAGGACGCTCTCCCAGGAAAAGTCCTAACGCCCGGCCTCCTCGCCAGAGAATACGAGCACGAAACCCAACAATACTGGTCCACGACCCTGCGCTCCGTCGACCCAGCATGCATCGTCCAGCCCGTCTCGGCAGAAGACGTTTCCGCCGTCGTCACCATCTTGAACAAGTACCCAGGTGTTCCGTTTGCAACCAGGAGCGGCGGCCACGATCCGAATGTTGGCCATGCTACTGTTCAGGATGGCGTTCTCATCGTCATGACGGATTTGGCTGGGGCAACCTACGATGCCGCGAAGAATCTTGCTTATGTCAGGCCAGGGGGCGAGTGGAATGATGTTATTGGGGACTTGGAACCGAGTGGAGTTACCATTACTGGCGGAAGACTTGGTAAGACTGGCATCTGCTTTCAGAAAAACGCAGCCTGACGATCCTGTGCTAGGACTTGTGGGTGTTGGGGGTTATCTTCTACAAGGAGGCATCTCTTTCCTGACTGCACAGGAAGGCCTCGCTGCCGATGTCAGTATCCTTCCGTTCCTCGTTGCCGTTCTCTTAAACATGAGCTCATACACTAAGTAGAACATCATCGGCTGGGAAACCGTCGTGGCAAACGGCTCAATCGTCAACATCGATGCCTCAACTCACCCCGACCTAGCCCAGGCAATGCGTGGCAGCGGCAGCCAGTTCGGCATCGTAACAAAGTACACTGTCAAGGTCCACCCCATCGCCGACGTCTGGGGCGGCCTCTGCATCTACGATTCTGCCAAAGACAACGACCTCTACGCCGCCCTGCACAACTTCGTCGCCAACGGTGCCCAGGATCCCAAGGCTGCCATCATCTTCTCGAATGTCATTGCTCTCGGTGGAATCAAAACAACGCTCATCTACTACTTTTACGATGGACCTTCTCCACCGACGTCCGGTCCGTTTGCAGACTTTATCAAGATCTCGGGCATTTTCTGCTCCCCAAAGAAACAGAAGTACTCTGAGCTGGTGAGTTTCCATATTCCATCTAGTCCACTGCCTTTAGACATGCAACTTACCTCCCCCAGCTCAAATCAAACGGCGAGCCAGCCCGCCTCCTCAACGCCCGAGTCTCCTTCCGCGTAAGTCCTGCTCCCCCCACCACCTCACCCCATACCAGTACCCCACTCACCCATCCACTTACTCACAACCCCCCAGACCTACACAATCCCCTACATCCCCTCCCGCCCACAAATGTACGCCGAAATCCGCGCCAAACTCGCCTCCCTCACCGCCCCCTTCCTCACCCTCCTCCGCCCACTCAGCCAATTCTCCGTCGACTTCCAGCCGCTCCCCAGCGTGGTAGGCGCCATCTCCGCATCCAAAGGCGGCAACGCCATGGGGCTCAGCGGCTCGGACCCGGACCGCCTCATCCTCGAGATCCAGGGCTCGTGGTCGTCGGCTGCCGACGACGCGCTGGCGTACAGTCTCAGCAAGGGGTTGACCGACTGGCTGGACGCGCAGGTGCCGGTGTGGTTGGATGAGGCGGGGATGAGCAGGGATGTGTATTTGCCGCTGTTTATGAATGATGCGGCGGGGGATCAGGCGGTGACGGGGAGTTATAGGGAGGTGGACAAGTTTCGGGCGTTGCAAAGGGGGATGGA
This sequence comes from Pyrenochaeta sp. DS3sAY3a, assembly GCA_001644535.1. NCBI lineage: Eukaryota > Fungi > Ascomycota > Dothideomycetes > Pleosporales > Cucurbitariaceae > Pyrenochaeta > Pyrenochaeta sp. DS3sAY3a. The sequence goes on along the minus strand of KV441639.1, from coordinate 1,967,431 downwards.
TCCTGAGGGGTTGTTTAGTACGAGGGCGGGGGGGTTCAAGTATTGAGTTTCAGTGTTGCTTTGGCTTTGATGTACGGTAGGTAGGGTGACGAGAAATGTTTAATTGAAGAGAAGGGGGTAATGTCTAGTTTGATTGAAGCGAAGGGGTCATTTCCAATACACCTGCCTACCCCTGACTTGTCCACTGCGACAGAATCACGCCAACGACACCGCGTAGTCGTCACACGCCTCAATCAACTTCTTCAACGTTCCCGGTTCCTGCTCACTGTTAGCCTCCGTTCTTTAGACGTTCCCCAGCCCAGACGACTCACCGTAGCACCATGTCCCGCATCAGGAATGAAATGCAGCTTCGACTCGGGCCACGCCTTGTGCAACGCCCACGCCGTAACAGGCGGACACACAACATCATACCGTCCCTGCACAATCGTCGCCGGGATATGCCTAATCTTATCAACATTCTCCTTCTTCAGCAGCTGCCCCTCCTCCAACCACGCCTTGTTCTGGAAATAATGGCTCTCCATGCGCGCATGCGCAAGCAGCCACGCCGGATTGTCCAGCTGCGCCAGCCCCTTCGTGTTGGGATACAGCGTGCTAATCGTTATCTCCCACTTGTTCCACGCCCGCGCGGCCGGGTGGCTAATCGCCGTGTCCTCGGCCACAAGACGCTTGTGGTACGAATTCACGTGGTCGGCGCGCTCGTCCTCGGGGAGAAACGAGATGAATTCCTCCCACGCGTCTGGGAACAGCATGGCCACGCCGCCGGGGATGAGGGTCCATTTGAGCTCGAGGGCGCGCACGGTGAAGACGCCGCGTAGCACGAGGCTGCCTACGCTGGCAGGGTGTGTCTGCGCGTAGGCCAGCGCGAGGGTGGAGCCCCAGGACCCGCCGAAGACGGTGTGCCATTTGGGGATCTGGAGGTGAGTTCGGAGAGCTTCGATGTCGGCGACCAGGTGCCAGGTTGTGTTGTTAATGGTGGAGGCATTTGGGCGGGATTGACCACAGCCTCGTTGATCCAGGAGAACGACGCGATAGTGAGACGGGTGGAAGAAGACGGTGTTGGCTTTTGTGCAGTGTCCGCCTGGACCACCGTGGAGGTATATGACTGTTTATTTGGTGAGCGTTTGAGCTATTTGTGAAGGGAATTCAAGGGATTCATTATTCTTACGAGGCTTCCCGTTCTTGTTGCCATATTGCTGATAGTAGAGCTCATGGGTCTCGTCGACCCTAAGCCAACCCACATCCCACGCATCCTCGTGCTCATGGACAACTACTTCTGGTGCTTGGGCCATTGTTTTAACTGCTTGGGAATTTCTTGACTGGAAAACAAGAGAAAGTCAAGCTTTTTATCTCGTCTTAGGCTGCATCAGTCACGGGAAGTGGAGTGAGTGAGTTGGGGCAACTACCCCGCTTAGGCATGGTGGGCCCGCTGTGAAGACGTCACCTTCCTAATGAGGCCTGCATCCTGACGCCTAGCACGTGTCTAGATGGTAGTCTGTGGCTTGATGTGGTGCTTTGTACGTACTAGATTTCACAGTCATCATTGCACTCGATCAAACAAGAGGTGAGTTGGGATACATCACGATTGGGAAACATGAGGATGAGAAGAAACTTCTCAATTCAGACTGATAAGAAACTACAACTTCCAACCTCTTATGCTTTTCATACCCTTTCCTTTCCTGAAGATACCATATCACTTCCCTAAAAAACCACAAAAACTAGTCCCTCATCACCTGGCTGTCATGTTCCAATTTCTTACACCCCTTGCACATCACACTACCATGCTGATCCAACTGGCCAGCTTGCGCGACCTTTCTCCTTCCATTCTTTGCATTGTCATCTTTGTCTCTCGCATCTGTGCCCCTATCGGCAGTATTTCCATTGCGTAGGGTGGGGAACGGCGGGGTTGTTGTCTTGTCTTCGACTTGCGTGGTCATGTCGATAGTGTTCGACTGATGAGAGTCATCAAAGAAGACGTGGGGTCCCAGAGGGAGACGGGAGAGTACGCTAGCTGTAGGCTTCTCGCCTGTTTGCGAATGCTTGGAGACGGATAGAGGGTCGCGAGACGACAGCATGTTGTGATTATGGTCGCGATCGACCATGTGCGTGTTGGACTCAACGGTCGCAGTGGTAGAGGAACGACCCGCTTGGGTCTGTCCAACGAGAGATGCGGTCGCATGCTCGAAGTGGAGGGATGTCTGCGCAGCTTCCATGCTGTCCCCAATCGCAGCACCTTGTTTCTTGATCCATTGGCAGTTACGAAGGTGTCGGGGACTAATAGAGATGGGCTTCTTGTCTTGGATCTCTTTCTCTCGACTCACTACTGGTGCACTTGACAGTGGCATCGCCGGCACAGGGCTGCGGTTTGGCGTGCGGGAGATCGATCTACTGTGGACCTTCTCCCAGACAAGCGGTGACAGTCCACGAGGGAACGTCTCAGATGCCTTGAGCGAGTTGCACTCCCAGTACATTTGTTCGCCGAGGTGCAAGAACCTTCGACTAAGGAGTCGCTCTTGAAGTGCCCATGCACGTGTATCCCAGGCGAAGCCTGGTGTCGTGAATGCAAGCGCGGGAAGTGCGGCTGATGCGGGAAGTCTCGTGTCACTCGAGGTAAATGTCTTTGACATGCTTGACAAGGGTCGTTCGAGAGTGATGTCTTCCGTGACAGCCTTGTGTCCAACCAAGTCGGTGATGAGCTGATCGAGCACAACAGTCAATGCAGCATTCCGGAAAACTGAGGCCATGTCCGCGCATTCCTTGCGTTTGTCATCTTCCGAGTCTTGGAGAACGCATAGCGAGTCGACCCAGATGTATCGGAATCCTAGGCGTTGCGCGGTCGAGATGGCAGTGTTGACGGCCTTAGGCAATGCTTCCAAAGGTAGCTCGGTCAGCATAGCTTGTAGGCTTTCTGTTGTCAATGTGACATGTTCTGAATTCCAGACATGACTGAGCGCAACGTAATCAAGTCGATCGACGTTGCCGTCGATCGATGCGCTGTTGACAATGCGGACAAAAGATTGTTCTTGGCCATCTGGTCGGATATCAACCAGGCGCGTGGGAAGTGCCTTTGCAATGGTTTGACTATGCGTCCGACAGGCTTCGTGGGTGTGCGAGCACTCCTCAAGCCACTGGTTCGCATTTGCCAAAGAATCGTCCGACTCTTCGGTGATCTTTGCATGCGAGTGTGTGCAATCACTGCAGTCTTTGCGGGCGAGTAGATCTACTCCATCGAACTCTTCATGAGGTCCAGGATAGATCGCCTTGTCGTTCGGCCAATCAAGACAGCAAGAGGCAGGAGTAAAGATCATGGTCAACACTGCTGCGTCGGGTCGGGATGCAGGTTCGGAACTCAGCATCTCCTTGACGGTGCGAACAACGGTCTGCTCGGTCTGCGTCAACGCTTCCTCCAGAACATGGGACAGGCTACTCTGCAAGCCTGAAACGTCCTGCCAATAGTATTTGTCGTTGCGGCTGGAGTACTCCTCACGGAATCCTAACCATGTCGCATTGCTTTGGCTGTACGCAACAGACGCCATCTCGGCAATTACACAGCCCAGACTCCAAATGTCAGCAGCTTGCTTGCGGGTGACGCCGTTGAAGACCTCGGGTGCAACATAACGGCGTGTAAGGGCCTTTGGCACCCCATCGGAAAGTTCCTCCTCGGAGCTGATGCCGAAATCGCAGAGGACTACATGGGGGAACTCTGTATCGCCGCCGACGATGAGAACGTTTTGTGGTTTGATGTCCATATGCTTGATGACGGGTCGCTGCTCATGAAGGTACCGGACAGAAGACGTTAGACAGCCAAACATCTTGACAATCTTCTCAGACAAATTGGCAGGTTGCTGTACTGCGACGCGTTCCAGCCAGAGCTGTAGCGTTGTATCAGCAACCGGAGATAGAAGAATCGACATCTTGTCGCCCTTCGAGTAGGCTCCGAGGAAGCGAACCACGTGAGGGTGGCGGAGTTTCTGGAGCATGTCTACCTCCTTTTGGAGATCGTCAATGGCAGTTTGATCGCGATTGCGGAGTGTCTTTCGAGCAAGAACAAGGCTTGTATCACGATGAACAACCTCGTCCACAGTACTAAAGCCGCCTGTACCAAGTAGTTTGACGCTCAGGAAAGACTGGGGGTTGACCGAAATGCTCTGTGGTGCCTGTTGTTTGATCAGTAGAGTTCGCGAAGGAGCGCGTACACAGGTTTGAGCTACCTTCTGCTCTGATACTACGATTGAAGTGTGTCCATCCTTGACCGACACAGATGGTGCATTGGTAGCAGTGATTGACTGTCGAACCGACGGCTCGTCTAGGCAATCATCGCCCGAAAGACGTAGTCGAGCGCGATTTGCTGACGTAGGCATAGTCGCAATTACGCCACTCTGGCAGGCAGTATTGCCATTCTGACTTTGATCCATCAGATCATCAGACAGCGTAGTATTCTTGCCTGTTAATGCCACCTTGGATCGCTTCGAGTATTGATGCGTCTCGGTTCGACTTTCATCCTTTTGTAGCGTCTGGAGTCCAGTCTGGTTTTGATCGGTTACGGCCCGGGTGAGAGCATCTCCGGCCATAGCATTCGGGTCATCTCTCGCTGCCGGAACATACTGTTTAGTATGTGGTGTGGGTCGCTGTGTTGATTGAGATCCCTCGAATGAGCCCCGCTCTTCGCATATTGATAAGGAGCTGGGTCGTTGAAGTTGAAGTTGAAGTTGCAGGTCATCGCTTGGTTTAATATGCTGGTTGGCACATGAAGACTGGATTCCGCCGCTGCTCTCACTGAGTTGTGAAAGCTGGAATTGGAAGAAGTCTCCATGTGATTGTTGACCTCCAGCGCCGCTGCTACCTCCACCACTTCCATTATAGTAGCTGGAGTTGCCGCTGCTACCGCCGCGAGAGCCGCTGCCTGGTGGTTGGTAAGAAGGCTTGCTGCTATCGAAGTCGTCGCCGCTTGGTCGATCGTCGTCGTCAGCAGCGTCGTCGGAATCGCCGCCGCTGTCTTCTTCCTCATTCCACTCGAGCATGCACTTTCCCTGTTTGAAGTGATCTGGGATATTGGTCAGCGCTGCCTAGATATTGATACAATGCTTCCAAAGAGGCCTGCGATCTAGCTAATACCAAACATATACTGGTCCTCCCATCGAATCGCTAGATTAAAACTTCTACATACCTGCGATGTGATCGATTCTCTCCTGCCTCGAAACGAATCGATGACGGCAGAAGCCACAGTTTCGTGGGAACTCGGTCTCAGAGCAAACCACGCTAGCCTCCTCAAAATCGTCGGCATTCATATCAGGGTGGATATTGCGGAAATGCTGTAAACACATGTTAGCATCCATACTCAACTCATATAATTGATTATACTGACCTGCACGAAATGATACTTTCGGAAACAAGGCTTCACGTTCTCCACGCCATCACTCTTGCAGAGGCTGCAGACCCAGGATTTGCATGGGTAGCCCTCTTCCTCATTCCTCTTCCAGTCACATTTACGCCCATAGCGCTTTCCACACTTCCGGGTGCACTGGTAGATTTTGTTGGAATCTCGAGCGAGCAGACTCCGGTCTTCGGTGGGTGTGCAGCGCTTTTTACTTCCCCGGAGGGAGGTTGGTTGGTTGACTGTGGTGGTGTCGTGACTGCACTGGGCTTCGGGAGTAGTGTTCTCATCGGCTTGGAGTAGCGCTTGTTGCGGCGATGTCTGGATGATGTCTGTGGCGAAGGATTCAGTCCAAAAAGAGCGCTGCTGGCCTAAGCCAGTCTGTGATTTGTAGGCGGAATCTTGGCTGCCCATGCCCTGCTTCAACAACTGACCAAACCAACTCCTGATAGCGTCGGATGACTCTCCAGTAAGCTGGCTTAGAGAGTCGATATGTCTATCACTGTTGATTGTTAACCAATGCATCTTGATTATGTCATCGAAGGGCTTACCTTGGCAATACGTTGAACTTGTTGAACCATGTCGCGCATACATCAGCGGCTTCATCGGAGAGGCCCACCTCGATGGAGCTGGCTGGAGTTGGCTGTGCGTCCAATGCCCATGAGCTGGAGGCAGTTGCAGTTGATGCGAATGGCGAGAAGAGAGTGAAGTCTGCAGTCTCGTGACGCTTGGCCTGAGGAAACTCTGGCGTATCAAGCTGAAGCGCTCGCTTACCCAGGGCAGATGTGGATGGCTGGTACAGTGAACCGAATGACTGTACTGGCGTCGGGGGGAAGGCGTTGAGGGTTTGATGGAGATTTGGTGTGAGATGTGCGTTCCATGCTGAAGCGCTCCCCGAGGTGTTATCCAAGGTCTATTTAGCGTCAGCAAACAAGTCGCACACGCAACATCTACAAGCACTTACAAGACTGTGTTGCATGTCGAAGCTCGTCTGCTGAGGGGTGGACAGGAGTGCTGGGTTCATGGTGTCAAGATGACTGAAACCCGTGGTCGTGTCGATACCCTCGTCACCAAAGAAGAAGCTGGCCGAAGTGTTATCCTCGGAAGGCTTCAAGAAGGATTGTTGCTGTTGCGGCATGGAGAATGTGCTGAAGTCCATGGTGGCATCAAAGGCGAAACCTGCGCCCTGGGAGTCCATTGCTAGTCGTATGGCAGAGTCGTCAGTATGTCAAAGGGCGTCGTCGATGGACGTCGATTAGCAATCACGAGGGAAGGCGGGTGTTCAACCTTCCAATGTGAGCGAGAATGAGGAAGAATGAGTGAGTCAAGCCTGAGGTTGGGCCACGAGTATCTTTTAGATCAAGGGCGCTGCGCCGACGAGGTTGCATTAGCAGCGGAGTCATCCAAGTAGCCCTTATGGCGCCGTGGGGAAGGGCTGACGGGCGATCACCCATCTGGTGGAGCTACCGGTGAATGGCTAGCGAGGAATTGGCTGTCCGCCGTAATTTTACCGCTCATGCCAAGACATTGAACGTTGAAGATAAGTCAGTCCTCAGAGGCCCAGGTTGAGGCCGATGAGGGATATTAAGTGCGCGCATGGCAGTTCATCCCGTTCCTTTGCGTGCATGTCAACTCTTCTATCGCGCGTTGCTCTGGTTCGACGGGCGCACTCCATTCCCTCTTATCTCGAATTCGCGAAATAAAATTCTCAACGGCAACGGGGTAAGCACTAAAGCAGTCTACCGCCCTTTTCTCTCCGCCAAAGGCGCAGCCTGCGCGAGAAGGGCTAAGCATGGCTGTGCCGGCCTACCACCCAATCACGGACAAGGCCCGTGGCTGAGCTGCAGGTACAATGCGAACTCCATCTCATCTCCACTCTCCCAAGCGGAAGTTTTGACTCATACAGATAAATGACCTTGCGCCTTGTGTAGCGATGCACTGCAATCGGGTGGGGTTCAATCAATGCCATCGGCGCAGCTCGTCGGAACTGAGAGTTTGCAACACGAACACGTGCTCCACCTGATGTCTGTGACGTCCTCGTCGCATGGGCTGAATGGCATAGGGGTTGAGTGATCTTGAGGCACTCTCAAAGAGCTTCGAGATGCTACGCTTAAAAGTTCTAGTCCTTACTGTCGGCCAAGGGCCCCTGGGAACACCATGCTTAGTATTGCTTTCATTCATGGGACACTCAAGTGGAGGGCACTATGCTCAACCCTCTCACTAGAGCCGAATATCCAAATTCAGACACCTGCACACCAAAGCCCACCACATAACCCCTAGCTGGTCTTCACGCACATGAACTTGCCGTGGATGTCCCTCCCCACCATCACCTTACACACCTAGCGAACTCCCCGCCCAAGAAGTACATGTAGTAAATAGTGCACGCTCCATTACTTGCGCCAGCCAACTACAACAACATCTCCCAACAACCAAGCCATCTCCACTTTCCATTCACAGCTAGCTAAACAAAAGAACCTTAGAGTTTCCCACATCAATTTAATATAGCAAGACAGATCGCGTTGCTCTTCACCCTACCTACCTACCTCGGTATCTATACGAAGTGACTCCACGGTGATGAATGCACTTCACCCAATTGCGTTGATACCGCTCCCCATGCTCTTTAAACTATTTTTCACGCAGCACCTTAGTATTTCTGTTCAAACCATTAGTTCTGGATCCAGGAGGCCAGGATATTGGAATCAACGTTTAAAGAGCTTCTATGCTGACTATACCTGCTTGTCGTGGCTTTATTCGGCCTGATTTCGCTTCGCTTCGCTGTTCCCCGGAATTATGTCAGACGCAGGTACAGCAGCCTACTTGACCAGGTTCTACTTCAAATCACAACTATACTAAATACATAGAAGTGTATAATCCTTTAGACGACCACCCCACCTTCCCTCCTAAGTTCATCGTTCAACCTCCATCCCGCCGTCCTGTATACATTCCAAATCCACACATTCCCGCAAACCACATTACTCAATTCACTCCCAAACCATCACACAAATCTCAACATCACCAAAGTCCAAACAACACAAAAAGTGACATATTACTCTGTCAAGATTCCTAGGTTTTCTACTGAAAGCTATAGAAACCATGTCGTCATTCGTTAACCCGACCCACTAGAGCTAAGAAATAAGCACATGGAGCCAAAGGTCATCAAGGTGCTCCAAGGAACATCTTTGAACTCAATCCACCGCAATCTTTCAATTTCCTTGTGCTCAATACCTTCGGTTGTAGCTATCGTCACCATAACCGCTAGAGCCATAATCTTGCCTGCGACCACTGGAATATTCATCCTCATCATCGCGGCCACGACGGTTGTAGCTCTGATCTTCTTCTCCAAAGCCTCCAGGGACACCCGAAGCTCCGTAAGATTCTTCCTGGCGACCATAAGACTGTTCCTGACGACCGTAGGATTGCTCTTGGTCTCGTCCATAAGATTGCTCCTGGCGACGACCATAGCTAGACTCTTCCTCTCGACCGTATCGGGACTCTTCTTGACGACCATACGAGGAGCTCTCCTGCTCACCGTACCTTCTCTCTTGGCCGTAGCCGCCGCCGTAGCCTCCGGAAGAACGCTTTGGCGAAGGGCTCTTGCTCTTTTTGCGACGATGCTCTTGTTCGCGTGACCGGCTTCGACGCCTGTGCTCGTTCGAACCTGATCGACGCTTGTCAGCATCGTCATTCGAGTCATCATCATCGCTGCCACGCTTATTGTACTTGTTGCGCTTTTTCTCTTCCTTCTCTCGCTTCTTGCGTTCTTTCTTCATGCGCTTCTCGTACGAATCTTCACCACCAGTGTCGTTCGAGTCTTCGTCTTCGGAGTGTTTTTTGGACTTCTTGGACTTACCGCGGCGTCTAGGAGAAGATTAGCAGATGCAAAGATTAAGAAAGGTGGACGACAAACTCTTTTTCTTCGGAGTAATATTCTCCAGAGCGATCAAAGCCTTCACGTCGTTCTTCCGAGCGATACTCATCTCCATGCTGAACACGACGCTCCTCACGTCGTTCGTAGCCGCCTGAGCCACTATAGCTAGACGTCTCAACCTTCTGCTGGTAGCTGTAGGAGCCTCCTTGGGAGTCTTGTTCCTGTCGAGAGTATTCCTCGCGGCGTCCACCACCGGGGTACTGGGTTTGAGAATATTGAGCTTGGCCATAGCGCTCCGTGTCACCCTGGGATGAGGCTTGATGACGGCCAGTCTGCGAGTAGGTCTGAGTGTAAGAGCCATCTTGGCCATAGCCCTCCTGCTTCTTGGTCTTCGTCTCGCCGCCACCAAAGGCGTCTCCAAGGAGGGATCCGCCGATGCCACCAACGAGGCCGCCGACAAGTCCTCCAAGTGCGCCACCACCGACGGCTTCACCAACAAACTTGCCAGCTTCGTCACTGACTTGCTGGAACTGCTGGTTGTTACCACTGCGGCCACCAGTGCTGCCACCGAAAGAGTTGGCCATGCCCAGGGGCTTTCCACAGCCGTGTCCCTTGTCGTGAACATCAGGCTTGTGGTTCTCACCTCGCTCGACACCATCACGGCTGAGCTTCTGGCGAAGGCTGCGTTGCTGCTCTCGGTCGTGAGACTCCCACCATTGACGGACAGTGTCGAACATGGCCTGACGGCCTTGGACAACCTCTCGATCGCGATGAGCGTTGACGCAAGCAGGGTGATGGAACACACCGTTGACGATGCGATCGATAGTCTGCTCAGGATCGGCCTCGCCATCCCAGCATCTCACAATCTGTGGAACAGCCCACTTGAGGACTGTAGAAGCGATACGTCCAGCAGGCTCGTTGAGGATGTTGGAGAAGTGATCCTTGGAGAGCATGCTGTGGGTAGGGTCGGTGGAGTAGTTATCGCTGAACACAATGTGCTGCTTGTCGCGAGAGCTGGCAATGACCTCGCTGGAGCCAGTCTCGAGCTCAGACTTGACCTGATCAATGATGGGCAGGACATAGGGGGCAAGGAGGCTGAAGACGAAGATGGTGACTTGGTTCTGGATCTCCTCCATCAACTCTGGGAGAAGGGGAATCTTCTCGATGAACTCGGAGATGGATTGCATGATTTCGTCGTGAAATTCCATGATTGGGTAGATCTGCTTGACAAGCTCACCGATCTGCTCAGTGAAGGCCTCGGGCTCCTTGGGGGTGATGTGCATGTTGCCCATGGCGGCGGCGCTGGCATTGGCCTCGAGCTCGTCTGCCTTGCCAGCCTCGTCTTTTCCGCCGAAGATGCCATCAGGAAGCTGGCTGAGCAATTCCTTGATCTTGCTCTTGTTCTTCTTCCGGTCGGCATCGGCGATGGCACCTTGCAACTCCTGGAGCTCGGACTGGGTGGCCTTGTCGGTGATCTCACCACAGACGGAGTGCAGGAAATCGACGCCTCCAAAAGTTCCGGTAACGATTGGATAGACCTCCTTACGGGCATCCTGGACGCGGAAGCGAGCATCACGGCCAACATGGGGGAAGATGTCAGTGGCTCCAAGCTCGATCAGGGCGAGCTCGGTATAGTTTGAGTGGGCAGAGTAGTCCTCAAGGCAGTGGGTTGCGGTGCCGAGGAGACGAAGAGCCTCGTAGAAGTCGGGACCACGTCCACCAGAACGGCGGCCAAGATCAATGCAGCGTCGGAGCAGGTCGCGGACCATGCCAGCCGACGTTGTGATGCCCAGGTCCTCCGAGGCAATGTAGTTCTTGAGGCCGGTGCGTTCGTCGACGCTCAGCTCGCGTCTCTCGTCGACGGGGGCTCGCAGGCGGCGGTCATAGTCACGGGCGTCGAGGTTGTCGGCGTAGTCCTGGCACGCATGAGCGTTTGGTGGTCAACATGGAAAATGCAAAGTCTCACCTTGGGGTTGTCAATGTGCTCCTCGGGCCTGTAGCAGCCGAGGCGGTCTCGAGTCACCTCAAACTCCTTTGTGCCGTAGCCAAAGCTCATGAAGCCGAGGACCCAGAGCAGGATGCGGATGGCCTCCGAGGACACCATCTTGACGGTGCCCACGTCGACGGCCTGGGAGTAGTCACGCAGCCAGTTGCCAAAGTAGACGCGCTTGACGTCCATTTTGCTGAACTTCTTGCCCGACTGGCTGCTGATGAGCAGCGTGAGGAGCGTGTCCTCGATATCACCGTGACGCCAGTTCTGGCCTTCAATGTTGCTCAAGCTGGCGATATTACCTGCTCCGAAGGCTGCCGTGGGGCGAGCCCAGAATACCAGCAGCACCAGGCAGGGCAGCCACATGTCGCTGAAGAGTTTCGGCGGCATCGTGAGGGGTTGTGTGTGTTCCGATCAGTACGTGAGGGGAGAGAATACCGAGGGAAATATAGGGATGGAATCTGTGGGAAGGGGAGTCTTGGAAGAAGAAGAAGAAGCTTTAGGAGGGGCGTGTGGGTTGTTGACAGTGGGTTGCTAGCGCCGCGTTTCAGCTTGCCGTGAACCCTGGAGGGGCAGCGCCAAGCATTGACGTATACAGAGGGGTAGTTCGGCCAATCCACGCCCCGCCATGCTCGCACACTCCTGACACGGCCACAGCACACGCAGCCACTGGGGCGGATGCCATTCACATCCTTGCTACCCTCCTTGTCCTTTGAACATTCATTGGTTCTCTGTTATTGATTTTTCTCATTCCATGAACCGTCTTACCGGATGCGTATCTTCACCCATGCTGATCATGATACCGCTTAGAGGACTGTGCAGTGTTTACAAGGCATCATCTTCGATGAGAACAATCGTAAGGCTATCTAGACATGCCTATTGTTGTACGCTGCGGGTTTCTGATGGCCCCAAGGTGCTCTTGAGATGTTGATCGATTTTTGCGGTGTAAGAACGAATATATGCGCTTCAAGAACTATACATCATTTATACGCAATAACCTTGGCTAAAAATGATCTCAACGCTATCCGCACATACCTATTATTATACACTACAGATGCCCAATAACCTCATGGCCCTCTTAAGATATTGATTGCAACACATGTTTTCCAGTCCTCCGACAGACTTCTTGCGTTCGCAAGCGGGATTCTATTTCACTGTTCAGCGAGACATCGCTGAATGCTATGCATGCTATGCGAAGCGTCGGGATGACGTCTAATCCGTGGTCATCGTTCAAGTCATCGTTCTAAACCACAAGATTGAGTGCTTATCTACTACCCAACTTTAGAAGACATTCTGGCTGAGCGAGGAGTGGAAGAATCTTGTGTGGCATTGTCGGAATGCAAAGAAACTTCCGAGCCAGTTACGAAAGTACAAACAAGCATTACTGATAATTAGGACGATTGCTAAGAAACCGAACAGAGTCTATAATGACATGGACACTTTTGCACAGATTAATGAAACGTGTGTGCTTAAGACAAAGGATGGACGTAACAGCGTTTAGTACGTATTCCATGACGATGAAGGTCGAGAATTTCTTGAAGAGCTTGCCCCAGGAAGCGTGACAGTCCACCCTGTTTCGGGTATGGAATTCACACAATGGCAAAGAGAGCATGATTTTGATGAATAATAAGAAGTTTTGCGTTAACAAGGGGAGGGGTTCATTTTCAGGCCTCTCGGAGGCTCAGAGGTATTGTAGCTCACAGCCATTATGCAAATCGAAAAAAAATACCGGGAGATTAAAACAAACAAATGGAAAATATCGTACCCTCACATTCAAATTGAAAATTCGAGTGGTACTATCATAAATTCCACATTATCACAAGCATTCCATAAGTCGGTAACGAACAAAAGCAGTCTGCAACACCCAGTGACACATTGGATTAACAGCTCTAGACAATTCAGTAGCGGAAGAGATGTTTGACGGGAGGGACGATGAATATAGGAGGAGGAGGTGAGAGTATTCCATGCTTTTATGTGTTTGGTATAGTTGTGATTTAAAATGGAACCTGTTTAAGTAGGCTGCTGTAAACATTACACGCCTCCACAGCCTGATACACGTACAAAATCCTTGGTATATACTTACCCACCAGTCCCCTTCTCTCACTCAAATAATGCACCCCCTAGGCTCGGCTCTCTACCGCATCCCCAACCTCCACCATCCACGTCAATCATCAACCTACCTTATGTGCTTGAGTATTCCTAGAGCACAACAGTCCCTCTACTTCCCTCTACATACACGCCACTCGTATACATCACCACACCTTACTCTCACTACACGCATCAACCTGCCCACAAAACGCGCGTAACGCGTACATACAAAGACACAACACGCGACCTAACGTGACGGTGGAGTGAGTGAGCGAGCGCTGCCCATCCACCCGTTCATCGATCCACCCATCCATGTCCATGTAAGAAATTACCTTTGACGCGGGACCACGCGCATGGCTACCTGAAACCTCGGTGCGCCCGATGGACCGCAAGTGTGGCCGTGGGTGTGCGTCAGTGTATGTATGTACGTATGCGTATGTGCCATGTGCATGCGTGGGGAGACACGTCCATCGAGATGCAGTGCAGGAAGCAGAAGTTTCCACCTAAGTTAGGTACTGCGCGTACAGTGGCGAGGCTCCGACGCTGAGAACCCTTGTTGCGGCGAGGCAGAATCCAGATAGTGCGTCATGTATCCCGATTGCTTTTGCAGTGAGATAGACAGGTTGGGTTAGGGATGGGCTGTCTTGTCTTAGAGTGAAGGGCGAGAATAGTGAGCCTTGCACGGGGCAGGGGTATGAAATCTTGCGGTGGATTAGAAGCTCTGTGGAAATGTATGCACTTTGCTTAACCAAAGAGCGAGGTCTACATAAGCCATAAAATCCCGACAACGTCTCTTGTTAAGCCCATTGATCCAGTTCCATAGCGCAGGGTCCGTAAACACAGCCTCTTCGTTCCAAATCATCTCTCTCTACATTTTCCGCCTGTAGCGCTCAACGCAAGTCAAAGAATGATCCATCTAGACCACTTCAAAACCACGGATGAACATGCATCAAACGCAATCAATAACAACCCTTCCATGCACGAAATACGCAACACCAGCGTCCTCCGTCTCGCAAAGGTCCCGAAAAGAGAAAAAAATCGAACGTTCTATAAACTTTCCAGAAAATGCAGGACTGATATATAGTGGATTTCCCAAAAGCAAAAGCGCAAGCGCTGCCGGGTTCCAGGCCGGCTGCTATAGCCCAACCATCTATATGTGATAATAACCGTTCAAGTTTCGATATTGCCTGAGGACATTAAGTGAACATGGATCCTTGTTCAAGGATGTCGGTTCGCAACACCATTCTTTTGTCTTTGTTCCAGGCATCATCCAGGAATAGAACAATGGGAGCCCGCTTCTTGTTGAGGCGAGATTGTATATCGAGCATCGCCCTTTCCCCTCTTTCTTTAGTGGTGGTGCCTATGGTACTTGTATATTGTATATTCGGCTTCATATCTCCTCGCAGACTGCGTTGCGCAATCAAGATCCCATTGCCCTTTTTTCCAGCAATCGCCCCTCGGGATACGCAAGAGGCCTGCTGCGACCATTTGAGCAGATTGAGTTGTTTGAATATTCTGCATGATTCTACTGGCCGTTGTGTGTCAATGTGTCAAAGTTTTAGCGGTCCGAGAGAACACCACAGCAGATCTTCGCTGGCAATATGATTCCGCGATCGGTGAGCGGCGTTGCTCTCCCAACGCATCGTCATGACTGCATTCTTGCATGCCAGCAAGGGAGCAATCAGTCGGAACCTCTCGAGAGGAACACGGGAATCGCGGGAAAAATACGGACAGGCAAAGTACAGGCAGAACGCAAAGATCGGCTGCGCACCTGACGGCAATGTTTGAGTGATGATAAAGCTCATATGCGCTAGTTGAGGGTACACAACCGATGAGGCGAGCCCTGTAACCTCTTCCCATAGGGCCCGGCGCCGAGACGGATAGGCGTTTTGACAGGAGTGTTACACTCGCATTGACCGGCCAAGACTCCCGTTGTCCTCAATTCGGTCGTGCTACAAACATGGTCTGATTCTGTCACGTCCCGCTGTCAGTAACAGACCTGTCAAAATCCTGTACCTTCTCGCTTCTGCGTGCACCCGTGGCAGACAGATCCACGTTGCCTGAATATACGTTCGTATCAACCTTGCATAGACCATGGGGGATATACTTACTGCAAAGGTACTGTCGTGAGACACCCGCCCTGCGCTGTAACTGTCGCTCAAAAGTGGAGATGGAGCCGTTGTAGCACCCCCGAAACGCGTGCTTGCATTGTGACAGCCGTAAACTGTCCATATTCGAAGAGCGACATCTGCCGTGCTAGATTGACAGCTTTGTTGACTCGCTTGCGGCAGCCAAACCCGTACCTGTCTGTTGCATTTCTGCAAAGGCAGTTGTGATATTGATTCTGAATGCTCATTCGTGCAGCTTGTGATCATTTCACAACCGAAAATCAACCTCGTTGAGCAAGCACAGGCGGACTGTTCAGACAAGGAATGTCCAGAAGCTAGGATATACAAACTCATCTTCGAAAATGCGCCTGACCTGCTCTAGGACGAATGATTCCACTTTTCCTACGTTCTTGAGAACCTGTTTGCCGCTCCCCTGGCCTCCAATCTCACTTTCAACTTTAATGTGTTCAAGGAGGCCTCCAATGCGAGGCCGGTGTACAGGACGAGGGTTTTCGTTTTCCGAGTCTGTTTGCAGACCCGCAAAACCAGTCTCGCTCCCAACTAGCGCATCGGCATCTTCAGGCGAAAGGAAGCAAAAGTGTGCGCGCCTCTTTATGTAAGCTAGGATAGCAACGCCATCAAAGGTAAGGCCGGTGATGTTGAGCTTCAATGGAATGCCCACGAAGCTTTGCATGGGATAATCAAGAAGGATTTCCGCAGTCAAGGACATTTTGATGTCTCCAGAATACTGCACATGGGCCACTACCTGAAGATCCTCGGGACTCTTCTCACGCATGCGATGGGGTGAGGCAGATGGCGTCCTATCGTAGCTGTGCTGAGATGACGTCTCGCCCGGCTCGACAAGGGACTCTCTTGCCTCTTCATGCTGATGTCGTGAAGAAGGCCGGGTGCTTGGGTCTGGGTTGGACTGTGGCGTTAGCGTCAGCGAGTTCATCGATGCCGCGTGGCGAAGACGCATATTGGTGGGCGTTGAAGGCCGGCCATAGGAATTGTCCAGCCAGCCCTGCAGTTGGGCACCGGCGACAGCAGCAAGAGGCGTCGTGGCACCAGAAAGACCTGCACCAAGGGGGAGATGGAAGTAGTTGATGTTGGATGTGCCACCAGGGATGCCCGGGGTGGACGCTCTGGGGAGTAGCGGGCTAAGGAGATGCTCCGTGGGAGCTAGTAAGCCGCGATTGGTTGGGGACTTGAACGAGGGCTGAGGCGCAGCTTGGGATGGCAGACGTGAGGTGTGATGTTCTGCGTGTGATGCATTTCTTCCCGTCTCTCGCGCCCATCTCTCCTTAGACGGGCGGCTGGAAGGATTACTAGGGATGTGTTGGCTGCCATTGAGACCCGTGCCTGTGCCACTCTCGTCGTGCTTGGGCTCGTTTTCGTTTTCATCCCCATCATCCGGGTAATCCTCGTCCTCCTCGTAGAAGTCCGGCAGCGGGTCGCAGATGTCCTTGATCTCGATTTCCGGGGGCACGCTGCCAAAGTCGAACGAGTGGACGTGGACGGAGCGGATGAAACGCGGCAGCGTCACCTGCTGGAACCTGTCATGAATAAAGGCCCGTATCGACTCTGCGCGGGCAGTCCCCTCTGCGCCATTCGTGAGCGTGTCCCAGTTGATGTCAATCGACATGTCTGGAAATTGAGTGTTGGGGGTTGATGAAGAAGGCCGCGTCCACCAAGTCCGAATGAGGAAACAGCCACCCGGGCCGAGCGCAGGAACGAGAACGCCCGAGCGGCCGACCACTCAGCAACGCCGTCCAACAAATGGTCGCTTGCCAGACGCTCTATAATTACCTCGCGAGCGCTTTTCGACCAGCAACGGGTGTGATTATGCATTCGCATCTGCAGCCGCTCCCTGCCCGTCGTGTGGCCGCTGAGCCGTCTTGTCGCAGGGATGTGTGGCCGACGAGCACGTGCGCGCGACCTCGTTTTCCGCAGCATCATCTCGTGGGTAATATGTACCTAGGTACCTGGTCGCGAGACAGCAGCCCAGAGCCCAGCATGTCTACTGGAAGGACTGAATACACGAAGCCGCATGGCGTTGCTGCACGTGCTCGGTGCAGACACGTCCATGCTGCAGATCGTCTTTGTGGAGCCTACAGGCTACCAGGTCCTCACGTCCAGAGCGCAAGGGGCAAGACACCATGGTGGCCGGGGACCGTGGCAGGCTTGGGAGTGGCAGACATTGCCTGCATATGCCAAACGCTTTTATATTAAAACTGACGCGATATCAACTACTCAAGGCTTGCGCGAGCACTACCGGCTGCCGCCGTTAATCAGCCATATCTGCCCGAGGTCGAGGGCCATCACGACCCTCTGCCACCTCTGGTGTGGCTCAGAGTTTGGTCAGTCCAATCCTGGTAGTCAGCCTGAATGCCTTCTAGAAAAAGCGTTACCCGGTTGGCTGCAGCCAATGCAGAACCTGACGCATATCAACTTGCCATATACATCTTATACTCGGCTATTTGACGATCGTGCTATACAACGGCGTTTCTTCGCTATTGATCACATGAAAACTCACGCTTCTCACCGGTTATGTTGCATCAGTCTCACTCTACTCGTCTCACAACAAGGCCGTTGCGTGAACCTGTTCTGATCTTCTGAGCACATGGCTCACCGGACACATGGTCGGCCATGTACCACGGGCCGTCCCTCAGCAGGATCGGGAGGAGGGTGAGACGGTTATTTCTCCACAGTCTTCTGACATTGGATGCTTTCCAGGTCGGCCGGTACGCCTAGGACGCCTTGGACGGGGGCCCCGACCGGTACTGCATGACAAACCCTACCTCCAATGTTCTTACCCTATCACGAGCCAACTGTAGACAGAGCCTTGGCGCTTTGGTTACCTGGATGTAAGTGCAAGGCTGTATTACAAGGTATTATGAACCAATATCGAAAACAAATGAATTGGCTGCTGTGGTGGGGTGACCCGCAGAACACTTGTCAACCCGGTGTAAACGGTAGCATGGAGCTGTGGTTGAGGAGGGCTAGCAGCGGGCGATTGGCGAGAACTGGTGTTGCAGAATCGGCTGCTGCTTGTCACTATATGGCAAATCAGGGCGCAGGTGATTTGTCCATGCGTCGGCGGGAGCATTTGCGAAGTGGCTTAATGCACAGAAAAGCTCAACAGAGGAACGACGGCTGTTCGATTCGAGAGCAAACCATGCTCTTTCATAGACGCCTAGGCATTAATTGACTTTGCTCGTATACTGAGGCCCATCCCTGGTTGGACCATTGCGGGGCACCAGAGGCCGCAGATAGAAATATAGTGATAGTGATGACAAGATAAGAAGAGAAAGCCGAGACGGAAGCCCGCCGGCACAGCTGACGACCAAACGAGGCCAGGCTGCAAGATCCAATTAGAGAAGAAAATTCAAGTAATACAAGGTGGGAAGTGTTCTCTCAACACCAGCCTGTATTCCAAACGCCGGACCCGCGCGTAGTCCCGATGCTGGGGGATTCCCATGCCAATTGAACGCCAGTAACTTTTGAACCCGTGACGCCGTGAAATGCATTCTGTGGGCGGGAGCTGCTTCGGGGAGCTCGTGTAACCAACATACGCGGACGAGGAGGAGGAAGATGGGAGGGAGGAGTGCCCGGGAGCAGGCCGACGGCAGCAGCGATGGGCAGCGGCAGCGTGCCGTGGAGCATGACGGTAACTAGGGAGGAAGAGGATGGGTCTTGACCGGATAAAGTGTGCGGTAGTACATCCTACACGGCGGGCGGTCAGACAACGGTGACGCACGGGGGGTTTGGGGGCAGAGGCATACCCGTCAGTGGTCGCAGCGATCGCACTTGTCGTCGACCTTGACTACTTTGACGTTGTTGACGCCGCAAATGGTGGTTTTCGACTTGGCGCACGGGGCCTTGTCTGCTGTTTCATGGCCGCAGCTGTATCTGTGGACGACCTTGGTGCACATGATGGGCGCCGGGAGGGGGCAGCGCTGAGCGTAGCAGCACTGAGCAGCACGCAACGGCGCGGGTTGCACGAGCGTGGAGCGCCTGGGGCGGGACACACAGCGTGGGAGGGCGAGCCTGAGGGAGGACGCGGAGGCGAGCGCAAGGGAAGGCGGGGTGGGAGCTCGGACGCGCTGATTGGCGGGCGCGCGGGGAGCTCTTGCTTGTTGCAGCCGGAGCTGTGGCAGTTGCAGCAGGAGCGTCTGGCCGATGCCGACCTGGGCGGGACGTGATAAGGAGGAGGATGGATGGGTAGACGGTAGGTAATGGACGATGGGTTGGTGGATGGATGCAAGTATGAATGAGACGATATGGTGGGCTGGACTGGGCTGGAACGCAAAGGGACGGCTATCGTGGGCGGTGGCGTGGAGTCGTCGAGGGTGGTGGTGGTAGTCGTCGAGTGAAGATGGTCCTAGCCAGGAGCAACAATGGCAGCGGGGGTCGTCGTGGTATTGTTGGTCGTGGCAGCGGCGCGATAATTGGTAGTGCTATGGGCAACAAAGTAGCAGCTCGGGCAGGCCAAGAGCAGAACAAGATCAGCAACAGCGCTCCAGGGACCCTCAGCAGCGCCAGCAGCCGAGCAGAAGCAAGCGGTGGGGAGGTGGGAGGAATTGGGCGGGGCGTCCAAAAGGGATGGCGGCGGGCGGCGAGACAGTTTTATAACAGCAGAGGCATTGCAACGCGCCGGCCAGACGGTACCTGTGCAGTGGGAGAGACGATTGTTAGATTACTGCCGCTGCCCGTTTGCAACAGAGAGTGCGACAGGACCGTCGTGTACGGTACAGCCGTTGGCTCCGTGCGGAAAGGCAAGGACAAGTACATACGCGGAGCGTTAGCCTTCACGCCTAGCTGCGGCCAGCATCTGGCCTGCCAGGGTGATCCCGTCCCTCCAGCGCCATGCTGCAGCGCCCTGTTGGTGATTTCTGCGCCCGCGCTGCCCAATCGCCGGCCCTGACGTCCGATCCTGCAGCCCGCGCCTCTCCTGTCCTGGCGCCCTCTGCTCGTCTCGTCTCGTCTCGTCTCGTCTGGTCTTGGTCTGCTTGGGCCGCCTCGCTCGCAGCTGTCGTCTTCGCTCTCGCTCTGACTTGCCTGCCCGCGGCCTGCTGGGATGCGGGCTTGAGGGCTTGTTGGCTGCTCCATAGGCGCTGGAAACAGCCGGCGGCCCAATCCTCCTCTCTCTGATAATTACCTCCTCTCGCAGTTTCATTTCTCCGTCCATCACATGTGCTCTCCTCCTCTCTCTCCCGCCAGGGACCCCTACATTAACCGGCTCGCAAACGTTATGCCGCACGCCTAGCTCGTAGATCCAGCGGAAGAGCGCCCGCCCACTCTTGTCACGTCGACTCGTCGCTGCAAGAGCAGAATCAGACCACAGGGCTGATTGATGGAACTGATACACCTCGCCCAAGCATATTCGTACCACCGGTGCTTGCCCAATCCATACCGAGTGACCCGTCGTAAGGCTAGCTGCAGCTCAACTTCCCAAGCGCACCAGCTCTCCTCTCCGCGCCGCTGGCACGCACTCTCGTGTCCGACTCTTTGCTGAGCGCTGGTCCTGCGCTCTTGAATCGTGGCCCGTCCCGCCCTCAGAATAGACGCGCAGGATCACTCGACCATGCTCCATCTGCTCGTCGTCCGGGCCTCGACATGACTTGACCCTGGTGCCCTCAGCGATTGCACAGCATTGGCACATGGCACCCTGGTCATCGCAACGGTCGCTTGTCGACGCTGAAATAAGAGCAATCCAACAGACGTCGCCTTGTCCTGTCTTGTTGCGTCGTGTCCAATTCTCCAGCGTGCCGCACGTCTCCCGGGTGCGACATTGGATGCAAAGGGCCGTCCTTGCATCGCACCCACGCACCCCTCGGGGCAGCGACATGGCAATGCGTGATGAGACTGAAGCGTCAACAAGAATCCACAGCATTGCGGAGCGCCGTGCTTGTCGAACGGCACACTGGAGAATGGGTTGGCAGCTGGACACGCACGCTGCCGTGCTCTACGTGCGCTGCGCAAGCCCATGGTCTCCCGCGACGTCGCAGATATTCATCTTGCGTCCCGAGATGGTGAGAGACGACAAATAAGCAGCAAACTTGAGCTCGCCAAGCAAGTGCCCACACAGGTCAGCATGCAAAGTCGTTCGGCTATGCTGCAGCTGATGTTGCAATTGCCGATCGTCCCCAGTGGCTGCGGTACCTGTCTCCACCTTCCGAGGCCAGGACGCTGCTGGCCGAAGGGCGAGCAGGTCACATGCGCCGTCTGGAGTTGGCATGAGAGTTGTTACGAAAAGACAATGGAGATACAAACAGCGCGCCGCATATGCCGTGTAGCCTGTCAGTTTTGCTCGTTTCACCCCTCTCAAAACGGTCGCAGGGGTTCGCCGCCCGCGCCTTGCCCACCGCGGCCTAGCGCTTCGGCCCGCCTGCACCAGATCGCCGTGTGTGACCGGCCTGCAGAAACCATTCTGCGCCGTCTGAGGCCTTTACCGTGGCCTCCAAGGCGATGCGCTGGGCTGGCCGTCCTGCTGAAGGAGTGCCCCCGGCGGCGCGCGCATGTCGGGCTTTGCAACCGCACAAGAGGGCCCCTCCTGCACCGAAGGCAGCCTTGCGCAGCGCAATGCTCCTTCATGCCCAGTGATCAGTGATCGACGCTCTGAACCCGGTTTTGTTTCGCAGGAACCCCCCCGTTTCCTCCACGCTTCAGCATCAGCCAGCATCCTCTGCCGGCGCCATCACTCTCCCCTCCGCCTTCTGCGGTTTCGCCTGACTCGGACTCCGCTCAGCCTGCCATCTGATAGCGGCAGCCCAAGGTACCGACATGGCCCGGCTTTGTTCGGCTTCCTGTGGTCGCGCACGTCGTTGCTAAGCGGGTGACAGGTCCAAGATCAAGATGGATCGGCGGATCCTGCTGCATGTGCGGGGCAGGCTGTCCAAAACAAAACACATTCCTTAATTGGAGGGGAGATCAACGCCATCCTCTGAAGGATCAAGTCAGGACAGTTGAGGACAAGTCAAGACGCCTGAGGGCAAGCGTCCAATTTAGGCTTGCAAAGCCGGCACCTGAACACGCCATGGCTCGGCTGCGCTTACTGTCCCAGGGCCTTCGCCCAAATTGCGCATTACCCGAAGAACTATCAAAAGTATCTTTGTGCTAAATCCGATCTTTCGACACCTCGTTGCGAACAAGGCCAGGCTCGAAACTGAGTAGAAGCGGGGGTTATCGGTCCATGTATGCGCGAAAACAAAGTCTTTCTTGCTCACTTTCTTTTGCTCGGCCTCTTCTGGCCCGCGGACGCTTCAGGCCCCACTGGCCATGAATGCACGCCAAAGTCTTGAATCACCCCTAGAAACAGCCTCCTGTATCGACGCCTACCCTTTCTAGTCTCCCAGCACGAATGGCGTGGCGGCTGGCGAATTGCATCTACTAACGACGCTAGCCGTGTGCATATTTTGAAGGGCTGATCCTGGTCGACTTTCTTACCTGACGACGTAGCCTCGAGACCCTTTCTGCGAAAGGATTAATCGCATGATTTGCCTCCCTTTGCACAATCTCTAATTTTTAGTCTGCGGCCGCGGGTAGAATGTCTAGGCCTGCGCTTACGCTAGAACTGAACCTTCACTTACCACAGGGGGCGTGGTCCCATGGTGCTCGAGGGCAAAAGGACCGAAATCACACGTATTTGGACCAACGTCTAATATTCATCGCAGGCTCTAGACCTCAGCGCTGAAAACCAAAGTATTGCCCTGCGCGGGTGAGGTGATCAGATGACGTCTGACGGCCAACATCCTTGGATCAGCATCGCCATCGATATTGCAGACTGTCATTATGCGCAAGCTGGAATGGGCCTGTCACTGGCGACGCGTCCTAGCTTATGGGGAAGTAGCGTCTGTGGTGGAGATCTTTAGCGAGACTAATGTCCGATTGCACTCCACGATGTCCCGTTCCTCGAGGCTGCTCAGCTGTACATAACGCCTGCATGGTGACATGCTTTGGGTACCTACATACCTGAGACTCGGCCTGCGGCTGCTAGCCAAAGCGGTGTCGCTGCAGGCTTGACCGGATGGAGACATGTCCATGCTTCTCCCAAGTGCCCAATTCAATCCCGCATCGCCCATCGCTCACTAACAGGAGCACTGCTGCAGAACGACAGTAGCTTTCGTGTAGTAGCACCATGTCAATCCTCCGTATCAATCATGATACGATTCCCACCAAACCTTGGGCCAATCAGCTCGCATTTGCCCATTCAGAGCGGGCTGCTTAACGTTTCCCTCTCCAAGACCTCCCACCCGCAGCGAATAACAGCGCACGGCATATATTTCCGGCCGATGGCTGACGCCGCATCACGAAGAAGAACCGCACCGTCTCTGTTTCCTGCAGCTGCATCGGGGGAGCTCTCGGGGGAGGGAGCCCCGGACTCTTATCCGATGCACACTCGGTATCGGAATCTGATTAAACTTTCTCTTGACTTTCTTTGGAATGTACCTACGTATGTACCTACGCATGTACCTAGCGATTTGAGAAGTGATTCCAAGCAACCACGCCATGCCATCATGCACATTCGAGACGTCGGTACAGCCAATGGCCTCGTGCACCGAGCCAATAGAGTAGAGTTTGTTGAATCAGGCTAGGCCGGCCAGGTACCAGAGTTTCGTGTCCGATGAGCAAGATTCGGAGAAAAGAACGCGTACCTACCTCTGCCGTTGACTTGACGGCGAAACGCAACGGTCTGGGCCGCTAACTCGTCTAGCCCCAGGGTCCACGAGTGCGTGACACGGCCGTGGCCGACTCGAGCAGACAGAGACGGTTCAGTTAAAGTTTTGCACAGCGAGTCGCTACAATACTCTCACAACCCGAAAACGGAAAGCAACAACTCGTAGTCGCGGTTCGGGGATTAAGCTTTGCTGGACGTTCGATCTGCGCTGCATAGAGTGTGGGCGGACTTATGTATGTAAGTGTGTATTGTGGCCAGCAAGCGAAGAAGCTTAAAATAATGTTTCGAGCCGAACCAGCGTTTCTGCTTTGGCCCAAGAGACGAACCCCGTGTGTCCTTAGTGTGGTCGCGAGATGGAGGGCCCCACATACGCGGAAATGGAAGGTTTGTTCCGCTTTGAGAGCTGGCGTCTGTGGCTTTGTTTGATGTATGTACCTGTGTATATGCCGAAGAAGAATGTGTATGCCAGAGGGCCCCTCAATGATCGAACAAAGAGGAATTGCCTCTGATGTTATCGTGAAGCGTGGAGCTCTCTGGTATACATGTATGCGCAAGAAACAGTTTGGAAATATATAGGCCTGAGGGCCTTCGGTACCAGATATGTAAACAAAAAAGAGAAATATGTATCCTAGTAGATCTTCTGCAGCAAAATAGAAGAGTGTTCCCGCTGATCATATACTAGAGTGCGTAGCCCTCTCGTACATACATGCACAATATTAATTCAATAGCGTGAGGTTTCTCAACTTGAAAACGAAAAGGTGCCTCTTTCTTATGTCGTGGTGACGTCAGGCACAGATCTGTATACTGCAGTGTAGTAATGTATGAACATAACGAGCTGTCTAGGCTTTCGGTGTATTTTGAAGAGAGGATCTTGTGTTGTTAAGGTGCTCAGCTTACACTATACGTCAAATGAACGCTTAGAACTGCTTCAAGCGTGCGGAAGAGTATTTGCGGTCTGCATGATAGTTTAGATATCCTTAATTGCTGTTTCGGCATTCATGCGGAGAGCATCAAGATGATCATACCCGGAGAAGCGGGCAGCATTCATTTGGTGTCCATTAATGCTACTACTAATGTGTCTTTTGTACTCGAATTTGTCCACTGTCCCCGGGATACGCATACTCCACTACGCAACACTGGCTCGACTTTGTTGATTCAGTGCAAATTAATTTTCCTTGCTGGATTTCTCAATATGCCTATCTCTGGCCCTCTTCCCTCAGCTCATTTCTAAATGTTGAACATACTCCTGCACTCGGATTAGTTGCATATATGTCTTTCAGGAGGCGTGGTACAGGCTTTATTTGTCATGTGGTGAAGACATCAACGTACATCTGATATACATCTATTCCTTCGATACTAAGTCTAGAACATAAATAGACTATCTCTTGACACCATCGAAGTTGCACCAAGTATCTGAACATCTACCCTACCCTACACTCAAACTCCCGCCCAACACCATATTATCAACAATGCTAAACCCAATGTTCGTGCTGTCGTTGCCCGCACTAGCTAGATTGATGAAGAGACCCTTACAACATGTTTGACATTCAACAAGGTCGAACGGCGACCCACAACCTCTGCAGTCAAAGGATTTACAAGTATCGGGAGGAGTGTCTCCTTTTCCGCCATCGAAGGTGTACAGTAGGCATCCAACTTGACATGATCCACCGACACCTCCATTGTTGCCTGGAGAGGAAGGTCAAAGTCAGCACTTTGCATTTACGAAAACTATTAAGGAAGTGCGACAACAATCCAGGAAAGACTTACACTTGGTATAATCCTCTCGAACAAGTAAATACGCAGTGATCATGCTAGGCGAACCAAGCGGAAAGCCAAAACTCTGCTTCTCAACCTCAGTAACACAGCCAGGAACCCATCCACACGAAAAATCGTAATTGACGCCGTGGGAATCGGTACGAACCAGCCTCACTGTCCCGTTCTGCGGCCCGAGGGAGTCATCGCCGCCCATGTGGGATCTCAGGTTGCTGAAAGCCGTCGAGAACCTGTCCTGGTCCCCGGATTGGATATCGGCGTGGCCAGGGAAGTCGGCCTCGTTGTGGCATTTGATGTCGCCCCGCGCCAGCGGCGTCTTGGGCTTGGCGGTGGGCGTAGCTTGCGGCGTCGAGACTACGGGCGTTGAGCCTCCAATTCGCGTCGTCGACGCCGAGTGGCCTTCTGAGCTCGGGTCCTTTGGGTCGTGAAAGCCTGGCGGCGCGCCCACTGGAGTTGGGTCGCACCAGTAGCCCGAGCAAAGATGGCGCCACATCGAGGACCACTTGCACATGTGGGCGAAGCAGACGGACCGGGCGTGAAGCTGATGACTGAACCATCTGCACTCGCCTCCTCGGCCGCCAATCTGGCGAACAGCGCTGAAAAGACAGAGCTGCTGTAAGCCTCACCGAGATCGCTAAACCAGCCTTCGTCATAAAAGGTCCCAACGGGTGCAAGCGTTTGTGTTCCAAACTTCACCGTCGTTGATGTAGTCGTTTGGTCTGAGCCGCGTACCGAGCAGCCTGATATTGTTTCGCAGTGACTCGAGGTGGATGTTCCCGTAGTTGTTCTGACACCACTCGTCGTTGTCGTGACAAAAAAAATAGTTGAAAACGTGCATGCCTCCGCCGTTTTGGTCTTGCACTCAGGCTGTTCATCGGTTTTTATTTGATGATCTTCGCGAATCGTGATTCGGGGCCATGGCGGCAATGTCCCTCTCAGCGTGAAGCCGGGCGGCCACTTGATAAGGTCAACAGGTGGTGGGCCTGGTCCATAGATACCTGGAGGGAGTCTCAAGTACCAGCCGCCAACGTGTATTTTACCCCAGGAGATGCAGATGGAGAAGAACCATGCTTTACAAGGCACCTTCACGCCGTCATCCGTCGGTTCAGGTGCATTTGGTGTGGTTGTAACGGGCTCTATCCATCCAAAACCGGGCCAAGTCGTCCACATGGGCAAAGGTGTTGTGGTGGACGAATCCTTTCCCGTGCTCCACGCGGTGGTGAATATGCAGTCCACTGAAACACGGGCTGTGGTGGGTCCTAGGAAGTAGAGAGATTTTGTCGTGGGACATACAAAATTAAAAACACGAGCGGCAGAGTCTGTGCATCTTGTGGTTACTGTAATGAACGGCGTCGAGAATTCTATTCCTGTCTCATTCGGGCATTTGATTGTGAATGGAACTGTAGAAGGAGGAAATGTCACTCTTGTGGCCGTAGGTCCGGAGGCAGTGACAGTGGAAGTAATACCGGTATAATATGTGGTGCTGCTGGTCAGACTGCCTGTGTTGGTGTTTGATTCAGTGCCAGGGTCAGTATTGACACCCGTACCGCCCGGGCCTTGATTTAGTGACGGCCAGGGCGGTAAGGAAACAACGCGCGATGTAGTGCTGCCCTTGCCATCAGGAACGGGAATGGTGACTCGAGGAACGTCAACGCTAGGATATATGACGATGGATGTGGGCCCGCTAGATGTGATTTTGATGTTGGAGAAGGGCATTCCAGTGACAACGATTGGGGGAATGGCAATGGTAATGATAGTCGTCGAAGTCACAAATACGGTAGCAGGGGCTCCATTAGTTGATGTCGTCCTGTATGTGCCATACTCAAGCGAGGTGACATATTCGACGGGTGATATAGTCGTGGGGGACTGCAGGTGACTCGTGGGAAACACCAACACGCACGGCGCCGAGCAGCTTACACTAGGGTTGGAGAAGATTTCAGGGCCAACATATACGACGTTGGCGTTGTCTTTGCCGGGCAACGGTATCCATACACTAACTTCGGTGGTAAATCCACGCTGGTTAAAGTCTGCCTGTAGGACCCGGGAGCCGTCTATGCCATTAGCAATTTGAACGGTCGCCACTGTGAAAAGGTTGAAAATGACGACACCAGTTGAACCAGTTACCTCGAGGATATGTTGCTGACAGTTTTGAGTTTCGATGCAGTCCTGATAGTAAGCATTGAAGAAGCTATACAGGCCTGCACTGTGGATGGTGACATCCGCTGAATCGACGATCCGTAATCCCCAAGCATATCGACACTGTTCATTGTCGCTCTTAGCTGTAAGGTTACATTTTTTTGAAGTTAGGGTCATTCGGAAAGACGCTTTTTTGTTGGGCAAAGGGCACAGGGGCAGCCGGCACCGGCTGAAAATAGGGGCTCTCCGTCTGAATATGCCCCATGAAGACAGCCTTTGCGCCACTGAGGAGATAGTTGTAGAGGACTGAATGCTCGGAACCACCACCGTAGAACCACGAAGGTCCTTGCGACTCGATTAGTACACCACGGGCGCAGAAGATGCTGATCTGGGTGTTGGAAGAGTCAGGCCGCTTGAAGATAGAGGCATCGTTGTCATGATCGGCCAGCCAAGCCCAGACATTTTCAAAGTATCCCGACGCCTGTTTCGTCACATGGAATATGAGTGACGCAGCAATACAGTGTTCGTTCTCGGAGAACTTGGGGCAGTGGGCCAAGTCGAGGTCAGTGCCGATGCCGCCTCCTACGCGGAAGTGCTTGAATGAATCGTTAGCGTCCGTTCTGATGCACTACCTTGGTATAGTTAAGGAGAATGTAGGACAACGCACTGAGTCCCACATGCCAGCAGCACCACGTTCGGCAGCGGCTACGTTCCACTCCATCAATATCGCGCCGGCTGTAGGACCTCGCACCGAAAATAACATGTCGACTATCTCGAGGCTGCCCACATCCCCCTTGTTGCCCACCTGTACCATGACTTTTGGCGCTTGCATGTCGCCAAAGAAGTAACCCGCACCCTGAATCTGGGACCAGCTCGAGCCCTGCACTTTAGAGCCCGTTGGAATGAATACGGTGCCCCCGATTGCATAGATGCCCGCCGGGAAGTATGCAATTTTGCCTTTGGCTTTTTGCAGGAAGGCGTTGATGCAGGTCGTCTGGTCGCCCGTGGCATCATTCTTACATCCTCCATCCGTCGTGGCCACGAGGAAGCCAGAAGCATCCACGCTCTCATACTGTGGTCGCGAGCGCACAAAGAGTTTACCGTTGCTATCTAGGAGCGCTTTTGCCTTTGCTGGTGCTGTTACGGGGCCCGTTTGCATTGACCCTACGGAGCCATTGTACCGCTTTCCTGTCGCCCATAGCCCTGCTGGGCCAGTCAACGGCGTGGCGCCACCGTCGACCTGTACGATGCGCTCGACATTTTTAAATATTGTGTTGTCAAGCACAATGTTAGGCGAAGTGTTTCGTTGGTTGGTGAGGATTCCTACGGGCACATTGCTCACTGAGCTGTCGACGAGTGAGATGCTGGCTGTGCCTTGCCCTCTAGTGCCGCCGACTCCGGATATATTGACTGTAGGAACCATATCAGTGGGGTTTCACGTTAAAGGGGGCCTTACTTACAACCAATGGCGCCGCCGCTAACCTCGATACCTTGCCTGGAAAGTACATGGTCAGCTGATACATCTACTACGATACCTTACAAACGCCAAAATCCAGAACAGATATGCTCACCAGTGGAAACCCCAATCCCATATCATCTGAACTGCAGTCAGACAGTCTTTGAACTTCAAGTTCCGCGCTGTGAACTGCTGTGATCCGACACGCCACCCAATGTTGCCGCCATTGAACGTCAGGTTGGACACAAAACCTCCACTGCCGTTTTCTGTGAAAATACCAACCGCGGTTGTGGCATTATCTGCATTACTCCCTCTACTGACAGGCATGTTGAACACGAGGTTTTGTAGTGACGTCGCTTGGGCCACCTGCCAATGGATTCCCGTAGGTACAAGGGGTTGGTCATTTTCTTGCGTTGACCGCGGCATGTCCTTCAAGTCGAAGATGAAGTTTCGAATCTGCCGAAAGAATTGGTTTTGATTCACATACCATTGCGAGCCTGACCCGCCGGGGATGTATGGGTCCGTGTCGAACAGTGCAATGCCCTGGAACTTGTCGCATCCCTTGATCGTAGGCGGATCGTTGGCGTCACCTATGAATTGCGTGTAGTAGAGCTGGATTACCGGAGAGCAAAGCTTGTATGTGCCACGGGGAAAGTAGATGATAGCACCTTGCGTGAACGTGTTGCCGCATTCTTTACCGCAGCGAGTCCGATCGCGATTCTTCGCATTTTCCAGATTCCAGCTACTCACTGCCGCATTGATGGCCTCTGATGCGTCGGTTTTGCCGCTCGAATCGGCCCAAAGAGAGTTACGTCCCGGAAAAACTGGTAGCCGTTGCCAACCAGTGGTTGCTGATAAAACGAGTCAGCATCGCGACTACCTAAGTCTCCCTCTCACCCACGGCTCCAAGTGGCGCAAGTTTCGCCAGCCAGTAATTATTCGCTGCGATCCTGAGCGTTTCATCATTTTTGCGCGTGAATCTGGTGGTTCTTGTGCCATTCCACTCGGATGAGCTGCCTCGGACCACAGTGTTGTTTTTCAAGTTCGAAATGTAGTTTTCAAGGCTCCCAGAGTAGTTCCATACTGGGCCATTCTTCCCTGACGGAAAATCTTCAGCTCTAGGTCAATTTGAGCATTTTCTGGGGGATAACAACCTTTGTCGGGTGCCGCTTTATAGTAATTGTACTGGTTGTCCACCATATACGACGGCCCATCCTAACATCCAAGGTCAATTAAAGATCTGAAAACACAGTGTTTGTAGAGTTCTTCTATATGTTCATACCTGCGGACCGTATACGGGTACTTGTGGGTACCGCTGTGGATTCGCGTACTCCCAGGATGCTTTTACAACGTCCCATTGCGCAACTATCCACAGCAATACTGAAAAGGATGCGAAATTCATGAGAACAGAAAGATTGAAAACCTCGAATACCGTTGGCAGCAATTGAGGTGTGTAGGATAAGAGATTGCCTTGCTGTTTAAGCCGGCTCGTACCTGACCACCATGCCCTGCTATCACTGTGTCACCGGATTTCCGGGGACTGCAGAAAATATATTGCGCGTGCTCTCAAGTCCAGGCTCGGCGTAATAGTACCCATACCCAGCGTAATGGTACCCATGCCGTCGTCTCATATCGAAGGCTAGAGACAAGCACAATCAATAACTACCCTAGAGCCAATGGCTAATGAAAACCCTTCAAGACAGGTTATACTTCTCTCCTAGTCTATCATGAAAATATCAACTGGTAGAGGACTTTCCTCCAATTTGTAATGCCGCATGTAGAACCCTGCCTTATGCTTAATTATAACTTTTGCGTACAACAGCTGGACGACTATGCCAAAATGCTGGCCCAGATAGACCACGTATTTGCAACATCCTTCGGCCTTGTGCTCGATTATTTAATCTAGTCACGCGAATCTCAAGGCTGCAGCACTTTTCATGTAAGGAAATGGCTTACTTCCAAAAGGATCATGCAGTTGAGTACGAGAGGCACAACAAATGGCCAAGCATGCTTTGGTGCGCTTCATCTATAAGTCTGGACCATATCATGGAGATCGAGGACCTTGGACAGCACGCATGCCAATCTGAATAATACTCTTCCGCTACCTCAATACCACGATGCTTCGCCAATCTTTAATCAGGTTTGCTTCGCTCGCCCTCTTCTGCGTAGCCCATCCCGTACCAGAGCCAGCTCGAGTCTCTGTACAGACTTGCTATGCCAGCGAGCAGACGGATCTCTTCTGCTACGACCCTCCCGGCGGTGTGCCGCAAAATGTAACCATCTCAGATGTAGCCTATATAGCATCCTACCTGCGCTCATACGGAGGGCAAACCAAAGCTGGCCACCTTTTCAACATGGCCGCAGCCGACCATCCCGACTGTGGCGAGTGGAGCATCTACGCATACGGCAGCGTCCTTGCAATCGCCAAACACATCGCCAACAGTGTCAACTCGAGCGTCCTCTTCGTAGACATCACAACTACAATTGATGGCGGAGCTAAAGCGACTTCTGCCCTATAGCATATCGTCTAGTAAGATTTAGTACTAACATGCCGTTTAGTCTAGCTCACAACGTAACAGGAGAGGCCGTTTCAATGTTCTACAACATTATCCGTGGATTCCTGTACACAATAATTTATTCAGTTATTAGCCACCAGCCAGTCCTTCGTGACCAGTTAGCTACCCCGTCCCCAGCTCTCAGCAAGTTGTACATCTTATTCATCTTTCTCCAACACGCTCCACTAGCATGAAGGATGTGCATGACTAAATTTGTACCCCGTCACAAGGGCGACAACATGAAACATCTGCCCAATCACAGCGCAAATGTGATGAATCTGATGCGAATGTCCCCAGACATCAAACGATCCCGGACTCAGTCTCTCAGGCAGCCTGCCCACAAAACAGGAAACACCAAAAAGCAGGATCAAACCCTCTGCAAGATACCACTGCGCACCAATTTCAATGCATGCCCGCTCCCAGCCAAGTTTGCCGATGCCATGGAAGATGGGAAACATTGCTGTCAGAGCGAGTAGGCTGAAAGTGGCGCCTCGAAGAGTGCGCATCTTATTTCCGCCTCCACCTGTGTCAAAGAGTACAACGGCCGCAGCGAGAGCTGCGACCCCGTTGAGACTCCAATAAACTCGTTGAGCTGTCGGGTCACACCGAGCTGCATAATACGTAGCAGACGAGCCCCCTCCAAACGCCAGTAAGCAGATGCCAAAGATGTCGAGACGGCCCCAAAAGTGGTGGATGTTGTACGAATGACTTCTCAGAGTGTGAAACGTGGTGCTGAGGCCAAAACACATCGCTGCTGCGGTGATGGAGATCCCAAAAGCGAATTTGTCGCCAAGGTTCAGATCCAAATGCTTCGAGACAGCGAATCTGTGCAGGGTGATTCCCGCCCCAAGGAAAGCAGCGCTGCCTAGGAGATGCGTCCAGATGTTCATCGTTTCCATGTGGAGGCAGCGCCAGAGGCGAAAAGACCGCCGAAACGAGTATGTCGGCATGGGATGTCCACCAATGATGAAATCATTATCCTGAAGCCACCCTGGGATATCGTCCTTGGTGCCTATCTTTGGCCAGTAAGGCTGTGTGTCTTTTTTACTGGGAAAAATTGGCGCGTTGCTGGCGAACGAGTCGTCCGTCGTTGCCGATGCCGGCGAAAGAGTTGCGTCCGTGACCATATTGGCAGTCTCGATGGTTTGCGACTCCAATGTCGGGGTTATTGTCCGGGCAGCCATCTTGTTTTGAAGTCTGTCGAAGGCACATGCAAGCGCCGTGGCGGGGATGCGTAAGGACGAGGGAGGACTAGATAGGGTCCAGAATCTAGCTGTTTTGGGATGGATGTCGTCCTCGCGTACTTTTGTTGGTTTGATTAAATGTGTGTCGCGCCCGTGCAAAACTCTAACGTGTGGCACAGTGCAGATTCGAAGCAGAGGCGGCGTCAGCTGCTGGACAGTGTAACGTAGAGTCTAATATGTGGTGGAATTACTCTCGATGATTGGAATTAAGCACCCAAACAGGGCGCATGGTTAACGTTTGTGGCTGCCTATGCACCCCAATACCTCCCGCTGGACAAGCCTCTTAAAATGGATCACTCGGTGTTTAAATCCTGCCCATAGCCTTGTGCTGTAGCTCTAGGCATCTGCCTTACACTTCCACTCTGCGGATGCCACATGTGGCCATGACCAGCAACACATCGGACCCGAGTACAACGGTCTCTGGATGGGTATCTGCGCCAAACGCCCGAGGCACAATTGATATCATTTGGGCTTCTTTTCTGACTATCTTCCTCTGCACGTGGACAGCGATCTGTCTTAACATTCCTCACCCGAACGCTTCGAAGCGCGATGTCCTTTTCCGTAAGGCCGAATGGATGTTTTGGGCTATTGTTGGTCCTGAAATCGTCCTTGCGGTAGCCATCGGGCAATTTGCGTCTGCACGACGGTCCAAGAAACGATTTCACAAACTAGGTCACATGAATTGGACCATCAGACACGGATTCTTCGCGGATATGGGGGGCATACTGCTGCAACCACGTATGAGTTCGCCGTTTGTTGTAAACGGTCGGCAACTGGCATATTTGGTTGAGAAGAAGTATGTCGAGTGTCCAAATATTACCGCGGACGAGATTTGGGACAAGTCAAAAGCAGACACACTTGCTAAGGTCATAACATTGGTGCAAGCGAGCTGGCTAGTTATTGAGCTCATCGGGCGTGCTGTACTTCACCTTCCAACTACAACATTGGAGCTTTCTGCTGGGGCTATTGTGTTCTGCACATTTGGAACCTTCTTCTGCTGGTTGCACAAGCCTGCCGATGTTCAGAAAGGCATAGTGCTCGCTACTGAATCTACGACAGCTCAGATCTTGATCGATGCCGGTCCTACCGCAGCTCAACCGTATCGGCATACACCTCTCGATTTCGTCGCCAAAGAGTCTTTCACAGCTAGTCACGATGTTATGGGTTTCTTGAACCTACGTTGCGACCACCCTGAACGACCTCTTCGAAAGTTCCCCAACGATCGATTTCCCGACATCGGCACGTATGAGAAATTCGCATTATTTTGCTTGACTTCTGCTTACGCAGCTTCACACCTGGTTGCATGGAACTTTTGGTTTCCATCCCGAATCGAGTTGCTCCTATGGCGAATATCGAGCTCTGTCTTCGCTGGCGTAACAGTGTTCTTCTGGGTGTTTGAGACCATAGCGGCCCGTCAGCGTTTCGGCCGTTGGGACAAGTATTTGATATGGCTAAAACTAAAGAAGGCGCCTCAAAAAGCGGAAGCAGAAGATGGAAAAAGTGCGGGTCCCACTCGTCAAGACACTTTACAACGACTAGATGATTTTGAGCAAGAACAACGGAAAGCGAAGCCTATACTTATGTGGGAAATCGCCCTCTTACTCCCCATTGTGTTCATGTACACCGCAGCAAGAGCGTACATGATCATCGAGGTTTTTGTGAGTCTTAGAGAGGTGCCAGTAGGGGTCTATAAAACTGTTGAATTTGCTCAACTAATACCTCACTGGTGATCGTCACATAGATATGTACAAAATTCGGAATTTAAAATATTTATATCCTTACAATCTTAGTACGTTCGCTCCACACTGTTACCAAGTCTAAATTTAAGTTCTGCGAGTTACATCGAATACACGAGATACTTCTATATCTATCTCAGCAGAGTGTGAGTCTGACAGGATTCAGCGGGTCCTGCGTTCCATATGTTCGGTCATACACTCAATATCGATTTGGGGGCAGTGATTCCTACTCGTACGTCTTGGCACCACGTGTGTGACGGAATCATATTGATAACCAGAAATCGGATGCATGTAGCGAGTTCCCATCTTAGGTTGGAGAGTGTGGGATACTCGGTCAATCCATGACACCATCGCTTTTGTAGCTTTTCCTCCCCTTCGAACTGCCTCTGGCACTGCGGAAGGTCGTCGTCATGGTCAGGTTCCTAGCTTTCGTAGTCACTGTTTACTCTTTGGCATTGTCCATCCAGGGCCTGCCTCTCTCCTCACTGATTACCATTCATCCTGGATCCACATTTGGAGGTTGTGGGGCATATACTACCGTTCTCGAGCAATATGCAAGAGAGAGTTTGGATAGTACCATAGTTGCTCGCGATAACATCAAAAACCATGGAGGTGAAGATACTCCAAGGGGTAAACAAATTCGCAAAGCTCTTGATATGTTTTTCAAAGTCCCCTTAGATGTGGATAAGGGTAAGAGTGGTAGAGCAACCATTGCTAGTATGTTCACATCGCCTCTCTGCCTCAAGCGTACTCGTCAGCTAAATACCGGAAATGGAAACCTCAACCAAATCACCAAGTGGTTTGAAGGGCAAATCGAAGACGTTGGTCCCGCTAAAACATTTCTCTTCTGCGACAGCACGTTTCTTGTCCTGCGAGATCTCACTGCGCCAGCTCAGGACCAGGAAGGTGACAACATTAAGAAGGACGGAGAAGACGTGCCCATATCCGTTGCATATAAGAACAAAGTCAAAAAGGGCGCCCTCCCTTGGTGGGCCGGTGACCGCACCAATTCAAATGGTTACTACTTCGAGGAGATAACAAGTGGTGGTCACTACTGCTCTCAACCCGGGAACGAAGGGCTCACATCAAACCTGGAGCTGATGGGTCCTGGTCAAAAGGGCACGTTCCGCCGGAAAGTTCAACATAATAATGTGATACTTTGCCCTGGCAGCTTCACTAATAGTAAGCCCGATAGTTGGACCATTGGATCCGGACTGATAGGTGTGGGCACACCGCTCGATACGGTGCTTCCCAAGTACACGACATTACTACATGAGACTTTCCACTTATTATTCGGAACCAATTTTGTGGAGGGTAATAACGAACACCGTCAGTTGCCCCAGCCGTACTAGATCCTTCACTTCTACATTATCTCCATCCGTCATGCAAATCCTTCGCTCTGAGCTTGAAAGCTGATGCTGTCATCTGTTCAACAGGAACTTTAGAGGAAGGCCTTGATCGAGACAAAACCGCGACGGCGATGCAAAGGAACCCAGAGAACTATGTCTATTTCATAGCGTCGATGTATTATTTATTCGGCGCTGCCCCGGCGGTTCCTACGAATTGGGACTTTACGGACGACGCAACTTCAGCAAAGAGGCGTCCTTGAAGAAGCTCTTCGGCTAGAGAGAGAGAGATGAGAATACATGGAAATAGGAACATAGCCTTGGTCTTGAATGGGATCGAAGAACATAGACATACATTAGTAGCTAAGAAAGCTTCATCCCTCCTATCGCGGGCATGCTGTCATCTTCTTCTATATCATTCATAGAATCGTCCTCGTCCTCTTCAAACTTAAGATCTTGAAAATCTTCAAATTCGAATTCATCCTCATGTTCTACATTTGGGGACTGATGCGGAGTCGAAATGTCCCAACGCTCCAGCTCCCAGGTCTGCACAGGTGGCACATACCTCTTGAAGGCTTCCTCCCAATGCTGCCACGCACCTCGCCTTTTGAAGCTCTTTTCTTCGCGTTCGCGCGTTGCTCCGTAGTGCGGAGCGTTCCACCGGAGAAATTCCCAGCGTTCACGCACGCGCTCGTCGCCCGTTGCAATCCTCAATTTGCCCTCCGATTCAGCCCCACCCTCCCCAGCTCCGGTCTCTTTCTGCTGCTCACCTCTAGATACTGCTGCAAGCATTCTTGTTCGTTTTTCATTTGGTATTCCAAGACGTCCTTGTTGTTCGCCCCCTTCCTTGTCCACCCAAGTGATGCACCAGTTCAGCATTGGAGGCCTTTTTCGAGCAATGCTGTCACATCCGAGCGGCGTGAAGCCGACCAGGGCGTTTCTCCATCCCATGTGCCAAGCATCCCAGGTACCAATGCCCGTATATTTGCACAGAGTTATGCGGCCATGGAGTTTATTGTTCATGTCGAAGCCATATTCCATTTGTAGACTGATGAGAGGTGTTGGTGATGCGGAAGCTGCCTTCGCGGACAGGTTGCCAGAAGAGTCTAGGTCTTTTAGGAATGTTTCGAATAACGGCGAGGTTTGGAATGAGATGAGTGCGTCGCTGAAGGTCCACACTATAGTGCATTCACTTGTTAGGTGCTTGAATAGAGGAATAATACACGTCCCCAGCTTTATAATTGCGTTCACAAGGCTCGATCAACAGGGCAAACAATAAACTCACAAATGATGAAGGCAGCCTGTTCAACATTCTCAACTCTGCGCGCGATTCGCACAT
The DNA here is from genome assembly GCA_001644535.1 of Pyrenochaeta sp. DS3sAY3a. Classification (NCBI taxonomy): domain Eukaryota; kingdom Fungi; phylum Ascomycota; class Dothideomycetes; order Pleosporales; family Cucurbitariaceae; genus Pyrenochaeta; species Pyrenochaeta sp. DS3sAY3a. Next base: position 1,929,741 of record KV441639.1, on the reverse strand, counting down.
TCTCCACACCCTGTACGTTGCAAAGATATCCGAGATGCGGGTCTAGACTCTCATTGTTCTCAGGTACTGTTATATCTGACCAGATTGGCCAAGGCTGGGTTGATGGAAGATGAAAAGGTGTCCACGTGAGGCGTTTTTGCTGTTTACGGATATCATCCAGGGCTACCATTGTCGCACTGATAGATTCTGATTTAATGTCCAGATGTGGGTGTGAGTGAGAACGAGCTTGAGCTTGAGGGGCAGGGTGGCACAGTGCCCTTTTGATTAAATAGGCTCCAACACGTGCACGAGCAAACAACGGTCAGCCTAGCCTAATACGGGAAGTATTGATGTCAATTCCATGATGTTGAAAGTCTAACTACTAAGCAGTTACTGGTAGGTAGAAAAGACAGACGTCCTTTCGTTCCAAATCTGCAGCCATTTGATCGGTGGGTAGATGGAGGAAGAGGCCCTCTAATGAACTGTGACACTGTAAACGCAAACGCACCTCACCCACCTCACCACCTCAAACAACATCAGACGGGTACTCGAACCTTTCAAACTAGGCAGCAGCCAGCACCGCGCACGTCATTTGTTTACCTGCTGGACCCGCAGTCAGGCACGTCCCAGCACCTGCGCGTAAAGGTCTGGCCTGCCACAAGAATAATTTTTATTTGCGTATATAAGTCAATTCATTTACCAAATATCCAAGAACCTGCAGCGGTGTAGCAGGGGCGTGAAGGTTTCAAAGAATGGCTCTTCCTATTCACGCCTCGCCTACACCCCAGGTTCGAAACGCGGATCGACCAGTTTGCAATGGAAAACAGCAGTTCTGGTCTTTAAATATAAAACAATAATGAAATGTCCAGACCAGTTCGGTAAAAATGCGGGCTCTGGTCTTTAAATATAAAACTACATTTTTGCCCCTTTTTTCGGCTCCTTTTTGGCGTTTGGAATTGGACAGACTTGAACTGTTGTAGATAGGTCAGGTTGTTGTACTCACATTCCCGTACGCATTAAGAAAATCGACGCCGCATAAGCCACCAATTCTTCCATGGGAGCACACCCTCTCGTTTCTGTGCGGAAGCGACAGTTGAAGATGGCAAGTAGTAATTATGAACTGGGAAGAGCTTCCTATCAACAAGATAGTCAGCCCTATAATGAGCGAGTCTGCCATGTGATGAACCAGTCTACCCACCCTTTCACGTACCCCAACCATGATACCACCACCAAAGACAAAGCAGCAAATCACCAGCCCAACCACTTCAAAGCCGTGCCTCCAGTTCCCGCCCAGGAAGCCGGCTACCCCACCCCTCACTCTCCACAAAACCACGCCAGACCATCATCCAGTGCAGGAAATACATAGGATGCAGTAGGCACGAGACAGAGGATCACCTACTTACTAAAGAGAGTGAGTGATATGCTTGAACCCCTACCCTCATCTCTATTATGTATTCATCAATCACCCCGTCTTCACCTCACCTCACTTTCCATCTCACCTCACCCCTCACCCTCCCCCGACCCCCCCGTTCCATCACCTTAAACCACCTTCCCTCTCCCCCTCCCCCACTCATCCCATCTTCACTCTATCTTCCCTTCTCTTCTCTCCTCTCCTCTTCTCAATCCACCCAACATATACGCCCGGCCATTCCTCCCGACACAGTCACGGAATACGAATACAAACACGAATATGATTACGAATGAGGATATGAATACCATGATGTACCCCACCAAGCCCAGTGCACAGAGGGAGGAAAGTAGGACGTGTAGATTTTCTGGTACTGATACCTGTTTAACAACCAAGGGGGTGGAGATATTGCATTTCGTTCATTCACTTTGAGAAGAAGAAAGATTGTATGTGAGAGCCATGCAATGCAACAGCGAGATTGATTTCATTTCATTTCGTTTCTTTTCCATGGACCGTGTGCAGAACAACAATCCCATCATACCCACCCATCAACCCCTCCCCTCCCCCTCTCCCCACCTCACCCTACCGCTCCGGCCTAACCACGCCCCTCCTCTCCCTCATCCTCGCCACCCTCTCCCTATCCTCCTCAAACCGCCTCTTCAACAAACCCTCAGCCTCCTTCCTCTTCTCCCTATTCTGGAACCGATAAAAGTCGTCTTTGACACCATTATTCTTCCTCCGCTCCTCTAGCTCCGCCTTCTTCTTCTCCGCGTCGGCGACGCGCGCGGGCCCCACGCGGCCGCCGCGCGTGACGGTGATGAAGCCTTCTTCGTCGGGGACGGAGCGGGCGTGTTTGCGCGAGCGGGAGCGCTGGGTTTCGAGGGCTGTGAATTGCGCTAGGTAGGCGTTTATGCTGGATTGGAGGAGGGTGGGAGGTGGGTAGAGGGAGGCTTTGTGGGATTTGTAGCCTGTGGTTGTGGTGGTTAATGGGGTGTTCGCCGTGGGCGGAGAATATAGGACTTACGCTCGACACCTAGTCCCTCTCCTCCTTTCCAACTTATTCTCCTGCCCTCCTTGATCGCTCTCTGCACTTCCTTCAGCGCACCCCTCGCACTCTTCTTATCCACAAAGACAACCACGGCTCCGCTCCCACTTTTCCTCAACTCAGTGCTCCACAGCCTCGGCAGCGCACTATCTTCATCTTCCACCACTCCCTCCGCAACCAGTGACTCAGCCTCAGACAGCGAGCGCTTCCGCTTCTTGCCCCTCTTCTCATCGCTATCTTGTGTGTGCTTGGGCCCGTCGGCCTTCCATCGCTTGTGCATTGGTTCAGCGGGGATCGAGGTGTCGAAGGCTACGCGCTCGACCATGGCACCGCGTAATTGCTCGCTGAAGAGGGTGCGCAGATTGGCTTCTGAAGCATCAATGGGGACATTGGCTAGGAAGAGACTGCGTTCGTCGTCTGCGCTCGGTATGCTGGGCTCATGCGGCTTGATGTAGAGGTAGTGCTTTGCGTCCTGGTATTGCTCTGGCAGGCCCGGGAGAGCAGGGAGCGCAAGGGGTAGTATTGTGAAATCGGCGACTGTGGTAGGAGTAGCCTTTGGCTTCTTCGTCTTCGAGAGAGTCTCTGGTGCCATTGTGGCGGGAGAAAGTTGCGACCGTAGTCCGTCAGCAGTTAGATGTTGACAGAGATATGCGATCCTTAAAGGAGCTGCTTTGTGGGCAATTAGAGAAGCGCCCAGGGAGTCCAAATATCGCTCCTTCTATAAAGGGCGGAGAGAAACGGGAATGCGGGTGTATTGAGGGTGTTCGATACTCGTTCTGGTCGGTGGTGGGATTGAGTTCTCGAAATTTTGGCAGGGCTGGCACGGGCCCTTTCCCATGCCCGCCCTCCGCATTTCACTTCGATGTCTCTCCGAAGCATGTATTAATGCACATCAGTACATTTGAGCACTTCAACACTGCACATGCAATTGGACAAGATATCAATATCAAGAACTGTAATTCTCATGAATTGCAATGTTTATAAACTACTTTTACCAAATTGTGAAGCTCCTCTGAAATGTAGAATGCAAGCCACAGCGCGCAACTAAATTAAATCATAACCAAGCGATGACGCTCTTGCAGGATATCTATTGAAATCGTAACTCGTCAAGGTAATATTCATGGGCGCATGCAAACTTTTGCGCATTATATCCGCGGAGTGCTATAAATGGCAAACCCGGAGCGTGCCGAGCTTGGTCATCATGTGGTGGGAGCCGGTCATCTGAGACGGACAGGGACAGCAACATGTTCTGTAAGCATTTTGACATGCTACGTCATTGCTGGGGGATCGGGGAGCCTGAGCCCAATGTTGATGTGTGGGAGGTGGGTGTATTTGTGATGGGGTTGTTTATGGTAGCCAAATCTAATGGAAACCTCCTGGTACAGATTTGATCGGAGACTCAGGCAGCGAGTGAAATGGATCCTCCTTCTCTTCCTTCTTCTCCTGGAGTGGTAATGTCTCGGCAGTCTGTTTCGGTTTCGAAATGTCCTGAATTTGGTCGAGCTTCTCAACCTCAACCGAAGACAATGACGATCTTGAGTCCGCTCGCATGAGTGAAGGAGTAGAATCTGGGCTATGTTTCTCAGCAGAGGATGTGCCAGCAGAAGCATCGCGTGATGTGTCCACAGATAGTTCTGAATGGGTCGAGTTCCGGTTGCGGAAAGGATTCCTTGCAGGGAGCTTGGGAGCAATGGGCTTAGCAACTTGCACAACCCGGGCGCGAGTGACAACTTGCGGCGCTGCGGCTTGTTGAACCTCGTGGATGACAACATCCTCTTGGTCCTCATCATCCTCATCGAGATCTACATCGTCCATAGAATTCCTTGGAGAGGCTGCTACCTTCAATTGATCGTTCGCGCCGGTCTTGGATTCCTCATTTTTCAAGTCCTCGGGCTTCTTGGGAGTGTCTTTCGAAGGGGTGGCTTCTTCAACTCTGGTCTCTGGGATATCGGCAAGGGGCGGAGTCTTTGCGCGTGCAGGACTCTGTCTTGGCGGTAGTGCGGGGGGTAGTCTTTTCGGGGTTGTTGGGGGTGGAGGCAGATCATCTGTTTGGGTGCTCATGTCTGTTTGTGTGCTTGTGTCTACCATTGTACTCGGGGTCCGGGGTTCTAAAATGCTGCTTATGGTGCTAGTCCTCCAACTGGATCGTCGGCTGCCGCCTATGCTGGATCTGTCCATGCTCTTCCTGTACATGGAATTCCTGAATGTCGTGTAAATCGGGCTTGTCGGGCTAGGTTTGAACTCGAATTGCTCGCTTGTTGGACGGCTGTTTGTGCCTGCTTCTCGGATTTCCAAGCCCGCGTCTTGGAGTGCGAGTACTCCAAATGGATCGGGATCCTCGGCCTCTGGAATGCCAAAAGTCTTCTCATCAGGAGCCATAATTTCAAAGTCTGCAGGAGGTGCTTCGTCTGGGATCAATGATTCGTCAACGTCGGTATCTCCTTGCGCAGCCTTCAAGGTCTCCATAAGTCTTCTCGTCTCGTATGGTGGATGTCGCACTTTGCCAGCCAGGATATCCTTGACTCCTATGCGCTCACCATAAAAGCGTTCATTTTCGTCTGTTCGCTCAATGACAATGGTGCCGTCGAGTTGCAGACCGGCGTAGAAGCCTCGAGATTTGATATAGGTGAAGAGCGGTGACTGTCGCTTGTGTAGTTCTGTGTCGAGCATAGCACCAACTCCAGCAGGTCCAGCGACGGCGCTGATCTCGCCTCCCAGAGTGCATCGGACAGACTGGAATGCTTCCAATGCTTTGTCTGAATTGATGACAATGACGCAGTCGTAGATATCCACGCCTACCAGGAATCCGACACCCACGGTATGCATCATGATTCCGGATGGCGGTGACCATGTTCCGTCCTCTTTGCGGGCGACAAGGATACCAGCTCCGCCCGATCCGGATACCCACAAGCCGGTTCGCATTGTGGTGAATATGCAAAGGCCTTTGGCATTCTTGATCACCTTGGAGGGGATCTTCTTGAGCACTCTTTGCTTCCCTTTGGGCTGGTCGGCGGTCGGACGGTCTTCTTCTTGGTAGAATCCATCTTCTGACGAAGTTGTTAGCCATGGCTGAGGGAATTGGAGGGACGCAACCTACTGCAGAAGCTCTTGAGGATCCTGGCTGCCTTGTCGGACTCGATGTCTAGGGTTGTGGGCCAGAATGCTTCTGAGCCTACTTTGTTGGAAAAGCGATTCACGGGAGCACCGAGCTTGTCTACCCAGTTGTAGACTTTGTCGAAGCCGGCCTTGCTCTGAGTCTTCGTCTTGGACCAGAGAGCCATGGTGAGGCTGAGGGGGAGCACGCAGGCGCAGGCGCAGGCGGGTCACAGAGGGCGCACAAAATCAGGTGGAATGGAGAGAATGATTAGACATTAGAGGCCCAGAAGGCAGATATATGGCGGGTCGCACGAGGAACAGACAAAGAGTAAGCGATGATGCGGATGCGGCGGGTCGAGGACGAGCGACGGAGCCGGTAGACAGCGGGCGCACCGTTTTTGACCCTCACAAGATACGTCAGCTTATAGCTGGGCTAGTTGGGCTAGCTGGATGGGAGGCTGGCAGGCGGGCAACGGGGCTGCCGACTAACAGCGAGACGGGTGCACGCCAGCAGGTTCGGGTACCTTAATAATACCCTGGGGCATTACCAACGAGGGCACCCTTGTCGGCGTCATCGAGCAAGAATCCTACCTCGTGGGCGCCGGCGAGCGATTGATTGTGCAGCGCTGCAACGGCGGCCGGCCGAAGCTGGCACTACTGTCGGGTGATGGGCTTTGCGGCGCCTGATTCGGTGCTGGCGGGGCTGTCCCATGGGCGGCACATCCAGGAACCAGCAGTGCCAGAGAAGGTGTGTCGAAGACGGCCTACCAGGCGCGGCGGAGAATGCTCGGCCTGCATTTACACGTGTTGTTGAGCAGTACCGTGGTTCACTCAAGGGCTGCGAAGCCGAGTGGCGTCTGGAATGTCAACCGTCCAGCGTCGACGTCGCCGGCCAAGTTGCTGAAAGCAGAGCGGGCGGAGAAAAGAAGCGCCGGGGCCGGGGCCTGGACTGGCAGCGCGCGCCAAGCTGTGTCGGGCGCGTTGGTTGCTGGGAGCTTCTCAAAGTTTATGTTTGGCGACCTCAGACCTCAGATCAACCACGTCGTCACCTGGAGCTCCTGCGCTGTCGCCGACTGCAGATAATGCGCGACTGAGGCCCACGCACTCGAGAGGCCCCATCTCCACCGACCCTGCGCATTGCCCGTGTCTTGCTATTGTTAGCTCGCCGACTATTGCTGGCTTTCACCCTGCGACACAACAGCAATGTTTCGCGTGCCCTCGTCCACGCCGCCGCCATCCACCCCCGACTCTCGCCGCCAAAGCCGCAACGGCCCTTCGACCACGCCCGCCGGCCCCCCGCCCGACCTGTCCTTCTATCCCTCGTCCACGCCCGCTGGCCCACCTCCAGCCATGAGCAACAGCCTCTTCGGCTCGACGCGCCCGACCTTCAACCAGCCAAACGGCTACAATTTCGGCGCCTCGACATTTGGCAGCTCGCCTCCTAAGCAGGGTCTGTTTGAGGGCGTTGGCTCTGGCTCGTTCGGCACGTCAACCTCAGGAAGACCAACTGGTCACCGCGGACGCACTGCGAGTGGAGGAGGCTTCCGCGTACCCAGCGCCTCCTCAGATGATGGAATGGGCAGCGATGCAGAGGGCGAGTACGAGGACGATGAGGACGACGACGACGACGAAATGGACGAGGATGAGGAGGACGAAGGCGACGAAATGGACCAAGATGGCGACCTCGAGCTGGAGCAAGAACAGAGCTCTGCTCAACGGTGGGCCAAGACACAAAACAGATTCTCTCAATCCGTCGCATCGCGAACTAGCGCCAGCGAGCTAGAGCCTGGTCCTGCCCTTGTTCGCGCCGGCGCAAAACAGACACAGTTCGACTTGATTGCGCTAGCCAAAGGCCTGACACCAAGTGCTGAACGCGCGACTCTCCACGAGACCGATCATGTCATCCTCGAAACTGAGCGTTTGGTGGAGAAAGTGCACGATTCACTCCATTCTGACTTACCAGAGAAGAGGGCCGACGTCCTGGGGCAAGTTTCTCAAGAATTAGTTGCTCTATGGCAGGCCTCAGCTAAGTCGGCGGGGAACAATGCGTTGTCGTCAAATCGTCTCAATGCTAGTCGACTGGCCAGCCTTCTCCTCAGTATCCATCATCCACCACCAATTGGTCACAACCAGCCCAAGTCCGCTCTATCGCTCGTCCCTGCACAATCCGACTCACAACACTATACACCAATTCCGAAAGTCCTACTCGATTGGCTGAACAGCGAATACTCGGGCGTTTCTGAAGTGGACGAGGTGTTGGGAGAAACACGTGGATACTCCATGCACCCCCGCTTCTGGGAAGCAGTACAGGCCACTGCGGTTCGAGGAAACTTCTCTCAAACACTGCAACTTCTTCAAGGTGCCAAACTTGAATATGCCGAAACTGCTCAGATCGATGGCTTGGGTGACAAAGGCTACTCTGGAGCACACCTCCGCTTTGCGAACGATGCCATTCGTGCAGCAATTGAGCTTCTTCACGAGTGCCCAGCTGTCGCGTCAGAGGACTGGGACATCAAGTCCCACGACTGGTCAATTTTCAGGCAACGTGTGAATCAGGCATACGTTGATCTGCAAGAGTTCGCTGAAGGCGAGAGCGCGAGTCGACATTCTGTATCGCAACCGTTCCAGGCTTCCCACTTCGGCATTTCGCAATCACAGGCAAGCTTCCATCTCAGTGTAGCGAGCCGAAAAGCCGAGAGCAAAGTCCCATGGTCCGTCTACGAGAGTCTACGAAAGCTCTACCAGCTTCTACTCGGCAACGAGGAGGAGATTTTAATCATTTCTGGCGACTGGGTCGAGGCTGTGTGCGGCCTTGCTATTTGGTGGAATGGAGAGGAGGAGGATCTGGCTCAGGGTAGTCTGGCCGCCAGCCGCCGTTCAATCATGCGATCCCATCGAGTTCGAGCGGTTGATGTGACACCAGTCAAAGCATATTGTCAGCGAATGTCTTCTGCAATGGCGGCAGTCATCGAAAACAGCGACGATGACTTCAGCGTCCAGACTACGAATCGTTTCGAAGTTGGCCTCGCTTGTGTTTTGGACGACAATGTCGAAGCTGCGTTACAGATTCTTCAAGGATGGTCACTAACAGCAGCATCTGCAGTTGCTGAGCTTGCTAGCGCTGGAGGATGGTTTACACGTGCGAACGGACTCATGGACCAATTTGATCATAGCGACTTGATGGTCTTGAGCTACACTGCACAACAACCAAAGGGCCTGTTGAAGGACGATTTGCTGATTGCATACTCCAACCTCCTATCAGCCAAGGGCAAAATCACCAGCCAGAATGGACAGGTTACAAGAGAAGGTTGGGAGCTTGCGATCCAAGTGCTAGGAAGGCTCGATGATGGTATCACAGCTAGTGAGCGCATTGAACAACTCCTAAATGAGCTTCCATTGGAGTCGGCTGTTCGGGTTGATAAAATAACTCAGCTATGTCACAACTTGGGCCTACCTCAACACGCCCTGACGATTGCAGAAGTATGTTTGACCTTTCAACGTCATGAGAGCTTGCTGACCATGACATGATAGAAATATGCTGAGCACCTCCGTGCAAATACCAAGAACTACGGCGACACACTTCTTTATTACGCACGTGCGCACGATGCCCCTAAGATTCAAGAGGTTCTTCGTGTTCTTGTTGCCCATTGTCTTATCAAATCAATCGCATATCCGCCACGAGATGAATTAGACGAGGCTCTCAGCTCTCTCATTGTCTCACCAAAGCAGACTTTGACCAAACTCGCGGATCTGGATCCCGAAGCGGCTGGTTTACTCTCCAAGCATCTCAGCGGATATGCCACAATCCGCAAGTTCTTCGACTTGAGAGACGAAGAAGTGTTGTTGAAGACAAATGAGAAACCCGCCCACCGTCCAATGGCACGCAAACGTGCGGCAGCCAGTGCTCTTATGGTGGTTATCGCGAGTGCAGCGTCCAGTATTCGGGGAGGACTCTACGATCCAGAGACCGAAACTGTTGTTCAAGTGGATGTTCTCTTACCGCTACTTGGGGAAGCACTCGTCTTTGTAAATCGTAAGTTTGGTCATTGCTCTCAAACGTCGAACTCGTACTCACCAATTGTTAGAACCGAAACGTACTCTCACCCTCCGCCACCTCTACGACCTGCTTTCGGCAATTGAAGATCTGGATACCGCCCCGAGCATGGTTCGTTCGCAATGTGAAGAAGTCCTTGCTACCACACTGCTCTCCGCCCACGATTCCTCTTCGTCCCACCAACTACCAAATCCTCATCACCTTCTCCAGAAATCCACGTCCAATCTGACAACCGCGTCAAGTCAATACTCGCTGATTGGATCTACTGAGTTCGGCTCGGCAGACGGCCAAAGCACAGACGGTAGTACCGTGCTCGTGAGGGGAGGCCATGTCGACGAAACCGAGAGAGGCTGGGATTGGCGTCGAGGGTTCAAGCCAGATACCGCAGGCGCAGATGTCGTTAGAGTCTTGAGATTGGGTGTTGCACGCGAAACTGCTAGAGCTTTCGCGACAGGCGAGGTCACAGCATAGAATCCTGGGATTGCTCACCGGGAAAGGAATTGGAGTAATGATACCATTGTAGTGTAGGATTAGCAAACCTCTGGTTTCCGTAAACAAAAGCCGGAGTTGAATAACTGGATGAAATAAACGATCACATCGATCTGCTTCAATAGAGTACTCTAATAGCGTTATTAATTCGTGATGACCAAGATATCCAAGCCTGCCACAACAGGCAAAACCCTCAATCACTCATCCTCCTCCCTCCCAGGCACAGTATTCCCGAAAATTCCCAGCCCATGACACCTCGCTGACCCGACCCTGCCCTCCCATTGGCCCAAGCCCGCTCGACGTCGTCGCAAGCGAACCTCGGCTGCCCGTCCCCGCAGACAATCAATCCCATAGCCTACTCACCACCGCTAAAACGCCGTATATACACTCCCTTACCAAGCTTACTCTACAATGAGTCTCTGGACAATTCCCCTCACTACCTTGAGTTACTTTCCACCTTAATCCCCTTATATCACATCTTCTCGAATTAAAAAAACGACACAATGGCACCCCGCCGCCACCAATCCCCACGGCACGCCGACATCACACTGCCCGCGTCCTACAACGACCTCAAATTCACCACGATCCGCACCGCGCACCACGCCGCCGAGCCCAGCATCATCGTGCTCACGCTGTACCGCCCGGGCAAGTACAATGCGTTTACGGACACGATGCGCGCGGAAATCGAGCAGGTGTATGGTATGTTCGATGTCGATGATCGTGTGAAATGTATTGTTGTTACGGGGGACGGGCGGATTTTCTGCGCGGGCGCGGATCTAGAGATTGGGTTTGGGGAGGGGACGAGTGGGGCTGAGGCGGAGAAGGTGGTTGATCATCGGGATGGGTAGGTTTTCTCCCATTTTTCTTCGGGATGCTGGTTGTGTGGTATCCTGCTCCGACGGACCTACAGATGCTAACGTGTGAACTCTGTGCGATTGCAGCGGCGGCCGCGTAACACTGTCTATATTCCACTGCCGCAAGCCCACCATCGGCGCGCTGCAAGGCTCCGCCGTGGGCATCGGCATCACCATGACGCTGCCCATGAACATCCGCATCGCGTACAAGGACGCCAAGATTGGCTTCGTCTTCTCGCGCCGCGGCCTCATCATGGAGGCGTGCTCGAGCTTCTTCCTGCCGCGGCTGATTGGCCACTCGCGCGCCAGCGCCGTCACCACTACTGGCGCGACGTACCTTGCCAAAGACGATATCTGGGGCGGCTTGTTTACCGAGCTGTGTGACCGGCCTGAGGATGTGCTGCCGAGGGCGTTGAGCGTGGCGGAGGATGTGGTTAAGAATACGAGTAGCGTGAGTACGTACTTGATGAAGGAGTTGATGTATAGGGATGCTGGGTCGCCCGAGGGCCAGCATCTGCTGGACTCACGTATCATCTATGAACTGTTTGGGTCACCGTAAGTTTTACTCTCCGTCCACGTTGGAGAGTGCGAGTGCTGATTGAGTCGCAGGGACAATACCGAGGGCGTGCAGTCTTTCCTCGAGAAGAGACCTGCAAAGTTCACGGGCTCGATGGAGAATACAAACGTCACTGGCTACCCGTGGTGGATGCCTCTTGATATCCTGGGCCGACCAAAAGTAGCACCGACAGGAAAGCCTAAGATTTAGATCAGCAAAAGACATATGTACAATGTAGACCAAAATATTTCGAATCATGATTGCATTTCTTTCTATCGCTCGTTCCCTTTCCCAAATGCATTAGCCCAACTCCGGGGCTCAAGAAGGGCTTGACCATGGAGCCTCGGCTCAGCCCATGAGTGGGTGCACCACGACTCGACAGCTCAAAATGGAGGTATCAGGGATTTTCATTCGTTCTTAAAGTACTTCTTTTTGTGTGAAGCATGCATAACCGAGGGAATCCCATATCATCCCTACCCATCCAGACCGCACTCCGTAATGAGAAACACGCTTAGAAGAAAGTTGATGGGCGCTTGGCAGCAAAGATCTTCTTGCCGGCCTTCTTGTTGATGCGGTGGGGCAGAGGGAACTTGAGGCCCTTGACGAGGAGCTGCTTGATGTATGGTCGGCGGACATCGTCGGTCTTCTCAACCTCAACGACCTTGAGGATCTGGAATCGGTTAGTGGCTGAATCGTTCAGTCAAGCATGTGAGACATACCTGAACCGACCTGAAGCGCGATCGGTGACGGGCGGCCATATCCTGGTAAAGAGCATCGACGGCGGCGACACGGGACATCTCGCGGTACTCCTTGTACATGTTGTGGGTACCGGAGCGCGAGTCATAGCGGATCCAGATGCCGAAGTTCTTGACCTTCTGGGGACGCTTCTCGTAGATCTAAGCCAGTCAGTCTTTTGACTCTTTCGCATTGGACTGGCAGCGCTTTTTGTGCCACAGGGTACGCACCTGGTTGACGGAGACGATCTCACCGGTCGCCTTCTTGATCTTGCGGAGCTTGCCAAGGAAGTACCAGAACCGCGACTTGGCTACGACCTCGTTGGGCGCAAAAATGCGCATGCGGTAGATCTTGGGGGTGGGGTTGACCTCTGTGGGCAGATGGCGCCCGATAATCTGGTATTCCGAGAAGCGAGCTGAAATTCGTCAGTACGGTTTCAATCGGTATCATCTGTCAAGTCCAATGCATCCAGCCAGCAATTGAAGTCGAAGGTTTCGAAGGCGACGTCCGCGGAGGGTGCCGTGTAGGTGCAGCGCAGTTTTTCTTGTGTTGTGAATGGCGAACCGTGCAAATCTTCCTCGACTCCACAACGCCCACACGGCGCTTCAAGTATTACTCGTCAAAGCAGTCGACCCTCCGTAGACACTTCCAGATATCCATCTACGGTGCTGCGTAGTCTGTGGCTGTACAAATGGGAGGGCGTCGGATGCGCAAGGTGGTTCGAATTTCCTCCGGCTACAATTGCTTGCTGGACGGCGTGACGCGGAGGAGGAGAGGATGTGCTTACCCATCTGGAGCATGTGAGTGAGGCGAAGATATGGAGCAAAAGGATGTGGACTGACCTTGATTGTGCTGCGAGGTTAGTAGTACCCTTGAGTTGTCGTGGGTTTCGGTGAGAGGGTTGGACCTATTTTCCTCGTTTGTGGGCGCGCTAACTGGGCTTGGCGGGCAGGCGCACGGTCGGCGCTGCCACCCACCAAACGCCGACGCACCTGCTGGAGCTTGACCTAGCTCCCCCACCATTGCACCCACTCCGCGACACTCGCAGACCGCGACACTTGCAGACCGCGACAACAACGACAAAAACAACAACATGAAGAAGAGTAACCGCTAAATATATCCCGACTGCGCACACGATTCTCCCTTCGCAGCACCACTGACCTACTAGACTACCGAGGCTACGAGTACGACACAGCAATGCAAGCCGCGCTGGAACCGTTCCACACGGCCTATGGCCACGGCATGGCCATGGAAGTCGCCGACTTCTTCACTCCTGTCGCTCCCGCGGATGATCCTATGCGCCTCTCTGCGTTCAGTCGCGCGTCAAACGAGGCAAACGTCGAGGTCGATATTCGCTATGCGCTCAAGGCCGGCGAATACAAAGTCCTCGTGCCATATGCAGAGATCGAGCCATGGAAGGAGATACTTGTGAAGTATTGGCGCGCTGTCGGCCACATCATCAAGGCGAAAGAAGCCGCCAACCAAGGCAAATCCACCGCCAGCCACCATGTTGCCGTGTACAAGGCTTGGAACAACTTGACAGAGTCCTTCGTCAAACACATCGCCCTTCCCAATCACCTGCCGCCGTGGGCCATCTTCACCATCTACTTCATTGCGAACCATCAGAGGAAGCTGGCTCTCATCGCCGACGAACAATTGAAATTGTCACCACCAGCTGTCGTCGAAACCGGCTACTCGGATGACATCATCAGCACGGTCTCGCGAAATGTGAGCCTCACGGAAACCGCCCAGGTGTTGAATAGGATCTATTCCCTTTGCCTCGGAGACAGGTTAGCTAAGACCCATATCACATGCTTGCTTGTAAGCTCACAACTTAGGACCACGGAGCTGAGAGCGTCTCGCAAGTGGGGTGTCTACTGCACAGCCAACCTGCTGTTCAAGGTTTACTTCAAGGTAATTGAGCGTCTGATACTTTGGAAGGTTCCAGCTGACATTTTCCCTGCAGTTGAACAACATCAGCCTCTCAAAGAACGTTATTCGAGCGCTCGAAGCACAAGCCGATCTTCCTCCAATCAACAACTATCCTCAAGCGCATCGGGTGACGTATAGATACTACACTGGAGTACTTGCCTTCTTGGAAGAAGACTACAAGAAGGCAGAGGAGAACCTACAGCTTGCCTGGGACAATTGCTTGGCAACATGTCAACGCAACAAAGAGTGAGTACCCTAAAGTTGCTCTGGACGACAAAATGCTGACTCTACTAGGCTGATCCTCACGTACCTGATCCCTTGCCGTCTCATCACGCAACACAAAGTGCCTTCAACTGCCCTCCTCGCCGAATTTCCTCGCCTTGAACGCATGTTTGGCCCACTGATGGCACGCATCAAGCGGGGCGACCTAACAGGATTCGACAAAGCACTTGCAGACGGCGAGCCTGATTTTGTGAGGCTTCGGATCTTCCTCACCCTTGAACGTGGTCGGAACATTGCCTTGCGCAACCTTATCCGAAAAGTCTACCTAGCTGCGGGCTTCGACGATCTGAAGGCGGGTCAGACAGAGAAAGATAGGGTTCGGAAATCAAGGGTTCCGCTGGCCAATTTCGTGGCTGGCTTCAAAATAGGCACCGAAGGCGAAGGAAGTGGCGAAGATCTCGAGGTCGAAGAAGTCGAGTGTCTCATCGTCAACCAAATTTGCCTGGTGCGTACAAGTATTCCTCCCTATAATCATTCACAAGCTAACACATGTGCAGGGACTTATGAAAGGCTACATTTCACGCGAGCACTCCATGGTAGTCCTGAACAAGAAGGGCGCCTTCCCTGGAACAGGCGTCTGATGCCTAAACGCCTGACGACTGCCTGTTCACCATATGTACCACCACCAACACCCAGACTCACACACGGCGACACATCACTCGTTGAGAAGATGTGGGGTTACACGGCATGCCGTCAGCCTCGTCGCACGTAATAGAAGAGCAGGGTTTAATTCAGCGATCTCAGACATGATCGCAGGAAGAATGCAGCAAGCATTCAAGCCTCTATGTAGATCAACCACGGTTGACTCTGAATGAACAAAACTATAATTTCCCCAACACAAACTTCTCTCCCGTCCTTCCTGTATATCCATGCTCTTGACACACCGGCTGTGACGTGCCAACCAATCGAGGTAGATGCTCCGGATGCTCATCCCGCACAGACCCCCCTCGACGCCCTATCAGCTGATATCGCGTTCCAGCCGAGACGCGCCTGAAACTTTACCCCACTCACACAGCCCGACGCGTCAGGGCGTCGCCTGGTCTTTTCCCAACTAATTAGCTTCCAGCTCATCTCGCTCGGAGCATGCTGCAGATTTGCTGCCCTTTGCCCTTTTCCTCTCCTTGCAGCACAAGCCGAGTTGCGCAATGCGAGACGTGGACTGCGGTTCAAGCGGAAGTATCTCGTATGTGTTGCGCAGTGACTCGACATCACGCTGAGTCCTTCGCACGGCACGCCTGGCGCAGGACTCACTCACTCATCAGCCGTTCCGCGCAGCGCCGCGCTCGAAGAATTAGCCTGTCCAAGACGCCAGCACCCCAAGCACAGTGGCTGCGCTGCTACTGCTCCCTGGCCCCAGCCAGCTAGCCCATGTCCCGTTCCTGAGCGCTGGGCGAATGGATTGCCGTGCTCTCGCGGCGAGCAGCTCGGTGCCCCGCGGAAGATACACTGCCCGCTGCGGCGTGCATGCGGGTGAGACGGTGGCAGGCCTTTTTGCGTCGTGCGTCTGGGTCCTGCGTCCCGCTCGTGTGGTTCACTCCGGGCGCACTGGTTAGCGTGCTTGCTAAGCTCTACTACTACGTTGTGTGGTGTGGTGTTGGCGAAATGATGGCTGAACGTTCGAGTGCGACGGTGGGAGGCCGTCTGCGTCTATCATTTCCCATTGCCGTGATGGTCGGGAGGTGTGTCCTCCGCCCTCCTCGTGCCCTCCATCGATGTATCGTCCTGCTCCTCGCATATGGAGGACCCTAGCGTATGCCCTCCATGACCGCCCTAATCCCCTTGATCAAGCAGTGCGCCACATTTGATGCTCTGTCGCCCTTCTCCTTCTTGCTCTTGTGCTTGGTATGGTACTTTCTGTACCTTTTGGGGACTTTTTTCCCGCCGGTGCGTTTCGCGCTTATGGCTTGGATGGAGTGGGGTGGTGGTCTTTCCATTGTCTTTTTTTGGATGAGTTGGAGTTGGAGTTCGAGGTGTAGTATCAAATAGTTGGGTGATAGTGATCTATGGCGTTTGCAAAATGGTACTTGGAGACTATTTATGTCGCGTGATGCTTTCTGATTTAGTAGGAATTAGTATGCGGTTTGAGGTTTATATAAACTGCTGTTGGAGGCTATCATGGCTGTGTAGAATGCATGCTCCACACTGGCTGCCGAGTTCCGCCCAATGAGATCAGCCAAGCGCTGCAACATCTTGGGGCGCGAGAACGCCTTGCGAGCTAAGAAATACAAAATTCATGGTTCGGCAATACGTAGATGATGGGAGGCCCATCTCCGTGGAAATGGTTGTGTGGGTGAGTGGCTTGGATGCAGTGTAGATCGTGAATGTACAAAAGACTCTGACCACAATTTGATTCGCTACGTGATGAATATCTATCATTAAGGAGCTGCAAATCAGGAAATCAGACAGACTACTATC
Organism: Pyrenochaeta sp. DS3sAY3a; assembly: GCA_001644535.1. Taxonomy (NCBI): domain Eukaryota; kingdom Fungi; phylum Ascomycota; class Dothideomycetes; order Pleosporales; family Cucurbitariaceae; genus Pyrenochaeta; species Pyrenochaeta sp. DS3sAY3a. Next base: position 1,912,896 of record KV441639.1, on the reverse strand, counting down.
AAGATGACAATTTGCTACGACTGCCCAGCAGGTCCTCTGCGACGTATGCCAATCTAATACTACCCGATATCCTGGAAAATAGATGAAAAAGAGAGCTTATGCGCTCCCGTGCCATAGGCACTACGACGACACTGTTTTTTGTTTTGCGAGATAGAAACTGGTTATCACGATGCCTCAAGTAGAGGCTGGCCTGTTCATCGCTGACAATCTGGTGGCCTGGAAGGAAGCGCAAAAGGTGGAAGAATACAAATCCGAAACCCATCAGCCCAGTGGGAAAATGATAACATATGTTGTACAAAATGTGGCTGAATGAGTGCCAGAATGGTATCTTTACACCTGAACGCCATACAAAAGTGATGAAAGGACAAGCAGCCTCGGTGGTGGTTGAGCGTAGCCGTGAGGCTGACCGAGGTAAATATAGTTACATGAAGAGTGAAAAGAATACTAGAACTCCTGTACCCAGAGATCATTTGCGTGCAGAAGCTGAGAAATTCATTAAGGTGTTTGATGTTGTGATATGGCGGAATATGGTGAACCAAGTGTGTTGGGAGATGTGACTCAGAGCGATAGTGAGAAGACTTGCGCACGTGAACCTGGCACATGCCAGATACGACGACAACACATCGGAAGGAATGAATAGGAGACGAAAGAGATGTGATGGAGCAGGCAGAGATGAGATGAGATCAAATCCTCCTGCAAAGGCCCAATGAAGCAGAGTTGCGAGGCTGGCAGCCTAGCGTGGCGACTTCTGCGACAAGTCATCCATATGATTGACCATCGCGACAAACAAATCAAAGAAGAGTTTGCCACCATTCTCCATTTCGTTTTGCATGGTGCCGCTGCGCTTGAATGTATGGCGCGCTCGAATGATGAGAGCAAGATAGTGCGCACGAAGCTTGGAGTCGTTGTCAGGCGTATTGGCGTACGCAAAGCGTGCCGACGCCAGGATGGTCGAACATTGAATGCCAGACTGAAGACCTTGCTTCTTCAATGCAAGTTTCTTCAGCTCGTGTAATCCGTACTTGTCAGCCTGACAGTAGATGACAGTGTCCTTCAAGATCGGACCAGTAGGTGAGTAGACGACGGCTTCATTGGTACCGTTGCCGTTGGTGCCATCCTCCAAGTTCCAGCTGTTTCGCTTCTTGTCGTACTCCATGCGAGGATAGTAGTCGCCTTTGTAGAGATACTCGAGGATCGAGGAGAAGACCTCGGGCTCTTCGTCGGGAAGGTCGATGCGTTTGTTGGTAGTTTGGAAGAACTGGCCGCTGCATGCAGCTTGGAACCAGGGAGAGTGAGACAGAACATCCTCGTGTGCTGCGAAGAGTCGCTGTTCTGGGCCAACTGATATGGTGATGATTGCACTGGCAAATTGATTAGCAAAACACATCGATACTTGTCAGTGACGAAAAACTCACCTTCCGAGAGATGGAGATGTCTGATTAGACTGTGGCGATGATGCTTGAGCTTGCTGAGCAAGCCTCTCGACTCTCCTTGGTGAGTCCCTGAAGGAGGGAGCCTTTTTATGAGATTTAGACTTGCTCGCTCGATGCTTCGAGAAGCTGCCTTCCTGGTATCTTGTTCTGTTTGATGAAAACATTGTGATTCTGATGGAAGCCTGAAGATTCAGGGAATATCGTGGTGGGGCTGATAAGGGGTCGTGAGTTCTTTATAGTTCCTGTATCATAGGCAGCAGGCTACGACGCTGTCCACGCAAGCAGAAGAGCCCAGTAAGATGTTTAAGGCAGACACAACTTCAGGCAAACAAAAGGCAATAGCACGCAACATTGGGCGATTGCAGCTGCGTATATATACCCACCCCCTTGCGGAGGCCGCTATCTGCCCAGAGACCAGGGTGCAGTGAAAGTGCGACGCGTATTGGACGCGACAATTGACGGAACACGCCAACGCGATATCACATGTTCCACTAGACTACTTCGAGGGTTAAAGAGTCAGTCCTGGCCACAAGGTGCGGCCTCTGGTTCTGGCCCAAGCTGCAAATATGCAAGGATGTGAAACGAGGGGCCGAAAGGCAAAGGGCTGATGGACCTTGTCCGTGTATGGTATCGCATAGTTGTGAAGATAGACGAGGGCGTAGTCGTTGGAGTATGAGGGCGAAACTCGAAAGTTCATACCTTTACCTTCTCAATTGCTGGTCGAGTCGATGAAGCCCGATGCGATAGTGCTGGCAATGAGACAGGATGACTCCGTCCTCCCTTGCACAGGAGTCCCTGCTATCCTCGGAACTGTTGAGCTCTGACCAAGCGACCCAGGAAAGTTTGACAAAAGCAAGCCGCGACATTGCCGTGCAACAGCCATCGTCCGCTCATCGCTCCAACTGACGAATCAGGATTACGCCGCCGCTGGCGAGCTGCATCATCAAAAAGCCGTTTGCCGTGCGCCCCTGAGGGGCAAAAGCAATCCGAAGGACCGATTCTCGCTGGGCTTGAACGAGGCATCAACCCGCTTCCGCGTCTGAAGAGGATTCGCGAGCTGACAAGAGCCCGTCAGTGACCATGACATGGTGCCTGGCATTGGAGATTATGTATCGCTGATCAATTGCGGGGACCTTGATGCGCCGGTCGTGAATTGGGCGCGCAGGCCGTGTCTTTTCAGGCTCCATTCACGCGTCACGTAACTTGCGCCTAGTCACATTACCGCTTCCCCCAAAGCGGTAAGCCGATTGCCTATCCGCAGCCACGAAGCCGCCTCAACAACGACATATATGGTTGCACCGCAATCCGTCAAGCATCAAATCGCTACTCCTCGCTCTTGATTGCATCGGCTGTCCCACCTGGCTAAATCTTGATCGCATGCCTCTGTTGAGGCTTGGATTGTGAGAGGCGGCTCATCTGTCGCTGAGGCGATGCTGAGCCATACTATACCCCTTACTCAGCCAGCCAGTCCTCCAGCACAGGACTTTGCACGACTCTCCACCTTTCGGCATAAGTAATGGGTCCTTCGCTTTGCATGGTCCTCCCGAACCTACAAATCCTGAATTATGAATTCTTGAAAACACGGAATACATTCAACAGACACGCACTTCTAGGCCACAGGCAGCCAGCCTGCTCTTCGATGTTCAACAACTCTTCCTTGAGGGTCTTGCACGTTCTCCAAGACCAAGGCGAGGAAGACCTCACCCGCCGCCAAAGTATGAAGGTCATCACATGAGTTAATGAACACCCTTCTAGTTGTCCCCTAACGTTATGTTTATGCCTACGTTTGCCAATCTCCATAGATACCGATAGTTCGAATTTTTCTGGCTCTGCATGCTATGCTTTTGGTAGGGGTTTCACTTCGATTACACCTTTTATAGATTTTTGATCGCAGAAAAACTTTACCTACCATTTTCGCTTCATCTTCTACCCGCCGGCTACGAGTTCAAACGTCATTGCTCTAGAAGGTTTCACTCTTCTCTTCCTTTACACCGCTGAAGCCTCCGCATTGGCAAACATACCTTCTTTTTCGGTCCCATGCTTCCGACAAATACGAGATTTTACCATCGGTCGTCAGGTTACGCCCTAAATTACTCTACATTAAGGCACGGCGCCCTTTATCCATTTTGTAATGTTAGCGATGATTGACAAAATCTTGCAGTGGCTATTTCGAACATCCTCTTCATTCCTTTGAAATGGTGAGCACAAATTGCGATACTACTACTTCTTTGGCTCAATCACTTCGCTGATACCATGATTTGTAAACTCAAAATAATGGCACTATTTACATGGACGTTTAGTAAACAATAGAAATCCCCTGTTGCGAAGATTTTCGACGGATTCGCCAATATCACATCTGCTATGCTACCCGCTGGAGAGTCAAAACACCCTCACATGTCACCCAAGGAAGACACCGCATGCTGCGCAAAGTATTACCAATGACGAATAATCCTGCATTTTACGTACCAAGATCACTGTGCCATGTGTCTTAAATGCGGTACGACTGCCGAAAGCCTTACCGTTATTGGTATGAAATGAAACTTGGCACTTCCCCGCTTATGGTGTCTGAAATACAGCTTCGCACGCAGGCTTGCGACTCCAAGTGGCCCTGGGTATGATTACTTGCAATTAATGTAGAACTTTTACAGGCTTGCGCAATGACAACACTCTCGGCAGAATGGATATTCAAGGATCTCTCCCAAGCGACCTCTCACCTGCACACTCGATATTGGCCAGTCGGAACTTTTTCATTTCTAAGTGGTCAAAACGAGCAGTCATTTTTAACCTGTATTCAAGTCCCGAATTTGAAATGTCGAGATACCAAATTCGGTAACCATTTGCGGTGTGTAGCACGAGGCAGCCTCGCCGTACAACCTAGCCTCACGGGGAGAGAACTTCAATACCGAGTAGCGTTGGGGCAATCACAAACATTAACGCTCTTCACCTATATAGATCTGCGGCAGCATGGGCGGCAATGTTCACAATACCAAGATCTTTACAACATCCCCAATATTTCACGGCTGAGGCCCGACGATCTCATTCTGACTACCGATCACGAGGGGCCTTCAACCGCCTCCTCAGCTTGGGTTACTACGGAGTGTATATCACAGCCAGTCAAAAACAATATAGAGAAGACGTACCGCTCATTCCAAACATTGTCATTGGATAGCATGTGTACCTCCGCAAGGCGTTTGCCAGGGAAGGGGATCAAATCCTTGCCTTGAATAGTACACCTTCGGCACCTACTATCAAAGGCTATACGACCACTCTTTGCTAACATGACCCTCCAGTAGCCTCCCCTGTACATGTACCATCTAATTAGACAACTCACCACGGGGCCTAGTATGGAATGGCTCTTGGGTTCCCGGACTCAGGATTTTGAGAACATGGGACTCGTTGCCATAAGAAGTGAGAAATCCGTACCTTGATCAGTAGGTACGGGACAAGCATGGCTGGAAACACGATGGTCAACGCCATTTTGGCGTCGTTATGCCTGTTCTCAGGCGCATCTGCGTGGCCATACTCGAAGAGACAGGCACTGACGCTCGCCGACATCCAGAAACAGGCCCTGGCAAACTCTTATAAGGTCCTCGAAGGCACTCTTTCTGACGGGCTCACAAGGACGGCTTCAGCTTGCACCAAAGCAAACGTCGCGGTGCGAAGAGAATTGTAAGTTATGAAGGCGACTGATGAACTAAATCCCTCGACTAACGAACGTAGTGGGGACTTGTCTAAGGATGAAAGGAAAGAGTACACTCGCGCCGTCAAATGCATACTCGAGAAGCCCTCTAAGCTCCCGGCGGGCAAGTACCCAGGAGCTAAAAGTCGATATGATGACTTCGTCGTCGTCCATATGAACATGACTCCGGCAGTACATGCGACGGCTAACTTCATGTATCTGATCCTTCATCAGACGAATGCACCATCACTCAAGACTAACCCACCCCCAGGCACTGGCACCGCTACTACATCTGGGCCTACGAAACGGCCCTCCGCACCGAATGCGACTACAAAGGCTACCAGCCCTACTGGGACTGGTCCAAGTACTCCGACCTCGTCAACTCGCCCATCTTCAACGGCGACGAGTACAGCATGGGTGGCAACGGCGACTTCGTAACCCACTCGGGTACAAACCTGGGCATGGTGAATCTCCCCGCCGGCCCAGGTGGCGGCTGCGTAACAAAAGGCCCCTTCGCCAACACGACTATCCACCTCGGCCCGCTCATGTCGACCATCGACCCGCGCCTGGGCGTAAAGAATAATCCCCGCACCGACGGCTACGGCGACAACCCGCGCTGCCTGCGCCGCGACGTCAACAACTTCTTCACGGGCGCGTCGCTGCGCCCCCAGGACCTGCTCGACCACATCACCAGCAACGCCGCCATCGGCAAGTTCCAGGACACGCTGCAGAACCCGGCGACCAGCAAGCCGGCGCTGCATGTCGGCGGGCACTTTAGCATCTGGGGCGACCCTGGCGGCGACGTGTATGTTTCGCCTGCTGAGCCGGCGTTTTGGCTGCATCATGGGCAGCTCGATCGCCATTGGTGGATGTGGGCTATGTATCAGGAGAACAATGTTAAGAGTCGGGCGAGCATGTATGAAGGTATGTGTAGTATTCTTTTGGTGAAGACGGGGAGAGCGTTTGGGGGGTTCCGCCCTTCCTTCCTTCCTTGATTTGAATGCCTCTCCCTTCGATGAAGCCTCAGCACATAACTTAATTAAAAATCTATCTAACTAACACTCCACTCCACAGGCGGAACAAACTGGCAGAACCCCAACAGCGCACGCGGCAAGCCGACGGACGCGCAGTGGCTCGATATCACGGCGCCGGCGGGCAAGAACGGGCTCGCGAGTAACCAGTTCTTTTCCACCACGGCCGGCCCGTTGTGCTATGTCTATGCCTAGGTTACGGTACGTGTGCTGGGTTTCAACAGCAGTATCAGAGGATCGAATTTGGAAAGGAAAGGGGCTAGTAGATTGTGACATAGTTTTAAAATTGATTGCTTGGCCACAGCGATGTGGGTTGAGAGTTGAGCATCTGCTTTTCATGGTTGGGTGAATGTCTGAGCTTTGTGGTTTTCAGGTACTGTAGGACATTTTGCCTTGCTATGCTATGAGGTGAGGATACTTGCATTGTACAGATTTTCAGTACAGTTTTTATGATGTGCTCGTTGCATTGCTGGATTATGCATACTTGATCGATTTCCTTATCTTCATAACATCGGAAACACCCTTCATTCTCGTGACTGAGCAGAAAATCCTTGAGATCGTCATCGTATCAACAGTGTAAGATCGTGTAGATGCTCATTATCCCTCTCGTCGCGCTCCATCACAAGTCAGAGTGCTCGAACTACATATGGCCTTCGTGACTTCAGATCAGACCTTCTCAGCGTCATTAATGCCTCCATTCGTGATGATGTAGGTGGCCTCCTTCTCAGGCATATCTAGAGCAAAATATCAGCAACTACAGTCAAAGATGAACTGAGAAAGCCTACCAGGAGAGTCCTGAATCTTCGCGACACGCTCTTCACCCCTTCCCTTGCGCAGTAGGATCCTCGTAGCCGAAGCGTGGGCTAGAATGTGACCCCCAACTGGCTTCCGGCCGTCCGCACTGGCAAAGAGAGCGCTAGCTCCGGGGTCGCTTTGGACTTGGTTGGTCATGAGGACAGCGACGTTGAACTCTAAGTATGGTCAGCAAGAAGCGGAAGCCTGCATGAGTGTGACGTGCCTTCAGCTACGTGGGTCAATTTCGATAGAAATTGATTGAGCTTCTGCTGACGCTCGCTGAGCTCTCCTCGTCCAGTGTAGTCGACACGAAAGAGAGCCATGATGCTGTCGATGATGAGAAGGCGGTATTCGTTGCCAACGAAGAACTCGGCAACCTTATTCAAGAGCTCCATCTGGTGCTCAGAGTTGACGGCGCGAGCGTAGGTGATGTTGTCTTGAGCTGCATACTTGTCATTGAAGTAGACCAAGGCAGATTCAAGCCTCTTACCTGTCTCTGGATCGACTCCGAAGCGTTCTGCGATTTGAGCAATCCTCTCCGGTCTGAATGTTCCTTCCGTGTCTGTACCACACCATCAGTGTACATAATTTAGAGAAGGCTGGGCCACTCACCGATGTAAGCCACCTTTCCTTCTGCACCACCCATGTCCTTTGGAAGCTGTGCAATAACCGACATGGTGTGCGAAAGCTGAGTTTTTCCGCATCGAAACTCGCCAAACACTTCGCTGATGCTCATGGTCTGGAAGCCACTTTTGAGAAGTCAGCACACTCAAACCACAACAGTAATCTGCTGAACACTCACCCTCCAAGGATTGCATCAAACGCCTTACTGCCAGTTGATATCTTCGTCACTCTCTTTCGTTGCTGCCCAAGCTCATGCGCGGTCAAGAAGCCCCCACCTGAAGGCTGAAGCATGCGTCAACCAAAGTAACATCTCATTTCCTGCTGAATGTTAAACTCACCTGGCACTTCCCAATAGCATCCTTGACCTTGTCGACCTTGATTTCGCTGAAGCCTTTGATCTTGAGCAGATTGCGACGAGTAGCAGCATGCACCGAAGCGATGGTGTAATACCCGTTCGCCTTGAGCTTCGCAATGTCAACAGCCCCGATGCCGTGGGCTTGGATGGCGTCGATGTCAACGATGAAACTTTCCTATGAAGTATCAGTACAGGCCGCAACCAGTGACTTTCCTTTCCGGTATACATCTTGAGTTGAGTCGTCACTGGCGACAGATGAGGCGCCCATTGAAGCTGAAGTAGTGCTTTTTGATGAAGACAGTGAAGGAGTACGTCGTATCAGTAACGGATTGAACTCAGCGATGTAAGAAAAGGTGAGGGAGCAGATTTTGCGCGTCAAGAAGTAGGGAAGGAACGATAGAAGGTGCTCGCGTTCCCACGTGCATTCGTGTTTAGGGAAGGCGCGAAAATAGGTGAGGCCAGACGAGGAAAACCACGCCGTACATCACAAAGAGAAATCAAAATGACTTATCAAAGATCTGAAAGATCTGAATCATGTTCCGGATCCATCTTCGTTAATGGAGGTTGATCATGGAAGCCACTGGGTCCCATCTCAATCATCTCAAAGAGGTACTGGGACTTCAGACTTGACATTGAACTGCATGTATTTGATGATTCGATATGCAAGATACCTCCCATCTATGCAAGAACATGGGAATTTGTGAAAAGAAAAGAGAACACGATGGGCAGGGGTGCCAATTCAGCTCCGACAAGAACACACACATCTCCTCGCACCGCCTTGATTGCACCAAAAAGACTTTCCACCACCAAAACAATCCCACTACACTACACAGCCATCTTCCAAGTCCATCGACACCGCAATCCATCCAAGTACCCTCGTGTGTCCAGGTCTTGTTGAGACCATGGCCGAACAATGGTACGTGCAAAGATAGCGAGGTCATCGTCTCTCAAATCGCCAAGCCGTCGTCTGTTCGAATTCAAGGGTAGGATGGTCGAAGTTAAGGGATAAAATAGTTCGTGGGTATCAGCGTGGGAATCGTAAAAACTTTTCTCTTGCTCGATGATGTATCGTGAATGCGTGAAGATTGCCGGATGAGAATGCTGAGAAGCGATAGGGAAACGATATTGTTTGACAGGTAAATCAGATCGAAGATATCAGACAAGTGGTAATATATGTTGATTTTTGTCACTGTGATATCACTCGCAATGACAATTGTGTGGAGCCCGTGCCAGTCGTCTAAGCGACAGCAGTGGTGGGAACAGATTGCTGAATAGAAGCAGCGGCAGCGGAAGCATCTCCGTTAACTTCTGTCTGTGTGCAATCACGCGAGATATGGCCAGTCTCACCGCAGCGATAGCAGGTTTTGCCAGCAGTATTAAGTGGACCGCCGTTAGGAGCAGTGCAGTCACGGGAGATGTGACCTGCTTGAGTCAGCTGACACTCCTTGGGTAAGATTCGAGAACTTACCAAGCTTGCCGCAGGCATAGCACTTCATAGCTTGAGCCTGGCAGTCGCGGGCAAAGTGGTTGGGTCCACCACACTTGTAGCAGGTGGCAGGGCGAGCGCCAGCGAAACCGCCCCTGAAGCCTCCTCCAAATCCGCCACGAGGAGCACCTGCTCCACGGCCCATTCCTGGGTTGGGGCAGTTGCGGGCAAGATGACCGGCGAGACCGCAGCTATAGCAACGTCCGCTGGTGCCGGCTCCGCTCAGGCGCAGAGTTGGGCAATCAGCCTGGACGTGCCCAAGACCCTGGCAGTGATAGCACTGCTTTGCTGTCCAGTTGTCAATCTAAGTACTTCCAAATATGTATCGGGAGTGCCTTCCGGGGCACTCCATCGGACGATGTCGAGAATCCGCGTGGGCAAGAGGGGTGTAAAAATGAACATGACGTACTCTCGGTAGTGCGGGGATGTGGGCATCCATTCGACTCGTGGCCGGGCTGCTTGCCTATGGGGGAATCAGTTGTTGTCCAGCAGGCAGTTTTGAAGAATGGAGCTTACAGTTATAGCAGAGCCTCTCAGACGACGAGCAGACCTCTGAGTATCCAAGTTAGTCACATGTCCTAGTCTGTGGTTCCACACGGTCCGAGGCTACGCGATGCGAGTACAGCCGCCGATAAGAATATCTGGCGAGTCGCATGCGACAGTGTCTCACGACAGCATGCCTCAGAGCCAGTACGCGAGGTGGCTTACCGGCGTAGTGTCCAACATTTCCGCACTTGAAGCACGCGCGACGAGACAGAGAAGACATCTTGGCTGTTCTTCTTTATGTTCCTAGGGCGGGGGTGAGTACAGAGAAGGTGGCAGTCGTATTGTCAAAGGACAGGTCGCGGACGAGGGGAGGGAGTGACGGCGCGTCTGCCGGGACCTCTGCATGCAGCGGTGGACAAGCGGGCGGCGCGGTGGAGTGCATGGCAAAGTGGAGGGCGCAAGTACCTGCTTCTTTCTCTTCTTCAATTTCCTTCACCTGGGCGCCTGTCAGTCGTCGCAGAATTTTCGAGGATTATTCGAGGGGTACGGCAATGCGGAGCAGCTCGCACCGAGCGGAAGCGGGCGCAAACCGTCCAGAGGCGTGGGGGAGAGGGCGCGGGGCGACATACGTTCAGACTTCCAGACCTTCCCTCAGCGACTCTGCTGCGACCGTCCTCCAAAAGCGATTTTGCGTGTGGATGGTTAGTTTGAGGGTTGCAGAATGCTTGGGCTGCAGGCAAAAAGGACGACTGATGAACCGCCGTGGTCCCTGCTTCGGTAGCGCTAGCGAACATGCGCAATTTGGGTCTTTCCGAGGTCGAAATGCACGCAACAGCCTTGGACGGTCCAGATTGAGCTCTTGTGCAGGAGGCACGTTGCCACGTTCACCCTAGACAAATCCTCTCCACCCTATCACGTTGCCGCCCCGTCGCTATCGCCGCTTCGTCGTTGGCTGTGGTGCATTTCGCCCCTCCGCCTTTGCCGCCAGCGTCAAGGCAGCTGTTCCCTCGACCTTAGCTCCCCGCGTAATGTCATCGTTGGGTGATCTGGCAAGCCCTTCAGGGCTTGGAATGCTGTGCAGCCCAGCCAAAACCCGCAGCCGTGCTGGTGATGACTGATGCGTGGGCCTCAAGTCTGCTTTTATCCGATCTAGATTTCCACAGCTGAACGGTGAACCTGATGTCCGGTTAGCGGGTCGTCGCCTGAAGCTTGATGGTACGAGTAAGCGGCCCAGGTACCGGTTCCTGCATGCATGACCTGATCACCATCGTCACAACACCAGATCACGCTTGGATACACTAACTATCTTGATCTCTTTAGCCTCTTATGCAGCTCAAAGTGAAATTAGGTCCGTCCAGGCTCTTTGAAAACATGTTCATTCGTCTATTTTTTGTATGCATGCCTCATGCCGAGTCTCGGGGGACAGTGTCGTGGCAGAGATGGCACCCTGCCTCATGCTAATTTGGTAGGACTATCCAATTGCTCAGAAGGAGGACACCGGCCACGGAACTTCTTGTGTGTCCCAAAAAGCAAGTCCGACGGCTGGATAATACCTCTTCGAGCCTTGTATGACTCCTAGTCCTCAGCATCCTCTTCCTCAGAGCTCTAGTCTTCGTTTTCGATCACTGCGGGAGCCTTAATTGTGCGGTTCTTAAGGAAGTCGAGTCCTTCACCACCCTGTCAAGAAGTCAGCACTCAGAATACATCTTAAAGTTGGCCGAACGACTTACGTATGATATCAATGGCGACACCTCGATGCCATCCTCCTGCTTTTCACTCACAACTGTCGCTCCTGCAGCTTGTACCCACTTCTTACCTTGGGTCAGAATGTCGAGCTTGCTAGTGTCTGGATCATCTTCGCCAGTGCCACGAGCATTCTTGAGAGGAGAGAACTCGTCCTCTCGCTTGACCTCCATACAAGCAAACTTCTCCAGTGTCAAGAATGGGAAGCAGTCAAAAACAAACTGCTCGAGCTTAATACCGTTTGGCTTCTCCGGCTTAATGGTCTCGCCAGTCTCGGTATTCACGTAGGGGATCTTCTTACGAGCCACGTGGTGAGGAAGCTTCTTTGCCCACTCAGGAATGGACTCGAGGAATTTGTAGGAGTAGTAATGGTTGACAATGTTGGCTGCGCGGAACTTGAGCAGCTCAGAGTTCTTGGGGTCTTTCGCTTCCGCGTCGGCAGTCTCGATTTCAGAGTATTCGACGACGTCGGGCTTGCCATTTTTCTGCAGAATGAGACCGACGCTCTCCTTTGCATTTCGCTTGCGAACAACCTTGGTGGCGATGTCCACGTTCTTTGAGGCGGAGAAACCGATGAAGGTCGGGTCAGCAACCTTGACCAGGCAGTTGTCGACGCAGTACGCATGGATATGCTCGATGCCACGTTTGCCCATATCTGAGACTACGCCAGACTGGATGAGTGCTTGGTAAAGACCACCGTTGCCATCAGGGGCCACAGCGACCTGGTAATGTTAGTAATTTTGCCGTAGTTTCAACGGGGCGTGACCCTCTGAACAAGTTTCGTTCACGTACCTTTGACTTACTTTCCAGCAGAATCTTTCCCTCGTTCGAAATACAAGGCAGTACGCCCTGCTCGAAAATGACAACATTCTCCTTCTTCAAACCAAAGTAGTTGTTCTCTTCGAAGAACTTGGCCGTGGGACCCCTTGTCGGCCCACTAGTCATGACGTACCAAGGAACGGTAACAGTATTCTTGCCATGCTTCTTCGCTGCCAATCGCTCCACCTTCGCAATGCGCTCACCCTGCAGCTGGAACAAGCTCTTCTTGCTTGGGAGACCGATATCGAAGCAGCCCTTGGGTGCTGAGCTGCCTAGACGTGTGCCCTGTCCACCAGCCATGAGGACGACCGCCACTTTGTTCTCGGCAACCAGGTCAAGGCCGCTCTCGTACCATTTGTCAAGGTTCTCTGCTGACGAGTCGAGGACCGAGGAGGTGGCATCTTCGGGTAGGGGCTCGAGCTTCGTCTCTGTAGATTCGGCCTGGGCGGGATGGAGGGCTCGCTCGGTGATCTCGTTGATGTAGTCGGGGTTGAAGTTGCTGAGTTGCTCGAAAAGGGCAGCCTTCTCAGCTGTTGCGAGTTTGTCGTAGAACGCCTAATGATGAATGTTAGCCTCGCCGAACGTTGTGATTTGTTTCAACATTGACAGAGCCTGTCATCGCTTGCTCTGAAGAGCTCTGCGTCCAAACTCCGTCATGCAACCTCGCACACTTACAAAGACTTGCTCCTGTCCAGCTTTCTCGTACTTTGACTTGAGCTCATTGAGCTGCTCAGCTGAAGGCTCCTTGGCTGGAGTACCCTGAGGGGCTCCCCCAACAATGTGGAGCTTCTCAAGGGTGCTCTGAATGGTGTCCTTAACAGCTTCCATGTTGTGCAAGCACTTTGTTGTGTTGGCAATGGCGGGGTCAAGATGTGGAAGATGTATTTGGTTCGATGTCCAGCAGCTGCAAACGGATGATTGAGTATATGAATGGTGCTCAAGGCAAGCTAGAGATAAAAACAAAAAACCGTAAGCGGTGAAAGGTGGCTGTTGAGCTTTAAGGTTCTCTCAAAGAGCTCAGCTGCGCCTGGGTCTAACGCCCGCGCTGCCCCACTCCGTCTCTTCTCACCGCGTCCTTGCAACACATGGGGCAGCTGCAGCCTCACCAAAATGTGTCAGCTCGTGGAGATTATCACTAAATATAGCGCCTTCTGGGAAGATCATTTCAGTCTCTTGATACGTTACTCTTCGTGAACTACAGTGGTACTCGGAAATTCATATCATAAGTGCTGATGCAAGAATTCGCAATCGCAATTCCTCCGGATGCAGTAACGCCAGAACCATCTAGACGAGCCGCGAGCATACGACTTGCACCACCAGGTGCTCGCCTCAGTACATTCCAGTCCTCCGAAAACCGTGAAAAAGGAAATGCTATGTATCCCAAACGCCCTGCGAAATGTATTTGCGACTTATGCGTGTCCATTCACCTCGACACTTTTTGTGCCATTGGTCTCCGCTTCTGCAGGCTTGTCCTCGATGGGCTTGAGAGACTTGACTGGCGCTGGGTTGAGGATGCGAGCTGCATCAATCAAACCGGCATTGGGGTTTAGTTCAAGACCAAATCCAGGCAGATCCAGAGTCTTGACATCGAGATAACCCTTGGTGGGGATGGGCTCATTGAGGAAGAGGTTGCCGAAAACGGGCAGCACTGACTTGCCATCAGGAGAGTTGGCGAGGTACTCTTGGAAGGGCGAGTTGGCCTGGCTAACAACGAAATGGTACGAGTATGGTCCGCTAGCATGAGGCACAACGGGAATATCATACGCGGCCGCCATTGCGGCGATCTTGACCAGCTCGGTCATACCGCCAACCCACATGACGTCGGGCTGGAGGATGTCGAGATTGCGGCCCTCGATGAGCTTTCGGAAACCGTATCTCGAGTACTCATGCTCACCAGTGGTGAACTTCATCCTTGGGTGAGCACGCTTGATCTGCTCAAAGCCGTCCGTGTCGTCAGGCGACAAGCACTCCTCCCACCAGTTCAAGTTGAGGTGCTCAGTGGCCTTGACAACCTCAATCGTGTATGGGACGTTCAAGCTCATGTAGCAGTCGACCATGAGAGGAAAGTCTGGTCCTACGCTTTCGCGGTGCTTGGTAAGGAACTCGACGTTCTTCTTCAAGCCCTCGACGCCCTCGCCGGGTCCGTAAGGAAGCGGAACCTTTGCGCCAAAGAAGCCCATGGCCTTTGCCGCAGCAGGTTCAGGACCAGTGCAGTAAAAGTTCAGCCTCTCCCGAGTTGCTCCACCAAGCATCTTGTATACGGGCTCATTTCGAAGCTTGCCGAGAAGATCCCAGATTGCAAGATCAATGACGGAGATGATGGCGACCGTAAGGCCCTTGCGACCGTAGAACATGGAGCCTCGGTACATCTGCTCGAACATATGGTTGGTGTCGCGAGGATCTGCGGTCAGTTAGAAATGCGTGCAAACTCAGATTGCGGAGACAATTCACCTTGGCCGACCAAGAAACGTTCAAAGTGCTCTGCAACCAACCAGCAGGCTGGAGGTCCGCCAAAGCCAGTCGCAAACCCCTTGGTGCCATCAGTCGCCTCGAGTTCAACACAGAAAGATCCCAAGACGTTGATGCCCCAGCTGGTTCTTGATTTCCTGTATTGTTCATACTGTGACATTGGTGTCGAGATTTTCGAATCAATCAACCTTCAGACGAAAAGCGAATAAGTATATGTGCAAGAAGATTTGCTTTTCATGAGCGCTCACCAATGCCCGCCGTGGACGTTGTGATAGTCACCACCGCTGCCAGGTCCTTGGGTCAGGTATGTTCTCACATGCTTGATAGTGGGGAATGAGCGCGCTGCGCCGCTGGAATTAACGGTGGAAGGCATTGTGTTGCGAGGCAAAGAAGACCACCAGGAAGAAGCAAGTTGAGACAGAGAGGGGTAGGGACAGGAGGATCAGGACGGCGAGTTTGTTATATACATTGCATGGTCAGGTGCAGGACACGGAAAAATGGGCCAGAAGGCTCCTTCGGATCATCTCGCTGCAATGCAACGACCGAGCAGGTCAATGGTGGGAATGTCGGCCCAGAAGTGGATCGCATCGCGTGGGTGAGTGATTCGGCATTCTCTGCGGGCACTCACTTTACGGCGACTACGGCGGTTTGGCAACGGCGTAATTTACCGCGCCGGCGCAGATCTGGCCGGCCTGGCCAACCAGCGCGTGTGGAGGAGGGGCTACCCGGTAAATACACACTCTGGGGAAGGACGCAAAAATGCCGTATCCCCGCGCTGTCCTTCGGTAAAGCGCACACCGAAGCAAAGCTCACCTCAAACGCTCCCATCCAATCCTCCAGAATGGACGCGACCGCTGGCAACAACGGCATCGCGCATCAGCAGGTCGCCAGCCCCAATGGCACCTCGAAGCTCTCCCATCACTCACCAGATGATGGCCACGACTGGAGCGCAGACGAGGGGACAAGCGCCGATGAAGCCAACAGGAGTCAGAGTGGTGCGCCGAACAAACGGAAAAGACCTTTGTCGGTGTCGTGCGAAACCTGCAAATCGCGAAAAGTGAAGTGTGACCGCCAAACGCCTGCTTGTGGATGGTGTCTCAAGAATCATTCAGCATGTGTAAGTTGCTTTTGCATCTCCGCTGTCCCTTGAGCTACCGAGGTGCAACGGAGAGGAGCTCATGTAGACACAGATTTATCTCCCAAGGAAAAAGCCGGGACTCAGAGCAGGCTATGGACGCGAATTAGAAGCCCGTTTAGGTATGTAAGATCTTTCCGACTCCCGGTTTCGATCATCCGAGGCTCGTTGGCATAAAAAGCCAAAACTACAACCACAGTTCTTCAACAGCGCCCGGAGGTCTTTGGGGTCGTTCGGCATCGATGTGGAGCATGTGAAAAGGAGCGAAGGACCCTCCTGTCGCCTGGAATTTTGCACTTGAGACATTATGTGCTGACTGTGAATTGGCAGACAAGCTTGAGTCCATCATCGCCCAGCAGCAGTCTCAGATCAATCAGCTGTCGCATAACCAGATTGCGACATCTGGTCCTTCCCCACAAGAAATCGCTGCATTTCGAAGCCCACCTGTCATCCAAACGCCTCACGTTCCTCGGCCCGAAACTGCGCTCTTCTTGCAGAAGCCAACCTCAACATTTCCCTCACAAAATGCGATACAAAATCAGTTTGGAGGGGGTGTAACAGATAATCGGTCGACTCCTTCAATTACTGGAAATGGCTATGATGACATGCAAAATGGAATGGGCAGTCTTCATCGCGATTCATACTCCTCATATACCAATGACCAATTCCACCCCGCAATGTCAAGAGCGCTGGGACAGTCCGACGCGGATTTCCCTCCATACGACCTTCTCTACGGTCTAGTGGACCTGTTCTTCAAACATATATACCCATGGTGCCCGATTCTACATCGCCAGACCACGTTGAACTCTTTGTTCGGAGACACAACTTTGGATGAGGCAGATCGAATCATTCTTCACGCCGTTGTCGCTACTACAGTCAGATTTTCCACAGATCAAAGACTCACACCCGAGAAAAGAGAGCGATATCACCAAAACTCGAAAGAAAAGGTGTTACTTTACGGCATTGAGAATAGCTCGGTGAAGTCACTCCAAGCACTCGTCATTCTTGCCTTGGACGTTGTTGGGTGCTCTAATGGACCACCAGGATGGAATCTCTTAGCGCTCATCACTCGCTCAGTAGTCCAATTGGGCCTGTCTATGGAAACCTATAGCCCCGCAGTTGCACCTCAGTATGCTTCAATCTACACTTTACGCGCCATAGTACTTCCGGAACCCAAAGACTGGATCGAAGAAGAGAGTCGGCGCAGGCTGTTTTGGATGATCTATGTTCTCGACCGGTATGCTACTGTGGCCACTGCATTCGAATTCGCCCTAGATGAGAATGAGATTGATCGTCGCCTACCCTGCCGAGACGACATGTATGCACGAAACATACCGGTTGAAACAAGATGGTTCCACACGTCAACAAGATCAGACTATAGGTATGGACTTTTTTCGCTAGTGTGCATTCCGAACAGGTGCTGACTTTGTATTTCTAGCATGAACCGACCAGAAAACATGGGCGCGTTCTCTTACTATGTAGAAATCCTAGGACTTCTGAGCAGAGTGCACAAGTTCCTGAAGAAACCTGTTGATATCACTTCTTTGTCGGATGTAGAGAAGTGGCAGGCGGAGTACCGTGAGCTTGACAATGCCCTTGAACAGTGGAAGTATAATCTTCCTCAAGAGTTTGGCAACTCCGCGCGAATCTTCGCAAAGCCCGGCATGAATCAAAGCCTGAACAGTGGTTTAGTCATGCTTCATGCTGCCTTCCACACGTAAGTCAAGCAGAATAGCTTGATCATACCAATACTAACATTTCCAGTACTGTTATTCGTCTTCACTCGTCAGCGGCCTATCCCACCCATCGCTCACCCATCTTCACTCCGTCATTTAGTGCAAGTCAGAGATGTCTCAGCGCTGTTGAAAACATTACAGCACTATGTGCATGCGTGCGGGACAACGCCTTGTTGAGCAAGCTCGGTCCCCCATTCGCGTTCTCTCTTTGGGTTGCGGCACGAGTACTCCTTGTGCATGGGTCAACAATCGATCACCGTGTTGACACATCGATCAACTTACTGGTCAGCACTCTTCAAGAATTTGGGCAATACTGGGAAGTTGGTATTCGCTACGCCAGCTTACTGTCACGCGTATTGAGCGAATATCAAGAAAGTCAACAAACTCCCACCGGCATGAACGGCGAGCGAGTGACGCCCTCCACGGTAAAGATCCTGGCGGACATGCGTCGATGTGCCTTTGACCTGGATTTCCTCATCTCACGACAACCAAAGTTGAACAGCAATGCCAGATTACCCTCTGTCACACCTGCTCGTACACCTGCCCCTAATGAGCTGGAGTACCTTGATGTGTTCGACTTCTTTAATATGCCTAGGCTCCCTGTTTCCATGGATGGTATAATGAGCTATCCTGCTCCAGACGGCAACATGCAGCTACCTGAGGGTGGCTATGGAAACGAATCAAACATCACGAATTACATGGTGGATGCCAGCTCGGATTGGTTTATCAAGCAATCAGGCTGATAAGGATGGAACTTTTCTTTCCTTGGTGATGTCTCAAAAGTCGAATTATCGATCCTGTGGTAAATACTCTACGGGCTGATCCTCCGACCGATCGCTCTCAGGCTCGAGTAAGAGTCTTATATTCTTACTGATACCCCTTAATTTTTACGTGTAATGTTTTCAATCATTAAAATATACATATATCTTGCTTTGACCTGCATGCCCTTACTTTCTAATTGAAATCGTGCAACGGATGAACAAGCGTATCAAACTAATCAACCTCCTTCAAAGAGCACACGTAAATTAACGAGTATATCCCAAAGATTCTTCTTTGACTCATCCCTCTCCATGGGTCGGCTAATGCACTACACCATTTTGCCCCCGCGCGACGTCGATGCAATGCCCTGCAGGCGACGCGATTCCGGTTTCGGAACACCGCCGCTATCAGTCCCACTTCCACGTCCAACCCACGATGCACAAACATCATAGTTGCCAACATCACGCCGAATTAATCTCTCAAAGCCCAGTCAGTACCCATTTTGTATTTTTGGCCTTCTCTTTACGTTCGCTGCACCGCCCTTTTCTGTCCTCAGGTCATCATCTTGATGGGAAGTGCATTGACCGGTATTTCTCCGTCGGAATTGGTTGTTGATCTTCGGGATTGATGGAAGGTTTCTTGCCTTATCATTCCGAAGAGAAAGTTGTATCATTTGTTCATATATATTAACTTTGGAACTGTTTCTCTTGCCCAGCGTCACATATTTGGACTTTTCTAAGTTTGGATGTTTCTTTGAAGTCCTCTTTCACTGCAAAGCCCAAATTCTTCTTTGGCCAGTCTAACAGATTCCATTCCAAAGTTCCAATCCTAAAAATATGGCCTCACAACCCCAAAACATCACCATTCTTGGTGCCGGCGTCATAGGCCTCACCACTTCCCTTGTCCTTAAGCACAAATATCCATCAGCCCAGATCACTGTAGTCGCCAAACACCTACCTGGAGACCGGTCAATCGAATATACTTCGCCATGGGCAGGCGCAAACTGGTCGTCCATGGCCCACGACAACGGGCCGTTGGAAAAGTACGACGAAGTAACGTACCGCCGTTTCGGCGAGCTGATTGACGGTAAAGATGTGCATGGTTGCCAGGCACTGAAGAAGGGAGATGGGAATGAAATGGGCTTGGGCAGGCAGGGGATGTGGGCGGCGTTTGATGCGAAGATTGAAGAGACGGGCATTTTGACAGAGGAGACGGGAAAGGTGTGGTATGATCAGTTGGTAGGTGGGTTGAGGAATTTGAGTGATTCAGAGTTGCCCAAGGGTGCAGAATTTGGTATTGAGTTTCCGACTACGTATAGGATCAATACGCAGGTGTATTTGCAGTGGTAAGTTGGAAACCATTCCCACCTGACTAAGACACATCAACTCAGCGCAAGTCATACTGAGATGGACCTATCTAGGCTCCAAAGTCAAGCACTCGCCAGAGGCGTCAATCTCGTCCGACGAGAATACACCTCAATCTCCTCTCTCCTTTCCGACTTCCCTTCAACCTCGCTCCTGATAAACTGCACCGGACTCGGCTCCCTCAAACTAGAAGACATCCGCGACACAAACCTCTACCCAACCCGCGGCCAGACCCTCCTAGTCGCCGAACCCAAGAACCCCATCACCAGAATGTACGAATTCGAACGGGTGAAGTAGCGTGCCCCACCCCCTCCGGCTTATTTACCAATCCACCACTATCTCTAACCATGATGCTCGTCTAGGTATCTCCGCTCCCCGAAACGCATCGACCCAACAACAACATACGTTTTCCCGCGGCCCCTGGGCGGCGGCGTAATCCTCGGCGGCAGCCGGCAAGACAACGACTGGAGCGCGGAATGGGACGAAGAGCTCGGGCAGGAGATTATGAGGCGCTGCTGCGAACTGTGCCCTGAGCTAGGGAAGCCCGAGGATCTGCAGATTATCTCTAAGAACATTGGTTTGAGGCGTGAGTAGCGCTTGAAGTATGGTTGAAAGGGATCACGATGAGCTGATGATGAGTAGCTTCGAGGAAGGGCGGACCGAGGATCGAGGCCGAGACGGGCCAGTGGAGCATCCCCGTCGTGCATTGCTATGGGCATGCTGGGGCGGGATATCAGTCTTCTTGGTGAGTTTGGCTGGTTGATTGGTTAATGCTGGTGGAAATGCTAATATGTATAGGGGTACCGCTGAGCGTGTTCTCGAGTTGGTGAAGAAGACGTTGCAGCCGGGTTCGAAGCTGTAGATCAAGCAATTTTGTACTGTTGAGGCTGTGGCCGAGTAGAGACTCGATGCTTCCGTTGCACTACCAATCAAACTCATGTTTATGCCGCTCAATTGATACCTGAGACTCTGAAGATATGAAAGCATTCTTCCGGGAGCTCGATTAATCCCACACGCTATGAAGTCCCCAAGACGTGCAGATCTCAGAGTCCCATGAACGCTGGCGGCTGTCCTTCGTGCTCAACACCCTGCCCAAGCTATACCACCCGTCCAAGACATACCACGCATCTTGAAGTAATTTAATCAAGCTTAAACAGCGATAGCAAAGTTATCACAAGACAATCCCGTCCTTGGACTTCCCTCAAATACCACACTCCCACCCTTCCCCACGCACACACTCCCCTACCCCGCACGTCCCCCTCCGCGCCCAAAGCTCCAAATCTTTTCACCACCAACCGACATCGACATCATCGCTCGAGCTCGAGTCCACGCCAACACCAACACCAACGCCTCTCTCTCTACCCACTCAATCCGCTCAATCCCTCGAAATCAGTAACCGCCGATCGTCGAATCGAATCCGAAGGAGACGAAACACCAAGTTACAACAGGAATCCCAACATGTCTTTCCTCTTCGGCCAGAAGCCGACGCTCTCGTCGGAGCAGAAGATTGCTCAGGCTGAGGCGGAAATAGATATGGTTTCGGACATGTACAGCCGGTAATGCTCTCCCCTCCTCCCACCGTTTTCCTTCCCTTCCCTCTCAAATTCCCAGCTCCCAGTCCCCCCTCCCTCCCTCCCTCCCTCCATGCTACCCCAAAACTCAAAGCCAAACTAACTCCCCTCCTCCCCATTTAGCCTCCTAAAATCCTGCTCAGCAAAATGCATCGACCCCTCGTACCGCGAAGCCGACCTCAACAAAGGCGAGTCCGTCTGCCTCGACCGCTGCGTCTCAAAGTTCTTCGAGGTCAATGTCAAGGTCAGCGAGAAGATGCAGGGCGAGGCGCAGGGACGGGGTGGAGGCGGCGGCGGCATGTTTGGTGGCGGGATGTAAATAAAGGACTGTTTGTGCTTGGCATGGATGGGAGAGAGACACGGAGAGATCGTGAGGCTGGTGGCAGGGGAATGATGGACAAGGCGACAGGACGAGACGAATCATGGCATACAATGTTACTTACTCCACTTTGGGCGGCACGATTTTCACGATGACGAGCATGGGTGTGGGAAAACGCTTTTGTAAGATATACTGTTTAAATTTTTTTGGGGGAGGACTATCTAGCCTCTGGAAAAGCCAGTCTGAAATGCCGACGAATGTGCATCTCCGAACCACCCTTGTCCATCCATGTCGGTAATCAGTCTTGAATCCTCCTAGCAGCGCCCCATCTGCTAGATTCGATGAAAAGAAACATGAAAGTGTGGCAGCTTTCCGGCTTCGTGTCTGGGTCAGTGTCTGCGTTCCGAGGAGCCGCGCGACGA
Source organism: Pyrenochaeta sp. DS3sAY3a (assembly GCA_001644535.1). NCBI lineage: Eukaryota > Fungi > Ascomycota > Dothideomycetes > Pleosporales > Cucurbitariaceae > Pyrenochaeta > Pyrenochaeta sp. DS3sAY3a. Next base: position 1,890,670 of record KV441639.1, on the reverse strand, counting down.
AGAGACCAGTCGAAGGAAGAGCCGAAGTAAATGCCGAAGGAAATGAAATGCCCGTAGGAGAAAATGCCATCATGTCGAATGCTGCAGATAACAGCTACCGAGCGCGGTTAAGCAACGGTGTCGTACATGCAAGTCTAATTAAAAGTATGCGCTAATAAGCAGCATAGTAAGAGAAGTGAAAAGTCGGGTATTGGGTCGTGATGCTTTGAAGAGCAAGATCATGATCTCATGAACATTCGGAATCTAGGCGACTTGTCAGCGTTGGGTCCGATGAGCAGCGTAGTCGACAACAACATACCATGAACTGAAGATCCATCGTGAAGTGACTGAGCAGCATTTAGGCTGCGGCATCGGCATCTCGAGCTTCGATTCCCCTAATGGCCGCCTCGATTGCGTCGAGCAACTCGGGGTCGAAGTCTTGCTCACACAGTTGGTCGAAGCGGGCGAGACATCTATCTGCCTGATCAGCGGCGGCCTGGGCGTCACGCACAGCGTGCTGGATTTGCTCAAGTCCCGCATGTGTCGCAGCGCAGAGTTCATAGCAACTAAGGAGGGCCTGTTTGAGATTCACAGTTAGCACAATGTCTTTATGCATGATAGAGCGAGACTGAAGGGTTTTACTTACCTCTGCAATTAGAAAAGCCCGAGGTTGTTCAGGTCCGGGAGTCATTCCTACTGCGTAGCCGGCAAGATTGGTAATTGCTGTTGCCGCGCTGTTGTCAGTTTGCACTGACGCGTCTCGAGTTGGGTTCCGTTCAAGCGCAACTGTAGCTGGCTCGGCCGTCTCCTGGGCCGGACGCGATGAAGTTGCCTCGAGCAACTCCAGTGCCGTCTGGCGGTGGGCATCTTTCTCTGGAGTGTCCGGCCCAGGCGTCTCGTTTGATCGTGAGGTCAGCTTCCGCAGGTTCTGCGGAATTGACGCTAGGTGCACCTTGGGAAAGTGCGCGGAATTCCTGAGGCGCCAACCAATCGACCGAGCCTTACTCGGAGACGATTGGGATGGCTCAGTGCCTGATGATTCTTCCTCAGCGTGCTTTGACTTGAACATGTCTCGGAAGCTCCGCTTGGCCTTGATTTTGCGCTCAGTTATGATCTTAGTCGGGTGTGCCGTGTAGATTGAGCCTACCAGAGGGGATTCGCCTTGAATAGAAGGATCGGCAGTCTCAATCGTATCCACTGGGCTCATGTTCGCGGCTGACTGCATACCTCCGGAGGAGGGAACTTGTAGCAGGCCTGACTGCGCCGTAGCAGGCGTCTTTGGGGAGCATGCGTCCGACGTAGCATACTTAGGGGATGAGCCGTATTGCCTGGTGGGATCGTCAGACATATTCAGCGACTCACTAGACTCGGGGCCGTGTTTGACGGCAGTCCCCGAGTCTAGGATGTGGAATGATGTTGGGACCCACCTTGATTGAACAATTCGTCCGTCTGTAGACGAAGACGACTCTACATTGATGCTCTCAATGTTCTCTTTGTCGGCGTCTTGTGCGCCCGTGATGTCAGTATCCTGTTGTGGTGTTAGCAAAGTTTCAGTACTACGTTGAACGACAAATACCTTTGATCCACTAGCCTGAGGCCTGTTCATCTCTTGTGGTGCGGCGGCACGAGCAACTGCTGGCTTCTTAGCGGGCAGCAAGGCTTTATGAACAGATGCCTTACGGCCAGGAACTGAAGTCGGAGTGCCTGGTTGGGTCGATATCGTAGACGCAGGTGAAGCATTAGCAGAAGAGGAAGGCTCTGAGCCAATCCTCATGCGTGCGGGTCGCATCGACCTAATCGGATTGACCTTCACAGAAGGAGATGAGAACGATGTCCTCACCGAGCGATGACCAGGTGCAATACGTACAGCTTTCTTTGGTTTGCCCTTGCTCGAAGAAGAACTGCTCAACACTTCTGCAAAGCGAACACGGTTAGCGGGAGTGTTCTGCATATCAGGAATGGGCGGGATGGGTTCACGTTTATCAGAGAGAATCTCATCGGCATCCCCCGAAATCCTCAGCACTGGTCCCGAATCAGGAGTTGATGTGCGCGAAAGATGCTTGACACGAATGCTGCTATCGGTGTCGTCATGTAGGCTCTCGGGGCGGTTGCGTCGCGAGCCGGTAGCAAGGTTCCACAGTGATCTGCTGCGACCTGCTTCTTGTCCTGGTGCAACTGGTCGATGACCGAGGAGTGGTCGGGATGGGGTCGGCGTATCATCTTTGTTGGGCGACGACTCTGATTTCTCAGGAGAGCCCTCAACAGATTGCTCACCACCAAGGAAAGCATAAGCGTTCATCTCGGGAGTGCTAAGCTCGTCGCGACCAAGGACAGCTTTGCCCTTGCCTTTGTCAGAGGGAGCAGAACCTGGCAGCGTTGAAGCATCAGGCACTTCTTGCTCAAGCTGAGAGAAGGACTGGTGCTTGGAGCTCATGCGCGGAGGAACTGGGATGGCACTCGAGACACCTTCCTTCAAAGCCGTGCGGCTCTCAAGTGCAATATCTGAGATGGTAGAGAAAGCATGAAAGGCATCCTGATGTGAGCTAAGCGAATCAGAGCCAAGGGAGTCTACAATATGCGCGTTAGGCGTTTGCAAGTAGTTGAGATGTCCAGATGATGTACCCCGAGCAGACGACGGAGCGTTCACCATAGTGCTGCTGGCGTCTGTAAAGAAGGAACCCGGGATCTGCTGTGGCACTGCGCCTAGCGACACGGTGCGCTGGGGTGAGCCAGGCGTACCAGTCTCGGGACGCAGGATCGGCCATTGTTCCTCTGAAGGGGAACCAGAGTCGGCATCGACCAGCGTTCGCTGGGCCTTGGGCGGGCTGTTGGGGTCCACGATCTGCGCCATGGGTGGACTAGGTAGTGGTTTGTTGAGACTTGAGGGAGGGCTCAACGTCTTCTGCGCCTGAAGGGTTAGCTTGTGGTTGTCAGGTTTGGCATGAGAACTAACTGAGGAAGCTGAGGCAGAGGCTGCAGTGTTCTGACGTGCAGCGCTAGATCCTTGCGTCTTGCGAGAGACTGGCAAGCTTGAGCGTGGTGGGATCGCGGCACTAGAGCTCAGGTGCGGCGCGTTGGAGGTTGCAGTGTGTGGCGGGTTCATGCGCGGAATCCTGGTAGCAGCGGGGGGGTTTGTGGGAAGGTTTGTGGGCCTTGGTGGAGGAGACAAGCTGGTGAAGCGGGGCGAGCCCGTTGCACTGACGGAGAAAGGGCTTCGTCGGCCAGTACTGCTAGCGCGAAGCGCAGCGGACGGGTTTGGGATCTTTGACGCTGGCACTTGTTTGGTGTCAGTATGACGGGTATTCGGGTCGGATTCCTGGAGTGGAGGCGAGGACATGATGAGTTGTCGCCGAGCTGCAGCGCGACGATGTTGGCTCGCAGTGCGACGATGGAGGTGGAGGACGGAGGTCGAGGGTGGAGGGAGAGGACGTGGGCGACGAGAGCGACTTTTAGGCGGGGCTTTGGGCGAGCTCCATAGCACGTGTGCCGCACGCGAAGACGCGAGGACGCGTCCGTTTGCCGACTTTGACGAGGAAAGTGACGTGAACGTGAAGATGACGTGAACGTGAAAGTGACAGTGAAAGTGAAAAGTGAAAGTAAAAGACTTGGCGTAGATGGCACAGATCAAGGAGCAGAATGAAGACATGAGATCAAGATAAGAAGTAGGGGGTTTGGAATTCGTGTGAGAAAGAACGAGGTTGATTGAAGGAGTCTACCTGCGAGCAAAGATCTAGAAAGAAACAACAATGCTTAGAGAAAGTGAGGAGCAATTGCCTGCATGAGCTCCTTCCTGTTCACGCTCGATTGAAACCCACACCTCTACACTTACGATCTCAGTAGGAGCAGCAAATTTGAAGAGGAGATGGATAGTTTGAAATCATACTTTCCGTGGTTGCAAACTATACTGTGTGGGAGGATTTCCATCGAGAATATCCGGCAACCAGAGTAGCTTGATGCTGAAATCATTAGAAATCCCTGATCGAGGCCCCTAACGTAGTCTTCAACCTGGCAATCTCTCCTTCTTGCTCTGTGCATGAATTGGGATGACTGGTCCATGGTCTGTTGCTGATGTACAAAGCAGGAGAGGCGTTCCATGCCTTTAGGAATTTGCCAAGATGTTGAACCAGCATCTTGTACACGTCAGTTCGAAAGCCGTCTCTTTTTTCGAGCGTTGAAGGCGAAGAACTTTGGTGTTGGCTGTGCAGGCAACCATGGAAGTAAGTGGAAGTTGTTGCACGACGAGACGTCGTCTGAAGTCAGTCGAGCTTGGACCAGCTCGTTCCGAAAGGCCACGGCAATGCGACGCGTCGACGTCAGGCAACGTTTCTCTCTTTTAATTTATAAAGCCGGCGTCCAACTCGCTGCAACACTCATTCTCCAAGCATGCCCAAGACTTACAAACAACTCAAAGAGGCCTGGGTCTCGGGACACACTGGGAGCTCTGTTGCCGACGTCAATGGCGTCTCACTCGCAATGCCTGTACCGTAGACATTCCCAAACGTCAGCCAATGCCCATGTCCTAACACTGGCGACTAGTTGAGCATTCTGCTGTGGTCAGTCATACAGTCACGACTTCGACTCTTCACGCCAAACACCACAGCCGGCCTTTTTGTCGATTTCCTGCTCAATTGCGGCGCCACACTATTCGCAACCACCATCTACTCGTCCTCGCCATGGGTCTTGAACCTCCTCCTGCTCCTCCCGGCCGCTCTGTTGTACGTCCTAGAGCGGCCTCTTCCTCCGAAACGAGATGCACCACGGCCGCCGAGAAAGAATGAGCCAGAAACGCAGACCAAGCCCGATGCGCTGCCAGTCAAGCCTTTCATCACCAATTATCGTGGCGCAATGATGGTCATAACCTGTGTTGCGATACTGGCTGTGGATTTTCGCGTGTTTCCTCGACGTTTTGCCAAGGTGGAAAACTGGGGGACATCGCTCATGGACATGGGCGTTGGCTCTTTCGTCTTTACGGCTGGTGTCGTGTCTGTCCGATCTTCGCTGAAAGAAGCATCTGGTCAACGGCCAGCTCTGGTCAAGCGTCTTACAGCATCCTTTCGACACGCTCTTCCCCTCCTTGTCCTTGGTACCATTCGACTCATCTCTGTAAAGGGACTAGACTATGCCGAGCATGTTACGGAATATGGAGTTCATTGGAACTTCTTTTTTACCCTGGGCTTTCTCCCACCCTTTGCTGCTCTTTGCCAGGCAGCCTTTGACATGGTTCCTTCGTATGCAGGACTGTCTTTCGCCTTGGCTGCTACATACGAGATGGCCCTCGACTGGACATCGCTGGGTTCATTCATACTCGTCTCGCCACGAACTAATATTTTCTCCAAGAATCGAGAAGGCATCTTCTCATTCATCGGTTATCTTGCTATATTTCTCGCTGGTCAATCTCTCGGCTCGATAGCACTCCCACGCCAACCACACCTCCCCAAGAATGTTTCCTTGACTGTGAAAATCCGGCAATCAACATTGGGGAGACTGGCAGTCCTCTCCCTCTTCTGGACAGCTCTTTTCTACTTTTCAATCAGCTATTACGGTCTTCGCTTATCCGTGTCACGACGTCTCGCAAATCTTCCCTACTTCTTGTGGGTGTCTTCCTTCAACAGCTACCAAATCACCATATGCTGCGCTATAGAATCTCTTCTTTTCCCCCATCTTTACAAGGCTCCGACCAAGAGTGAAGAAGCGCAAAGAAGTAGAGACGCAACCAGCACCGTTTTGTATGCCTTCAACCGCAATGGTCTCGCGGTCTTCTTGATAGCGAATTTGCTGACAGGATTGGTCAATATCACGTTACCAACGCTTCACATGAGTGTCTTGCAGTCAATGGCTGTACTCATTGTTTATACTGCTACTGTAGCAGGCGTTGCGATTGGGCTAGAATTGTATGGAGTGTCAATTAAGCTATGAGATATCGAGAATCTAAATGAGCTTTTGAATCCATCACAATTGCATTCTGGTCGATGCGCCGTGAACTTAGCCTTAGTTCTTTACTTTGCACTCCAGATGTCCTTAAAGCCGCCGTGATACAACTAGTTCCTTACTATGTAGAAAACGCCTAAGCACGTGACAACGCGTTCTGCACAGACCACTTAGCTTTCACCTTCCCGTCCGATCACGCACCACTTTCTCCAACCAAAACCGAATATCCGACAAGAGTCAACGAAACCTTCATGTCCCTATCGAATCGAGGATGTCAACACCACAAGCCAAGCGCCGGCGGCTGAATGAAGCTGCCAAAACTCTCCAAAAGCCTTTCAAGTCCCGTTCCGTACACCAATGAGGCCTGGTCTCGGCTCTGATCCACCATCTTCAGATCCGCCGGATATTAGCACACCTTCAGCAGCGTCTATATATACAGCAGAGTTTACTCCAACCGGAAACAATGAGCAGCGGCCTCGTCAGACGGTCACTCCACACCAACTTTCCGTTGCACCGTCACTACCCAAGTCTCATGCTTCAAAGTCTCTCGTATCTCGCCCAAGCTTCTCCAAACTTTCGCATGGAGCTGTGAAGAAGTCATCGTCAAAACCGTCACTCGCACGAGAAATCATGCAGCTACGCAATGAGATACAGATGCTCACCCAAGCGCAATCACTAGCTACTTCTAGTCAAGACGAGGACCTTGTCATTTTGATCGACAAATGGCGAACAGCAAGTCGTGCAGCCGCCGAAGAGTTGTTCGGTAGTACAAGGGACAGAGTGAATCGAATGGGAGGTGTGGGGGCTTGGATGGAGCGTGAGAGAGAAGCGAAGGAACGACAGAAGAAGTGGGATCAAGAGGAATTGGATGCGCAGAGAGAAAAGCTGGAAGAAGCCAAGGAGAATGGCGAAATTTCTGAAGAGGCTTTTGATGAGTACTCTGGGGTGGAGGAGACCAAAGTTGAGGACGAGAAGGAGACGTTCAAGGGGGCAAGCGATGATGTGAGTGGTATTCTAGGCGTAATTGAGGGTTTGCTGACCAGAATAGTCTTTCACCATGGACATGATGCTTAAGACACTCAACATCGATTTGGACCTTATTGGATACAACAAAGAAGCCCAGCGGTGGGATGGATGAGGGTTCATAAAGTCGAAGCGCTCGCTTCCGTGACACGGGCTCGTGACGAGGAGACGAGCGACGGCGTGCTCACGGATTGTCCTCCAATCCAACATCTTATTGAGCCTCTCGCTACTTTGCCGACGTCCCATTCCTCCAGCTCTGTGCTTCTTCACAAGATAGCCGAGATTTGATTTTTGGTGTCATCCAACAAGATTATGATGTAAGCCACCCCTATGTAGGCTTCAACCTCGTATATCTAACTGAGAAGTCATGAAATCCCCCCCGTAGACTTATTTACGACTATGTCCGAGGACTTAATGCAAACCCACAATTTGATTTCAAACAACTCTTCACGTGACGTCATTGCTCCGCATCCAAATTCCGGCCCTTCTGCCACAACTACAAATACGTTTCGTGAGGTTTATTTGTAACTTGATCAAAGAGTTGATACAATCATTCGACGAACTAAATTTCAACATGGCATTCAGAGAGAGAACAATCCTCATTACTGGAGCCTCCATGGGCATTGGAGCCGCCATCGCCCGCCGTTTAGCTGCCGAATCCGCAACATTGATCCTTTTCGCACGATCGGACGATAAATTAAAAGCCTTGTCTAGCGAGTTGACATCGGCTCATTCTGGATTGAAGGTTCTTACCAAGTCTGTGGACGTCCAAAACCACGAGGCTCTTAGCAATGCTGTTCGTGACGTAGTTCAAGAAGTTGGATATATCGATACTCTCATCAACAATGCGGGATTAGCAGTTGGAGCCCCGAATGCCTTTCCGGAGTTGAAGATTGAGGATATCATTACCATGTCAGGGACGAATGTGAATGGCTTCATGTTCGCAACTTATGCAGTACTCAATCAAGGAAAAATGAGAGAAAGGGGCAAGGGTAAGCCATGATTATCTCCGATTGTCCTTACCTCCTATCTATGTGGTGGAGACGTCCTTGTTGAGGCCCTACTAATACCAGAAAAGGCACGATTCTTAATGTAACCAGCGTCACCGGCCTTGAACTCCCTCCCTTCTCAGGCGAGGCAGTATACCATGCCAGCAAAGCCTACCAAGAAGCCTTCACCAATTCTCTTCGTAACGAGCTTGTGGACACTGATATCAAGGTTCTCGCTCTCCGGCCTGGTGTGGTTCAAACCAATTTCCACCAGCAGCGGTATGTTCACCTTTCATTATCTCTTTCCACGGGCGAACCATGTTTGGCGACGAATATCAATCCTGACGTGCAACAGAGTCGGGTATGACAAGAAGCAACACGACGAGTTCATTGAAGGATACGAGCCGCTCATTGCAGACGACATCGCAGAAGCCGCCGTGTACATGCTGAGCCAGAAAGACCGAGTCAGCATCAAGGCTATGGATGTGGTTCCCACGGCGCAACGCAGTCTGCAAGTATTTGATCGGAACTGGAATTCTCGGAGTAAAGATAGATGAAATGCCCTTACACCGAATACACGTGTATCTTGATAGCATTATCTACTTTTGCAGCAGTGACGTAGCATTGAATTTTTCAACATCTTCCTTTTTCCTCCGGAAAGAGCTTCAAGTGCGAAAATCATGGCTGTATGGTCGGACTGCAGTGTTCCGAATATGCTCACGATGGTGACGCAGAACCAAGATGATTGGAGAGCAGCGACTATCACATTGCGGGGCAGGATTACACGCGTCTAACCCCCCGCACGCTCTCCAATCGCCACTCGAGTCCGCGATGCCTGCAGGACGAGAATAATGGAGCCAGTTAGCCGTGGGAAAGGATTGGATACTGACGGGAGGTATATAATACCCTGTTTCATTCCCTACTACGGCTGTGGTCACATTTCAGACCACTTCTCTTTGCGTTTGGTGAATATATGTGAAAGAGTTCAATATGAGTTCCGCAACGAGTATACAAGATATGCAGAACCCGTCCATAGTCATCTATGCTCCTGGAAACGCGAAACTCGAGGATAAACCAATCCCACAGATCAAAGATCCACACGACGTCCTCATTCGAATCAATTATGTCGGGGTCTGTGGCAGCGATGTACATCCCCCATTCCCATTCCCTTCCCCATATCAATATCCTTCTCAACCCGCTCCCCTGAAAAATAAAGAATAACCCCCAGGCTCTAACTGCCTACAACACAGGTCCACTTCTGGAACCACGGCGGCATAGGCAAACCCCTTCCCCCCTCAGGAATAACAATGGGCCACGAAGCCTCGGGCACAATCCTCTCCACCGGCCCCAGCGTAACCCACCTCTCCCCCAACGACCGCGTCGCCCTCGAACCCGGAGTCCCCTGCCGGCACTGTCTGTCCTGCAAAGCCGGCACGTACAACCTCTGCCGCAACATGCGCTTTGCCGCCGCGCCTGGCCCGCCTGATACACCCGGCACGCTAGCGAAATATTATGTCCTGCCTAGTGACTTTGTGTATAAGATCCCGGAACATGTGGGGCTTGACGAGGCGGTGCTGGTCGAGCCGCTCGCGGTGGCGGTGCATGCTGTGCGGTTGGGGGATGTGCGGGCGGGGGAGACGGTGGTGGTGATGGGGAGCGGGACGATAGGATTGCTGTGCGGTGCTGTAGCGCGGCAGTACGGCGCGCACCGCGTTATCCTCGTAGATGTGCTAGAGCGGAAACTAGAGTTTGCAAGGGCGTATCTGGGGTGCGAGACGTTTCTTGCCGAGACGCAGGAGTCTGCGGAGGAGAATGCTGCGGCGCTGTTGGACCGCATGGGGTTGGCGGAGGAAGGGACGGATACGTTTGGGGGGCGCGTGGACACGGTGATTGAAGCGTCTGGTGCGGCGGCGAGTATTGAGACGGGGATCCATGTGCTGCGGCCGGGGGGGAAGTACGTGCAGACGGGGCTAGGGAAGGCAAAGGTCGAGTTTCCGATTGTAGCGCTGAGCCAGAAGGAGTTGCTTGTCAGAGGGTGCTTTAGGTATGCGGCTGGGGACTATGAGTTGGCAGTTGGGTTGCTGGAGAAGAGGCTGGTGGATGTGAAGGCGTTGATCAGTTCGGTGACGCCGTTTGAGCGGGCGACGGAGGCGTGGGATAGGACGGGGAGGGGGGAGGGGATTAAGAATTTGATCGAAGGGGTGAGGGATTGAGGGGATGGAGGGTGTGAAATGGGAAGGGAAAGGTGAGTGAAGAATTTAACACTGAAGAGGTTCAAGATGAAGAAGAAATGAATAGACAAAGCAATTGAAAAAGAGGAACAGTCATATATGAACAATTTTGAGGCCAACCTAATCACTAACGTGATTCAGCTATTTCTGTTTCTTAATAACAATCTCCAGTCCAAAGAGCGAAAAACAAACCCAACCCATCTATGTTGATACCACTTAAAGGGTACGAGTTAGTAGATGGTGATCACCGAAACAACGTGTAACTTCAGATGAGTTGACTGATTGTTCATGGTGGTAATTGATTGAGGTATTGTTCTATCTGCCCGCAGCCAGCCTGCCCTCATATAGCCATGAGGCACAGGCCTCCTAGTCAGGCAGGCGTGAGGCTACAGGAACAACTACCTATATGTACGCGCATCCATGGTGTTGTGAAAGAACAGCGGGGCCCGTGCGTACGACGGCCATGTGAGACCGTGAGGCCGTGGGCGAGGCCACTGCTCACAGGTAACAACATCTCCAGTCCAAACAGCGAAACACAAACCCGACCCATCTAACCGTATAAATACTACAAAATTCCCCATACTACCATCAAACAACGCTGTAAGACTGGTGGTAAAACATCCGGAATTGCAGAACACAAAGTGCAACGGTTACCAGCCGCGGGTTCGATTCTCGCTTGAAGCACATCAACGAGGCTAAATATGTCAAACGAAAAAAAGTTTAAAATTTCGAAGGCGCAGCAATTGGGCAGAGGTGAAGGCCCGGGATGGCTTGCGATTGGGTCGCGGCGAGGCGGAGCCGGTCTCCAGATATGGTCGAGCGATCGACCAGATCTGCGAAAGAACTTTTTTTTTGTTGTTGTTGTCGTCGTTGTTGTTGTTGGTGCCGGTGTTGAGATCTGTGAGCTGTGTGGCCTCGCACGGCTGCTGATAGATATTTCCCGAGTAGGCACGTATTCTATCTATTAACAACTGACAACACACTGCGGAGTCAAGCTATAGCTACGTATACGATCTTCTCGCATACAAAACGGATGCCTAGCAACTCCATTATCCCCTCCCACTTAACAGCCTCACATAAATCTACAACACCTGCTAAACAACAACCTTTCCTTTCTTTTCCCTACAAATACTCAACTCAACTCATAACACTCTGCGTCTACACCACTTCCCGCTCCTCAGACCCCCCTCGAAAGCCCAGAGAAGCGGGAAATGAAGAATAGCTCCAGACTCGCAGAACGAAAGCGCAGTGTTTCTTTCTTCTCACATTGACCCTACACTGGGATGAAAAATACCAGGATGAGCTTTCTGCGTGTCACTTCCTTCGGGGGATTGAGGACCGAAGTATCAGTCGATCAGACAGGCACGAGTTTATTTTGACACAGAGGTTTCAAGACCTTGTGAGTATTCCGAAGTAGTTTTCCACTTGAGTCAGAGTATGGGTGCATTCGATTGTTTAGAATAGCTCTCGAGCGTTTCTAGTTTTCTGCGTTCTGGCTTGTGGGGTTTACTTGGCTTGTAGGATGGATGCTTGATCTGATGGATACGCATGCGTGTACACCAGGTACTGACTGCATACGTAAACGCACCTCTACCATCTACACCTTCAAAGTTCCGAACTTCCCACATCGCACCCCTCACAGCAAACCTCCCACAGCAGACCTCTCCAACCCCCAACCCCAATTCCAAACCACGCCTCACTCTCTCACGCCTGACGCCTCAATCCACACCCCCCTCCCTCTCGTTGCCGAGTTCCGAAATCGCAAGCCCTCTCAACGCGCTGCAGCCGCAAACGGGCCGACAGCTTTCCCTCCCCCTTCCCCTCCCACGCACGCCCGCATGCACGTCTGCACGCATATATGCATGCCATGCAAGGTAAACGCAAGTGCGTCCGATCCAGACGCCCATGCAAGACAGCTTCCACCCACCACCCGTGTGCCCAGCTTATCACATCAACGGCATGCTGACAGTCTGCTACCTATGCCCAACGGGCTCCACAGCCGGCGAGCAGGCTAAAGCAAGCCATTCTGCATGGCTGGACGGAAACCGCTACGCGATCGGAACTTAGCGGTCGTGTAGGTAATGTCTGCCAGCCTCCAGGCGAGTGTTGGGTATCCGGTGGTATTGCGGTGTATTGGATCAAGTTTATGTGCGGGCGTGGGGTTGTGGCTTGACGAGGTAGGGGAGGGAGGTTGGTATATCACTATATCTTCGGAAGCAAGCACGGGCAATGGCTTAAGCTGGGTATGCTATCCTATCGTTTGAATGCAGTAGGATGGGGTGTTCATGCTCCTTTCTCGCTTGGATGTATTTCTTTCAAGTGGTGGTTTTTGGTCATTGTGATGGGCTTCCGCGGCTCGGATCTCCCAATGTGGTAATATTGGCACGTGGACGTTGCTGATCTTGAGGTACGCTTAAGGTTGACGCCGCGTTCATATCCCTGTTGTAGGTGTAGGTGTAGGTGAAGGTCGATGACGTATGTGGTCGTATCGACCTACTGCTTGCTATCTCTCGCTATCTCGATTGATCGTTTAAGCGCAGCGATCTTCCTCAGGTACTGCGAACCAAGTATCTAGTTTGATGAGGAGAGTTTAATGCACATGCGCTGCAGTCAGGGTTGTCCTACGGAGCGAACGGTCGTAAATGGGTAGTCACTTCCGCGGCAGCTGTCATCACGATGGCCTACATACCTGTGTTGACTTGGACCCTGAGTATGTTCGCACCTCTCTTTGTAATCCCCAACAACTCAGCTGAAAAAGGTAATAGCGGGATATTCCCGAGGTTCGCAAAGTTTATTTCGAGTGTCTAGTTCATAACGGGGGAGTGACGGGAGCCCGTTGAGTTGGAGGTGGCGAATCACTAGGGTTTCCACGTGGTGGCTTGCGGGAGTCGGAGTGATCAAAGCGAGTCAGCTCAGCTCCGTCGTGATGTTGAGCGTCGCTAAAGAGTGCCACAACCACAATTGACGAGTGAGCTATCACCCAACAGAACGGCAAACTTACTAAATGTAAGCAGCTCAAGTGTGGTTCGTTTGCGGATGAGTATGGTTTGTCCGCGGCTTAGCAACGTGTGTTTGCCGACTTTCCCCAGATTTGGGTTTCTGGGCTTCCAGGAGATCGAGCTGCCACGCATTGCGAGCGGCTCAGTAGTGTGTGCTATTGTTATCGGATCAGATGAATTAGTATTGAGAGATGGAATGTATTCCGCTGTCCTCAGTGCTGTACTCCGAAAGTTTGACGAAAATAACATGCTTGGTCGTAACATTCATCCGTTGTTCAGTCGTTGGAAGCGAACGGGCTCGATATGGTAAAACTTGACCTGATAGTAGGTTGGAGTGCAGTAGTATCTCTTTGGTTGTGGAGAGATACTAAGATGGGGTTTAAGGACACAAAATCCACTGCAACCGTAAACGCATCTTGAGCAGTGTCCGATTGCACCAAACCCATCCAATCTGTTATCGAGGCGATTGCCCCACACTTTTTGATATCATGGAGCCTACACGATGTCTACGAATGGAATATGACGATGGTTGGGATAAATTCATCCTTCAAGATTGCTTGTCCTCTGATCTCGATCGCGACACGGATTGCGTATGCCCGATATCCAGTCACCAAGCGACTCGCAGGTTGTCTTAGTATCCAGGAGAGGTTAGGTAGTTGTAGATCCCAAACACCATGCGGCTCGGTTGCCAGCAACTGCAATACCTATCACATTCTGAGTTTATCTCCAGCCATCCACATTTATGCCGAGCTGTCGTGTTGCTGCATGACCACTAAGAATTGGTTACGTCAGGTTGTTGATCCCTCGAGATGAAATGTAGATGAGGAAGGTGTTAGCCTTGACGACTCATGATAGGCCGGCTTCATTCTTCCTGAGCTCGGTTGCAACCCCCGAGCCGCATCGTGTACGGGGTACGGAGCTGTCCCAGACAGTAGAAAATCATCCTGATCCATGGAGCACATCAAACAACAGCATGACATGGGTAGATCCCGCACCATGTGTGACCGATGGGCCGATTCAACAGCATCGAGTTCGGTCCGAATTGGTACGCTAGAATGCCGCTAGAATAGAAGTATGCGGTCAGCCGGATCTGGCAATCAGTGGTGGTTGAATCTGGATCGACCTTCCACGTGTTGTAGGTATAATTATTACCATTAGCTCTGTTGCCACGGGCTCAAACATTAGGTTCCCGTGCCTCCACAATGGGGGGCCTCTCTCCAAGGGGCCGTCGAGAACATGATGTTTTGGAACTAAAATCTCTAGTCCACGATGGAGACGAGGGCTAATGGGCTGAAGGGTCCAAATGACCCACAGCGGCTGTAAATAAGATGTATCAAATGCAAGCTCCATGGAGACAATGTGCTGACGGAGGGCCAATGCAGGAACACGTTACACAGCAAGCGCAGGAGTAGCGTCTTCGAATTGCTCTAACGTAAGACTCGGGTCAAGTGGGTACTTCACGAGGGCCCTGAAGCCAGGAGAGCACCTCTCCCAGGGTTCACTTGAATTTAAGTGCAGTAGTTGATTGCAATGTGATTCGTGGGCCGAATACGTCCCGGCGCCACGCTCCTCATCCAATTCCAAGAATGTAGTCTCATCTTCAACAGGCCTGGGGCATTACTGGACAACCAGGGATCAGGAGAGATCATGCTGAGAAATGCAGCGTAAGACGGAAGTTTTCTATAAGGCTGTTGGAGCCTGATCTTGGCGGGACCACGATGGCCGTTTGAAGCCGAAATACTACCATCATAATCCTACTCTGCACGGGTGAGGAGCGGTGAGGATGTCTAGCTACAAGAGGTCATGTAGTCCTAAAGATGGCCAAACATTGGTGACCACGAGGCGTGCAGATGAGGCTCGCCAGACCTACTCCAAAGGGCTGTCATTGGTCTAGGATGCGCCCCGTCTCCATCACCAGATGACGAATCCATGTCGAATCGCTGCCCCCCGCGGGTTTGGTCAGGGCATTTCGCTCTGGTGAATTATTGGAGAATCGCCACGGAGTGATGATGCGTAGAATTGTGTGCGAGGTGCATGAACGGGTTGGGTCGGAGGAGGATCAGGATGCGACGCCACCATTCAACGTCGGAAGCCGGTAGGGCAGTCGGTTGTGCCTTCCGAGTACGGCGCAGGCTTGGCGGGCGTGAGCGCTGGGCAATGCAGCGGCCGCCCAACACAATATCACACCAGCATCGAGACATGTAGATGACCAATTGTACATTTGTGACTCCTTCGCAGTCGACAACATTTGGGGATTGCTTTCTTCAGCCTTGGACGGGCCCAGGGGCAGCACAGTGAGGCGGCGGCGCGTGCGAGGTGACACACCAAGTGGGATGGGCGATCTGGTCAATTCACGTCGACGTGCTGCAAAATACGGCCATGTGAAGGTCAAAAGCCGCTTTCAGTCACGACGTGGGATATCGAGCAGCTGCAGGGTCCAATGAAACGGCCCCTGGTGCAGTAGAGAAGCCATCTGCCGCAACGGGCATAACAGTACAGGGAAGGTTGGCCAGTGACGAGGCCGGCTGTCACCAATTGAGCACTCCGGTCTTCGGAAAACAGTCACGAGGGCAGCTCGAGCACTGTTTCGAAGGACATTACACTTGTTGGCCCGGACGCGAGCTGGGCATACCTAATCGTAGGTACTAGGTACAGGAGGCATGAGATGGAGTCTGGACGTCGGGTTGAGCACCACAAGCTGTGTTCTCGGCTCGTCGCAAAAAGCATGGCGCAGACACCGTCACCCACAAATCCTGACTCCATGCAGGTCAGCAGAATCTTTTGTTACCCCAGACCCAGAGTGACTGGTCGCGGGGTGGGCTTAGATATGCTCGATACTGATCACTCTAATCCAACGTGCATCGGCAGTCGTCAGTCGTTAGTAGCAGTGGGGAGGTGAGGCTCTTGGTGGAACTGATCTGGAGCTGATCGCGGGCAGAGTAATAGCCTGGGCAATATAGCGATCTCGTCGATGAGCCCAAGGCCGAGTGTTGATTGAGTACGTACCGCAGGCTAATAGCAACGGCGGCTGGTTTGCTCAGGGCGTGTGTAAGAGCACGCCAACGGCGAAGCCCATCGAGCCAAACAGCCGAGAGTAGCCCGGCCGTGGTAGATGCATTGTGCCGAGCTGGCCGGGGGTGCAAAGACGAAACCCAGTCGACATGTCGTCCTGAGACAGCCAGTAGCCAACGGCGATGCACTACCAGACGCACATTACGCGATGTACGGGATGCTCTAATGAGCACGCCGGTCGGGGCCTGCAAATTGGGCTTGCTGCACCCAAGACGGCTTCGATGAGCACCCAAAGCAGTAATTACCCACAGCTCTCCAACGTCGTCACCGCTGAGCGCGTGCGGCGGTACCTCGACAACGGGGGTCGGACAGCAGGTGGCGCTGGCCAGAGGACTGCCGGCTGCGGGCGAGTGAGGGCAGGCTCGGAGTGAAAGAAGCCACACGAGGGCAACTGTGGTAGCGGCCATTCCTCGGATATGGGCTGGGGGAACGCGCGCCACAGGAGACGGAGAAAGGAGATCCATCAGCAAGAGGACGGCGACACTACGTGTGCTTCTAGAAGACGCGGAATGGTTGCACGGTGAGGGCGAGCGGACGCCGGGGATGGCTGGTCGAGGACGGCGCAGCGTGACAGTGAATTGGCCGGCTCTAAGAGCAGCGTACCAGCGATGGGCGTGGCCGTGCTTCCTTGCCTCGGCCGGTGGCTCCGTGCTCGATGATGGAGACATGTCAAGGTTGGGCCATAAAGGCAGTGTTCCGGGCGCGCGCTGCATCTCCAGAGCTCGACTCCCAAACGCCGTCCCGCCGCTGCCAGCTCCCACCCGCCGCCGCATAATCCTCTCGTCGCCATCATCGATCGCCTGGCATCGTCAGAGTTACCTCGCGGCATTCGACGCAACAAGCACAGTAGCGCCCGTCCGTGATTGGCCGCCGCAGCCCCCCAGCGCGCAGGGTTGCTCGAAGCGTGCCCAGAAACAGCGACCGCCCGTCCGTCGTCTGCCATTCCCACTCGTCACCGCTTCGCACGCTGCGGGCGAGCTTATAGCCTGCCAGGCCCCGGGAATCCACCCGTCTGTACTGCGCTGTCCTGTGCCGGAGACTGCATTCCACTCTGTATTCTTGTGCCCGCCGTCCCAGCGCCAGCTTCACCACTGCTGCGCTGCGCTGCCCGTCCCCGCATTCCTGACTACTGCTGGGTCGAGTCCAGCACCACCCGCCACACACGTCCGTGCTGCCAGCCTGTGCTCAGCGCGGCCATCCCACCAAAAAACACCAATTTCAGGCCCGCTCGCTTTGTTCCCTCTCACCACCACCACCACCACCACCGCCGTGACGCTGGATTCCCACGAGACTACGCCGCCGCCCCTCTCCCACTCGCCCCGCGAATCCACCGCCGCGAGCACGCCCATCAGCACCCCCGTCCAGCACGCCGTCTCGCCGCACTTTGGCCGTGCCACCAAGCACCCGTCCTCGTCCTCTTCTGTTTCCTGGCAGCGCCAGCCCCACGAGCTTGTGGCCCGCCGCCTGCCCGACCTAGACCTCCTTTTCGAGGACACGGGCGACTGCAGCTTTCCCCTGTTTCCAGAGAGCGAGCAGCACTTTCTCCCCTCGCCCGCCATGGCGCAGGCCGCTTCGCCCATCGACATCCAGACGCCCCCGCGCTATGGCTCGAATTCCCCGCAGAACCAGACGTCCGCGCTGACCTCCGCACTCCGCGAGGCAGAGGCACAAGCACACCCAGAGCTCAATTCAAGTTCAAATCATCTGACGCCAAATGGCTTCGACTTCTCCAACACCCGGCCAGGCATGGGCGACCGCAACGGCTCCATCAGCATGCTCGGCTCCTCCTTCTACGGCAACAGCGGCGCCCGGCCCATTTCCGTCAAAGACCGTCCGCGGCGAGAGAGCAATAACATGGGCAGCTTCGCCGGCGGCATGAGCTGGGGCGGGGTTTCGGTCGGATCCTGGATCCGCGATGAGTAAGTATCACCAAGTCTGACCATGGTTTGGCCAGAACACGACCAGACACAAGCAGTGCTAATGCAGTGTGCGCAGCATCATGATGACAGGCACCTCGCCTGCACCATTTGTCAACCAGTCGCCTTCCTTCCACTCCTCCTCGTATCTCCCCAAGATGGAAGCCGCTTTCATGAAGGACTTCACCTGCTGCGGCCTTACCCTAGCCTCGCTCCATGACCTTCTCCAGCATTTCGAGGAAACCCACGCCAACGCTCCCGCTGCACGCCCCTCACACTCGGCCCAGGGCGGACTTCCCATGACCTCGGCTGGTCAACCCACCATCGCCCCAGGACAGACACAAGGTGAACCTGCAATGAACACCCAGTTCGGCTTTCAGCCACGCTCAGGCTCAATGAGCGGTCCTCGACAGCGACTTGGTTCCATCAGCCGTTCCAACTTGTCCACCGTTCAAGACGTCGATTCGCTCGAAGACATGGACATGGACGACATCAACTTCGACACTCTTGGCCCGATTGAAGAGACACCAGTTCAGTTCCCTGTGCAGCAGACCCAGTTCAACCAGAACCAGAACCAACTGCCACAGCTCAACGTCAACCTCGCCAACACTATGCAAAATCACCAGGGTCTTCGAACTTCAACACCATCTACTCCATCAGCATCACAACAGTTCAACCTGCAAAACAACCCCACTGTTTCTTCAGTCAACACGCCCACGCTCGGCACTATCCCCATGCAGAATACCCACAATTTGACTTCTCCCGAGTCATCACATCCCGGCACACCAGCTGAGCTCGATATGGATTTCAACAACTTCAATCCTATGATGGGCATGGATATGGGTATGGGCATGAATATGAACATGAACATGGGCAATGGCAACTTTGGCATGGGGGCTTTCGACAACAATGGAACAATTGACCAGCCCGGAAAGCGTCTTTTCAGCAAGCAAGGCGCTGGTCTCAGCCAAGCACAATTACAAGCAGCGCTCAAGAACTACCAGCTCGGAGGCAACGATCAGAGCGAGCTCGCAAGGAGATTACGAGAACAGCAGCTCCTCAACGGTGCAAGCATACCACAATTCCCCTTCCCCGAGGAAGTCAAGCCATTCAGGTGTCCCGTCATTGGATGCGAGAAGGCGTACAAGAATCAGAATGGTCTAAAGTACCACAAGCAGCATGGACATCAAAATCAAGAGTTGCTCAAGAACGACGACGGCACATTCTCCATTGTTGATCCCCTGACCTCGATCCCATATCCTGGAACTGTGGGTATGGAGAAGGAGAAGCCCTACCGCTGTGAGGTCTGTGGCAAGCGCTACAAGAACCTCAACGGTCTCAAATACCATCGCTCGCACGCTCCACATTGCAACCCAGAATTGGCTCTACAAAAACTTGGGCTCACTGGCAACCTCCAAAACCTGCAGAACATGCAGAATGCGAATGTTGCTGGTGCTGGCATGGGCGGTATTGATCCGTCCATGTTCTAAACACCAGTTTGGCGGGTTTACCTTCTGGGGTGGCTTGGTTCGAGCAAAGTTGCTCACTATCCTATCTAATAATCCGTGGTTGATCACCACGTCTTTTCACCTATAGACCTGGCTCTTTCGACATGTCCCGATTTCTGAAACTTTCAATTCGAAAAGTTACGAATCATTTCCAGCATCTTGTCCTTGCATTCAGTTCTGGCGTTTCTTGGATTTGGAGAACTCAGCACGCATCTTCTACCAAGACATGCAGTCATGAATTCTTGGATACGGTGTCGTTTCGCTTCCTGTACATCTCTTGAGAAGTGCATCTTCTTTGACCGGCCAAGCGCACGGTCCGACGACGTGATGCATTAGAGGTGTCGTTCGCGGCAGTCTCCTTGTTTGTTTTTACTGCGGAATATCCCCGGGTTGACATCGTTACAAAATCAGCAATCGATCAGCAATCGTTAGACTTGGGAATCGTTTGGCGTTTGTTAGGTAAACAAATAAAAGTTAGTCAATCGGGTTGTGCTTATATGCTAGCCTTCTATATACAACATGGGTGGTTTTTTGGATTTTGCAGGGAAATGATCTGATAGACTCTGGGGATTCACTTGAGAGTCTCCCGACTTACTCGGGAGATTGATTGTCCCGTAATACTACACTCTTCGAAATCTGGCAGTCCATCAATTCTTTCTCCACAATGTGGCAATCTGACCAATGCATGCGATGGCACGTTACGGATCGGAATTCCATCCGGTTGTTCTGGAAGCACTATTAACAATCATTGACTACGTCGTAGTCAAGTATTACGCCCCTACAATTCCAGCTTTGGACTCATCATAGCGACTATTAAGCACCATCAGACCAACTACAGACACATCTCAAACAAACAAACACACTAATCGCAATCCAGACAACAATAGTCTGTCCACGTCTCCCACCTACATACGTCCGGCAGTCCCCAAGGCTCAATTCTACACAGGCAACGTACGTGCCGTCATGCTCGCCACTGGCTCTTAAGCCATGGCGCGTTCCCGCCAGCCACGTGTTTGGATGGATGATGCGCGTCTCGCCCCTGCATCCGCTGACGCTTTTTGGCCGCGACGGGGGCCGCCACTGGCCGCGTCTCGTGCTGATGTTTGGGCGGTTGTTGCTCGCGCGTGGCGCTTGGCCGCGGTGCCTTGCAGGTTTGAACTTTGGTGGGCGGGTTAGCTACGGAGGGGAGGGGGATCACGCGCTGATGCTGTCTGTCAGGTGGGTGTGGATGGGTGTGTGGGCAATGGGCAATGGGTGTCTGGGGCGCTTGTTGGGCGTTGGGGACATGGGAAGTGCAGATTCTTTGCTTGAGCGGCTTGGGGTGCTGATTCGTTGGGGTGAAGGGTCCCGTGTCTTGTGGCTCTTGAACTGAACGCGACTGCACGGAACGGAACTGCTGGAGACATGTGGGCGTGATGGTGGGTTAGCGGTGGGTCTGAGCCTGGGCAGAGTATGGTATGCCTTGGCTTGGCGGCGTTGAGACACGTCTGACGGGATGAGATGAGATGGGATGGGGCATGGCAGATGGGTTTTCCTTCGCCGAGCTGTGGCTGGGCTGGATGCACTTCTGCCGGGGCCCGCAGAGGCCGCAGAGAGCAGAGCCGCATCGCACTAGGTAAGTAAATAAGTGGGCCGACAGTCTTGCTGGCTTGCTGGCTGGCTTGCTGGCCCGAGGATATGCTCGAGTCAACGTGCGTCTACTACATGCACATGTTCGTCGGTAGTAGTTCCATTGACAAAGAAAGCCACACTTCACATGCCATGACATGCCCGCAGTTCAATTCCCATCCCATCCCATCTCGTCCGCCCACGCCGCCCATGCCACCAATCATCCCGCTAAACGTGTGTCTGCGTCCAACGTCCGTGTCAACCTAATTACCTGCCCTACATTCGTAGTACCCACCTAGCACTCTAGCACGACGCATGGAATGCTTCGATCCTGCTTCTACGGGACTGTCAGTGCGCTCCCACCTCGATCACAAGCGTCCGTAGTCTCTGCGCAGCCGTGTCCAAAGCAGCATGGTGCCCTGCTGTCGGAGGAGCGGTGAGGCGCTGGCTGGTTGGCGTTGGGCGCGCGGTTTCGCAAGGTACAGACACATGTAGTAAGTGCTTAAGTAGGTAGGTAATGGAAACGATGCTGGTCCACTACTTTGGTTTTGCGGCTTGGCGTTGCGACCTAAGATACCAAGGCTACGGACTTGTAGGGGCGGCGGATGGAGGAATTGTGGGCGATGTGGTATGTGCTATGGGCATGTGTGTGGTGTTGGGAAATTTTGTCGGGATTTGCCAGGGCAGTTTGGGGTGTGTTCGGAGCGATGGCTGCGGTGGGGTGTGATTGGTGGGTTTGTTGGGTAGGGAATGGTGCAGGGGGGAGGTTGACGGAGGACGCCGTGGTAGCGGTGACATTTCCGGGAAGAAGTTTGATGTTGAGACTTTGGTGCTTTTTGGATACCTTTTAGATGTTGTTGTGAGGATGTTTTTTAGTGAGCGCGAAGAGTAAAGAGGGAATTTCTTTCGATGGGGATGAGGAGCTTGAGCAAGCACCAAACCCATGTTCACCCCAGGATGCGGAACACATGCGGCCTCGGTAACGGCTATCTCATCGTCGTCGCTTCAACCTCACTCCATCGATTCCATGTCCCCCTTTCCATCTGGTGTTTCCTAGTCCTGCTCACTTCTGTCTACCTTTGCGTGTTCTGAAATCCTCTTGCGAAGTCTAGCAAGATTCATTGGCCACAAAGCTGCAGCCTCGCTCTGCTGACAACCTCCTCCATCTCACGCAGCTCTACACAAACCTCAAACACCACATTTCTATCTACCTATCCATCTACTTACCCAGCATACCTCACTTTCTCCTCCCCCTCCTAGACCCTAATCCCCTCCTCACCTGAACACCATTCCTAACCCAACGCACCATGTCGCCCCTCCAAAAAGAACCAGATCACCACCCCGTCCCCCGGTCCCCAGCTCCCTGGACCCTAAGCGCAGAATCCTATCTCCTGTTCTTGAAACTAAAGGATTTGCCAAAGGGCATATATGATCCGCTTGAGGAGGCCTGGGGGAATGAAGAGCTGGGCGTGTTTAAAGGGGGTTTGGGTGCGGTGATGATTGTGAGGTATACGGGGACGCCTGTTGGTATGTGTTTTGTGTTCTTTTGAATGTGCTTTTGATGTTGGGTTTCTATGGGTGGTGTGTGGTGAGGGTAAAGAAGAGAGATGGCGATTCTGATTTTAGGTTTGAAGAAGTTGTTTCGAGTTTTAGGGGGTGAAAGAGTTTAGGAGATGAATGCTTCAAGGGTCGCGTTTGACCTCTATGAGTTATTTTCTCTTCGAGAAGATAGTTTCATTATTCACTTTATTACTTTATTTTTCATTTTCAACTCATTTCGGATTTTTCAACTTTCGTCATTTTTAAATCCTTCTTCTACCTGGCCTGCTTTTCAATCCCCCTTCATGTTCGACCTACTGCAAAGACTCTGTCATCATTCCAATATGCCTTGTTCCCTTTCCCTCTGCCTCACACATCTTCCATCTAACAACACACCCAGGATCATACGACGAGCTCATGATCATCCCTGGCAACTTCACCGTCCCCCAACCCACCAACGGCCCCCCTAAGATCCCTAAAAAGGCCCTCCGCATCGCAAGAATCTATGTCTCTCAACGCACAACCACCTACAACGGCCGCCTAAACTGGAACATACCCAAACACCTCGCGCGTTTCTCATTCTCCGCACCACCAACCCCGAAAGGCTCTTCGCCCCCACTCTCCCTCGACGTCAAGGTCTTCCCACCTGGAAGTAAAGACGGATATGGTACGCCCCCATTCTTCGCATGCACGCTCACCCCATGGCGCTGGATGCCGAGTATCCCCATAAACACGAAATGGGTCCCCATCAGCATGGCGCAGGTGCAGCCCCCGATCCCCGAACCGGCGGGCCACAAGGCTGCCGTGAAAGACGTTATTGACAGGGACATTGATGAATATGATATCGATCCGAAGCTGGAGGAGAGTCTATGTGTAGGTACGGAAAGGTGGTGTGCGTTTGATATTGAAGGGAAGGTGCCGCGGGCGAGGGGGTGCTGGGTGAGCATGGGAGAGACCAGTGCAGATGTGGCTGAGGGAGAGAAGTATTTTCCGCAAGGACTAAGGCCGTGGAGTGTGGGCGGGTGGATGGAGGATGCCGTGTTGGAGATTACGGACCCGTTGGAGTGGAAGTTGTGAGGAGAACAATATCGATGTCTCAGTAACGTGCGCTCACGACGGTGTGCCCACAACAAAGGAGGGTTAGCCCTAGTTTGGTTTCGTGTTCAGCGTTGCGAGAGAAGTGAACACTCGATATATATTCACGATGATGAGTCGATAGTCCAACACACAATCTATTCAGTCTTGAGACTACAGCCCACCTGCGGACTCATGGTTGCTATAGAAATTGCGTGACTTAGGATAAATACAAAAGAACAGTACTTTGATCTACGGAATAATAGTCTACTCCAAGAAAGGACAATCTACTTCTTGGTGAACGAAGAATGTCGGACTACACAGTTTCACGTGCGTCGGCCTTGTTCGGAACCTTTCCGAGAATGCTGGGGGCCACTTGGCGCTCACGTCGAGCAAGGAGCATTAATCTACACAGTGTCCCTCCGCTCCCTCATGCCAGAACCACGACAGAAAACCCCAAAAAGATGACGCAGACAAACGTGTCCTGGGATACCCTCGGGCCATTTCTCGTCTGGCAGTTTCTCATCCCCTTGGTATGTAACCAACCTCCCTTTGACGTGTAGCATCCATACATGCATGTATAACAACAACCAACTAACTCGACGCGACACAGGCAGCAGGATGGACGCAATCCGTCCTCTACGGCATCTTCATCCGCGCAGGCGATCCAAAACCCCAAGTGGGCTCCCCCCGCTTCGTCAAGCACCGCCGCCACATCCTCATCGCCATCTACGCCGCCTACTTCGCCTTCACCATCTACGAAGTCGACTTCAACCTGCAGCGCTCGAGCAACGCGTACAACGACCTCGGCGTCCCCATCGACGTGGACGAAAGCGGTCTCAACTCGCGCTTCAGGCGCCTCACGATTCGATTCCATCCCGACAAGGTGGGGCCGAATGTCGACCGCGACAAGGCGAACGACTACTATGTGCACTTGAAGACGGCGAGGGATATCATTCTCGATCCTGCGAAGCGGTTTGCGTATGATCGGTTTGGGCCCGAGATCTTTGCGCAGTGCCGCGGTTGCCTTACGGTCAAGGAGTACACGGATAGCGCGTTGATCACGGCCGGCACGACGTACGGCGCGCTGTTGATTCTGCTGATTGGCGCGAACGCGCTGGGCTTCTTCAAGGACGGGTCGTACTGGCGCTATCTCGGGCTGCTTGCCATCGCGACGTTCGAGTTGCGCACGGCGGTGCGCCCGGATCATCCTACTTTCTTGGCCAAGTACTTGAACCCGTTCATTACGTCCATGAGGCTCCGGCCGGCGTATCTGCCCTTCCAGGTCATCGCCATTATCAAAAAAGCTTCCATCTCTCTAGCCCAGTTTCTAGGCCTCCTAATGCCGCTGTATCGCGCCGATCCGCAGAACCCAGCAAAGTCGAGCGGTGACACGGAGATGGCGCGGCACCAGCAGATGGATCGGCTCAGTCAATTTGTCGCAGAGTCGAATAAGGATGCGGACCGATTATTGGAGCTGGAGAGCATTCCGTATAGGGAAAATGAGCAGGCGAAGAGCGAGTTGAGGGAGGCGTTGAAGAAGTATATGGTGCAGAATGTGGTGCATCAGGAGAAGGAGGTCAGGAATGCGATTGGGCAGAGTATGGCGCGGAGGAGGCCTGGTGTACCGCATGGCGCACTGGGAAGAAAATAGTATTAGATGTCCTTTGCAGATACATTGAAATCAACGGCCTCAATTGCAATGCTTGTTTCAAATGTGCATAATGTGTTACGAAAGCATACGCGCGATTTTCGCATTCACGATTCTAGAAGGCGACATGAAATCCTCACCAAAAGCATCCACATAGATCAACAGAAAGAAAACTTGATACATTAATCATTAGATGAATCAACCCCACAAACCCTAAACTCCCTCTTGTCAATCAGGAAAAGTCGAAAATAGAATAAGCACGTCCTTGGTGCTAGAAAAAGAGACCGGCTTCCTCTGTGTTCGTACCAAAGCTACTTACATATCTGTTTCCTTCTTACTACAGCATAGAAGCATAATGAAGCCTACAGGACCTTGATCCTCTTTTAGATGTGCATCTAATTATCAAAAAGGTGATAGGCTTCATCTGATGTTTTCGTACGTCTAAGAGTCCGTACAGGAAACGTACTGAAATGCTACCGTCCAGCTTCTTCCAGGGTATACCCAATCACAGTCTAGAACAAGAGGAACGAAAATGACATCGTCGACCTGACCCACAAGATTGTGATTCGCACAAATTCCTCAGATCGATGGTCCTTACTACTCCGATTCTGGAGGCGGTCGCGCACCCCCAATGTCCGTATCAGGTGCAGGCAAGTCATTTCTTACTGCATCTTCATCAAAATTGAAGGAAGCTAGATCGTCGTCGTTGAGAAAGCTTTCTTGGCGAAGAGGGCCAGAGGTTTGGGGTGCTGGATGGATCAGAATGAAGTGACAGATTAGAAGTAGAAGTTGTCTTACGAGTATCCTCCAATGTGCGGGGGAAGCCGCTGATGGGAAAGCCAGCGTGTAGTTTGGGCTTGGATGGATCGTCGACTAGATGGATACTAAAGTAAAGGAGAATCAAGCAGGAGAACTCGTGAGTCCTGGCATGGGTTATATCCAAACCCAAAAGTATTGACAAGAAAGCTCTCTAAACTGTACCATCCAATAAACGAACAGTCCGACTGCCCCATCTCTAGCAATGGTAAATTCAGAAGACATCAACACAGGTGCAAACACAAAACAACATCCAGGAATTTCGTAACAAGAAAAATCACATCTCTATTGGGTATAATTCTCCATACTTTTCATCAAGGAGATTTTCATCCAAAACTCTCACTCCCTCCACCTTTCCAATTCAGACAGAGCCAGGAAAAAGCTCGTATGCGCTCGCTCTCTTTGACGCCAAGGCGTCGGGGTATCAAGGTCTACAGTGTATACGTAAACGCAAAGGAGAAGGAGAAGGAGCGTATCGGCAAGCCGACACACCGCAGCAGCGCACACAGGCGCGCAAATTCGCAAACCACTGCGCCCAGCGCTCGCTCATATTCTCTCTCAAACGAAGCAGCCGAATTCATCTAAGCCTGCGTATTGTTGGACTGGGGCATGAGCTCCTCGTCCTGGCGCTTCTTCTCCTTGAACGAGCCGTCGGAAGAACGGGCCTCCTCGTCCGAGGACACCATGTCGAACTCGCGGTTATAGCGCTCGATCTCTGTGGGGTCCATCTGCGGGAGCTCCTTGGCGGCGAGGACGTAGGATTTGTTTTCGAGGAAGCCCTTTGCGAAGATGAGGTCGATTTCCTCGAGGGAGCGGCCCGAGGTCTCGGGGTAGAGGAAGTAGATGATGGGGATGAAGCAGGCGTTGAGCGCGGCGAAGAGGAGGTAGGTTCCCCAGCCGATGGAGGAGATCAGTACAGGGGTGACTAGGGAGAGAGTCAGTGGGTGAACGTGGGTGTTGTTGAAGTGTGCAACTTACTCATGACAATGAAGAAATTCCAGAGCCAGTTGTTGATGGTGGAGAAGGCGTTGGCCTTCTGGCGGGTCTTTAGAGGGTTGATCTCAGCGGGGTACAACCAGGGCAAAGGCAACCAAGTAGCTCCGAAGAAGGCAATGTATGTGAAGAGACCGACAGCGGCGCCCTTGGCAGGCCCATCGGTTCCAGGGATCAAACAAGCGAATGTAAGAATCATGGAAAGCATTTGTCCAATGGTACCGGCAATATAAAGCTTGCGGCGGCCGACACGCTCAATCAAAAGCCAAGAGGTCGTTGCGAAAATGGCATAGACAACCATGTTGACGCCGCCCAAGAGGAGCGAAAGGTTGTGGTCAGCGCCAAGTGCCTCCGCGCAAAGAATGGGAAAGTAATAGATGACGGCGTTGCAGCCAGAAAGCTGCTGCATCATCTGCGACGAGGCACCGAGAAGCATACGGCGGAAGTGCTGAGACTTTCCATTGGTGAAGAGAGACTTGGTTGCGACCTTGCCGCCTCCACCAGCTGCGCGAATGGCCTCCTTGATTATACCAATCTGGGTGAGCACCTCGGGATCGTCGCGTCGAAGTCCATCTAGGCCGGCGAGAACTGTAGCGGCCTCTTCTTCGTGGTGATGGGTGAGCAGCCAGCGAGGAGACTCGGGCAAACCAATCATCATGATGATAACAATGATGGCGAAAACACACTGGAAAGCAATGGGGAATCGCCAAGTGAAGTCATCAGGTCCGTACAAGCAGCCATAGTCGATCCAGTACGCAATTAGAGTACCGATAGCAACCATGCTGCCTTCGATGCAGATGACTTTGCCGCGATTCTTTGCCTTGGAGCATCTGCAAGCGGGTTAGTGTCGGCGATACTTATTCGGAGGATCGTCATAACGTACTCTGCCTGATAGGTCGGGATCGTCGAGGTATTGATGCCGTTACCAACCCCAGTGACGCATCGGCCAACAATGAACTGGGCAGTTGCGCCGCTTCCAACCGGTACAGCAGCGACCTGGATGATGACACCGAGGATCATGACGATGGCGCCGAGGAAAATCGACTTGCGGCGACCAAGCTTGTCACCAAACTTGAAGATGAAGCAAGCACCCAGGAAGCAACCGACGGCGTAGATGGAGACGACGAAACCTTCATACGTGCTGTCGCCATCGACTTCGGGGAAAGCAGTTTTGAAAGCAGGGGCGGAGATGATGCCGCTCATGACACCCTGATCATAACCAAAGAGTAAGAAGTCAGTGACTGCAACAGCGGTGACCAGCATTTGCAGGACCCTGCCAGAGGTCCCCCAATAGGTCGGGATACCAGAGTCATTGTCTTTCATTCGTGGTGCCATGGTGAAGGGAGAAAGACTGCGGAGGAGAGATACTGGGGAATAGTTTGGCGGGGAGAGAAAGGGTTCACATCTTTATATGATCAACCTTGCTCAACCCTGTTCACAGGTGGAGGGACGTCGGCAAAAACGTGGTGTTAACCATCGGCCTTTGATCCACATATTCTGGCACTACATGCCTTCGTCTGACGCGCGTGGAGTAGACTAGATAACGATTTTTCCAGTATCTCGGGCTTGGCTGGTGTTGCAATGCAACATGATGCGCTGACGGGTGAGGCGTTGATAATATGTGGAGATCAGGCGAACCCAACAGGGGGCGGTGGTGGAGCAAGACATGTTCAGCCAATCTCCAAGGCGGACAGCGGACGCTTGGGTGGAACAAGCAGTGCTCCGAGAACGCCCTCCGCCTTGCGTCATAGCCTCAAAGTGCTTGTGTTGCTTAGATGAACCTGGAGAGAGGGGAGTGGTTGTCTCCTTGTGCCACTCCCGTCAACCTCGGTGTCTGCGAGGCGAGCACGTTTTCTCCCGAGGGCTTGCCACGCCGAACTGAGGGGATCAGCCAATGAGGAGGTGTCGAACTTCAGGTACATTTTCACGTTGCTGCAAAAGAGTTTTCACATGGAACGACATTTGATTGTCTCAACATGCCCATCCCTACGTCACACATGTGCCCTCACCGGCGGTTAGCTCTCATTCGATGCAGGGTCGGAGCGGCCGTGCGCATGCGGCTCTGCAGCCTCTTCAGCTTGGCGCCGATCTTGTCCGCCTCGGCTTGAGATGGTGGATCTTCAAACACGCCATGTGCAATGGTTTGTGACGAGGTTCGCTCACCGTCGGCTGCACTGCCGTATGGGTTGAAGAGGCGGAGAGGGAAACCGGCCGGGAAGACGTCATGGCGGAGAGCTTCATGGAAAATAGCTGAGCTTGGAGATGAAAAGCCTTATGTTGAAGTGCATTCGGCCATGTCCGAAATTGTTGGAGAGATTGGAAGTGGTGGAAAACTGGAATTGATCTCTGTCGTCTTTTCATACATGCGGCAATAGCGGCAACAGTGGGAGTGAAGCACATGCAGCATACCATCGACGATGACATGCTAACATGCTCAAGGTTGCCAGTGAACACCCAAAGTGATGGCTGGCGTCGGGCGGACCTCCAGTTTGCTTACATTCCAGCAATTATGAACTGGCTGCTGATCCGGGCTTGCCTGTTAGAGAAACTCCGCGTTGTCCATGTGCCCCAGTGTTGCTCTGTTCAAGTCCCATGAACGGGGACCACTCCAGGAAAACGTTTCCAAATTGACTCTTCCCCACCTTCATTTTCCACCTCTCTAACTCTCCATGAGGCTTTGAAATCAACAACCACAAAAGAATTAACATCGGGGATTTGCAAGCCGTACAAAGCGCTAAAGCAGACAAACCCACCACATCAGGCCTCACACCTACTCCCAACATGCACCTCACCACCAAGGCGTCCACCGAGGCATCCCACGCGCCCACCGCCAGCTAAATCGAAAACAGCGCATATGCGACCCCGCCTCCCGTCCCACCATCTTCTCCGATGAATTCTTGGCTGCATTGATACCACTCAACTAACTTTACACCCTGATCGGATATCACCATACAGACAGTGAACTTAGTATTAATTGCAAGCCACACCATTCCCAATCGACAGTCGACTCACCACCCAACACCCAGCACCCACCATTCCAATGCCATGCTTGCCCCCCATTTCCCCTCTCATTCTCCACTGCACCATCACACGCCCCGCCAGAGCATCCGTCCACTTACATCCCACTTTTATCCTCAATACTCAGGCCACGTTAGCAAGCTACCATTCTAACTCGTGACCTATAATATCTACCAATGACCCTACGCGCGCGATAAGACGCATACACTCAGGGCCAGCGTCAGAGCCCGTGTCATTGCCTGGCAGCGAGAATTACCTACTTACGTAGCATAGAAGTGAATCGCATATAAAGCATACTAGAAGTTCCACAGTCTTTCCATCTACGAGGCGCATTGAGTAAGCGAGTGCCCTATCCCAATATTGTCCAAACTACAGCCTGCCGTGTACATCTTACATCTTACATCCTACATCTCCCGACACGATACAATGCAATACAATATCGGCGCAATTCTCGGCACGAGAAGGAGACATTATTGTGGCATGTGATTTGAAGCCGTAGGTACTGTTCTTGCTAAGTAATTTGTGTTTTTATTTGCGTCTCAGATCCATGGCTATGGGTAATACATGGTCGAGAACACATGCATGATATCTACCTATACTATCGCGTCGACAATCCTAGCATAGCAGAATACCTTTGCACCCATCGCGTGCGCTCAACTGTGTTTCAGCCTCACACATGCCCACATTCCGACTTGATGGAGGATACTGATGCGAGATGGCGCTGAGCTCCATCTATCTGGTAGCTCAGAGGTATCATTACTGCGTGCCCCCTCCCTTCCTACTAGACCAACCACTAATCGTACAACAGCAACCACCAGCTCACCTCCCAACTCCCAACCAACCCACCACCCACTCACTCAATCGTAACATGCTGCATCGGAAGCCCCATCTCCAGCGCCTCCCCATGCATAACGCCATACACAAACGACTCGCCCACAAGCCTATAACTCCCATTCGCCTGCGGCCGCAGCACAAACGGTAGTCCCGCCCGATGCAGAATCCAAACTTCGTCGCCCACGCGCAGGGATCGCGGGCCCGTGCCCATGAAGCCACGCCTGGTCTTGAAGAGCCGCCGCTTCTTGCCGCCGCTTTGGTCGAGCTCGTGTTGGAGCTGCGCGAGCCCGATGGGCGAGTATGTGCCGTTGAACATGCTTTCTACCACGGCCGTCAAGCGCTGAGTGTACTTGTCGAGGCAGTATGATGACCCTGGGGGCTCGAGTTTGAGCAAGGTGCGCCACTCGGGATAGATGGATTCGGATAGCGGTGAGTGGTGAGGTTGGAACTCGTCTGAGCTGGACCAGGGCATTAGGCGGTGCCGGATTTGGAGATTTAAGATGTAGTCGATGAAAAGAGAGCCGGCTTCGAGGGGCGCGGGATATGTGTGAGCGTAGATATCCGTGGTCAGTGTGCGCCAGAGCACTTCGATACGAGATGGGTCCTTCTTGCTTCCTCCTGGATCGGGATAGGGCAGGTCGAGTGACAACGCCAGTTTGACTATGCTTGCCCATGTAGCAGATGGATCTTCTGACTCGTTCAAAAGTACTGAAGTTTGATCAATCAAGTCGAGTTGATAGCCTTGAACTTTCAATTGCCCTTCCGCCATACTCGGCGTGTCTATCTTCCAGCGTAGACTGCCTGCTGCTTTCCAAAACACAGGACCTCTATATCGAAGGGGGTATGGGTCTAGCGGTACGCTTAAATCAGGCACCCAAGACGGAAGCCCAGGAATCGAGCGTTGCGAAACGTCTTCCACGTGGGACAGCCAGGATAGGTTTCTATAGGATGTCATAAGTACTCGGGCAACCTCGGTATAGACATCCTGTACACTTAGGTTATAGTTTGGTACCAACACATTCGTTTGTGATCGAAAAGGGGCCATGGAATGGTTCGCCAGCCCAATAAAGGCGTAGACCTTGTCCCGGGGATCAGATGACTTGGAGAAGCGGTGTTTGTCAAGTAGCATGCGAAGTGGGGGCGCTTGAACCTTTCGCTCGCTGCTTGGACTGTCTTGTGCAGATATTGATATTCGGGTTTCATGAAGGTAGACTGGACTTATTCCAACTGAAAGCTTAGACTGCAGGACACGCTTGTAGATTCCAGGGTTTTTCTGTAGGGATTTGACATGCTTCATCTTTTCCGTATGCAGATGGTGATACCACTTGGTGGTTTTGATGAATGAAAGCGTTTTCGAAAGCATGTCCCACCTGAATACTTTGGTGCCGCATACAACAAGAGGTGATTTACCCAGGGCAATCTCTTGAACAACCTACTTGGGTCAGCTCTGGAAGATAATCGAAGAAGGTTGACATACCCATGCTCTTTTGAACCATGGACGATTGATTAGGACCATGAAGCCAAGCCAGTTATGAAATGTGAGGTTGGTACGATAGCCTAACTGACTTTCCTCTGGTGCGTAGAAAGACGTATAAGGCACGAGCGGCCACTCATTCTCGGGCATCGCTGAGATTCTCTGCATTGTGGCCAGCGCATCATTGATAAACTCGTCCTCCTTGCCAAGCCATACCACCACCCCATTAGCTTTCTTGAAGATTTCGGCCATGCGGGACACCTGAGAGTTACGCTCTTCAATGTCATTTTGATTCATGCACAATGCATCTATCCAGTAGTAACTCGGAGTCCTTGGCATCTGAGGCATGTTGATCGCATTTGCCAGCATACGAAGAGCATCCCTGAGATTGCTTGTGACTTTGATTAGTCGACCATCGCAGACGATGGAGTGCCGACGAGTTCTGCTTGGAGAGTCTGGTTCTGCCTCATCTACCTCCTTGCGGTCGTGATGCACAGAGTGGATTTTTTCATCTTTGGTAAGAATCGAACTCTTCTTTATAGTGGTCGCACTATTTCCCCATGTATAACTTAAGGCTTTAAAGGACGGCGCATCTTGAAGCTCAAATGTCTTCAAAGAGCAGCGAATAGTTGTTGTATCCTTGGAAGGAATGATCTCCAATAGGCGCACGCATGTGGGGGAGGGTAGAGGTGCATATTGATAGTGTCGCAAGAGAAAAGGGAGGCTCTGAGTGATGCGAACATGGCTGATAATGCTCCGCAGCCTCATGAGTGCGATGTGACCTCTGCGACTCCATTTACTAGACGACGACACAGGTTTTGTGCATCGCTAGGCAGTTGAAGGCTGAAGTTTGGAGGGCGATTCATCAGCTCCCACCTCATCAAGCCGGTGCTGATCCGGAGGAACTAGCTTCATTTGGATGATGGGCTTGACTTGAAATTGCCTGCGATTCTAGGAGGAAATGTCAAATTGAAGACAAGTTCATGAGTATCGTGGAACTGGTAGCCTTTTTGTATGCGCGAGTCTGAATGGAAATGCCTGGCCTTTCAGGATACTAGCTCGTCCCCTTCGCATCTTGCTGGGGAAGGCGTGCCGCTCGTTGCATATGCATGCATGTGTGAGGAAGTCGCGCCCCACAACGTCAGCTCCCAATCGCCTCCTGCCTTATCAATGTTCATAATACACGTAGAAGTCGAAGATGTTCACGCGTGTACTTGTCCATATTGTTGCTCATATACAATCTAGGTTGGGTCGATCACTTCTGTAAAAGGAAAATCTCACGTACACGCGTCAAAGGATGGCCAGCGACTAGCAAATCCAGAAGCCAGCCACGCTACCTTCGAGCTGCGACATCGTCACCACTGCCCCTCAGGACCTCTCACGCGCACTATGAGTCCCGCATTTCCATGATCGAGATGCGCTCTCTCGTGATATATCAACCACGACTGTTTCCCTGACCTGCAGGAGATGAACATGTCCACCCACGATGACGGCTGCATCGCGCATTAGCCCTTTCGACCTCGATGTCGCACCTGATGAAGAGCTGCCCGGCTACGATGCTGCGACAGCTCCCGCCTACGATAGCGGCCTCTACCATGAGCCTCTGACGACGTTCTCGCTTCGCCAATACGATCGCAGAATCCAGATGCTCCTCGGGTATGGCACGCGCGCCTCGTCGTACAGAGTGACGACGAACAGTTTTCGATTGTTTTCGAAGAAGCCTGAGATGGAGCTCCTCTACACATCGCCTGAAATGCGACAACGAAATATCGGCTCAATCTCGTTTGTCAATGAGGGTCCTTACCCGTGGCGGCCACGCGCGCAATTCGAGCA
Source organism: Pyrenochaeta sp. DS3sAY3a (assembly GCA_001644535.1). NCBI lineage: Eukaryota > Fungi > Ascomycota > Dothideomycetes > Pleosporales > Cucurbitariaceae > Pyrenochaeta > Pyrenochaeta sp. DS3sAY3a. The sequence goes on along the minus strand of KV441639.1, from coordinate 1,856,185 downwards.
CATTGACGAAGACAACGTCACGACGACACATAACATGGAGTCTGCAAACTTCACAGACTGGACATGCATATTAGCGGGGCGAGAGTACATATGGAAAGTTGCGATGCGACCCATATCGCTCGAACTGGTCGAGATGAATTCAAGCACAGTCATTGCACGCTTCACGTATTCGACCAAGGGAACGATGGCCACGCGCGGCGCTGAAATCGGCGAGCTGACAATCTATCGGGATTGTCTCAGCATGGAGAGGGCTGGTATTGACAAGCTGGTGTGCGGATTGATGGTGGCGCTGACACACCTTAAGAAGATGGGAAGACATTATACGAATGCGTCGGACGAGGTTGAGGTTGCTAGGGCAGGCTCGGTGGGCAGAGAACACTCGGCGGGACATAGAATGTCTTCTGCAGGGTTTTCAGTCTTATGAAACGCGATGAATGTGTTGGCTCAGGACAAGACTTTATTGAGTGGACCAGAGGAGCCGATGGAATGGAATGTAAGATTGAACCTGTCTCAGTGAGGCATGTACCAAGACAAACTTTGTACAAACTACCACGGGAATATATCAGATGAGGATGCCGACCGCTCTCTGGTAATAGTTTCCCTAATGAGGCAATTTTTATCGTGCGCAGGTAACATGTGGTGCTCCCTAGGACGGCCACGCATAAGATGCAAGCGGTGAGCAGAGGATGAAATGTTTAAGACAGATCAGTGATGCGTAGGTAGTTACATTAAGGTCATTGTACTACTTTCGGTAGTGAGGTTTCTGAAGTGTACACCTGGTAACCTGGATTGCATAAGGTGGCACGCTGCTAGTACGTTCGCAGAGGACGAGTGAGATGCTTAACAAGATGTCTCTCCATTACCAATGCTGAATAAATGTCGAATTTTCTGAGCAAGGCCCACCGAGCTTACCAGGTATCGACCGAGCCGTACCTAATTAGTTGGTAACTAGCACTCTTTGTCGCGAGCAGCGCACCCGGCAGTGAGGACAATGCCGGGCTACAAGTTTACAGCGGAGCGGGCCGTGCTTCAACGTCAGTACAGCAGTCTACGACGTACGTAGAAGGTGTGTGTGGTGGACTTGTTAGCAGCCGTTAGATGCAGGCAGCAGATGGGCACGCGCAACATGGCAATTCGGACAGGCAAAATGAGTTTGCCAATGCCGCTTGAGAATAGCACTCTGGCCGGTCGGTGTGCCGGGGCTGTGATTGGCGGGGCCAGTGGAAGGAACCGCGGTCTCGAAGTCTGAAGGCCGTTGGCGTAAGCGACCCTTGGAAATGCTGGTGAAGGGCCCTGTTCAAGTGAACTCAAGCAAGCCCCGCCCGCCAAGTGCTCTTGGGAGAGTCGAGACGTTTTGGCTACCGTGGAAGGCCAACGTCGAGTCGTCTAATGAGTTGCTGTTGCGTGAATTCTCACTACCTGCTGCCACATCCGTAGCCCTTGGTCTCCAGCGCTCCCTTGCGGAGCTGCTTACTGTACAGCTCGTCCAGACAGCCCACCCCCCGGCCGAGGCTGCATGGATGCCGCTGCACCGTATCCCGTGTTTCTACTGCAAGCGAACAGCCAGGCTAACCCCCAATCGACGCCTGCTCATCTCTGCCACGCCCGTGTTGTGCGTTTCCTTTTCCCATAGCGGCACGCGACGGCCTTGTTGACGGTCTCCGTGGCCTGTTGTGCTCTCAAGGTCAAGCTTCATTCACCCTTTCCGTTTGCTGGCCTTGCATCCACCCCTGGTCCCATCCGCCGAGCACTGCACTCTCCGCGCCCGGAACACACGCACGCCAGAGCACCCAGCTGGTCCTCCCCTTTGACGCCTGTGTATGGCCAGGTGCAGCGTGCCGCGCCAACAATTTGTTCTGTGTCGCCCAGGTTTCTGCTGCGTTGGGCCTAGCGCGCCTTGTCGTGCATTCACTCCACTCCACTACGCCTGCCCATTGCGAGCCGCACCCCAGATTGCTCAGATCGAGATTCTCTGCTGATCGCGCTCCCACCACGACGCTTGCAAATCACTCCTTCTCCACTGCCCAAGGAATGGGACTCCGCCAACCCTCTCCTCCCCCCTCGACCACCGCCGTCTCGTTGTTCGCGTTTCTCAGCTCGGCAGCGCTTGTCCGTTGCTGCTGGCTGACTGGTTGCCGCCACGGCCGCGTCTCCTCGTAGCCCTTCCGAGCCTCCGCGCTCACCTCCTGCAACCACCGTGACTGCAACCCTTGGACCATAGCCCGGCTCGCGGAGCCATGGTCAGGATGCGCGTCCCCATACGCGAGCAATTGGGATGTCTGGTGCTGCTGGCTTCCATGATCGGCCTGGCTGTCATTGCCATTGCAACATGGGTGCGCTCTTTTGCCTGCCCGCTGCGGCATGCGCTTCTTCACGCTGACCGAGTCTCTAGATGACAAACCACAGCTTCGTCCTGGGCGTACGGTAAGGAAGCCATCCCCCTGGCATCTGGCCCACCTCTCCACAGTACTGACCGGACTATAGATCCACTCGCCTCACACTAACCGCCTCGCTCAAGGCCGCTCAACTGTCGTCCAACTTGGCGCTCATGCAGATCCTCGTACAACAGGCAGCGAATCGTCTCAGCCCTCAATCAGCCCTCGACCGCTACTACGGTGGTAATAACTCCGATTCCAACTGGTCGCGGTCTGCCGAAGACTACGATGCCATCTTTTCTGGCGACGAGAAGACGCGAGTGGCCATACAGGCACGGATATTTCCCTTCAACTCGTCTGACCGCTCCATCTTCAATCGCACAGCGTATAGTGTACGCGACGTGATTTTGCCCTACCAGACCCCCGACGGTCGAAATGCGACAATGGGGGATCCCCGTTATGGCTTCATCCCGGAACTCTACCCCAAATTCAATGTCACCACCATACCCTACAACGACACGTTCAACATGTACAGGGCTGAATACAATGGAAGGGTTATCGACAACACCAGCTACTTGTTCTCAGGCCCCTACCGAGTCAACGAGAGCCTCAGCCTGGTGTCCATCACCACGCCTATCATCAACAATACCTCAAATATCGAGACGCTGGGCTGGCTGACTGCTGTGTTGGACGCGGCCCTCATATATTCCGTTGTGAACGCAGAAGTAGGCCTTGATAAGAGCGGTCTGACCATGCTCTTTGGTCCAGACAATTCCACCAACAATTTTCCCGACGGGTATCTGTATAACGCCCCGGATCGCAATCCTCCGGAGAATGCCGACGTGCGCTTTCTAATTCCACCCACGCAAAGAGCTGGAGTGAAGCGCCATGGCCTTTACGACACTTCACTCGATCCACCACCCTTCGACTGGACTAGGTTTCCTGCCGTTCGCCGGGGTTTCACAGAACCTACCAATGCCATAAACAACGCAGGTAGCATGATATCCACAAAGAACGAAGACGGTGATAATGTTGCAGTCGGATACGCCGTCGTTGTCAGCCCCATGGTTGATTGGATGGTCTTGGTCGAGCAGTCCCACAGCGAGGTCTGGGGTCCAATCTATCACCTCCGTAATGTCATCATCGCCTGTGTCTTTGGAACCATGGGAGCCATGCTGCTCCTAACATTCCCCGTGGCCCATTATTCCAGCAGACCAATTAGACGATTGCGAGACGCCACGAGACGGACTGTTGCACCTCACATGTTCGAAGATGACAGCCTCAGTTCACAGGCCGACGGTGCCAACGATGACTCCGATGAGGCAACCATGGCTCGGAAGGAAGGGTTTTTCGATTCCATCATCCATTACCGGCGCAATCAGAAGATGAATCGCGCAGAGAAGAGGGAGGCGGAGCGTAGGAGGCAATTCCGCATTCCCACCAAGGTCAAGGATCGCAAGCATTTCATCCACGATGAGCTTACAGATCTTACAAAGACCTTTAATGAGATGACGGACGAGTTGATGATGCAGTACGAAAAACTTGAAGAGAGGGTAGCACAAAGGACCGCCGAGCTTGAGCAAAGCAAAAAGGCCGCCGAAGCTGCCAATGAAAGCAAAACCCTCTTCATCGCCAACATCTCGCACGAATTGAAGACGCCACTAAACGGTATCTTGGGCATGTGCGCAGTGTGCATGTCGGAGGACGATCCCGTCAAATTGAGGCGATCATTGGGAATCATCTACAAGAGCGGTGATTTGTTACTGAATCTGCTGACGGATCTGTTGACGTTCAGGTACGCCCCAATCTTACTTTTGCAACGTGTTGACACTAATGTTTTGTAGTAAAAACCAAGTTGGACAGTCGTTGAGTTTGGACGAGAAAGAGTTCCGCCTACGAGACATTAGTACGCAAGTTCTTGCTATCTTTGACAAACAAGCAAAAGAAGGTGGAATCAAGCTATCTGTCCAGTTTGAAGGTCCTTACGAAAATAACCTTGACGATAATGGACGACCGAACGGATTTGGAGATCTCGGGCCATTTGGCTTAGGCCGATTAAAGGACATGATTTTGTACGGCGACCAGCATCGCATTCTTCAGGTCGTGATTAATCTGGTGTCGAACAGTCTCAAATTCACGCCGCAAGGAGGGACTGTAACGCTCACGGTCCGATGTATCGGCGAAGCCACTATCTCGGAAAGCCGGAAAGCCTCGTTACAATCACGACAAAGCTCAACACGCAATTCGAGGACTCGAATCCGAGCCGCAAGCTCAGAGGTTGGGTCCACGTCTGCAGCACCCAGTAATTACGAGACAGCGAATGTCATCAATGTGATGGATAAATCACATGCGTTGGCGCAAATAATGGCACAAGAAAGAGTAGCAACACCACCACCGGGAAGATGGTTGTCCTTCGAATTTGAAGTTGAAGATACTGGTCCTGGTATTCCTGAACATCTGCATGCAAAGATCTTTGAACCTTTTGTGCAGGGTGACCTTGGACTGAGCAAAAAGTATGGCGGAACCGGTCTTGGCCTGAGCATCTGCTCACAACTTGCTGGATTGATGAAGGGCACGATCGGATTGAAGAGCGAGGTCGGACAGGGATCCGTCTTCACAATGGCGATACCTTTGAAACATCTCACAAGCCGAGCAGACAGTACAGCGAGCTCAAGTAACATCAATTTGGAGACAGGCACCCCGCGTCGGAGTCTTTCGATAGAAGAACCACGAGGTAGAACAGACGACGCCCGTTCATCACGATCAGTACAATCCGCTACGAGTGGTCCTGGCCCTGCTCCTGGTGCGACCTCAAATACCGGCCCAGTGCCCTTTGACACAGATTCCAAGCCACGTTTGGTTGGTCTTAGCCAACCGTTCTTCGCATCAAATGCTCCTCTGGAATCACCAAATTCGCAAGCAGCCGCCATGCAACGAGTCGAGGCCGAAGCAACGAAACGTGGAGGCAAAGTCAAGGTGCTAGTTGCAGAAGACAACAAAACGAATCAAGAGGTCGTCTTGCGAATGCTAAAGCTCGAAGATGTCTATGATGTTACAGTGGCAAAAGACGGCCAGGAAGCGCTTGACAAGGTTAAGGAGAGTATGGAACGGCAGACGCCATACAATCTCATCTTCATGGATGTTCAGATGCCGAATCTGGATGGTTTGCAGTCGACACGTTTGATTCGTGAATCGGGCTTTTTATCACCCATTGTTGCTCTGACCGCTTATGCTGAAGAGAGCAATGTCAAAGTAAGTGTTTTATTCTTCATGGCTTTGTTTGTACTGACAAGAAATTAGGAATGTCTCGACTCTGGCATGGATTTCTTCCTCTCAAAACCGATCCGACGTCCAGCACTCAAGCACGTGCTCAAAACATATTGCCCCACAATCCCAGAAGAGGATGGCGAGGTGACGCCGCCAGCGGCGGAGAGGAAACCAGCTGGCCCGGCACAAAACGTGGGAATGAGCCCCGCGACAATCAACACTGAACCTCTGGATCGACGTCATCCTGAAGACTCTCCTGCAATATCTCCGACTACTTCGCCCATGACATAGTACTTTACTGCATCACATCTTCCATCTTTCCTACTACATGGCCCGACACGCCCTTAGCGTTCGAGCAACGCTGCTCGCCCCACCGCTTCTGCGATTGCAGCCGCTGCTCTCACTACGACATTGTAATGCCCACCGCACGAACGATCCAACAAAACTCCTCTAATCTCCATCTCCCCCTCATCGTCCAAACTCCTCTTTCTTTCGCTACTACTGCTCTGTACAAATCAAGCATGGCGCTGGTGGCTTGAATTTTCCGACAAAATACATGGATTTCCTTGGGTCGTTTTCCTGCATTCTGGCGTTTTCTTTTTCTCCGGTCCACTTTGAGGGTCAGCATACACTAGTTCAGATGCCCTTGTTTCGCCATCGATTTTTGAAAATAAGGGGTTTCTTGAGCAAACAGATGTTATCGGGAGCAGATTTTTTTTGTTTCGTCAACATCCAGTGTTCATTTTTCTGGGTTTGTATATCTTTGGTTTTCCCATTGTTGGGCGTGAGGTGAGGTTCGACCTTCATAACTATATATCTTAATTTCTTTTCTTGGTGCTGCAGGTGTTGGTGCGGGGGTTCTTGTGCGTGTTGTCTGGGGAAAACGAAGGGGAAGGACGACACGTGTTGTTGGTCGGTCCCGTTTTTTTTTGTCCCCTCAGAGCGCTGTTTGCATAGATGCTTGTATGCAAGACAGGAGAGATTTGAATAGAAGTTTTACTGAATGGTGCGGCTCGTGTGGGCTGTTACCGATACCACTGAGATTTTGAGGAAATGTGTTTTGTGTTTGTGGTGTGTGATGTTTGATTCCAGTTTATGTCGAGGTGCTGGCCGGCATTGTAGGGAGAAAAGGTATGGGGTATGATAATTTTGCTGTTTGTTTGGGAAGTAAATTTCTCGTATCCTTGAGGTGGAGAAAACAACGAGCCAGTCCACATTCTTTCACATTTCCATTTCTATGTCAATTCCCTATCGCGTAATGCGATATCAGACTGATGCACTTGATTCGTTTTTGCTTTGTTTGCTTGGGTTTGTATTCAAGTCCCACTCACCCCATCCACTCCGACATCTTTATCTTTATCTCCTTCCTTCCTTCTTTCCTTCCCTCAACTACCCCTTGCAACAGATATATACAATCAAACTACTAGCTAACTCCAACAATTAATTCCCAGTCCATACCGGCGGCCCGGGGATCTTGTACTCCTGTGTCGGTCGCCGCGTTAGTGAGGTGAATGAGGGGTTTTGAGGGAGGACAGGGGAAGTGGGGGAATTGTTATAACAGAATGGGGTGGAGTTGGATGGGATACTTACGGTTTTGCTGGAGATGGCAGGGTCGTAGATGTCGATGTTTATTTCTGGTTCTGTGAACAAAAAAGCGTCAGTCCATCCATCCACCCGTTCATCATCAGATACACTCACGATCCATACTCCACACCCCCGGAATCCTCACCAAATACTCCTCCCCCGGAACCCTATCCCCATTCCCACCAACCTCCAAATGCGCACACTCGGGATAAAACTGCGGCTTATTCGCACTATGCAAACTGATAATCTCATGCCGCACAAGATACCTGCCTGGCCTCAGTGATGCCGGAATCCGTTCCTCCCACAGACTCGGCCCCCCATCCCACCGACCAAACGCCTTCTGGAACCACACGCCCGTCTCGATGCCGCCCTCCTGCAGCCCGCGCTGCCCAATCTTGAACCACGATGCGCCTGCCGAGTCGAACGTGCCGCACTCGTTGTCCGCGTTGTCGCAGTACGCGAGCCACGCGATCATGGGCCCGACCGTGTGCACCCAGTAGGCGTAGACGGCGGTCAGGGTTTGGCCCGCTGTGATGCGGATGTAGGAGCGTGCGGGGGCGCCGGGCGTGTTGCACGAGAGCGAGGTGTTGGTGGGGGAGAAGATGGGGTCGTTTGTTATCCAGCTGCGTTGCACCATCCAGGGGGCGGTGGCTTGCATGGCGTGGTCGCCGTAGGGGTCGTAGCTGGGTGGTCAGTCAGTGGGTTGGGGTGTGCGGAGGGAGAGAGGGAAGGTGGGTGAGGAGATGGGTGGATGGCGTACCCTGGATACCAGGTGTCTCCTACGGTGTAGTTGAGGGCGCCGCCGTGGGCGGACGCGAGGCGTGTGAGGGAGTAGCCGGTGAGGGCTGCGAGGAATGTCCACATTATGGTGGTATAGTTTTTGGTACAGTTTTTGGTATGTTTTGAGTTCAGTGTAGCCAACCACTCGAAGTCAGTGATGTGTGTGTTCACAGCCAAGCACAATCAGACCTCACTTCTATACAACGACATCAGTTCCAATATCTCAAGCCTTCTATTAAGCCTACATACCTTCAACTCGAGAACATACAGCATTCGCCACAGCACAGCACAGCAAAGACACAGAAACAGTGACACAGTCCCAGTTTTCCCCACAGTTTCCCACCGCCCATGTCATATAGCGAACCACGCATCCCGTCCATCTGCCCATCTGCCCGAAACCCCCCATAGCCAGCAACCCCAGCACTCTACCTCGCACCGAGAGTGATTCCAAGGGCATCTCATCTCAAATTGCCCCCGCCGCACCTGACACGAAGCTTCTTTCGCACCCCCGTCCCTCGCCTTGCCTCTCCCTCCCAGCCTCGCCAATCGCCGCCACCCTCGGTAGTGCGCAGTGCATTGCACGCCTGCCCGTCGTCAATCGTGGGGAAGCACAGGGGCCGCGCACCCTATGCGGCTAATCTGCACGCGAGCTTGGTATGAAGCTTGATTGCGAGTGCTGGGCCCGTTTACCCGGATATTTCTCGCTCGTTATATCGCGCAGAGTATTTATGGGGGATGGGCGCGTGTTCCTTGTCGAGTCTTTGGGGAATTGGGGACTTATGGAGAGTCTGTGGCGAAGAAGTTCCACGAATGATGGGGGTCCCCACTGTGAGGATGTGGAGGGAGGAGGGTAGTAGGAGATGTATTAATGGGGGATTGCCCAGCCTGAACTTCAAGGGGACAGAATAGTTGTGTGTATGTTTTGGTTCAATATGCATTTTCAAACTCTGGCTTCGTTTTTGACGCTGGGCTCGGGGGTGTTGGGGGCGCAGTTGACGCAGGTTTCGAACTATGGCGGCTCTGCTAAAGCGAAGCCTGGAATGTATGTTTCTCTTCTAAATCTATACATCTACACTTCTGTTGTCTACAATCTGACGCTTGAACAGGTGGGTGTATGTGCCAGACACGGTCAAGAGTGATGCCTTGGTAGTAGCGATCCACTCGTGCCAGTCTTCGGCCCAAAAGTACTTCCAGAACGACAAGATCCCATGGAAGAAAGGCTCGGATACAAAAGGCTATGTTACTGTCTGGCCAAGCTCCACGACAGAATGCTGGGATGTTTCGAGTAAGGCGTCGTTGACGCACAATGGTGGTGGTGATTCTAATGCGATTGCCAATATGATCACGTATGCGATCGATAAGTACAAGATTGATCCTAAGAAAGTGTTTGTCACTGGTGGATCGTCGGGTGGAATGATGTCCAACGTTATGGCGGCGACATATCCTGAAATTATCACAGCTGTCTCGCTGTATTCCGGTGTTCCAGCGGGCTGCTTCGTATCTTCTTCTGGAGCTTCGGCCGCCTGGAACAATACGTGCTCTGGTGGACAAAGCATCTCAACTGCCCAACACTGGGGCGATGTCGTCCGGGGCATGTATCCTGGGTACAACGGTACTCGACCACGCATGCGTGAGTATTGAATCCTCATTGTTGAAAAGCTCCGGCTGATCATGTGGCCACCTAAGAATTCTGGCATGGCTCAACAGATTCGACACTCTCGCCCAAGAACTATGACGAAACACTCAAGCAATGGACGAACGTCTTTGGAGTTAGCACCACGCCAACTCAGTCGCAGAAGGATACTCCAGAGAAGAACTACAGAACAGATGACTTTGGCCCGAGCGTGCAGGGAATATGGGCTCAAGGGGTGGGCCATTCTGTTCCGTCGCACTTGACTGTTTCGGAAGCATGGTTCGGGCTGTAGTGTCGTATCATCATTTGTCGCAGATACGCCAGAAAAGGCATGCAGTAGAGAATCAATCAACTTTAAAAGTGACTGTTGAGTCTGGCTCTCGTCTTCATGGCACAATCAATGACTTTCGCTCCTTCGACGTATGTGTGCTGGTGTGGGGACTTCAAGTGTATCGCGACGGGCTGGTCTGCGACTTGGACTGATTTCTGGACGTGGCGACTCTTGCCTGGGTGGCGGGGATGTTGCACTTCCCTCGTTTCCATAATTAGAAGCAATGCTTGGTGAATATGTGCTGGCAGCTCGCGAGTTCTCTTTGCGAAGTTGACTATATTGCGTGCTAATTCTCTCCAGCGCTGGATTCCGGAGTCCTTCTCCTGGAATCTCTGGGAATTTGTTCGATTTCTCGTCATTGTACTCTGAGACGTCGAATTTGTTGTGTGCTGCATTGCCCATGTAGTTAGCAGCGGATGTAAACCACTTTCGTACTTTGTTTCGACTAGTTATAACTCCGTTCCGCCGGCTGTCCGAAGTTTCAGGTTCATTTTCAAAAGGTGGAAATCTTTCAGATTCCGGTTCTGTAATAGTTGGCACACGTGCCATACTTTGTGGTGACGTGGAGCGGATTCCAAGTGCATTATCAAATGGGACATGATAGGAAGAATGTTGACATCGGAAATTGCATGCCATCGAAGTCGGCCTGGAGGGGGTTCTTTCGCTGCCAGGACTATTGTGCGAAAGATCGGAATTTGCATATGGTATCTGAGACGTTTGCGGCTGGTCTTCGCCGACTGCCCATAACAAGTAGAGTGACCCTAGCGCGGCCAAGCAGGTTCCAGCTATTGGGCTCCATTGTCCTAGTGTAATGTTAGCAACATACCCTAACGCAATTCACCTTGCTCACCTATCGAGGCCATTGGTTCAGTGTCGAATCTGACTTGAGGACTGAAAAAGTTTGCTTCGCCAATCCCGATGATGGTCAGAATGACGCCTCCAAATAGGGGTATCTCAATGACACTCAAGAACAGTCTGACGACGTTGTTGATACCCTTCATTTCGCCCACCGTAATGTTGGCACCTGAGACTTGTTCATCTAATCGTTCAGCCTCTCGCTGCCTCTTCCAATTGATTTCGAGTATCTTGTCCCATGTGAAGATCAGACTCAAAACAGCAGGGATGCAAAATCCTGCCGAGAGTAGCATCGAGGCATTGAAGGTCAATATACGAGGTACAGGTATTACGTTGACGTTGGCTGCTGCACCGCCTCGCATGCGTGAGAAGGGTCCTTTCTCTTCAGAACAAGTCAGGCCACAGCCAGCGTTCCCGTACGGGAACTTGGATGCACCTCCTAGGATGGGATTTCCAAAGTCATCGCTGGTGCAAGGCGAGGGAGTAACACGGAAGAATTCGACGCATAGAGCCACCTGGAAGACAAGGTTGACTGGTTAGTGTAAGAGTTCGACGAAACAGGTAATAAAGAATCCTTACTAGGCCCATAAGAATCAGGATTGTCCATAAGAAGATGATGTTGCGGCCTGGGTCGTAGAAGTAGGTACGCGATAAGCGAACCGTCAAAGGCGCGGCTAATATGCCAATGGAGCAGAATTGAAAAGCGCCATAGATGTCCATATCGACAGCGCCTAGAGTTGTGGAAGTTAAGAATTGTCTAGATAGTCTTGGGTGAAGATGGGAGGCTGACCATTCACATGCATGGACGCGAGCACGAGGCCCTGGAGAGCAGATATCGCTGGCAGAACCAGAGCAGCAGCCAAGCAGGCGTTGCGCAGCCATTCGGCTTTCCGAAAAGTCACACATGCGGCAACCAGGATATAGTAGAGAATCTGCAGACATTTGTGAGCATTTTAGTTGGCCGCGAGGCGCTTTTGGTGGGTGTTGGGTTGGACTGACGCGAGAGCCTGGTCCGTAGTTGGACGACAAGGGAAAAGCGCACACTACTCGGAGAGCAGGCGATGACGTTGTGTTCGCAGAAGCCGCCATTCCATTGCAGCTCGTCTACTCGGTATACGATGATGAATAGCAGCTGAGATGAAGACACGTTAAGTACGATGGCATTTACGTGAGAAGAGCCGCGACGCCCAGAGGCTGCACATTGCGTCCGAGTGATGATGCTGCGTGGCAGCAAACAAGGCGTGCCAGCGGCCTTATCCAGCCATAGAGCATGGCGTCTCGCACCGGTGAGCGCAGAGGCAAAGGAGGCTGAGCCTGGGGAATGACCTCTGAGCCGTTCGCCCCGTCCCGCGCCATTCCCGATGTGGCGCGCCTAAGCAAGAACCTCCCGTTACATCGCCAAGATGCCATCATCCTTGGCATGGGTGGCTTCCAACACCGCCCTCTTAGCACACCGTGCTGAGTGCTGTACAAAGGCCTCACTTGCCTGCTGTAGGTGCCCAGGCCACTCCATTCAAACGCAGCTACTCCGCTCCCGAGGTCGTGCGCCTGTACATCGCCGTGGAACAACCAAACCTCCGAGAATCTGTCCACCAGCGTCACCGGTTCCGTGACTCGTCTGACACCATCGCTTCATGCAGCACTTCATAAAACACTGGAACCTCTTGAGCCTTGCGACAAAGTCTGGTGAAGCAATCGTTACACAACACCTCATCGACGGGGAACCACTCAGGCATGTTGTCGTCACGGGCTACCGAATCGGGGGAGATTGACCTCGACACGGGCAAAATTAGAGAATGGCGCTCCATTGTCACCCTCATAGTCTTTGTATTGACTAGTAAGTTGTCTGAAACTCGATATTCATGTCCAGTAACTAAAATCATTGTGCCTTGGCAGACTTCAATGTTCTCTTTCCTTTCCACATACACATATACGTCCCTCGAATCCTCTGGTCTTCATTTCTCAACGTCATTAGCGCACTGCGCATCATTCCCCGTCCACAGCATCCCACTCGACTCCGAAATGGAAAAGCAGGAGCTTTTGTGCTCTTCAGGTTCCCCATGAACTTCATCACGGCCCCTTTGATCGCGGATCTCTTCCTGCTTGCTATCCTGGCTATCGGCCGACAGGAAGTGTATGAAGGCACCATTGGAGCAAAAAGTATTGTCCCTTACGATATCATGTTGTTTTTCCTATCTCTTGCATACATCGCCATTTCCGTCGACGCTTCTGGTCTCATTCGATGGCTCGCGTTCAAAGTCCTTCAAAAAGGAGGCAAGGTTGGGCACCGACTGTTCTTCTACCTCTACGCCTTCTTTTTCGCCCTGACCACTTTTATTGGAAACGATCCGGTCATTCTGTCTGGCACGGCTTTCCTTTCTTACATGACGCGCGTGTCTAGCAACATCAAGCACCCAAGAGCATGGATATACACCCAATTCTCCGTTGCAAATATCGCCTCCACCATTCTCGTCTCCTCAAATCCGACAAACCTTGTCTTGGCGGGCGCATTTGAGATTTCTTTCATCAAATATACCGCAAATGTCATTGTGCCAGTTCTTGTAACTGGTATCGTCCTATTCCCATTCCTCTTATACATCATCTTCCACGACGAATCCTTGATCCCTGCGTCTATTCAAATGGAAGATCTACCAGAAGAGCTGAAGAACAGAAAACCCGTAAATCCAAATATTCCCTTTGCCAAAGGCGAGGTGGAAGACAGCGAGAGCTACCCCAATAGCGACGATGAACAAGAGAAGAAAATGTCACTCGAGGAGATCCTGAACCCCTTTCTGGATCGAAAAGGGGCCATGTTTGGCGCTGTCATCATGGCGGTTACTCTCATCACCGTTTTGGTTCTCAACGCCACCTCCCAGGGGTCGCATCGGCCGGTTTACTGGGTCACAGTGCCAGCAGCATTCGTCATGTTCTGCTTCGACTTGACTATGGGATGGCTCAACAGAGAAGAGACGCGGAAAATAGCTCGCGAAGGACGGCAGAGAGTTGAAACTGTGCAAGCGGAGCGAGCTGAAGTACGAAGGCAGTCGATTGCTTCACAGCATGTATCAGCAACAGCATCTGGGGAGTCCGACAACTCGATCGAATCGGCGAAAGAAAAAACAGAACCGTCTATACTGACCCAGCCGAATGAGAAATCTGCAGAATCTCCCCAGACCATAGCAAATGAGCCGACGTCAGATTCGGACAAAATTGTCGGTAGCGGAGGCAAAGTACCGACAACCCTGCAGTCGCTTTTCGCGCAATATCATCGCTGGGCGCAAGAGACCTTCCCAACCACAATGACTGTCTTCCATCACTTACCCTTCGCCTTGGTCCCATTCGCCTTCTGCATGTTTGTCCTAGTGCAAGCTCTTGTCACCAAAGGCTGGGTTCCGGTATTCGCATACGGATGGGACCATTGGGTTGAGAAGACGGGAACAGTAGGCGCAATAGGCGGAATGGGCTTCATGTCGGTCATCCTATGCAACGTAAGTCTTCCAAATGCAACTTCACACAGCCATAGTCGAGTTGCGTCAAGTCGAGTCGAGTCAAGACAATACTAACGTTCTCTTCGCGTCCATAGTTCGCAGGGACAAACATCGGAACCACAATCCTCATTTCGCGCGTCATCCAGGCCTGGCAAAACATCCACAAGCTCAACGGCATCCCAATCTCCAACCGCACTTTCTGGGGCACCGTCTACAGCATGGCCATTGGCGTCAACTACGGGGCTTTCAGTCTTGCGTTCAGCGCCTCGTTGGCTGGCATGCTCTGGCGCGATATCTTGGCCCGGAAGCATATCCACGTTGGGGGACTCGAGTTCGCACGCATCAATCTGCCCATCATTGCTATTACGATGCTTGTGGGGCTTACGGTTCTTACGGGCCAGACCTATATCATGAGGACCAATTTGCCGTATAACGTAAAATGAACTGGTGGGCTTGTGGATGAACGATCAAGTTACGGGAAGCTGTTGTGCCGGCATCCACGACTTCGCGGGCGCGTCTTGGATTGGGCGATCAGACAAGCGATCAACGAGGACGTTTACCATACTTGCACGCACCACCTTCCGAAGACTAAGCCATTGAAAGCAAAAGCCACCTCCATCTTGAGACCTAGATTCTGACTCCACACACCCTGAGACGAAGAAACAGTAAGATTCCCTCAAGAACTCTCCCCAAGCGTCAATACCACTGTCATCCGCTTACAACGAAGACTAGGAGGCTTCTGTCTCGTCAAATATATTAGCGGGGAAGCAGAGGAGAACAGTATAATGGATTCTTTGTATATATTAGAACAGCATGAGATGAGGGGTACATGTAGATATATGGTTACAAACGAATGGAAAGAGCTGAATGGGGGGGCGGTTAGAGTCAGTGGCAAAAGACTACCGTCACCATTACAACAAACTCAAAAACACGGCTTATGACTCAAAATTAGATTTTATACTTCTCAATTCTCAATTATCAATCCCAAAATCCAAAACTTCCTTAATCCCAAGCTCCTTGCTGGTCTCCCTTCGTCTCCACTCCTGTCCACGATGCACCACTGTGCACCATACAGCATGTACCAGCCTCTCTATCTACATTGCCTCCAAAACCCCCCCCGGCTACTAAGGTCCCCATGATACAACCCACCTCCTCTCCCTCTCCCTTTCCCCCTCTCACATCTCTCATCCAGCTCAACCTCAACCTCTCCCCCACCTCAACCCCTTCCGCCACAGCTAAAACCCCAAACCCATCACACATCGCACATCACACGACGCGCAGCGCTGACCAACCTAACCTCGCAAACCCCACGCCAAACCAGCTCGCCAAAGACCCAAGTAGAATCGAGCAGAGAAGAGGTATTATAATCCATTGAATTTACCTAGACTAAGGTACCAACGACCAGGTCTCCCCACCCGGTACAAAAAAGACTCCAGAGCCGCCATCGCCGCCGCCATTGCCGCCGGGATATGCAAATGCCAGAAAACCAAAAAGAAGGGAAACCGAGGAAAGGAAAGGAAGATAATAGGGGGAGGGGAGAGTGGGGATGAAGATGATGCATTAGTAGTGCCAAATGGCATTGCGGCGTGGTCTGAACCAGGGTGGTACCGCGGCCTGGGGTGTGGCCGTAGCCGGGGGTGTGGGTGTGCTTGTAGTCTCGTAATCGGCGTCGTTGTCGGGCATGACCTCGACTTGAACTTCCATAACCACAGTGTCCACCAACGCGCCAGCACCATCTTCTACAACCTCGATTTCCACAATAGCATCCGCAGCTCTATGCCCAACGGCACCAGCACCTACAGCACCTATAGCACCCTCACTCGCACCATCCACCATCCCATCCACGCGTTCACCACTCAGCGCAGGAAACCTCGGATACGCCATCGCACACCGACTCCCCAGCCAATTCCGTGTAAAATGCAGTCCGAGCCCAATCCACGCCCCCTTGCCCATCTGCCATTGCATACAGTACTGCGCCCACAAGCGGCTGGCTTCGAGCACGCCGCGCCCATCGCGCACGCCCATCGCGCGGTGCCGCGCCCGGTTCAGCGCCAGGATACACATTGGAGCTGTTGAGTACTACTGTAGAAAGTCGCGCCGCACGTTGACAAAGGCGCCTGGGCCGCCGTCGGATGCGAGCTCGGTGACGAGCGCTTCGGCTTGGGAGATGAGTCGTTCGAGGGCGGCAGAGGAAGATTTGCCTAGGCTCACTGAGGAGATGTTAGTACGAAGCTTGATAACAAGGGAATGAACGTACCCAGAATTGCGCTGTTCAGTTCCTCTGCTACAGGAACACGCCCACCAATTTCCAGTAACGGAGCCAGACTGCTCTCACGCGCGTTTTCGTATGCAATGAGCGCAAACGTATCCTCCAGTGCCCTCTTGACTTCTCTTCTCGGATCGTTAGCGAATTCAGCCCTCAGCTCCATGCCATAATTGATAGTGGCATCTGTCATTTGTTGCAGTTTCACTTCTTTGTCCTCGATATCATCCTCATCGTCCAGGTCGTCATCTTGATCCTTATTATCCCAGCTTGGTGGCGGGTTGTGAACGCCTAACTGCTCATCAAGCTCCATCTCAAAATCGTACTCATCGGTGGCGGTTGAATTGCGATTTACTGTTGAGGCGGTCGAGCGTTTGGAGGGTGGCGTAGGCACAGGATGACACTGTGCGCTAAGTTCATTACATCGCCGGATCATCTCGATGAACTTTCTGCAACGGAGCTTGAAGTAGATGTTCTCGTTCTCTCGTAGCACAGAAGGATAGAAAGCCTTGGTATGCTTGAGAGCTTTATCAATGTCACCTTCCAGGATCGCAGTGCGAATTTCTGTCTTTGTAAGCAATGTACGGCTGATTAGAATGCGACGGCTCACTTTGCCTGTTAAGTGCATCCAAATCCTCGAGCGCCTGTCGATACGGAATTTCCGCATCTTCATCATTTGCAAGCGCCCTGGCTTCCTCAACAAGTTCATCTGCAAAAGACCGAGCTGTTTCGACATATCCATCATGTGCTAGATATTGTCCTACAAGCTGATGGATTAGCTCTGTGTCATCCGAAGCACCAGTCGAAGCTGATGTTGCGTGAGCAATCTCCGCTTGTATGGCTGCTTTCTCATCTTGCACCATCTTGTCGATATCGAAAGCAAATGGTTCCTGGCCGAAGTTGACGCGGACGGTCTCTCCAGGCTTCTTCATTCCCACGGTAGGATAGTAAAGGGTATTAGCTTTCAGATCTCGAAATGCGGTCCCTGAAGCTGTGAGTCTTTATCTTGATGTCTGCCGATTGCCTGCTCACCTATGATGTGGCCGTTCTTGGTAAAGAACGCTGTGTTGGTGCGGAAATTGACACCACAGCCGATCACGTCCAGAGTGCCGAATTTCGGTCCATAGGACTTCCCAGACGTCGTGTTGCTGAAGACTTGTCCGTCGTCGCCGTGATATGCGTACGAGTCTGGTTCCCAGCCTGGTATTCGGCTTAATGCGACCTTGGAACTGGAGAATCCCACACCAATCATCCTGCTACAGCGAATGTCAGCTTTGTCCAACCTTTCTCAAGGTTGACATACCCGTCTTTGCCTTTGGATGTGACTGTAATCTCATAATAATATATACCACACTGCCGCGGCATGGGGAAGTCGGCTCGTACGGCGGCGGCTTCGTCGTGTGTCTTCTGCGTGCCCGAGAACTTTGCCAACCTCCCACTCTCTTCGAGTTCCAACTGCGCAAACTTGTCTGCCTCGTTCCACCTCGTGGGCCAGGGAGCGACGGGCTCATCGGTAAAGACAGGCGGTCGTTCGACGACCTCGTGGTTCAGACCTCGGTGCGACTGGGCCATCTTGTGTAGATTGACACTACTCGAGCTCGTCGATAGCGATCCTGCATTTGACGAGTGTGTAGACCTGTATTCTCGCTGCGCTGCCAGCTTTGCCTTGTGTGCCTCCTGCAGCTTCTCGGCATGCTTTGACCCTCGCAGGTAGGAGGGGATAAAGAACGGCGGGATGTCCTGCGCTGATCCTCCCAGGCCTTGCCAGTGGCCGGATTGGCTCGAGTATGATGGAAGTGCTCCGCCTCGTCCCCAGCTTGCAGACATGCTGTTGTGGTGGCCGTCAGCGTCGATGGAGCGCGAGTGGCGGTTGTGGCTGATCGCATGAGGAGTCGAGGAGCTGTTGGCAAGGTGCGAGAAAGCCCCGGATCGGGAAGGAGCTTGGTAGGACTGGTTGATTCCAGTGCCTCCGGCGGCCACGCGCGCCCAGCTCTCCCGGCGAGCATTCATTGCGGTGGTGAGAGACTGGCGGCGTGGGGGGATTCCCGGTGTTTGTAGGGGACTGGGAGCTTGTGTGGCGTGGTTGAAGGAGGCAGTCGCGGCGAGGAGTCGATGTCCCGAATAGAGGTGGAGGCGCGGAGCTCTCGGCGAGTAAATGGTAGAAGGAAAGCACGGGCTGGCGATAGGACGGGGAGTTGAGGATGCGGAGGTGGAGACGGAAGCTTGTCACAAGCGCAGCTGCCAGCTTAGGGGACCACGGATCAACGACACGCCTGTGCCAGCGTTGATGCAACTCGAGACACGTTCATGATGCGAGCGGGAGCCGGGCGGTGGTGGTGGGCGAGACTGGTGCGTGGCTGGCAGTGACGATGTCGAAGTCGGAGGTTTGACGTGCTTGAGCCGAACGCGGGTTATCCGCTACTGCGGGGGGGATTGGATCGATCACGATAACGCACGCCATGCACCAGCTGTCGGTGGCATCGCTGGGACTGCATTTGAGAGCATAACGGCTGCATGCTCAATCCAACGAGACAAGTGACGTGCCTTAGGGCCACCATTCCAGCCGAGCACGCTCTTTAAATGCTGTGCAAGTACCGTGGTTAAGCTCACCCCACGCGCGATTCACCAAACGAACAGCGAGGGAACGTGATTATAATCAATGCAGCTGGGAGATTCCCATCTGTCGTATTCAATTCTCTTGCTAGCCAAAACAAAATAGAGTAACCGTTCGCCGTAACAGACATGTATCCACGTTCACCGCCAGTAACCTTGGCCTCTTTGCTGCCTATGAACATGTATCCAAACGCCAAACATGACTCCCCTTTTGATGGACATGCAGTGCGCTTCATAGACGCCGGACATGCTGAAGGAAAATAAACAATGTAGAAACACAGGTAATCAGAAGATAACATGGAGGAAATGCAGCTGGCACAGCCAATCCATGCAGCGTGAAGAAAAGTGATGATGGGTGCACGAGGCACGCAATCAATGCCACCAAAGTGCCGAGCTGCTTCGGATGAGAATGCAAATGATGCATGGTGGGATGATGATAGTCATGGAACTCCGTCTTTTCAACACCGTTGTCGAACAGTGAGTCATATAGATGAGCGCTTTCATGCAGCAGGAATGGGAGCTGGTGAGCTTGCGATGCCATTGAGCGGGGTCGGCACAGGTGTGCTGCCATCTCCGTTCATGCCGCTCTTCTCACTGACGGCGCTGCTCTCGTCCTTGATCTTGGAGTCACTGGAGCCGGCAGAGTCACTCTTAACATCCTCTGAGAAGGCGGCTGCGCGAGGAGGAGCCTTCCAAGACGGAACGTCCCAGACCACGCCAGTGAAGCTTCTGACTTTGAAGCCCTTCTTCTCCCACTTGCGAGCCTTGAACTTGCCCGTA
Organism: Pyrenochaeta sp. DS3sAY3a; assembly: GCA_001644535.1. Taxonomy (NCBI): domain Eukaryota; kingdom Fungi; phylum Ascomycota; class Dothideomycetes; order Pleosporales; family Cucurbitariaceae; genus Pyrenochaeta; species Pyrenochaeta sp. DS3sAY3a. The sequence goes on along the minus strand of KV441639.1, from coordinate 1,836,216 downwards.
CGGTCAAGGGCACGGAGGTTCTGGTTGATGGCACCCATGTTGGCCTTGGGACCCAGCTTCAGGAGAGGCGCACCGGCGAAGGGGCCTTTGGTGTTGGGGTCGTTGATCATGTCACCACTGCGTCATGTCAGCAAGGAAGGCGGATAAGGCGACAAAGGGAGGACTTACAGCTTCTTCTTCTTGGGACCAGGCTTGCCCCTTGGCTTGGGTGCAGGACTCTGGCCCTCCATGACTGCAGCGCTTCGCTTTGAGCCAGGCTTGGGCCCTTTCCGCTTTGAAGCTGGCGGGGCAAGGGACGACGGTGTGCTGGTGCCGTTCATGGCGACGGTGGAGTCGGCAGGCGTGTCGGCGGCAGGCTCGATGGTCTGGGCAGCGGGCGTATCAGATGGCGATGAGGCTGGCTTGGAGTCGTGTGCTGGTGACGGCGTCGAGTCGCTGGGGAACTTGCTGAGAGCGTCTGGCGATAACCGGAGGGCGACGGTGAGCGACTTGGGCTTCGATGTCATTTTCGCGACGCAAAGGGTCGGCGACGTGGTGTCGCGTTGGCGATGTGATGGAAGCAGGCGCAGGCGATGGGGGGCGGTGGTGGTGGTGAAGGGGATGGGGTGCGGCGGCAGAGGGTGGAATGGGCAGGCTTTTGTGTCAGCTTGCGGTGCACTTGCGAGCTTTGGTGGCTCGGCCCGTGATAGCGTGGATGCCCTTCTGAGCGTGAGGAGGCGGGCGACGGGGAGGAGACGATGAGCGACGAGGGCGCAGATGCGACGGTGATGATGGGGGGAAGAGGGAGCAGAGGGTGGGAGGGAGATGGGCGAAGGGTGCCGCGAGGGCTGGCGATGGGCTGGCCGACCAGCTGGGGTCGGTTTGCCAGAGCATATTGGCGGATCGCTAAACGTTCTGATTTCTGTTGCGCTTCGAGGGAGGTGAGGGCGGACCACCATCCACCCACCGCCGGGAACGACGCGCGCTTGGCCCGATCGGGCATCCTCAGATGTACACAGCAATATGCCCCTGCAGTAATAATGCTCCCGTGGTGAAGCGGCACGCGCAAGATTAGAATGGCATTTCTATAGTTCTGTGTGCTGCTGCTGCTGCGATGCGGCGTCGCGTCCATGGTCGACGGGCCTGCGCTGCTGGGCCGCGCCGTGTCATGCCATTCAATGTCTTTGAAAGCGCGTTCCAGGCATTCCAAGGCTTTTCCGTCCACAGAAAAACCAACCCCAACCACAGTTACCCTAGCCGTCCACACGCCCTCGGGATCCTCTGCGCATCAGGGCAGTGGCTGCATCCATCTCGCTCAGGGTTGGTCTGCTCGCTTTTCCCTCTGCCTCCTGCGCCGGCTGCCGGGCTTCGGTGCTCCCACGGCTGAAGTCCGCGACGCTGTTTGAGGCAAGGAAACTGGTGGACAAGCACGACTCCGCACGCGTTTCTTTCGCCCCGTGTCTAGCTGTTCATGTGCAGCAGGCAGCCCTGGACAAGGACACCCTTCGATGGAAATCGAGCGAGACTGCGTCCATTGCATCTGTTCTGCATGAGCCACCCCGCTTGTGCGGTATGGTGACCTGATGAAGTTGATGTTGGTGGAGCATCTCGGAGCGCGACTGCCCTCATTACCCAAGACGACGCCAGACGCTGCCTGGCCGCCTTGACGCTGACGCCGCCGTCTTCACAGCCTTCGTCGCCGTTGCCTCGATGATTATCTGCATGCAAACAGCTTCCAATGACGACAGCCGTCACCATAAGCAACAAATCTGCGTCATGACAAAAACATCACGATCCTGAAATGGCGCAACAGTGGCCTCCCTGAATGCTGGCCCGAGATTCGCGCGTTGCCAGACCGCATTCGGTGTTCCTAGTCAACCCGGCGCTCCAGCAACATGCTGTCGTGTTCTCCTTTTCTCCACGACATGCTGGTGTTTCGCCAACGTGTGTGATTGCACTGCCGAATTAACCATGCACCAAAGTGACACCACACGAAACAAAACCCAAGCTTCGTAGCGTTTGCGAACCGCAGCATCGCAGCTACTAGCTATTGACTGCAAACCTAGCCTTGGATATCTGATCGCAGCCAGCGTTTGCAACAAAACGCTCATCTGGGCACACCGAATCGCCACATCCGCGCTCCTCCGACTTCGCTGTCAAGGAAGCCGCGACTCGTCCCTGATAACTAGCACCGATGACGCCAGGGCATTTTCCCAGTCGATGTCAACATCCCATGCCCGATGCGAGTGAGCCATTTCTCCGGTTAGAGCCAGTGGTCCTCCCATCTTCACAATGCTCAGAAGTACCGAGACAGGTTCCAGTCAAAGATCCATTATACACGGATTCGACTTGAATGCCTGTCGTCCAACAATTACGCTTTAACAGATGAATTGAGAACTTGGAGTATCCAACATATCAGGATATACACGTCAAGTCGTGCATCAGTGCTAACTTCAAGTTGACAGGAGAAAGGGTTCCAAATGCATGAGTATCCCGAAAGCACTCCACTTAATAATTTTCACTACAGAGAAACGTACTCGAGCCCACGAAAGCCTCCGCAAACCTACCATCCCATGTAAAGAACTCTAGCATACAAGCACCCCCGAGGCCCCTTGACATGATTATCTTTGCTCATAGGCAGCCGCCATACAAGTCGGAGACCTCTACGCAGCTCCCGACCAGTTGCAGGGACTTCGAGCGAAAAGGCGTCCATGTGGTTCTCCAAGTGAAACTTTTGGCGCCAGGCGGTTCCTTAAACTTGCGACGCCCTCGGCGCAGCTCCATATCTTTGAAAGAATTTGCCTGAGGGTCCCTGGTGTGCAGTAATCGACACTGACTGCGATACTTGCCTATTACGGTAACTTGCCATCATCTGAACATGGGGCAGATACATTTTGACGCCCAGTGCAAGTTTCCGTTGGTTTGGGTAATCGAGTACTTGCACGGGTAGAGCGGCCGTCAGAAGATCAGGATCTACCCAGGCGATGAAACCCAAAGCTATCAAGACGACCCAGTCAAGCTTACCAATGTTTATGTCGAGTATCCAATTCAGAGCCCGAGAAGCAGCTAGATGCAAGGTCAATCACGAGACGATCAAGCTTAATCGCCAGAGAGCAGACATCGACGAGTTGGAGTGAATGGATTATATCCTACTAGTTCGTCCATCACCGTATCTATTCCTAGACTCCGTCCTAAGTACTTAGGTACATAGCAATCTATCTCCTCGCCCCCACAGGCCCATCAAAGTCCAAAATACATACATCAGTACATATCACCAACATAACCAGAACCTCTGCCAGTCAATAATCCCAAATCTCCTACCTAATCACACCCACCCCCTCCACCACCATCTCCACCACCCCCACCGTCACCCCCTCCTCCTCCCCCTCCACCGCCGCCGCCACCACCACCATATCCTCCATCCCCACCATACCCGCCCGTCCCAGCATAGCTCGCACTATAGTAGCCTCCCGTGGAATACGAAGTCGACGACGTCGATGTCGTACCGCCGTAGCCGCCTGATCGCGAGGGAGTAGTGACTTTGGCGGGAGGCGTGTATGTTGGTTTTGGAGTTGGTTTGACGACTGGTTTGACGACTGGTTTGACGGCGGGTTGGGGTGGTGGTGTTACTCCTGGGGCTGCTGGGGCTGGGGTTGGGGTTGGTTCTAGGGGTGTTGCAGTCTCGGGTTTGGAGGTTGTGTTTGGGGTTGATGGCGTTTTTGATTTTGAGGTTTTGCCGCCGAAGCAGGATTTCAAGATTGATGGGAGGCGCATTTTGGAGCGGCGGAGTGCGGTGGTTTGGTGGAGGGTGGTGATTCGTTGGAGGGTGGCACGGCCAGGTTGGTTGGTAGGTTGGTAGGCAGCTGGATACCCACAACCACAGCGAAAGTAAACCAGAATCGAATTGCCTTGCCTTAAGCACCAAGTATAAAAAAAAACCACCAACCCTCCAGCGCTCCGATAGCCCAATATATACCCATCCAATTCCTCACCATCAACCCACCTACCCATCTTACCAATCCCACCAGCCAGCCCATCTTCCACATGCACATCGCATCGCATCGCATCGCATTCCCCGCTCCCACCCAACCCACCGCTGAGGCAGACACACCAGCAAGGCTCCAACAAGGCTGAGCCAACGCCTCAGATGCCGACGGTGACTGCTTCGAGCATGGTGGTTGAGCGGGCTGTGGCTGTGCAATGGGGTGGTGGGTGCCTGACAGGGGTGCGTGGGCGGCGATAAGCCTTGAGCGTACCTACATGTGGTAGGCGGGAATGCTTGTGTGGGTTAATGGATACATTAATGTCGCTGCAGTGGGTTTGGTGGGTGTGCTTGGTGTGTTTAGGGACGGGTGGTGAGGCTGGGGTTGTGGTGCGTTGAGATCGGGTGGGATACACGTGAGCGCGTTGGATAAGGGTATTGGATGGGCTTTTTCTCGGAATATTAGCTACCTAAGTAGGTAGCTAGGTAGGTATGGATGGATACCTATGCCTAAGTTGAGCATCGTCGTCCATCGTACTCGGTATGCTAAAGTCGAATGTCGCGAGCTTTGCACCTCAGCCTCGCGCAACACAATCCGCCAGCCTCACTTTTGCAGACCGGAACGTCTGGTGGATCTAATTACCCGCCTACCTACCTACCTAACTACTTTTATACACCGCGGTCAATTCAAAAGCCCCTACTTTCGTACGAGCTGGAAGCATTTCTTGAGTTTCTGGATCCAAAGAATGACGTTGTTCGCCTCTCCGATTTAGGTCTGCTTCTCTTGAGCTGAGCTCGCTTCGGTGTTTCATTAGGTTCACCGCAGTAGAACACCAGTCTGGTAATAGAATCCAGCAGGATTACTGTGAAAATTGAGAGTGTTGAACATGATCTACAATTGAAACAGCCAGACTTTTGTACCTAGGTATCTACTGATGTAGTGCAGAAGTTAATCATGCCCACCTACCTAACTAATCGTGTAGTTTGGCAATCAAGAAAGAGCCTCACCAGCTCCTTGCCAGTTGAATGGAATCCTCAGCAAATGCTGATCCATTACCTTCTAACCCAGAAAAAAAGCACCCTAGGCAGAGTTGCTGCACCCCTTCACGTGAAGAGCCTGGCATCTTCCCTTGCACGTGTATGCTACCTAGACGTAGACCATGGCCACCACGACGATTCTTGTTGCTTCTTCCGCACCTTGACCTCCTTGCCCGTCTCAGCAAACTTATCAAAGAACACAACCATAATCGTCGTATCGTCAATCATCCGCCTCGCCAACGGGCCCGCCGGCACGCTCAAAAGCCCCATGAAAAGATGCCGTCTTGTGCCCCCAAGCATGTTTCGCGCCAAACACACTGCCGCATTCTCGTCCTCGATGGCGAAGAACTCGGGTGTCGCTTTCCACTCCACGTACTCCCCTTTGGCCGGATCGACTGTGACCCCGGGATCGAGGCCGCCGGCTGGCGGCATGAAGTCAGGCGGGTTGGCGAGGAGCTGCGGGTCCTGCTTTACAGAGCCGTTGCCGCGGGCGCGCGCCTCGAGCCAGCGCTGCACACACTCGACCGCGTGCTCAGAGGAGATGCGGTCCCATAAGCCATCCGACGCCATGATCATGAAGTCGCTTTTGCCAGATGCCCGAGGATCCGTGACGTCAACAGACACGATATCTGTTTCTGTCACTTCGGGCTCTGCCGTCATATATGGCGGTGTCTTGTTGCCTGGTCGTGGGGACGAGCCGAAGAACTTGTACTGTGCGGCTTTGATGATCTCGTTGTCCCATTTCCAGCGGTGGTCACCGAATGCACGTGTTACGGCTATTCCTAGCAAGCGTCCTGATGAAGGGTCGATGATGTCAGGTTCGCCGGGGTGCTCGGCCGCCAGACGCTCGACTTCCTTGGGATTGAAGCCCGTTTGGTCAACGGATAGCGGAATCATAGTGTATTTTTGTGTTGCAGGGTCCCAGCGGCCGAGCACAGCCCGTGAGTCCCCTGTACAGGCCACACGAAGTTTGGATTTCTCGGAGTCGAACATGGCAAGGAGCGCGCAGGAGCCTGAGAGTGCTGGGTTGAGTGCGGCGAGACCGGCTATGTTAGCTGCGGGCGACCAGTTTGCTGCTCTACGGGCGTAGTCCATGAGTTTTCTGTCGACGCGGAGAAAAGACTGTTTGATGCTGGCTTCTATCTCTGCAGATGAGGACGGGATGGGAAGACCACAGAGAAAGGAGGAGACTTCTGGAATGAGAGTAAACTGAAGATGAAGTGCAGTGTCTCTTCCAGCGTGTCCATCCATGACAGCCCAGTAGTTCCACGGTTGCGATCCGGCTCCAGGGTTTGTACCCAGCGCGAAGAAATCCTCGCCCGGCGAATTAGCTGCAAGTCGCATACCATGCGTAACCGGGAGATTATCTTGCTTTGAGTCTTCCTCACTCATCATCCATCCCCTTGCACGGCCGTCGAGATTCTCTGATACCAATTGCATAAGCCGAGGATCCCTCAACGGGCTTGATGGGTCAACTTCTTGGTCGGCTTTCCATTGGTCCACTTCTTCCTTGTTGGCAAAAAAATGAAGTGGTACTGCGGAAGGCATCTCCGCAGAACAGGCGTTATACACGTAATCTGTCCAATCCGGTTCTTCGTCATCAATGTAATAATATGCCAGGCCACTTAGGATAACGAGGAATATGAATGTCTTTTTGGGAAAGGCGGATTGGAGGATCGCTGGCTTTGGAGAGGCATTATGCGGCGAGAGTAGACGTTTTTGGGAATTTCCAGCATCTCGCCATGGATGGTATGAAGAAAATAATCGTGTTTGCTCAGAGATGCGTGACCTAGATGTTTGAATAGGTCCAGGACGCGCGAAACGTGGCCGAGCGCTTCTGCAGCTTCCCGCTACCAAGCCCTGTGGTAACCGTGACGCATGTTGTATTTGAGGTTGGCGCTTTAAGCGTACCGCATTGCTCCATCGTATCAGTATCATAGTTGATGTGTAGATATGCAATGAAGAGAAGGAGTGGGTGCTTCTCAAGGTAAGTGAATTGAAGCTTGGACCAGGCGCTAGATAATCGCCAAGGCACGTGACTATGCTATTCTCTCGATGTTTCAACGGCCGCTCTTGGCTTCTTGGCTTTGCTAAATAGTTCAAGATGGCCGTGTCCCCTTGTTAATATCGGGAAAGGTCAAATCAGTGTTGTACACATTGAATCTGATGAGCAACGGCATGCCCCAAGGTCAATTGATTGCACAATGGGCCGATGGGCACCCAAGTAGACGATTTGCAGCATCTCCATTGTTCGCGTTGTTAATGCATGCTTTCTTCCAAGGCTTGATTGTGCTGAGAGATATTAAATATACCTAACCTTCGTGTACACTGACGCCAATTCACCTTGACGCCCTGAACGACCATTTGCCAAACGAGGACCTCGTGTAGATCCTGTTTACATAAAATCATGACAGAGATGATGAAATTCCTCTGTGCCCCAAATTTCAATCATCTGAAGCCCACTCAAACCAAGCGAGTGATACACTCACCCCCTCTACTTATATGGGTAGTGATAGCATAAATCTTTCATCGTTGCTCCTGGACGTTTGTATGGCCCGCCAATATGTTTGCTTCGTGTGTAAAATGTGTAGAAATTCCTTGCATAATTTGGCCTTCTACATCTCCGTCCAGTGTACATCATCGACGTGGTCCACCTCATAATAATCCTTCTCTTTAGTTCGTTTCTTTTTTCCAATAGTGTTCTTGCGTCGAAGCATCAACTTCATCTTCGATGCTAATTTACCAAGTGGTGCTGCACCAATGTTTCTGTCTGGTTCTTCTTGCAGCCTACTCTTCTCCTCCTCTTCAATTTCCCTTTTCTGTGAAACTAGCGCAACTGTCTGGGTACGAACAGGTGCAACGCGAATATCCGGTGGCCTTGTCGTTTTAGTTGTGGCGACCGGATGTGAGCTCAAGGACGTTTCTGATGATATCTCCTTGGTTCTGATGGAAGGACCTTTCGGGCGAGTTGTTCTAGATGCCTTGGATGGAAGTTTCATTGGCGTCATCATGTCCCAAACAGGTTCCGAAGGGCTAGACGGTTCTGAAGAAGAAGACATTGGGCGAAGTAAAACTAGCGTTGAGCTATCCCAGTCATAATCCATTCTTGGTGAGTATGCTGGCGTTGATGGTTCAGAGTCAATGAAAGTACCAAAACTCTTCGCTGAGAGGGGCGGCGACATTGGACCAGGAGATCTTGGGCTCAAAGGAGTGGATGGGAAGGATTGTCCTGGATATCCCAGCGTTGAGAAACGATGGGGCCTCTCAGGTGACATTGTCCGAGGTTCCTTGGGCATTCCGTGTGTGGAGAGAGGACGGAACTTCCTGCTAGCGCCGAACGAGGCAGGCACCATTTGAGGTGACGGAACCGTGAGTGTAGCCATTATTTTCGCAAAAGCGGTCACGGTTGGACGAAACGATGTGCACAGCGGTTTGTGGGGAACAGGTCCAAATTGAAAGTGACTGTTGGCGACAGTGGAACGAGAGGGACAAGATGCGAAAACAAGAGGTAAAGACAGAACCCGCTGTCATACGAAAGTAACACAAGAATGGGCTGGATTGGCAGGCAGCAATAATGACTGTCAGCAGGGTAAATGGGATGGGAGGGGGGAGAGGAAGACTGCGCCCCAAGGCACAGGAAACGATAACGAAAAGGAGAAAGCGGTACTACCTGAGGCCTGCAGGCTACATGTTTATTATATGAAAGCACCATACACGCGTCAACAGCTCTGCGATTATGCGCGCTACACCGATGACGGTAACGCGGAGGGGTCAAAAGTTATCCTTGATGGTGTGGTGGCGATGATGGCCACGCCGCTCAAGTAAACGCGAGGAGCGTCGTCGAGACGCTCTGGCAGAGTTCAAGCGATGGAGAAATGGTTCGATTTTTTAGTGCAGCTTGGAGTTGGAGGGACGTTGGACTGCGGCTGGGGACGTTCATTCGTGTAGCCTCCACTATGGCGCTAACGGCGCGTTGTCATTCGCTGGGTCGACCTCCCCCATGGTCACCACGCCTCAATATATATATGCAGCGGCTAGAAGCCTGGCTTTGCCAGCCGCTGTCAGGGCCGCTGGGGCCTTGACTGTCGATTGTTTCCTGAAGAGCTGACTTGGACCACCCTGTCCATCAACTGGAGGGGAGCCGGCGGCGCGCTCTCATTGGCCACAGCAACTGGCCAATCATCGCTGCAGAGTGCCTTTTGGCCCGGCTGGGTCCCACATTCTTCAGCTTCTATTGACCGTTACCCAGTAAGAGCCCCATCATTGAGTTTCCAAACATCATACCAGTCTGCAAAAAGAAGGCGTTCGCGTGCAAGGTTCCCTCCCTCCAGTTCTTACCAAGCGGATCTCAGCTGGAAGCTAGGATCATGGGTTCACGGTACCAAAGGCTACGCTGGTGACGAGGTAGCAAGCGAAAGAGACTCATGACTGGTATCCGGACCTCGTGCCTCAGCCGACTCGAAATGCCAATCACAGATGCTTGCTGCTCTTCGGGTCTGAAAAGTTCGGGCCTTTTTATACCACCCCTGTACGAACCATGGGGCCGCCTTGACTGCGTCATGTTTCAATGAGAAGTGGCTACTCTGCGCCAAGTATTGCTACTGATCTGCTGTCTTGGAATTTCTAGAGACGTCTAGTCTCAACCTTCTACAGGGCCATTTATGAAGTAAATCTGTTGCTCAGACGCGTATCTTATCCCGTCAGACAAGTCCGCAGCTGGCGAATGTAGAAAGGTACGCGGAAGCGTTTTGCCTCACTGAGCACACATTGGAGTTCGCAGAAAGGAAGGACTCGTGACACTTAAGCCAGGAGTGAAGATTGGTCAAACAAGTAGCATACTGCCAAGGCATGACGAAGGATGCCCATCTGCCCGACTAGTGGGAATCTGCATATCCGGTCAAACCTACTCCACAAAGCAAAGACCCTGGACGTACTAGTGACAATGTTTAAGCTGTTAGCGCTGGCATAGGGATGGGCCTCGCTTCTTCGCCCAGGATCATGGATAATGGATCGTTGCCAGCTGCCAGAGCCTCAATCACGAATCTCCTCGACCACCTCTCCTTGTCTTGTAAGGCCCACTTCAAAGAGCCTCAATATGTATCTCCTGGGAAACACTCGACTCTCTTATCCAAGAGATATAGTGATCGACGACCTTGCCTCACGTTCATGCATCACTTGATGCTGGAATGAAGTCAATCGATGTACCTGGTTCTATCTAGGTTTGTTCGCCATCTACATTCCGTGCATTCGTTCGCCAACACGGCCCCCTTGCTGGTCACTGATAGTACCTCGTTTTGCTCAGCGTAAGAAATCTCTCCGAAAAGGATGGTCTCAGTGGTATCACACTCTGTGAGAAAGGAGGATTTTGATGTCGAATGAGGAGAGTTTCAGGTTTGGCCATCAATATGAGCATCTTTGCCGTGATAACGATGAAATCTTGGTAGGAAAATTGTCTCCATTCCAGAGGTCTCCCTTCCAATGCCATGATTTGATAGTTCGCTAAATCTCGCCTCTAGGTATCATGTGTTGCTGCTCATTCCTCTCCCAATATGGCCGGCTGTCAACAAGATCAATCTGTAGTCATCTCACCATAAATTGGATTCACCCTGATCGTCTCTCCCACGATCGCCCTCCATCCGCTCGCTCTGCGTTCTTTTCGCTGATATTTACACTCTTTTCCTTCAATATGAAGGCAGACCTGTGGCTTTTGGCCTTCTTTGGCCTGACTAATGCTTCGGCATTGATGAAGCGCCAGGATGAGGGGATCGAAATCACTTATGACCCTGGCTACAAGAAGTACGATCCCAAGAAGCCCGAATACGATCCAAAATATCCCGACAAAAAGCCTGAGTACGATCCTAAGTATCCAGAGAAGCATTACGATCCCAAGTACCCAGAGAAGCATTACGACCCCAAGTACCCAGAGAAGAAGCCTGAGTACGATCCCAAGTACCCGGAGAAGCATGAATACGATCCCAAGTACCCAGAGAAGCATTACGACCCAAAGTATCCAGAGAAGAAGCATGAATACGACCCCAAGTATCCAGAGAAGAAGCATGAATACGACCCCAAGTATCCAGAGAAGAAGCCTGAATACGACCCCAAGTATCCAGAGAAGAAGCCTGAATACGATCCCAAGTATCCAGAGAAGCATTATGATCCCAAGTATCCAGAGAGGGGCCATAAAGATGAGTACCCTGAAAAGTACGACGACAAATACCCCGAGAAGTATGATGAGAAGTACGACGAGAAGTACCCCGAGAAGTACGACGAGAAGTACCCCGAGAAGTACCCGGACAAGTACCCTGAGTGGGACGACAAGAAGCATGATTGGGACGACAAGCACGATTACTACAAGGACAAGCACTGGAAGCCCAAGACAAACCATCCCGAGTTCTTCAGCTTGAAGGTTGACGAAAAGTGCGACAGATATGAGGACGTCGAATCATTCGATTCCGAAAGAAGTTGCTACTTCGACAACTATGCCATCAGGCTGGAGCGAGGCATTGTAATTGCGACGCCATACAACAAGTGGTGGGATCCTAAGCTCCCAATTTTCTTTGTCGACTCTGACACTCAGCTGTACACCGTGAGTGGCCATATTGTCTCCCTTTTGCTTTATCGCACAGAATGCTAACTGGAACGCAGGTCAGCAAGAAGCCTCTCCAGATCTACATCGACGCCATTACTGGCTCTGTGCGCTATGCTCCAGTTGGATGGCTCGCACCAAATGCCATCTCTCTGAGTTTCTACAAGTTTGGCAACAACCCACTGTCTAAGGTCGACCCCAGTCCCGCTTATCTGAGCTGGCCATCCACGCTTGGAGTGGTCGAGGGTTCCCTCGACGAACCGTCGTCGAGGGCCAAGCCATTTTGGCTCTGCCCATTGGGCGAGACCGGTCAATACCAGGTCTATGTCAACATAAACAACTTCGGTAGAGACGTAGGCTCCTCAGGCGTCTATAAAGATAAGGAAAGATGCAAGCAGAAGAACCTCGCGGCCATCAACGCCAACCCATGGAAACACCACAGGGGCAAATGGGGAGGTGACAAGTGGGACAAGGACGACAAATGGGACTGGGATTAAAGGGACCGTGTCCCGTCTTCGAAGGTCGAGAGCCGTGAGGAATATCCTAGATTTTTTGTTGGACCCGGTTTGCTCCCTCCAGTAATATTCCCCTACCCTACTACCGGATCTTCGTCAACTCACCCGCTGTAATTTGGGCAGAAATTGAAATATGTAGTTCGTTTTCTTGAAACTTTGTTCACTTTCACTTGTCATTTTTAAGGCTCTCGCGTAAACAACTGCAGTCAAAACTCACTCATAATTCACTTTCACGCGAGTAGACTCACCTTCACCTTCACTTCTGACGTCACTTGCTGCGTTTGCGCACGAAATCACCGTTTGCACTTGCAAAATCTGATCTAACGCTCGAGTCTTCGGCTCTTCAGCAGCCCACAACGCTTCTCTCTCACACCCACTTACCTCACCCACACAGTCATTTTCGAGCCACCATCATACCCACCGTCGCTCAAATGGCTTCTACCACACCATCTCCTTCTCTCATGGCTTCAAAGCCCTCAGAATCCAAGCGTCCAAGCATTTCGATGCAAGAGCGCGTCCAGCAGCTCGAGGAGCAGAACCTGAGACTGCAGCTGGGACTGCCAGCTGAAGATGCCTTCGAGCATCTAGATACCGAAGACGACCACCCCGAAGCAAGCTCTGGGGAGCTGCGAGTCACCTACTCGCGCCGAGATGCCGTCCGCCTCGCCCAAGAGGTGTATGACCAGACCATTGCGGAGGTCAACCTCACACTCTTCGGCGGTTGGATCCGCCAAAGCGACAACAACTACCAAGTTGCAAAGTCGCTGATCCGTGAGCTGGGCCTGGATCAAGTACGTCGCAGCAAAAGTTCACTCTTTTGACCCGCACTGACTTTCACACAGGGCTACAACGTGGAGAGGATCGCCAACGAGCCCCTACGCAGGCTCCTCAAGAAGATCCACGCTGTCCGGCCAAAGTGCGTATCAAAAAGCGATTCCTCTCAGCGCTTCACTCTTGCGGATCCGCTGAGCTTCTCTCGGCGCCCGACGAGGACTTCGGTCTTCCTCGACCGCGCAGCTGCAGAATCCCTCCGCTTGAGTAATTTGGGAGGCCTCAAGAGATCACTCACTGACCGCAAAACTCCCAGAGATTTACCATACGCAGCATCGTTCCGGGCTGAGGCAATGCGCCGCACGCCAGGCGGGAGCCTGGGTGCAAAGAAGAGGGAGGAGGTCCCCAGGGTGCCCTCGGCGATGAGGGCATACCCTCCGGACAGTACGTTCACCCTCACAAGTCATTCACTCACGTATGCTAATACCTTCACAGCGCCGGACCGACCAGCACCCTTGGCCTTCAGGTCAAGAAGTTCCGGGGCTCCTAGCCCAGCAATCGTCACCCCAACCCCCCTCCGCGCCGTTTCGACTCCTGCTCCTGGAGCACCTTCTGGCCGCCTGGCCCTCCTCCCGCCGCCTCGCCGCCCAGCCCGCAGCACCACCACCGCCATCACCACCATGGCGGCGCCCGTTGTGGCCCGCCCAGCTTCTCCCCCGGCACGTATCTTCGTGCAGACAGACGACTCCGCCGGTGCCGACGACGTATTCGGCATCAGGTCGACCCCCCATCGCGAGATGGTTCCCGTGGCCCGGCGGGTCGTCTCGTCACCGACAACGCTGGCCTCTCCCCCCAGTGAGCAGCCCTCCTCTGCCTCTCTCCTTGCCGCCTTCCCTGTCCCGCCGATGGCGAACCCCGTTGGGCTTCTGCCCATGGCGGTCTCGCGCCCGGCCTCATCCTCGAGTGCGGCATCCCTCCGGGCCGTTCTCCAGCGCACTCGCGGCCTTGGTGCCACACTGCCGCTCGTCAGCCGAGAGTCTCTCTCGGTGTTTGAGCGCTCGTGGCGCCAGGCCAACGGTGGTCTGCTGGCGGCGGTCTTCGGACCAAGGGGTGTCGTGCTGCGGGATGAGGATGTTGAGTTCCTCGACGCCGTGGCGGGTACACTGAGGGTTGGCGGGGAGGAGGTGGAGTGGGTTAGAGAGATTTTGGAGGAGGAGTGAAGGAGGAGTGGGTGTGGGATTTTGGGGGAGAGGGAGTGTGTATTTGTATTGTATTTGTATATATAATGACATCATTGACCGATCCGACGTTGATCGAAGTCTACTGAATTTCTTTTGATTATATTATGTGACTTGAAAACCATATATGTTTGCCGTCTGAGAACCATCTACTTGCACTATAAGACCTTGGAAGTTGTATGTTTACAGCTTGAACGACATCTAGTTGTGCTCTATGACTTCGACAATGAGTCCGCATTTACATGTTATGAGACTTCTCGGTTTAGTCTAAATCTTCAAATCTCTGCACATGAAACATTGAAAATATCCTGCCTGTGTAAGCTGACTTTAAGAGGACACACAGCTTTACACTTTAAACAACTACTCGCTGTATGATAAATCTCAAACTTCTACAATTTTACTCTCTTAAAACCTTCTAGTTGTAGTATAAACTTTCAAACTTCTAAGCATAATAGCTTAAATAGTTCTTGACTGTGTAAGACGACTTCAAGATCACGTACTATTTTACGCTCTAAACGACTTCTAGTTGTAGCAAAAAACATTCAAACATATAAACAAAAGATCTTGAATGGCTCCTGCCTTAAAGATAGCTCGATATAACAGACATTTTAGCACTCTAAATGACCTCTAGTTATAGTATCAATCTCTAAATTTCTACTCACCGCTACATGAACACCGTCGCAATCTTTGAGCACATGAGTACTACGTAAGACACCATGATGCCATCCTCTCAAACTTCGGAATCGTCAATACCAATTTGTCGACCACGATTCTTGGCACGGGAATGTTCAAGGCGAGCCTGGTGCTGATACATACAAGAGCTTGAATAGATCCTGCCTTCGTAAGATAAATTTGAGACTACGCACATTCGAGTCCAAACAACTCATGATTGTAGTAAGAGGTTAGCGCAAGAGCGACTCGTGCATCAAGAAAAGTTGTGAACTACTATGTGGAGGAATGCAAAGAGAACATCGCTCCAAGTGCGTCAGAATATAAAGATATGTAGTTATTTTTAACCTCTTAAAAGACTTCTAGCTATACTATGAACCCTCGAACTTTTACACACAGTAACTTGATCATCCTTTGCCTGCATCATAGGAGTTCGGATCGTGTTCAAAGATAAACCCTTGAGACGCATCCGCCTTCCTCATCCGCTCCTGCCCTGGATACCAAACGCCCACCAACCACTTCCCAGCTATCTATCGCGTCATATTAGCAGCTACGGGTGCGCTTGCCTAATAGCTCCCAGGTGTCGTTGCATTCCCAGTCACTCTCGCCACAACAATCTCGTGTTGTTGTACTCACTCCGCCTCTCACCACAACAATCTCGTATCGTTGTACTCATTCCGCCTATCTCTCCCGAGCACTCTTCCAGCAGGTCCCCTCTTTCGAGTATAGAAAAGGTGAAAAGCTTCGACATGTACTTGCTCGGTGTCGCGAGAAAGAGTTAGGCACAGAGAAGTGTGTTGCTATCATTGCCCGCGCGATCCTTGCAGCGTGCGACGAGGTCCGTTGTCAAATATTCTACCTAGATCATTTGCTAATAAGTTCAGTTCCATTCGGTTATACCTGTTCGGCTTGGCTACGACCCGCCACACAAGTTAGCGAATTACAAGTGTTATTTTGGGCTTCTTATCTCTACCACCAACACTACAACAACCTCGTCCATGTGTCATTGCCCATTCCACAGCACGAAGATCTCATTCACTTGTTGTTGTTCCACTCCGTCCCTTATTACAACATCTTGTCCGGTGCATTGCATACGACACGATCCAGCTCCCTGGCAGAAGGAAGATGGTGGAGCCAGACAGGACTGGTGCGTTCATCAACAATGGAGGATACCGTAGACTAATCCATTGCAGTTCAGTTGGGCCAAGCCGTACCCAGGGCGAAACAAGAGCTTTCACTGACTGCTCGTTACGCCGATATGCGAGACCTCCGAACAGCTATCAAACGACAGCTAGACAACACCAGTCGATATCATCCGAATACAGATTGGAACACCTCCAATTCGTGGAGTACGAGAGCTATGCTCACCTTCAGGCCAACAGAACATGCAGCCAATCAACATTGCCTGTCTTCTCCGCCACTGCTCCAACTTGGAGAAACATGTTGCCTCTGCATAACTGAAGGCTTCCTGGCATAGAGAACAAGTGAGATGCCGGAGCAATCAAGGGACAGAATCTGGCGCGGTTCTATTATGAGTCTTTGATTAGTTACACATGTCTTGGTAAGCTGCTTCGCGCCGTACAATGCAACTGTAAAATTATGTGCTTACTTACAATTCGAAGTTATTGCGATTGTGCTATCTGTCTTTGAATCCTACACGATTATTCCTTGAATGGCTATTAAATGTGTTAAGTGTCAATGGATATGCATTCAAAAATCCTTTGAAAGATCTAGTTGTCGCGTGGGTTTTTAATTATAGTAAAATGATAATGTCATAAAATATCTCTAGTTGCTTAATGTGGTTTTTAGATAAACTCTGTAATCTATTGTATGACTTTCAGATGCGTTATGTGTTATTGGAAATGATATCAAAATCTTCTTAAAAGACTTCTAGTCGTCGTTTTTGCTTTTAACTCTACATGAACAATACTGTACTGAAGGACGTCTGGCTACTAAATGTGTGCTATAAATAAACTCTGCGATCCCCTAGTATGACTTTTAGCTGCGTTGTGTGTAATTGGAAATGTAATTAGAAATCCCTTGAAAGACTTCTAGTTTTTACATTGGTTTATACCCTCCATCAACAATACTATTCTAAGGGACTTATGATTGCTTTATGTAACTTCAAAATAAAGTCTGCAACCTATTGCATGCCTTGTAGCCGTACGGTTAGCCTTAGATCCTGCAATAATAATTCCTCGAAAGCCTTCGGAGCATCCTATATTGAAGTAAACCTTAGGATTCACTCAATCTACCTCAACCCTCAGCCCTTGTCACAACACATCTTCGGAGAAGTCTGGATACCAGAGCCATATCTTTCTGCCAACCGCTAGGGCCAACGGCGGCAACCATGATGAAGGGAACAATGACGCAGAGGACGAAAACGAACCTCATTTACTTACCTCGTCACCACTCAATCTGTAACATCTTCTATGACTTCTAACTGTGTTATTTAGCTTAAATTCTGAATCAAGAATATTTTGAAAGCCTTCAAGCTGTTTCATGGATCTTTGAAGTAAGTCTAGCAATCGCTCAAATGACTTCTGGTTTGATTATTCGCCTTCGATCTCGCATCAAGGATAATAGATTCAATAACTTCTGCCATCAGTCTAAACTCAGAGAACAGTTACTTCTCTAAGTACGGAGTACGGCAGACACCTCGTCACCATCTATTTATTCTCCACCACCACACTATTGCGCTCATCCTCATGCCCCACCTTCTCCTTCACCGTCTCCAAATCCGCAACAATGACCTCATCTCCAAAAATATGTGCAATCTCCTCAAGCGTCTTGCCCTTTGTCTCAGGGAATATAAAGAAGACAACTACCGCACCCACGAGATTAGTGCAGATGAAGAGCGAGTAGTACTTGTATCCGACCTCGGAGAAGGCGATGGGCGAAACCTGGTTGAAGACGATGTTGATTAACACGTTGGAGATGACGGAAATGGATGACCCTTTGGCGCGGATCGCCATGGTCATGATCTCGGGGACGTAGATGTAGTGGATGGAGTTGTAGCCTAGGGAATAGCTTTGGGGTGTGTCAGTGATAGTCCTTCATTGCAGCGCTGTTTCTTGCAGATAGGGTACTCACATAATGGAGAAGCAGAAAATGAATGCAATCGTGAATCCCTTGGCTACGATATTGGTCGATTTGCCGTAAGCACCGCTGAGGCCCATGACAAGAGCCATGTCGAGTGCCATGATGAAGCCCGTGATGTAGAGTGTCTTCCTGCGGCCCCAAGTGTCCACGTACTTGAGACAAATAACATTAGCAATTGGGCCAACCAGACCATACACGCCGGCCAGGAGCGTAACCATATGTCCAGTCTGGCCAAGTCCTTTGTACAGGTCGGTCTGATAATAGTTGATAACGTTGATGCCAGACAACTGAGTGAAGGCCTGTACAAGCACAGCCAGCAGAATCCTTTTTCTGTTGCTCTTGGTGGCAAAGCAATCCTTCCAACTAGCAGCATTCTGGCTCTTTTCAAAGCGAAGTTGGTCGCGCATCTGAGTGAACTCGGCTCGGAAAAATGTATCGTCGCCACTATTACCGTGAAGCCGTTTGATGACCGCGTAGGCCTCGTCGTCTCGTTCTTGCTCGAGCAGCCAGCGAGGAGAGTAGGGAAGCCAAAAGATACCACCGAGAATGATTATTGCTGGCACGCATTGAAATGCGAAAGGGAAACGCCACTGGAACTGCCCTGATGCATAGGAGCAGCCAAAGCCGACCCAGTTTGCGGTTGCGAATCCGATACCAACGAATTGTGCGTGGAGCCCCGAGATCATTCCGCGTTTGTGAGGAGGAGCAATTTCTGAGTTGTAGATGGGAATGGTCATGTCTTGTAGAGTTCAGTTCCAGATATCTTGAATGCATAGATAGTAACTTACTCATGATGCCAACTGCGAATCCACCAACGATGCGTCCAGCTATGAGCATGCCAATATGCACAGCAGCAGCTTGGATGATACCAGCGATGAGTGCGATGACTGCACCAATCATGATGGTCTTCTTGCGGCCGAGATAATCTGCAGACCATCCTGCAAAGAAGACGCCGAATACGGCACCAGCCCCGAAAGTGCTGACTAGAGCACCCTTAATAGAAGGAGTAAAGGGTTGAAAGTAGTCAAGGAAGGACACTTGGGCGATGGTGGTCGAGACGATACCAGAGTCGATTCCATACAGGAGTGACCCAACGGCAGCAAAGAGACCACACCCCCACGTGTACGCACTGACACGCGGCTTGAGTTCGGACGCCATGAGGACAAGAATATGGCAGTGAAAGCGAGATAGAAGGCGCCCGTTGTATCAAAATCCTCGTTGCGTATTGCGCTGCCTTCTTATACATAACAGAAACCCCACGGGAATATCTCCACACTGCACCGACATGCTGGAACGCCTGGAGTAAACCGAATCCGAGTCCCGAGTCCTGGAAATAACATTCGGAGAATAGCCTTCGCGATGGTTGTTCCCCCCGCTAGCATGCGTCGGATCCACCCCGCGATGCTGAATATGGTAATCTCGGCACACTCGCCGAGGGCTAAGCATGGCTAACCTTCCCACGCCCAACGTACGACACGACTGAATCCATCAGCTGTGGTGCTTATGCAGCACATTTGTGGAGTAGCTGTTGAAATCGGACATTCCGAAAGACTATCATCAGTGTATTTAACCGATCTCTTTAGCCGGGCCTCCACTTCTACAACGACGTCCCTGAAAGAAGGGTGAATGCACGATCGGGTTGTGATGATGGAAAAGCATTTCCATTGGACGTCTTCGGGACTATCTGACTCGATGAGTCCGCATACAACCGCAGTTTTAACATGATACCATCGTGTCGAGGTAAATGTCGCACCGGTGATCTCTCCGACTCCACTTCAAGTGGGTGGGCAAGATGGACTGGGCCGCCTAATGTGGTTGCAAACATGTCATAGTACGATGTGCTTTGTATATGATCTCGCGGCTCCGACGCGATCCTTTGGATATGACACAGACTAGCTTACCGCCATGGTCAAGTTTTCTCATGGCTGCTGGCACCCAGCGCCAGATACAATCATCGACTGGGCAGTCGAGACTGTGAAAGCCCAAGCAAGAGAGGACTCTTTACATTTCGTCACTGTACGTGCAAGAAAGCTGTATACTATTTAACCCAACTGAAAATTACTCCTCAGGCATCCAAGCCCATCAACTTCAGGGGTGACACGCTGAACAATCCAACCTTGACACACCACATCAGCTCTCCCATCGACAACGTGATATACCTATCATCCACGCACTGGCGACAACAGAAGAGCGTAACTCAAGGGCCACATTTCGAGCTGTTTCCCGCTGGTCAGGCAAAACATACAGCTCCCATCATAACATCCAAAGATGATGAGAGTTTGAAGTTCGCTGTCGGGGATTTGTCCGCCACGGTCAACATCCAATCCAAAGCGTTTGACCTCAGCTTTCGGCATCAAGAGAAACAATTAACGAGGCTCGGATGGAGGTCAATAGGTTACGTCAAGGAGGGCACTACCGCTCTACACCCAAAGGCCAACTACACAGACCCCAATAAGGGGAAGAGATGGGTCACTTATCAACTCCAATTGGGTGTTGGCCATAAAGTCTATGGTCTGGGTGAACGCTTTGGACCATTCGCAAAGAACGGACAGGTACGCGTACCATGGCCATTCCCAGACATCTTTCTAACGCTAAATAGACAATCGAGATGTGGAACGACGACGGAGGCACCGGTTCCGAACTGACATACAAAAACATCCCCTTCTTCATCACATCCGCCGGCTACGGCGTCTTCATCCCAACATCCAGCTTCATCTCGCTCGAAGTGCAATCCGAGCGCACAACGCGAGTCAACATCGCCGTCCCCGGCGAATTCCTCTCCATCTACCTCATCTACGGCGCCACGCCAAAGGACATTCTGCGCTCGTACTCCCAAATCACAGGCACGCCCGCCCTCCCACCAGCATGGACCTTCGGGCTCTGGCTCAGCACGTCGTTTACCACCGAGTACGACGAGCAGACCGTGACGTCGTTCCTCGACGGCATGCAACAGCGCGACATCCCCGTCAGCGTCTTCCACTTCGACTGCTTCTGGATGCCGGGCTTCGAGTGGTGCGACTACGAATTCGACGCCGCGCGTTTCCCCGACGCAAAGGGCCAGCTCCAGCGCCTCAAAGACAAGAATATCCGCGTCTGCGTGTGGATAAACCCGTACATCGCGCAGGAGAGCTCCGTCTTCGACGAGGCAGCGGAAAAAGGGTACCTCGTCAAGCGCGGCGACGGCAGCGTGTGGCAGTACGACTTCTGGCAGGCGGGCATGGGCTTCGTCGACTTCACGAACCCAGATGCATGCGCGTGGTACCAGGCCAAGCTGCAGCGGCTCGTGGACATGGGCGTCGACTCGTTCAAGACGGATTTCGGCGAGCGCATTCCCACGGGCGACACGGTGTACTTTGACGGCTCGGATCCAGCCAAGATGCACAACTACTACGCCTTCCTGTACAACAAGGCCACCTTCGAGGTGCTGGAGCGCAACTACGGGACCAACCACGCCGCGCTGTTCGCGCGCGCCGCGACAGCGGGATGTCAGCGGTTTCCCGTGCACTGGGGCGGCGACCCGTACTCGACGTACGAGGCCATGGCGGAGACGCTGCGGGGCGGGTTGTCGCTTGCGCTGAGCGGGTTTGGGTACTGGGCGCATGATATTGGGGGGTTTGAGGGGAATCCGGATCCGGGGCTGTTTATGCGGTGGGTTGCGTTTGGGTTGTTGTCGTCGCATTCGAGGTTACATGGGAGTGCGTCGTTTAGGGTGCGTCTCTACACTACCACTACCTACACTGCCCCATTCCCAGAGTTTCCAGTCTCTACGACCCCTTCTTTCTTGCTACGTGCCTTCAAATAGCTTGACAGGTACTGATGCTAACTTGACTCGCAACAGGTCCCCTGGCTCATCGACCCGACAGACCACGCCTCCGCCGTCCTCAAGCACTTCGTCGCCCTCAAACACCGTCTAATCCCCTACCTCTACAGCGCCGCCATAACCACGCACCGCACCGGCACCCCCATGCTGCGCGCCATGCTGCTCGAATTCCCGCTCGACCCCGCAGCCTGGCACCTCGACACGCAGTACATGCTCGGCGACGCGCTGCTCGTGGCGCCCGTCTTCAGCGCCGAGGGCGACGTCACGTACTATGTGCCTGAGGGCGAGTGGTACGGGATTCTGGATGGGAAGGTTAGGACGGGACCGGCGTATGTGTCCGAGAGGTATGATTTCTTTGGCGTGCCGTTGTTGTTGAGGCCGGGGGGTGTGGTGGCTATGGGGAGGGGAGGGGAGAGTGTGGTGTATGAGTGGGCGGAGGGGGTGAGGGTGCTGGTTAATGTAGTTGGTGGCATGGATGTGGGTGTTGAGATACCGGATTCGGGGAATCTGGGGGAGAAGGCGGTGGCACTGAGGATTCAGGCCCGGGAAGACGGTGGTGTTGAGGTTCGTGTTGAAGAGGGCGAGTTCCGCGGGCCGTGGGAAATCGAGATTGTGAACAAGAAGGTACAGAGTGTAGACGGTGGCGAGTGCGTGGATGGACGGGTAGTCAGTGTTCAGGCTGGGGTGGGTACGGTTGTGTTGAGACTTGAGTAGATACTTACCCAGGTACTAAGTAACTAGGAGTGAGGTTTGCCGAGCGATCTGGAGATGTATAGTACCGTCTCCTGCTACAAGAAATTACTTCCGTGCGCACTCATACCAGCACCTTGACCAATAAAATATAAACTACAAAAGAGGACTGCCCTATCTTCTTTTCTAGCTCAAAGTCTCCCTCGTCTTACACTCCATGACAAACCATCATCAAATACAGACGACGAAGTCCAAGTGTACAAACATCGCATCAAAATGAGTTTTACAACTCCATCATACTTTAGTTGGGTTTTGGTTAATTGGTATACTACGTATCCAGCCTAGCCTAGCAGACTTTGCTATGAATCTTCCGCGCAGGGCTTGCCCAGCACAATAGCAATGTCCAAACCTAGCAAATCCAGAGCTCGCAGACACGCTCGGCGCCACGACCCCATTTTTCAGAACCCCAAGTTTCAATTATCGTGATAAAGCCCACCAATCCCAATCATCCCGCGCGCCTTCTCTTCGTCCCACTCTGCGGCGTCCCATTCGCCTTTCTCGCCTCATCCCCACTAACAACCACCTCATCATCATTCATCCACTCCCTGCCGGCCCCAGGACTGCGTCGTCTAAACTGTCCCGTGCCGACAGCCACAACCTCGTCCTCGCTATCGCTGGCCTCAATATCGAGGAGAACGGGCATGCTGAATTCGGCGTCGCCAATGGTAGGCCCGAATTCGTTGGCTGTTGCCTTGATGGGCTCGATGGTGAGGACGTCGACTTCCTCGTCCTCTTGGTCGAGACGCCGCTTATGGATCTCTTCGAGGGGGTGGATGTCGAATTCGTCTTCGCGCTCAATGTACTCGTGGTTTTCTTCGACTTCGACAAAGTCCGGGGCGAGGGCGGACCAGCGCTGGGGCTGCGTGATGGACCATGACCAGATGCGGCCTGAGTCGACGCCTACTGCGGCAACGAACGGTCGGAATGGATGCCACTGATGGTTTAGTACTGGAAGACGATGAATGTAGGTAGAACTCACTTCTACAACGGATAGCTCCTCCTTTGTGCCTTCAAGGATTTTGACTAAGCTGCCTTGGCCCCGCTCCCACACATAGACATGGTGGTTCATCCAGGTAGAGGCAGTCACATATTCGCCTGTTGGGCTGAAGGACACGTGATTCCACGATAATCTCTGCACAAGATCCTGGAACTTATGCTCGACCTCAAGTTGAAGTGTGTCAAAGTCCAGCTTGGGATCGCTGAAATTGGGTATGTGAAGTGTCCGGACAATTCTGTCGCTGGAGTTGACGACGACATCTTTTCCAGACGGCGTCATGCGAATGTAGACAATGATGTTGTTGGTGACTCTGAAGGAGTAGCGGACTTGGCGCGACTCAGTCTCAATGATGTTCAGCCAGCCTTTGTTGGTGCCTGCAATGATGTACTCGCCGGACGGGGTGAAGAGGGCCATTGTCGTAGTCTGCTTCGCATCTTGTGCCGTCTGCTTCTCGGTGGCATTTTCGCGTTCCAGCTGGGACCGACGGGGCGCAGACGACAGGGAGTGCTTCTTGGGGACTTGGGCGGAGATGTCGACGAGGACGGGCTGGTCTTCGAAGAGGGCTGCCACAAACAGCATGCTGGGCTCATGTCAGACACGACGGCAATTGGTGGGATATGCAGACTGACTGGTTCAGCGGGTGCAGCTCCGCAATGAAGACGGCCGACTCGAAGCGCACGGTGCGGACTCGAGAGCCATCCTTGAGGTCCCACAGCACGCACTTCCAGTCCTGGCCGGCGCTGAGCAGGTAGCGGTCATTGGTCGACCAGCTCAGCGACTGCACCTGGCGAGTGTGGGCGCGGAGCTTGCGGGCGACGCCGTTGGTTTCTATGTCGAACAGGACCACGATGCCGTCAGACTGCGGGGGGTGTCAGGTCAGTGCTGGTCGCATGCGCCGGCAGGGATGCATACCCGTCCAGAGGCCAGCAGGTCGCCGCGATGGCTGAAACGGATCGAGGTGGAATGGCCGCTGCCTAGTGGGGTGAGCCATGCGAAAAGGGCGCCAAGGGCGGCGGGGTGAAGGAGGCAGCACTCACGCAGATGTTCATTGTTGAGCACCTCAGGGCAGTCCTGCGCAAGGACAAACGGGTCGACGAGGGCCAGATTCATGCTGGGTGGCGTGCGGGCGGCGCTGGGTGCAAGGGCGGCGGCTCAAAGACGTGCATCGTCGCAGGCGTGGTGGGCCATGAATGCGCGCAAGGAGGCTCACGGTGAATAGGCCGCTTGCTATTGTCTGCCGTCGCGCTTCACGACAATAAGGGCCGGCCGTTGGCGAGTGAGGCTCCGCTTTGGCGCTAGTGGGCTTGGCGCTGCCCGTCGCCTCTTCTGCCTCTGCGAGCCTCCGTCTCAGCCTGCAGCTCCTCACCCTCTCCACCACCACCCCCGCCATCACCACCGACCGTTCTGCTATCTGCGAGCGCGTCTTCTCTCGCCCGGTCCTCGTCTGCGCTCCCCAGAGTGCTCTCCCAGCGCGCGCAGGGCCTCCGTCTCGACGCGCCACCCGGCGAGCCCCCGACCCCCGTGCAGCCCTTTTCTCACGGCTGCCTCTCGTCGTCCGCCATCGCCACCAGCGCGCGGCGCGCATCTCCCACACGTGCAGGCGCAGTACTCAGGACTCGTCGCGACCACGGCCGCCTCTTGTTCGACTTTTCGCGCGGACTCAGTGCCCGCTGTGGCCACCGCAGCCGCCGACCGTCACGACCGATAAAACGGTCTCCCGCGACCCCATCGCCTGCAACCGCCCACCAACACCGCCATCATGCCGCCCGGCGCGCCTGTGCAGTCAAAATGTCCGCTCCGGACCATCAAGGAGATCCAGTTCGGCCTGCTCTCGCCCGAGGAGATCAAGGCCATGAGCGTGGTTCACATCATCTACCCCGAGACCATGGACGAGCAGAAACAGAAGCCGCGTGAGCAGGGCCTCAACGACCCAAAGCTCGGCACCATCGACCGCCAGTTCGCGTGCGCGACGTGCAAAGAGGATATCCAGGTCTGCCCAGGCCATTTTGGGCACATTGAGCTCGCCACGCCCGTCTTCCATGTTGGTAAGTCGGCCTCTGCACCTGTTGACCTTCATCCACTGACCCTTGTAGGCTTCGTCGTCAAAATCAAGAAGATCCTCGAGACCGTGTGCCACAACTGTGGTCTGATCTTGGCTGACTACGTAAGTCTTCCCCTGCGAAGATGAAGTTTTCAGACGAAGGATTCTTGAGGCTGACTGCAATATCTAGAACCATCCAGACTGGGAGTCGGCCATCAGGACCAAAGACGCGAAGAGGCGCTTTGATAAAATCTGGCGCATGTCTAGGACTCGAGTTCTGTGTGAGCAGGAAACCACCCAAGAAGACCCCAAGAAGCCACCCAAGAAGCCCCACGGCGGCTGTGGAAGCTACCAGCCCGACACCATCCGCAAAGAAGGCCTGAAATTGACCGCGACCTACAAAGTCAAGAAGGGCGCCGAGGACGATGGTCAAGGCGACCGCAAAGAGGTCCTTACCCCGCAAATGGCCCTCAACATCTTCAAGCTCATCTCCGACAACACCCTGCAGCTTCTTGGACTCAACGCTGATTATGCGCGTCCGGAGTGGATGATTCTCACCTGCCTGCCTGTGCCACCTCCACCAGTCCGACCTAGTATCTCTGTCGATGGTACTGGCCAGGGCATGCGCGGAGAGGACGATCTTACATACAAACTCGGCGACATCATTCGTGCCAACGGTCGCGTACAGGAGTGTATCCAGGAAGGCTCGCCCCAGCATATCCTGGCAGAGTTCGAAGCACTCGTCCAATATCACGTTGCCACTTATATGGATAACGATGCCAATGGCGTTCCTCAAGCCATGCAAAAGTCCGGTCGTCCTTTGAAGACCATTCGTGGCCGCTTAAAGGGCAAAGAGGGTCGTCTCCGTGGTAATCTTATGGGCAAGCGTGTCGACTTCTCCGCCCGTACCGTCATCACTGGTGATCCTAACCTGTCTTTGGACCAAGTCGGTGTGCCCCGCTCCATTGCCCGCACCTTGACCTACCCTGAGGTTGTCACCAAATTCAACATCAGCAAGCTTACAGCTTTGGTTCGCAACGGTCCGAATCAGCATCCTGGTGCCAATTATGTGATCAAGGCTGATGGCGTACGTCTTGATCTCAAGCACAACAAGAACCTCGATGATCTTAGGCTGCAATATGGCTGGAAGGTCGAGCGCCATATTGACGACGACGACGTCATCATCTTCAACCGTCAGCCCTCTCTGCACAAAGAGTCTATGATGGGTCATCGTGTCAAGGTCATGCCCTACTCCACCTTCCGTCTCAATTTGTCTGTCACTTCGCCCTACAACGCCGATTTCGACGGTGACGAGATGAACTTGCACGTCCCACAGAGCGACGAAACCCGAGCTGAGATTCAGAACCTGTGCATGGTCCCCAAGCAGATCGTGTCGCCGCAGAAGAACCAGCCTTTGATGGGTATTGTGCAGGACACTCTGCTCGGTGTTTACAAGATGAGCCGTCGTGACAACTTCCTCCCGATTGAGCAGGTCATGAGCATCATGTTGTGGGTGCCAGACTGGGATGGCATCGTGCCTGAACCCGCTATCCTCAAACCCCGCCCTCTTTGGAGCGGCAAGCAAATCATCAGCATGGCAATCCCCAAAGAAGTCAACATCTTCAGAGGTGATGAGGATTCCAAGCCTTCGCCATGGAACGACCTTGTAGATAAGAGTCTGTGCATCATGGGCGGTGAGCTCATCTTTGGCTCCGTAACCAAGAAGATTGTTGGTGCCTCTGCAGGTGGTGTTATTCACATCGTCTTCAACGAGCTGGGCTCTGCGGCTGCTGTTCAGTTCTTCAACGCTTGCCAGCGCATCGTCAACTGGTGGTTGCTGCACCACGGTTTCAGTCTGGGCATTGGCGATACCGTACCTGACCCGAAAACGTCTGACAAGATTGCCGACGAAGTCGCAAAAGCCAAGGCAAAGGTCGAAAAAATCATTGGCGAGGCAACCAAGGACTTGCTTGAGCCTCTTCCTGGTATGACTATTCGTGGTACCTTTGAGTCCAAGGTGCAGAAGTTCCTCAACGAGGGACGTGAGGGCGGTGGTACTGCGGCACAGAACAGTTTGAAGGATTTCAACAACGTGGTCCAGACTGTCATTTCTGGTTCCAAGGGTTCAACTGTCAACATCTCTCAAATGGTGTCTCTCGTCGGCCAGCAAGCTGTCGAAGGACAGCGCATTCCATATGGATTCAAGTACAGAACATTACCGCATTTCACCAAGGACGACTATTCGCCCGAGTCCCGCGGATTTGTGGAGAACTCCTACCTTCGTGGGCTTACACCATCCGAGTTCTTCTTCCACGCCATGGCTGGTCGTGAGGGTCTCATCGATACCGCCGTGAAGACTGCCGAGACTGGATACATCCAGCGTCGTTTGGTCAAGGCGCTTGAAGATGTCATGGTAAAATATGACGGAACCGTTCGAAATTCCTTGGGCGACATCATCGAGTTCATTTACGGAGAGGATGGTTTGGACGGTGCTCACATCGAGAAGCAAAAGGTCGACATTATCACCTCCTCCGAGGCGAAGTTTGAGAAGACGTTCAAGCTTGATGTTCTGAGCTCTGACAGGCCCGAGATTCCAGTCTCGAAACTCCAGGGCGCTTCTGAGTTCCAGGGCGATGTCGAAGTACAGCGTCATCTTGACGAAGAGTTTGAGCAGATCAAGAGCGATCGTGAATACCTTCGCACAGTCATCGGACAGGACGATAGTCAGCAGTTCCAGCTGCCACTCAACATCCAACGCATGATCGAATCAGCCCAAGCGAGGTTCAAAATCAAACCCCAGAAGGACTCTAGCAACCTCAACCCAATCGAAGTCATCACAAAGGTCCGCAACCTCCTTGACAGCCTTGTGGTCATTCGTGGCGACGATGAGCTCTCGCGAGAAGCCCAGGAGAGCGCTACTTATCTGTTCAAATGTCACCTCCGCTCCCGCCTTGCCTTCAAGCCTTTGGCTGTCACCCATCGCTTGAGCAGAGAAGCACTCGACTATATTCTGGGTGAACTGGAAGATCGATTCCTCAAAGCCGCTGTGGCTCCGGGCGAGATGGTTGGTGTGCTTGCTGCCCAGTCTATTGGTGAGCCAGCCACGCAGATGACACTCAATACCTTCCATTTTGCCGGTGTCTCGTCCAAGAACGTTACGCTTGGTGTGCCACGTCTCAAGGAAATTCTCAACATCGCTGCCAACATCAAGACACCATCTATGTTGGTTCGTCAAACGAACGTGACGGCTACCCAGCATGAGGCCAAGCTTCTTCGAAGCCGTATCGAACTCACTACTCTCCGATCGTTGACTCAATCTGTGGAATTGTACTATGATCCAGATATTCAATCCACCATCGTGGAAGAAGATCAAGACATGGTCGAGTCTTACTTCATCCTGCCTGACGAGGACGAAGTCATCGAGTCACAGTCCAAGTGGCTGCTTCGTGTCATCCTCGATCGCAAAAAGCTACTTGACAAGTCTATCACAATCAGTGAGGTTGCCAACAAGATCAAGCAAGAGTTTAAGCCTCATATGGCTGTCATCTTCAGTGATGAAAATGCGGACGAGCAAATCATCCGTGTTCGTTTCATCTGGGATTCAAATCTCAAGCCTGACGAATCGGATGAGGAGGAGAGAGATGAGCGTTGGATGCGTAAGCTTGAGAAGCATCTCCTTGACGATGTCACTCTTCGTGGTGTTCGCGGCGTCGAGCGTGCCTTCATCCGTGAAGATAATATCGTCGTTGAAAACGACGATCGGTCGCTTGTTCTCTCCAAGACCGATCCACGTTGCAAGGAATGGGTGCTTGATACCACTGGCACATCTTTGGCCCAAGTTCTCGCCATTGATGGTGTAGACTCCACCACGACCTACTCCAACTCCTTCATTGAGATCCTTGCTGTTCTTGGAATAGAGGCTGCTCGTGCTGGTCTTCTCAAGGAGCTGGGCATGGTTTTGTCTTTCGATGGTTCGTACGTCAACCATCGTCACATGGCCTTGCTCGTCGATATTATGACGCAGCGTGGTGTGCTCATGGCCATTACCCGTCACGGAATCAATCGCAACGACACTGGAGCATTGATGCGTTGTTCATTCGAAGAGACTGTGGAAATCCTTCTCGAAGCCGCTGGATTCGGTGAACTTGATGATTGCCGTGGTGTGTCGGAGAACATTATGCTCGGTCAGCTCGCACCCATGGGTACTGGAGAGTTCGATGTAGTTATGGACAGTGCCATGCTTCTGACCATGGTTGAGGACAATTCGAAGTTGATGGGCGGTGCCGCTGCTGGCAACTATCTCGACAATGGCGCAGCGACTCCCTACGATCTTGGCTCGCCGACCTACGAGGGCGGTATGGGCATGGGCGGCTACGACGCTGGCGCATCTTTCTCTCCCTTGGTGCATGCGAGCGGTGGCGATGATGGTGGTTTCACTGTTATCGGATCAAGTGGTACATATGGTGGCGACGGCGGCTTCAGTCCCTTCACTGGAGGTCGCAGCCCAGGCTTCCTCGGTGGCGGTATGTCTCCAGGTTTCACAAGCCCAGTCTCGCCAGCCATGTCTCCATCTTCGCCTCGCTATTCGCCAACTTCGCCAGGCATCAGCAGCCCTCACTTTGCTTTGACCTCTCCAGGCTATGTGGGGTCACCAACATCGCCTCACTACTCCCCCACGTCGCCGCGCTACGGCTCGCCAACTTCTCCCTCGTACTCACCAACATCGCCTGCCGGCTATTCACCAACGTCGCCAACTTACAGCCCTACCTCGCCAGGCTTCATGGGTGCCACCTCTCCAGCATACAGCCCGACTTCACCGACATACAGCCCGACGTCACCACAGTACAGCCCTACGTCACCGCAGTATAGTCCCACGAGCCCACAGTATCAAGGAGGTGGTGGACGGTCTCAGACCTCGCCAACGTCTCCCAAGTACAGTCCTACGAGTCCTCGATTCTCCCCTACGAGCCCAGCTGGTAACCTTTCTCCTGCTGCGAACACGTACTCTCCTACCTCTCCAGGCCCGACGAGCCCGGCCTATTCACCAACGTAAGTCCCTAAGTCATAGTTGTAGACTTTCCTTCGCATGTAGCATGCGCTAACTTGATTCCAGCTCTCCCAAAGAATAAAGAACCACGAACACTCTCAAGGTGTTGGAAGTGGGACTTTTCATGTAAGCTCAGGTCTTACCTTTGCTTTGTACAAAAGTTATATTCGCTTCGCGGATGGCTGACTTTTGGTGAACTACAGCAGCCCTCAGTCTGTCTGCCTCTCACTGAAAGTCCACTCCACCCCTCACGGCCGGTCACGTATGGCAATTCGGGGATATGAACGGGAACGTTCCTTTCACTAGGCCCACGTCTTCATCATCGCCCACGGACATGTGCCAGTACACACGATCGATAATGCCGAGATTTCTGCATCAGTTTAATGTCTTTCACCTTTCTTTATCTGCCCACTATCCGGGAAAAAGTGTACAACACAATATCAAAGCTAGTCTTTTGCTCGATGCAAAAAAAAACCCCCCCAGCATACAACAACCTTTGGTTTTCTCCCACGAAAGATTGGACTCGAGATCTTCTGCATCTATACACCAAGTCATCTGCGGGGAGTTTCTGGCGTTTTTTCTTTTTCGCCCCTTTTTTTTCCACATCAAGGCGGCATCATAAATAATCCGGGCTTGCGTTATTCCCGCGATCACTGTTCGAATAAAATGCGAGGCGTTCCGGACTTTTCTTGCTTCTTCTTTATTTCTGTCTACCGTCGGCATTTGCGTACCGCCCCCTACCCACCGACTAAATTGTCATGCATGGATCCCCGTTTTCTTCTGGCGGGCTGGTGGAGAGGCGAGAGAGAGAGAGAGAGAGAGCAAAGGGGAAGGAGGTCTTTTTTTAGACTTTTTTTTTCATAACCTTGCTCTTCCTGAAAGAGAAGGAGAGACGGAGAGTTTGTGTGGAGGGAGTGCAGTGAGCCCGCCCAAATTGTGCGCGTGGGGCTTTTTGATTGGGTTTCGGAGTGGTGCGTCTCTTTTTTTTTTTTTGGAGTAGTAGATCGGGGCAGTTCGAATTTGAATTGGAGTGAGGGTGAGCAAGGTTGGGGTGAGATGAGATGAGATGAGTGACTGAGTGACTGAGTGAGTGAGTGGTGGCTACTCGGGTCTGCATGCGCTGGAAAGTATGAGGGCGTAGTTAAATATGAGAAATAGACATTGGCTTGTCTCAATCTTTGTGTCTTGTGTCTTGTTTGTGTTGATGTTGATGGTGCTTGTGTGATGTGATGTGCTGTGCTGGGAGGTTGGAGTCGTGCGGCTAGTGTGGGTTCGAGGAGGGATGGAAATGAGCGCGGGTAGATAGGGTTGCTTAGACCTCTGCTCTTCGCTCTGTCTCTGCTCTTCGCTCTGCCTCTGCTCTTCGCTCTGCCTCTGCTTCTACGGGAAATAACTCTTGAACAGACTGTTCTGATCAGCCGTCTTATCTAACTGCTAGCTGCTCTAGAGGACAACTACTACGTCCGCACGCGAACTTGTTCGGCGAGGCGGCTAATTTATGACTACAAGTATTCAATTAATCACAAACTAGACTTCTTGGGCCTCATGTTTCCCTTACTACTAATATTCTTCCACATCTATACCTAGACTTTACTACTAAGACCTTATCAATCCCAAGCAAAGCACACTCACCTCCTCTAAACCTGCCTTCCAGTCATCCAAAACCTGCGATCCGCCACAACTCCTTCACGAAATCCCCCACAGAATCGCCTAGCTCGCTGACTACCCAGTTCAACCGTCCCACCTCACCATCATCAAGTCTTCCGTGTCGTTTTACCCCTCCCAGCTCACGTCAGCTGCGCCCCATCCCTCGAATCGCAGTGCGCGGCTCGTCCAGATTTATATTTACGCTGGGACTTGTCAGGACTTACTACGTAGGTAGCTGGGGGGTATTACACAAGCAGGCGGAACGCTTCCGGAGCTCTAGGCCTGAGGAGTCTCAGCCCTATAAAAGTGTAAGGGTAGAATAGGTAGGTTGGTTGATAGCTTTCCCGGGACCCCACATCGGCAAACGCACATAGCACCCGCAGCGGCAGGCGTTCCCCACATACGCGTTTTACGGACCCTGGGACGCTTATATGACATAGGTTTGGAGCTTGAGCTTGAGCTGTTTTTTTGGTTCCTGCGTTTTTGAGATTTGAGATTTTTTGTGTTCTTCTTCTTGGGAGAGATTGACAAGTGTACCTGGCTTTTGGGTAACAGGAAGAGATAAAACGAGATTAAGAGATTCGAAGAAGAAGCGGAAAACTAAACATGGCGTTTGAAGAGATGAAGGGGAAGATTACGGAGGAGGTATGTGTTTTTTCTTTGGTTTATTCCTGTTTGGTTTACTTCGATGTTGCGACTCCGACGTCACAATTCCTACTTAGCCATCTCCAATCCCACATCAACACCACCACCAACATCAACAACCCACCTCCAAACATATTCTAACAACCCAACCCCCGCAGACCCCTCCAAGTCGCGACCCCTCCCCAAACCGCGGCTCCTCCGTCCCCCAACTAACCGCCATCCCCACGCCCCGCAAACCGCTCCGCCAATGGCAGCAAGAAAACAACATCGACCGCGCTGCGCAAATCAAACTCACAAAGCTCGTCCACATGCGCTATCAGCACCCAAATCTCGATGAAATCACCACTTTCCTGCGCGACTTTGGCATGAGCGTCGCGCACAAGGCCGACGGGAAGCGCTGGTTCCAGGGCTACGGCGACGACGCATACGTGTACTATGCGCAAGAGGGGGAGAAGAAGTTCCTCGGCGGCTGCTTCGAGGTCGAGTCGCGCGAGGAGCTCGAGAAAGCGAGTCGACTGCCCGGCGCGAGCGCCATCGAGGATCTCAGCGATGCGCCCGGCGGCGGGGCGCTGGTCACGCTGCATGATCCAGAGGGCTTCCCCATCTCCCTGATGCACGGACAGACGAAGAAGCCCCCCGGCCCCTACCCCGAAGTCCTAACCACCAACTACGAGGCCTCGAAGCCGCGGGTCCAGCGCTTCCAGCGCTTTACCCCTGGGCCCGCAGCCGTGCACAAACTGGGCCACTACGGACTGTGCGTGCAGAACTTCGAGGCCCAGCGCGACTGGTACACGTCCGTGTTCAACATTGTGCCCACCGACTTTTTATACGTCACGCTGCCCGACGGGTCGCGCAAGGACGTGGCCATCTTCGCACACATCGACCTGGGCGCCGCGCCGACAGACCACCACACCATTTTCCTCTCCAGCAATAAAACAAAGCACGTCCACCACTGCAGCTTCGAGGTGCACGACTTCGACACGCAGAACCTGGGCCACGAGTGGCTGGCGAAAAAGGGCTATCGGTCTGTCTGGGGCGTGGGTAGGCATATCTTGGGCAGCCAGTTGTTTGACTACTGGTGGGATACGACGGGGAATATGATTGAGCATTATGCGGATGGGGATTTGGTGAGTGAGGAGACGCCGGTGGGGTGGGGGGAGGCGGGGGACGAGAGTTTGGCGGTTTGGGGGCCTGAGGTGCCGGGGTGGTTTTTGGAGTAGGGAGGGGAGGGGAGGGGAGGGGAGGGAGAGAGGGAGAGAGAGAGGGAGAGAGGGAGGGAGAGAAGTGGAGGTAGGTGGGTGGGTGGGTGAATGGGAGAGGAATAGGGGCTGGGAAATTGATACCGGGATTGAAGAGTCGAGTGACATGGGATCTAAATGGATACTTAGGCAGGGACCAAGCAGTGCGTAAGTAGGTACTTCAGTAAATATGGAAATTGAACAGAAGAAGTTTATAACGGATAGCGCGTTCCCTCGGTCTTGATGGAATCTAGGCTGAGCTTCAGTGTTCGGTAGTCATGGCAGTGGTACCAAAACGGAGTCAAGTCAGGCAAAAGACAAAGACAAAGACAAAGACAAAAACAAAGATATTATTTCCAAGCAAGCAAACAGGCAGGCAAGTAAGTAAGCTAGGGTATTCCCGCTCCCCCAAACACCAAACACCGCACACCAAAAACATCATCCCATCCTCACCGTCACACCGGCCTCTCCCCCCACCCAACCAACACCCTAACCCCCCAATGCCACCACCCCTCCCGTGCCCCCAACACGCGATCCAACTCGCCCACCCTCCCCTCAACCCCCTCAACCTGCCTCTCAAACTCCGCCAGTATATCCTCCACATCCTCGACCTTACTCCTCAGCGCCCCAATCTCGTATTCCAGCTTATCCCCCACATTAGCGAGCTCGCGCAGCGACGAGGTGAGTTGGGCCCGGTTCTGCGTGACGAGGGTATGCGTGTCCTCCCGGAGCGCGTGGTACGTGTCGAGGCGCGGGTAGTAGATAGCCTCGAGGGTGTCGATGTCGGCTTCGGCGGAGTCTTCGAGGTCGTGGATTTCCTGGAGGCGGGATGAGACCCATGCGGCGTCTGTGGTGGAGAGGAGGGCGAGGTTGTGGTGGAGGCGTTTGAGTTGGGCGGTTTGGGCGTTGTGCGTCGCTGTTTTGGTGGCGAGCGAGGGGGCCGATGTGTCGGAGACGGCGTCGTCGTCCAGGTCCGTGGTGCTGATGCTTTTCCATTTTAGGACGCTGTCTTCGGCGATGCTGAAGGAGAGGTGGCGCGGCCACCAGTCGTCGTTGTGGACTGAGGTGTAGAAATCGAATTGATCCCCCGACTGAGTGCGGCGAAGGAGCACGGGAATCTCATGGGCTTCCTCGACCGGGAGATTCTCGTTGAGGTCTATGCCGTGGTAGACCGAGCCTGCGATGGAACTTTCGACCGTGGGTGGTTGTGTCGAGGCGTCGCTCTCAGCAACAGAAACTCGTAGCGCTTCATCTTTCCCATTCATCTTCAGCGGCTTCTCTATTCCAAGATTACTTCCTGAGTCGCGCGGAGTCTGCGTCAAAACCTTTGTAAAGGACGGTTGGGTATCGGAAATAGTGCTCTGCTGAGAAAACATGCTTGAAAAGTCGTTCGAATGGCGCTTCAAGTTGCCATCCTGATCTATGAGATCGTGCAGTCCTGAATGTCGAGAAGACTTGTAGTCGCTTTTGGTTCGATGTAGACCGGATCGTCCATTTTCCTCTCTGGAGACTTTGCTTGCATGCGTACGTAGACCCACAGCGTTCTTGATATGATTAAAACCACTCCCTGACTTCAATTTGATAGCAGCTCGCTTCGAAGACGGATCCTTGAGGTCTTTTTCCTTTTCAAGTCCATCCGGGGTAAGAGTGTCAGCCATCTTAAGATCATCAGTCGTTGTTTCACGCTTCATGATCCTGTGCTGGTCAAGCGTTGTTTCCCTCCTGAGCGGCTTCATACTGGCGTCATGCTTATCCGGTGACGTGGAGCGTTCTTCGCCAGGTAAACGATCAAACATATCCCCAGATGTTGATTTGCGGGGCTTTCCGTGCCACAACCATTTGGCATGGTCACCTCTCACAAGTTCCACAAACTGCTCAATGTCCACGGTCTCTACCTCGGCGATTCCATCTTTCTGGCCAGCTCCTACCATTCCCATGACCATTTCACCGCCTTTCCCGCCAAGTTCAGCTACTGTCGACTTGAAGGCTCGAGGTACAGCCCAGCTTTCCTTGCTGGCAGCCTTGGCTGTCGCTCGGCGCAATTTATCCAGGGTCTGTCGATCTAAACGACGAGTCCTGGGCAAGTGTTGAGATTTCTGAAAATGTGCGATTCCACGCTTTGTGCTTTCGACTTCAAACACGTCCTTGGCGACTGCCGAGTTGATAGCACTCAGTCTGTTACGGGCTCCCATCAGCATGCCCAAAAGCGCAGCTACTGTGGTGGGACCTAGAATACCATCATGTGGTTCGACTGTGTAGTACTCTGCTCCGAATTCGATCCACCAATCGTTGATTGACTTTTCTGTTACGTCGCAAAGGAGGCCATCAGCATACTCTGGTTCTAGCTTTCCGAACAAGACGAGTGCGACCTGGCATAATTTGACAAGCTCGATGACGGAAGCATTGAAAGGAATCTTCTCGCTCGTGCGATAGAGCTGATGAAATTTGGCCTGGGTCGCACCGCTCGGTGGTGTGAGCTTGATGCCCAGACGCCCTGAGCAGCCCAGCCTCTTCAAGTTCTCGTTGACGAAAAAGACCTCGCGGTGCTTCTTGACGTCGCCGCCAGGGATTGGAATTACAGTGAGTGACGAAGGAAAGCCACTCAGGTTGGTGACCATGAGGACCCCATAGGGCGTCATTTGTCTCCGGGCGTGAAAGTCTGTCAGGGACTTGAAGTATAGACGCATCTGAGGCGTCCACTTCTCTTCGTCTGCTGGTACGCTCATGATTGTTGCCAGGACAACATCCTCTGGGTTGCCTGTGAAGGTGGTGATGAGAAATGTGGGATGCGAGCGCGAGCAAGCCCACTGCTCTACCAAGTATATCTCGTAGCCTTCGATTTTCTGGCGACGGGCCAGGACCTCGCACTTGCTGTTGGGGTCCTCCTCGATATAGCGCGCAGCTACCACGTCGGTCAGGACGAAGCTCAGGTGACCGCCCGTGGG
Source organism: Pyrenochaeta sp. DS3sAY3a (assembly GCA_001644535.1). Classification (NCBI taxonomy): domain Eukaryota; kingdom Fungi; phylum Ascomycota; class Dothideomycetes; order Pleosporales; family Cucurbitariaceae; genus Pyrenochaeta; species Pyrenochaeta sp. DS3sAY3a. The sequence continues at coordinate 1,799,203 of KV441639.1, read as the reverse complement.
TGAGGAGGGAGACGTGACCATGGCTTCGCTGGGGATTGTTTCGGCGGTGGTGGCCTGCGAAGCAGGTGGTGGACGCGGCTGGGCGGTGGGCTTGCGTTCGAGCGAGGGTGTTTGGAGAGGAGGCATCTGGCGGCGAAGCTCTTTTTCCGTCGCCGTTCGCGACGGGGCGACAGGGAAGGGGAAAGACATGGCTGTGTGTTGGGATCAGGGTTCACGTGAAACAGGTTCTATCACACGTGGTAGAGAAAGGCTCATGGCGAAGACGCAGGCCGGGCAGTTGTCGGGCGCCGGCACCTACACCAGCTAGAGAGGCCGACAATGAAGAAGAAGAGTGAACAGGGAGCAGGCTATGCATCTTTGCAGGGTGAAATCAAGGACCAAACCATTGGAAGGGCTTTGAGCGAGAGAGGACAGAAAGTCGTGTCTGGTGTTGAGGTGCGCGGAATAGACGGACGTCTTCCCCACACGTCATGGCCGCGGCTACTGATGAACCCTGCACTGCACCCGTCGCCCGCGCAGCTCTCCATCCCATCCCATCACGCCAGACACGACGGCCATGGACAGCAGTGCCGCCGACTGCTGGCCAGACGACAGCGACACCACACCTGCTCTGCACTCGCTCGGCCTCCCGGCTTCTCCGCCCATCACCACTACAGCCTCCGCTCATCACTAGCACCCCGACACCGCCGCCGCCCGCCGCCATGGACGACCTCCGCGAGCAGGTGGAGCTTCTCGAGAGCAGCGCAAACCTCTCGGCCAGCATCAACGATGTCCAAAAGGCCATTGACATGCTCACGGCAGCTCGTGCTAAGATTGCAGCTGGTGGGTGCCCTTATCGCTCTTTGAGCACCATGCACTGACAGCACACGACCAGATCCCAAGACGGCACCCTTGACGCTGGCAAAGCTGCAAGACCCCTTGAAGAAGACGCTCGATGCCGCGCAGAAAGACCTCAAGCCCATATACTCTGGCCTCAACAAATACGGCAAAGCCCTAGACCGCGTACATTTACCATCCACTCATCCATCCTTTTCAACACTAACCAGACATTGCCAGAAATTCAAAGACAAGCCACTCCCGTCCGCCGAAAATGACGCCCTGTCTTCTCACCCCTCCCTCATCAACCGCGCCATAGCCATGCATCTTCTCCGAGAAGGCGAGTTTGGCGTCGCCTCTACCTTCATCGACGAAGCCAACCGCCACCCCCCACACCCCGAACCCACCGCCAACACCCCCAACCCATACCTCCGAGAATCATGGGAGAAGGACCTCGCAGAAGGCACATTCAACTCAGAGAAGCTCCAGCAACAATTTGCTGAAATGTATCTGATCCTACACGAGCTGCGAAACCAGAGAAACCTCAAACCCGCCATCCAATGGGCGCGAGAACGCAGCGAGATCCTCGAAGCCCGCGGCAGCAACCTCGAATTCGAGCTCTGCCGCCTCCAATTCGTCGGCCTCTTCATCGGCCACACCCAGCCCGACAGCGCCCCCGACGACGACACCCCAACCGGGCCCCTCCACGCCTGGGCCTACGCACGCCAGGAATTCGCCCCCTTCCAGCACCGCTACGCCCGCGACATCCAGCAGCTCATGGGCGCCATGGCCTTTTGGCAAAACGTCTCCGACTCGCCGTACCGCCGCTACTTCTACAACGACGCGTCCTGGGACGAAGTCGCACATTCCTTCAACCGCGAATTCTGCTCCCTGCTCGGCCTGTCCGCCGACTCGCCGCTCTTCATCGCCTCGACGGCCGGCGCCATCGCGCTCCCCTACCTCCTCAAAATGCAGTCCATCATGAAGGAAAAACGCACAGAGTGGACGACGCAGAACGAACTCCCCGTCGAGATTCCGCTGCCCTCGCAGTACCATTTCCACTCCATCTTTGTGTGTCCCGTGTCCAAGGAGCAGACGACGGATGCCAATCCCCCGATGATGATGGCGTGTGGGCATGTTATTGCCCAGGAGAGTTTGGATAAGTTGGCCAAGGGCGCAAGGTTCAAGTGTCCGTATTGTCCGTGTGAGTGTCATCCTAAGGAGGCGAGGAAGGTGGTGCTGTGATTATGGTGGCGTGGGTGGGATGGATGACGAGGGAGGGGTGGTATGTGCATGGATGGATGGATGGACGGATGGGTGGGTGGTTTGTATGTCTTATGTCTGATGCCTGGGAAGAGGCGTAAATACGGATTATAGATATTTCTTCTTCTTGTCCTTCTTCTTGTTCCTTTCTCTGTTTCCCATACCTGTTGGCGTACGAGAGCATCTCTCCCCCTCTCTTTCTCTCTTTTCTTCTTTCCTTTTCTCCTTTCGTTTCTCGACACTCAAAGGCTGGCGTTTTCTCACCGAGATAGGCGTATGGAGTTTTGTATGTCTGGCTAGCCGGGGCTTCAGGCAGGTTATACCTAGGTACTTGCAAATCTCACTCTTAAACTCAGTGTCAGTGTCAGTCTCAATCTCGGTTCCAAGCCCCAATTCAAATGCTGGGCCTGGGCATCAATTATGTGATTATGTTTTCCAATGTGACGGGGCCTTGGCTGTTTTGTTTTCTGGTCGCTGAACTGAGATATAGGTGCGTATATATATATCCGCATATGTATCCCCTGTTCATCCACGTCAATAGCTTAGTTTAAAGCCTATAGGGTGTATAGGTAGGTGTTGTACTGGATACGAGTACTGTACCTACCTGCCTACCTACCTACCTACCTACCTCAGGACACCGGACCTATATATATGACGATGTGAAGTGAGGTTTTACTAGTTCGTACATTGGAGAAGTTTAGTTCTGCTCTGCTGAGGGGGAAGACATGCTTAGGTGGGAAGATGGGGTGGGGAGATGGGGTGGGGAGATGGAGTGGCGAGATAAGATGGGTTGAGTCCTATGTACTTGTAGATTGTGCGAGGTGCCTGATTCTTTGGTTCTGGTTCTGGTTCTTCTCCTTCTTCTGATTCTCTCCTTTGATTCTCTCCTCTGATTCTCTCTTTTGATTTTAGTCCTTCGATGATGATTATTTTCTCATGATTTCAAGGGAAGGATCATGTTAGATTGGATCACATTGTATTAGATCAAATACATGTACATACACTCAAGCAAAACAAAAGGAAATCCCGTCAAATTACCTGGGTATACACCAAGATCAGACCCCAGCGGACAGACAGGAACTACCCTGTCTATTCTATACCAGGACCCCATTAAACAAGACTCCACAAGCCATAGACACCTGCAAGCAAAAGCCAGACCATCGTTGTGATTTCCAAGTAGTCCCAGCGCCGGTGGCAATTTTACTATCCCTGTTGAGCACTTGCACCGTCTTGTGACACACCATCGCCCTCGCCGGCTCCAGATATGGGTTCAGGGAGTTCATCAACCTCAGTGGCTTCACGGCAGACGAGCTCCTTCAGTCTCCTTCCAGTACGAAAGCGGTGGTTAGGACGAGGACCCGTATCAGCACTTGGGGCCGCAAGCGCTTTGCCTTTGCCCTTCGCGTCGCTTGCCTCCTCAGTAGCAGCCATCTCCTGCTTTTTAGCGTCGTACTGGTGCGGCCAGTAAAAGTACGACAGGAGATCTTTGGCCTTGGCCTGAAGCTGCTGGCGCAGCGCATCCGTCAAAAGGGGATTGAATGCAAACCCGCCCGTACGCAATCGCTGTTCCAGAAATCTTTTCCACACAATGCAGATAGTCATGTCTTCGATGTTTTTGTGATTGAAGAGAAATTTCCATGGTTCTTCAATGATTTCACCCATATCTGTCAGGTCGTAGTTCTCTGGCTCTGTATGGAGGAATTTGTGGACTGCGGCCCCGAAGCTTAGTTCCTTTGGAAGCAGCTCGAGCACGTCTATACCCAGTTCGAGATGATTCAATGCGGGCATCTTTTTGCAAAGATGCTCCATTGAATCACATAGACTCGTCTTGACGTTGTTGATCATTCTATTGTTGTCGAAACCAATGGCCCCCCGGGGCGCATGGGCTACTTGACGAAAGAATTCTCTATGTAGATCAAGAGTGGGCCAATTTTGGTCTTCGTTTCCGCCTGCCCACTGAGGAAGCCAGGTCAGAAGAGCAATGCAACTGTAATGGGAGAAGCAAATCTTTCTAAACCAAAAGCCACAAAGTGTTCCCAAGACAAATACCGGCGTAAGGTTGTCCGATCTAATGCGGATGATCTTCTTGGTGTGGAGGATTTTTTTCAACTCAAAGTAGATTTTCCCATGTGTCTGTAGTTCAGGAAGAATCTTGGGACCCGACGCCTTGCAGTCCGGAGATCGTCGTGATAAAGTGACATAATTTTCATCTTCTTCGCCTATACACTGTTCCAAGATCTTGTGGAGGAGTTCGAGAGGAAGGTCCAGCAATGCCGCTGTGTCGGACATGATGAAATAAGTAACTTTGGCTGTAGCAAATGAGTATTGAAGTGTGTATGATTCTGAAATTATCGTGAACTCGAATTTAGAGTTTATATATGCATTGATTTGCTGGACTCTGACTCTGACTCTTCGCCCAGGACTCATAATCGTTAGGCCAACTCCAACTTTCGAAAAATGACAGGAAATGCGTCAAGCCGTGGTGGTGAGTCGTGCTGGAGTCAAAGAGTGCCACAAACCGTGGAGCATGGACCGCAACGACCGTGTCAGATCGAGTCAAACTCGTAGTTGTGGCACACTTTACGGAGCACCAACGCGTCACAGCTCGATAATGCTCTGTCCTTCCAACTCCTCTTGTTCATACTTTGCGCCCGCAACCAGTCTGTTCAGCCAGGTTCCAAGTCGGAAGGCGGCTTTGCTGATTTGCAGCTCCACGATGGGAACAGCACCAACAGCATAGCCATCTGTGCCGAGATCGGTATCGTTACGTACTCGACTGTATACGTAGTCGCAATCCCATTTGTTGCTCTCCTTGGCCCAAGTCGTTGCGCATTCCTCTGGCGTGGTGGGGTCGCTGCAAGCAAGCCACATGTACGGGGCCTGGTAGAACTGGTCTTTTCGGATGCGAGAAACGAGGCCAGCAAAAAAAGGGTCTAGTGAATAATTTGAGAAGGGCTTGCTAACGTTCGCCGCAAAATATGGGATGTAGCCATCCCAGACCTTAAATGATTAGTTTCACGTTCTTGAAGTCATTCGCAGCGACATACAGCGTGCAGTTGAGTCGAGACATTTGCAAAAATGACCTTGTAAGTATTCCTATTTGGGAAGTAAGCATAAGTGCCCTTGACGTGGTACACGGTTGAAGGGAGACGTACCCGCCGACAGCTCGTCCATTTGCATGGAGCGGCTGGTGAATATCACCCAGAAAGTGGGCGACCCATTTCAATGCATAGGAACATGTCAGGTTGGTGCTGTCGCTCAATACACCACTCTCAAAATCCCGTACACACTCTCGAAGTATTCCTGTCTGGTTTGCGATTGCGCTTACAACGCAACCACCCTTTGCGCAATCTTTGCTATACTCCAGGTTGCAATACTCCGGTGCACGGTCATGTGTATCGATCCAATGCCACTGGTAGGAAAATCGACCCTCGGTTGTATGCGAATATTGGTCTGCCCAAGCGGCTGCACGTCCCACGGACCCGTTATACTGTGGCTCGAGTATGCTTGAAAGTACGTGTCTGGTGTGTTCTGTGAAAAAGGTTTCGGCCATGAAGCCAATTTGGTTATGGACTAGAATGATCAGCGCTGGGAATAAGACTGCCGACACGACGACTGACCATCTGTATTCCATGCTGAAGTTGATGCTAGGAGCAAGGCTCCCAGCAGTGTTTGTTTAGCTATCATTTTATTGACTTTGAGCTGGAATTCCCGTTGTAGTAGTAACAAGCAATGAAATAGACGCGAGCTTTGGAAATTTGGTGGAGACTTGGGCGGTGCGTTGGTTTATATCCAGATGGGACGCTGTGGCTGGGAGCTGCCAGCTGAGGATGGTGATCTAGACCCAGTGGCTTGTCGACAAGATCATGTCGTCTCGCTGGTTTTGGGGCGAGTAGGCATGAGAATCCCGAAGCTTCAGCCGCTATTTGTTATATACTTTGTGACTGTGTGAACAAGGTCATTCCCCAGTGACGCGTGAGAGGACGCGCCGACATCGATCGACGGTGGTGAGCTCCATGGCGCTAGTACAAAAATGGCAAGGCGTAAACACCATGTGAACCATCACTACAGTGTCACAGACTTGCCTCACGTGTGTCGTTAGTAAATTGTCATAAAGGCGTTGTAGATGCTTAAGTGTCGTAGTCAGTTCTGTGTGACAAATTCACCATGCAGGCAGTTGGGCGTCGTGAGTGACCGCCATGCTACCGCCAGCAGACGACACTTGCGTGAGCGCACCTGCACTCACACTGCCGTTTGCACAAAGTCAATCTCACCGTGGAAGCCGATTTCCTTCACCTGTCACTCACGCTCACTTACTAGATCTCCCAACCCTCCCTACTCACCCTCAACCACGCACCTCAACTTCGACTTGCGACCTCTTACGTCGACCTCCTTCCACCATCTTGCACCAGCAACAGCAAACCAAAATGAGACTTCAAGCGTCCCGCTTCTTCCGTTCGTACTACTCGTCATCCCCAGTCGCGGGCGGAACTGGCAGACTGGCCTCGGATTGCGCCAGGCTTGTGAATCAAGCTGTGAACCACCTCCACGGCGCCCAAACCACTCTGCACCAAACCACTACAACAGGAAGCCTTCTGGGACAGTTGGAGAAGGCGAAGCTCGCAGATCGCACCAAGCAAGTGGTCTGGTTGGCTAAGTACTCCTACGAGGAATCAAAGAAGGAAAAGAGCACAGTTGGAAGTCCGAGCATGGCTGCTACCAAAGCGTTTCGTTCTCCGATTCTGTCGATCTGGCCAGCCATGTGGTATAGTCGTGACTACTGTTTGGGTGAAGTTTGTAGCTAATGTGGCACACTTGCAGGTAATCGAATACAGGCACGTCTCTGATCTCACTCCTGGACTTTGTGGTTCGAGAAGCTTGGTCGTTGAGGAACAGACTAGCAGCATCAACGAAGGAATGAAGAGGGGAATGGAACAGTTTATCGAACAGAGAACAATCTTGTGGACTGCGGACAACATGAAAAAAAAATGCTCTTGGAGCATGCGCCTTGAGCATGACTTGGGGCAAAGCGGCTCAAATAAGTGCGTCAAGATACGGCCGTGAAGTGCAGGCTTGCGTACGTAGGTGCTTCGCCACAACCGAGATGGTCTCTTCATACCTGCCTGGGTACTTTCTAGCGTAGAAATGAACATGGCTCGGCTTAAATTTTCCCTATGAACCAAGTTGGCACTGTGAAGATTTTCAGTTCCTGATTAGTCGTCCTCGGTGAATTGTGGATCGGCCGAAAAAGGGTAGCTCGGGGTACGACAGCGCTGCGGGCCGGGCATGGCGCGACAGGGGCAAGGCACTGCACTCTATCTTCGCAAGCCCAGCCAGAAAGCCAGAAGCGCGTAGTCTCGGGCAGGGATGCGTTGTATTCAGCAACACCTGGCTGCGTCGTCTGATGACATAGCCGTGCCTTGTGGCTTGCCTTTTCCTTGCCTGTACCCCTCCTGCCAATCACGTCACGAAGACGCCGACACCCGTGTCATAGGTCGCCAGTTTCGGTCCTATCCCAGATGCACCGAGTAGTCTTGCTTCGAATCCTGTAGTGTAGCCCTGCATTCACCTCGTGGTCGGCATTCCCGCGCTCTTATTGCTATGTCTTCATGATAGCCTTCCTCGGTGTTTCCTATGGCAATGTCGGGCTCCCAGAACCCCCCCTCGCAGAGCCAGAGCCATGACGCGCCTGGCGAAGCGACCCCTCCAACCCAACCGCCCCCGAATTACAGCGAGCCAGCAGTCGCAGAGCTCCCAGGTGACACCCAGATTACGCCATCGCAGGCGAATGCCGTGAATCCAGCTCCCACAGATGCACAGAACGACGCACCCCCCTCGCGAGACGGCCCCAAACGGGAGGCTTCAGCGTACGCAGGCTCCTACCGACCCTCCGAAGCAGAAACCCCAACGCCGTAAGCCCACCAACCTGGCAGTACAACAAGAAACATACACTAATCATCTGCCCAGCACTGCTAGGATTGGCGCGGACTCGCATTACGGCTTCGATGGCGCGCACGATGACGAGCACGATCACCCAAACCCCGAAGCCCCACCCGCATACACTGAGCTGCCGGGCCAGATATCGAGCGAGAACAACGGCCTGGGCACGAATGCCATAGTCGCTGACGATGGCCGAGTCAACATCACCATCGACCAAAAGAGCCGTGCCCTCTCACAGCTCATCCTCCCGCAAATCCAGCGACAACTCACCCAGTCGCAGCATGATCCAGCCCCTCCTCCCGCATACGTCCCAGAATTTCTCGGTGGTGCGCCAGGACAGGAACCTCCACCCCCTCTCAACGTTGTTATCCAAGTAGTTGGCTCGCGAGGCGATGTCCAGCCCTTTGTGGCCCTTGGCAAAGTACTCAAGGAAACATATGGCCACAGAGTACGGCTAGCTACACATCCGACATTCAAGGACTTCGTCATCGAGAATGGACTGGAATTCTTTAGCATTGGCGGTGACCCAGCTGAGCTCATGGCCTTTATGGTCAAGAATCCTGGCCTCATGCCCGGTTTTGATACATTGCGGAGTGGCGACGTGGGGAAGAGGAGAAAAGGCATCGCCGAGATCTTGCGGGGAACTTGGAGATCGTGCATTGAGACAGGCAACGGGCTCGGTGTAGATCCTCTGAAACAGACTGTTGAGGAGTGGATGGGTATCGAGGACCAGCTTCCCGAGCAGCTACGCAAGCCTTTTGTTGCCGATGCCATCATTGCAAACCCACCCAGCTTTGGACACTTGCACTGTGCCGAGAAGCTGGGTATTCCTCTACATATGATGTTCACGTAAGTAACTTTTCTCGCTACATATAGCGTTTCTAACCACATCATAGAATGCCATGGTCGCCTACCCAGCAGTTTCCTCATCCCCTCGCCAACATCCAATCCTCGAACGCAGATGCATCGATCACCAACTACATGTCATATATCATGGTGGATGTGCTGACATGGCAGGGCCTGGGAGATGTTATCAACAGATTCCGCAAAGACAGCCTTCGCTTAGATCCGATTAGCACAATTTGGGCTCCGGCAATGCTCGCGCGATTGAAAGTTCCATTTACGTATTGCTGGTAGGTCGCATCCCCTAACCCCATCCTCATGACTAATGCGCTCAGGTCTCCTGCGCTCATTCCCAAGCCAAAAGATTGGAGCCATCATATCTCCATTTCAGGATTCTTCTTCCTTAATCTTGCATCAAACTACACACCTGATGCTGAGCTGGCCGCTTTTCTTGATGCTGGCGAACCGCCTGTTTACATCGGTTTCGGCTCCATCGTAGTTGACGATCCTAATGCCATGACCGAGATGATCTTTGACGCCGTAAAAATCACAGGAAAACGAGCATTAGTTTCCAAAGGATGGGGTGGTCTCGGTGCAGATGATCTTGGGAAACCTGACGGAGTATTCATGCTGGGAAACTGTCCGCACGATTGGCTTTTCAAGCGTGTGTCAGCCGTGGTACATCACGGTGGTGCAGGAACGACGGCAGCTGGTATCGCAGCAGGACGACCTACAGTCGTTGTACCTTTCTTCGGAGATCAAGCCTTTTGGGGAGCAATGGTATCAAGAGCGGGTGCTGGGCCAGACCCTATTCCGTATAAGAACCTCACCGCAGAAAAGCTTGCTGCTGCGATCACCGAAGCACTCAAGCCGGAGTCACTAGAGAAGGCTCAAGAACTCTGCGACAAGATCAAACAAGAAGATGGAAGCCAATCAGGGGCACAGTCATTCCATCAAATGCTCGACTACGAAGAGATGAGATGCGCTGTCGTTCCAAACAAGCCCGCTGTATGGAGAATCAAGAGAACTCAAACTAAGCTCAGTGCCAAAGCAGCAACAGTGCTTGCTCAACAGGGTGAAATCAATTTCTCTGATCTCAAGTTGTAAGTATGAACTCAGAACATGCTCTTCTTACCACTAACAGCATCAGATATCGAGCTCGGGAGTTTGTACCTGATGAAGGACCGTGGGACCCTTTCTCAGGTGCAGCGGGCGCCTTGATGGGAACGGCAACATCGATGATGATGGGTGTTGCTGACATGCCTATTCAAACTTTAAAACTGCTCCAGATTCACCCCGACTCTAGATCGAAGAAGGGTAAAGAGAAGTCGGGAACCGCAACCGAAGCGTCTTCGACCGGTGAAGAAACTCGTAGCGGTCGCCCAGAAGCTTCCCGGACGACGACCAACGCTACCGACGCAAGTGCAGCCAGCGGTTCTAGCACTCCACCTACTCCAATCGCTTCAAGTAATCTTACACGAGCTCAATCGGAAACTGTGGCTGTAGCAAGTCCAGATACTCCTGGTACACCCACACATAGATCAACATTCATGTCACAAGCATTTGGAGAATCGACCGGTGGCTCCCGTTCACCTTCAAGAGACCGAGGTCGACATCTTTCACCTAGTAACTGCGATATCGCCGAGCGCTTGACTCATCGTCGCCGTGCAAGCTCCATCTCTGCATCGGAACTGCGCTCAAATAATGGCACGCCAGCAAACGCTCCAAGTTTCGCCGAGAATGTCGAATCGGTCGTCGATACAGGAAAGGGCCTTGCAAGGATCGTCGGCGCTGGCTTCAAGTCACCGATGGACTTTTCTCTGAATGTTGCTAAGGGCTTCCATAATGTCCCCAAGCTTTACGGCGGGGAGGTCAGACAGGTCGATAAAGTTACTGACCTCCAAAGTGGTCTGAGAACCGCTGCTAAGGTATATCAACATGGAATATATTAATGATTCTGTGGACTAACAAACTATTAGGAGTTTGGCTTTGGCCTTTATGATGGCATCACTGGTATCGTCACCGACCCCTACAAAGGCGCCAAGAAAGAAGGTGGTATTGGCTTCGTAAAGGGTGTAGGCCGTGGTATCATGGGTGTCCCCTTCAAGGTCATGGGAGGTGCTTGGTCAGTGCCCGGCTACGCGATGAAGGGCTTGTATCAAGAGATGGTCAAGAGCAAGGGAAAGAGTGTTCAGAACTATATCATTGCCGCCCGCATTGCTCAAGGATATGACGAAGCAACGACTATCTCGCAACATGAGCGAGAGGAAATTGTTAGCCGTTGGAAATTTGTCAAGGTTGGTATCAAGAAGAAGAGAAACCCAGGTGCAGAACAAATGGACTCCCTCCATTCGCTCGTCGAGGAGAAGAGGAAGAGGAGAAATGAGCGTTGGGAGAGGGTTAACGCGCACTTTAAGAAACCCGAGGGCCGTCCGACTTTCCAGCCCCAGCTGAGTCAACAAAGCAGCTCCTCAAATCTTCCTCTTACCCCTATGCAAAGTCATGCCAGCTCTGCATCGGCGCCGGAAAGTCGACAGGCCATTCCCGAGTGGCGCCAGAGAGAGCTGTCATTAGTATCATCTCAGCGCTCACTTACAGACACCCGTCCAGTCACAGCCCAGTCTTCTCAATCTCGACAATCTGAATTGTCACTTGAGGCGCAACTCATCGCCGAAGAGGAGGCAGAGCGTCGTGAGCTTGAGGCCGCGATCGCCGCTTCAGTTGCTGAGAGGTCGCGAGGCAACCCTGAAGAAGACGAGCTCGTGGCATCCGCAATCCGCGCCTCAATCGCCGAGCTCGAACGCACACCACCAAACGGAGCCTCCGCCGAAGACGACGAGCAACTCCTCACACGCGCCATGACGGCCAGCCTCGAAGAAGCCGGCCGCAGCGGCTGCACCGAAGAAGAGCAAAAAGTGCTCGAGGAAACGCTCCGCAAAAGCCTCCTCGACACGACCAAAAAGCGCCAACACGGCAGCGACACAGAATGGGACTCGGACACCGACACAGAAGACGACGAGGAATTCCAGCGTATCCTCGCCGAATCCAAAGAACTCGCACACCTGCACGCGCACCACCCGCAGGACTACGCAAACACCACGCCCGGCGCCCAGCAGGCTGCCCAGCAGGAATCCGGCATCATGGACGCCATGGGCCAGGCCATTCAGGGCAGCCAGCACAACGACGACGACGAGGACGCGGAGCTGCAGAAGGCGCTGGCGGAGAGCGAGGCGGCGGAGAAGCAGCGCATGAGCGAGCTGGAGAAGCAGAGGACCGAAGAGGATATTGTGATGGAATATGTGCGGAGGCAGAGTTTGCTCGAGGAGGAGCATCGGTTGAGGTTGGTGCAGGGGCGGGATACGAAGGGGGAGGGGAGTGCGGCTGGGGCTGCGGGGGCGGGGGTGGAAAAGGGGAAGGGGAAGAGTTCTTGAATGAGTGGGTGAAGGGGGTGTGGGTTGATCCTTTGGCTTGGAAATTGAGCGATTGGTGTGAGTGCTTTGGCATTTCCGCCTCCCTTTTTTTTCTTTGCTTTCCTGTTTTTTTCTCTTTTCGTCGTGTGAGTGAGTGTGATAGTGATAGTGATGATACCCTGATGATGGCGATTATGATGATGATCCTGAGGAAGAAGTGTGTTTGTGAGAGAGATAGAGAGAACGCAATCTTGATATTCTGAATACATACGCCTGATGACTACATACATATCTTGCGTTCAGCATCAAAGCGTGGAGCATGAAAGCGTAAAGCATAAAGCGTCCAGCATCAAAGCACACAGAACAACACCTTCATATCAAGATTCTACCGCCTAATGAGAAAGAACTATCTCCCAAGAAAGTAATTTTTGATCTATCCCCTAACCCGACCCGCCTGATGAGATCTGATCTGATCCACTCCCAATGCAAGTCATGCTAGCGCTACCATGTAAACGATAGTGGGTATAAAATAAACAACATTATAAAACAGGAACAGAAACAGAAACAGGAATAGAAACACAAGGACAAAATACGCAATGCAGATTCGGGACATCGTCAGTCACTGTACAGTTTACCTCTGCCCTCTTCTGGCCCCCCCCCCCTCCTCTCCTCTTGCTTTTCTCTCGTGGCGTAGCGCGTGTCCTTGTTCGACGGCGACGATGACCATGACAACCTTGACGCGAAGATGAAGTCGTAAATCGTGATATCGGAGTCATCCGCCTCCCCCAACCCACCCATACAGCATATTCCCAAACGCACGACTCTGGTCCCCAAGGCGCACGTCATCCCGTCTTCCCTCCATCTTTCCTCTCTCCCCTTCTCTCTTCACACGTCCAACTCTCACTGCCCCTTTCTCTACGCCTTTCCCCCCTCCCCGCGCCCGCTCTAGTCATATCCTCCCCCCAACATCACCATTCACATTCGCATTCGTATACTCGGCAACCTCCATCTCATTCAAATGGCTCCGCGTCCGCACACTACTGCGCTTGCTCTCCATGCCCGCGATGCTCTGCCGCATCAGCACCGCCTTCCGGGGGTCCATTTTCGCGGGGTGCAAGGGCACGCTGCGCGGCGTCGGGAACGTGAGTGTCGGGCTAGGACTTGGAGTAGAGTGAAAGTTGTCGGCGTCTGGCCGGAGCGGCCGCTTGCCGCGCGCTTTGTGGGATTTCGGCGGTGGAGGGGACACCAGGCCGCGGGAACGCTGGTGCTGCTGGTGATGCAGTTGTGTATGCTGGGCATGGGACGGATGCAGCGCTTTCAGGGGGCGCGTCAGCGGCACCACCGGCGCAGGCCAAATATCCTCGCTCTTCTCCGACCGCGGATACTTGGTCGACGAGCCCGGGGAATTGGTGTGCGAGACCGACGTCCCCGCGTCGCCGTCGAGCTCGACGTCCCAGTCCTCGTACTCCCAGATCGGGTCCGAGTACGTCGACGAGCTGCTCGGCTGGTCAATGTACACGCTCGAGAAGGACGTCGTGTTTGACGTGCGGCGCGGCGCGTAGGGGCGCTGCGGATGCAGCATCTTCTCCATTTGCGGGTCGAGCACGTTGCTCGACGCCGTGTCCGCGAGCGGGTGGTGCTGGTACTGCTGGCTCTGGACGCCGCGGGGGTTGCGGCGCCGGAGAGACAGCATGCGCGCTGGGTTTCTGGGCGGCGGCGCGCGTTTCTCGAGACCGAGCATTTCGTAGCACGATTTCCCGATCCAGAGCATCTGCTCGTGCTCGCGCAGGTAGCGCTCGCCGCCGAAGGACTTCTGCACGATGCCGCGGGCCATCATGCCTAGTTTGCGGCGCTGCTCCGTCTTCTCGTACATGCGGCGCGTGATGACCTGGACGTCTTTGGGCGTCGGTTTGTGCGGCAGGACGGGGGCAGGTGTGCCGGGCTCGTCTTCAGCGTACTGGGCCCATTCATCTAGCATGGCGAGGAGATTGATTTGGGCGCGGGCGAGGCCGTAGGCGTCGTTTGGCGCGACGACTTCGCTGTAGCGTTTGCCGTCGTCGGGGTCAGTGAGGACGCGGAGTGAGGCACCTACGTCGGTGCAGACGACGGGCGCGCCGGTCAGGGCGGCTTCTCCTAGAGCGAGAGGGAGGCCCTCTGAGACGGACGAGTTGAGGAAGAGCCAGGTGTTTGCAAGCACCATTGCTGGATCCGCTGTCCCGCGCAGAGCTACGCTTGGGCCGAGACCTTTGCATGCAAGAATCTCCTGACATTCAGAAGAGTAGACGGGAGATTTGTTGAGTGCGCCATAGATGTCGAGTTTGTAGTCCTTGAAGCCCCACTCGTTCGTGATGATGTCGGCAGCGAGAAGAGCAGTTTTGATGTCCTTTGCAAACCAGACATGAGACAGCATAGTGACAGTTGGCTGTTTCGTTTTGATTTCCGTTACAGGTGAGAACTTTTGCATGTCTGTGATGCCGTTGACGATTGGATCTACCTTGCGGCGGAAGACGTTGCGGTGAGTGATTTGGCCTTTTGCACTGCCGATTTCTACTTCCCAACCTGGATTGAAGAAGTCTACGAGATTATTAGAAGACGATTTCAATGGAAAGTGGGAAACGTACCTGCACACGGAAGAATCTGGTCCGCGTGATGCAGAATTAGACACGAAGTCAACTTCATCAGACCGAGAAGGGAGTTCCGAATGAAAGGTGGCAGAGTGCACATGGCAGAAGACAGGTACAGATTCGTCTCCCGCCACGAAATTGCATGGTCCCAGATCTGAAGCGTACAGTTGCGCTTCAATTTGCACACGATGCCGTAGGATGCCGAGACACTGTGGTGAGAAGCTTGAAACACATTGGGGATCTTCTCGGGTATCGGAATCGAGAAGATGAACAGATCTAATCAGGAGTCAGCAAAGATACTTCTATATCATCATAGATCTTACATCTAAACCACAGCTCCAGCGCAGTGTCGAAATGTCCCAAGGTCGGTAGCTCAGTTCGAAACCATTCGGAAGGTGGCTTAGCGTTGGGCATGTCATCTGCCAACCACAATCTCCTCCAAGTGTCTTTCACAATGTCGCTCGTCCAGACTTCTTTCCAGTGGCGCGAGTCCTGGAAGTATGTGTTGAGATTGACCAGAGCTCGAGTCGCTTGCTTGACATCAGCTGATGTCATGGTGATGGCTCTTGCGCCTTGAACAAGGGCAGTCAAGGTTGGAATGAAATTGGTCTTGATATCGGTTATGGTAGCCTCCTTGACTAGGTGGTCTACCTCGCTGTCAAGCTTGTTGGTAAACATTCCATGATTTGGATGCATAAAGTCCAAGCCCCACAGTGGAATGACCTTGAGCGACTCGACATTTTCTTCAGTCTGATGCTTTGGTAGGCCAAAGTCATTCGCAGACTCGACGACCATGTGCCACTTGATTGTGCGGAGGTTGTTGATGAGGTCGCGACGACACGCCGAGACACCGCCACCTTCGTTAGGCCAGGTCCCGGTGTCAACAGCGATGACGTGCAGATTGCGGTCCGTATCACGCTGAAGTGTCTTCGTCCTGGTGAAAATTACTGCGTCGCCACCCTGCCCGAAGCTGAACAAGTCACTCATTCGAATTGCAAGAGGCGTCCACGCGCTGATATCGCTGGTCAGATCTGAGCTTGCCATTATGGCATCGGCATGGAGAGCAAGATAATCTTCAGCCTTGACGAGGCTGCCGCGATCACGACGTCGCCAATATGGTCTAAGCAGGGCTTCTTTGCGGATGAGCTCTTCATCAACCCAACGAATCACAACACCATCAAGATCGTTCCGCTTCTTCCATGCTTTCCAGAGCTGAGAGCGCGCCCGAGATGTAGAAATCTCTTGCCTTTTGATGTTGTTCCGGAACAGTCTGCTCATGAAACTTGACGTTGGCGCTTTGAATGCCAGAAGAGGGTTTTCGTCCGTGAATGTACAGCGCGTAGGCTTCTTGAGGACGCCCAACCAATCGTGACGGATCATATCAGGCGTTTCGACAGACTCGCCATTCAGCTTCGTGGTGATGGTTGGGTGGAACTTGTGGTCGTAAAGCCAGGTACATTCATACACGTCGGCCCCTTGCACAAAAGTAGCCTCGTGCACACGAGGAGTGGGAATCCAGCGCTCCATCTTCTCTGCGTGACGGACCGGAGGTGCGCACCAACTGACGTTTGCTGACATATGTGGAAGTACGAACTCAGCGCGGAGGAGTTCGTCGTCATATTTGGCATTCTTTCTGTAATGATATTTGAAGCGTACCAAGTTGCCATGACTGATGTAGCTGCCCGACTCGATATGGCCCTTGTGGTTGTAGTAGACTTTTGCAGCCTCATCACTACCGTCGATGCAACTCCTGCTCAACGGAATCCTAGTATTCTTTATCTTTGAGATCTTGATCTTTCGCTGTGGCCGCTTAGCTGCATACTCGTAGCTGTACTCGTTCGCGACTTTTCCATTCTTGTATTCCTGGCGCGAAGTAACCCGCAGCTCTTTGTCGTAATGAGTGACTCTGTTGTGTCCCCAGGTCGGTTCTTGCTCCAGAATGCCTTGATAGAACGTCAATTTGAAGCAACCATCCTCAGTGGGCTTAATAAACGCGGTCTCAGTGTCGCCATAGCTTCGAATAACCAAACGATTCTTCTTCTGAATGATCAAGCTTCCCTTGACAGTGCCTGCAAGACCTGCAATATCCTTTCGATGATGGTATAAAAAGAAAGGAAGTGCAACAGACATCGCCAGACGACTGTAAATCCACAAGCCGGTGAGGACAAAGGTCGCTGGTTTGGCCAGAAAACGTGGTGTCCGGATCAAAGCCCCATTAAGTTCCCGTTGATACTCAGGATCAGCCATACATGCGAGGAGGAAGAATTTTACCCAGGTTCCCATAGTATGATACACATAAGTAATGGGTATCCTGACATACTCCGTAAAGATACTGAGCATAGATACCGCAGAGCGATTGAGAACGGGGTGGTACGACTCTTGAATGTCTGCCGTCATCTGTCGATACTCCTTCTCAGAAAGAGCCTGGTCGCCTCTGTCCAGGAAAAAGTTGAGTTTGTTGACAGAGAGATAAGCACCGAGATCGTACCGCGCAACGCGGGAGAGTATAGTGCAAGAGTCTTCGGCGGGAACATTTGCGTTGATCCACGACATTTCCGTGTTGGTAAATGGACCTCGAGCACCCAAGCACCTCCGGAGAAACAAGCGACGAATGTCCAGTGGCAAGATGTCCCATTGAGTCTCACAATCGTACCCTAGGCACAAATTACGAAGGAGTTCCGTACGGCACGCTCCTTCATAAGCAAGAGCATCTGAGCCAGTGACAAGAGACGGCATTGATCGTTTGCTACACTCAGAAACCGTATAGATGCTCTCGGTAACAGGACGGCAGGCTAGCATCGATTCGGTGAGCTCTGCCTGATGATGGGGCATTCCAAACATCGTCTCCGAGCAGGCATGTAGCAAAGTCTCGGCGATGGTACTGCAATTGCTGCTGACATTCAATTGGCCGGAAGTGGAGCCTTTCGCATCTGAAGCTATATAAAGTGTAAGGCGGCCGTTTGAGTAGTGTGAGATTGCTCTAAGTTCTGTAGTGACGTCTGCAACTGATTGCATAGGCACTATGAATACTTTCACCAGGTCATTCTTCCACGCCAGAACCACTCTCTGAACTAGGAAGGGCATTGTCGGAAACGCTTGCATGGCCAGTCGTGAGAGGTTGTCGTGCGTACACGATAGCAGGGTGGCTGTGATCTGATCTCCAGGTTGACCGGTTGGCATGACACGGTATCGATCTTCTTTTGGTGCCGCTCGTATCTTGTTGCAGAAAGCTTGGAGCTCACTTTGGCTGAACTCTTCATCCTTCCCAGAACCGTTGTAGGCATGGTACTTCTCATCGGTCGTCCAATGAATCCTAAGCTGAGAAGGAACGCCTTTCATGTTTACTGTTTCAGTCGACTCAAATGGTCTCTTATTTCGCTTGAATGCAGACAAAGATTCTGAGAACCAAAGCCTAAAATCGAGAACTCCCGGTAAGCCTAATTTGGCAGTCCTGAAAGATAGTAGTGCGGCTGTCCAGGTAGAGACTGCAAGGGCAATAACTTTGTCATATAGAAAGTCAGGAAACACTTCCATCAAAATGTTGCCAACAACAATGCCGAGAACGACGGCAGCCAGAAGTGGCATCAGCACATGAGGCCCAGAAAATATCTTGTTGTACTGATAGAGCAGTAGCCCGGTATATGATCCCACGTAAGCCAGGAACATGATCAGGCCCGTCGATGAGGCATTGAATATCCAGATGAGTGCAGCGCACAACGCTAACGCCCATACGTGAACACCAACGAAGCGGCATAGAGTGTTAAAATACAGATGCCGCCTGAATTTTTGGTCGTTGGCTTTCGCTTTTCTGATTTGAGGCACATTCTCGATCGATACGGGCGCCAGTTGCTCTGATAGCGTATGAAGATGTTGAGCTTTGTAGTCGAGTAAGACGGCTCCAATGAGGTAATATCCAAGGCCGAAGCCGACAGAAAGACGCAAGGCTGTTTGAGTGTCCATACCAGAACCGAGACCCAAGCCCTCGTTACCTCGCAATAGGTCAAGCCATCTGTCCATTAGGGCAACCAAGAAGTACAGTATTCCGCAGTAAATCTCGTCTCCAGCAGTTCGCCAATGGATGAAAGAGTTATGCAGCTTGATGCCTTTCTGTGACTGTTGCATGCTTTCAAGTGCAACTTGTGTTTCGAGATTCCATGTTGAGCTGTATGGAATTGGCCTCTTAGTGTCAGTGATGCGGCAATACCAGTCGAGCAAAAATAGGGTGGAATCCCAGCAATCTGCAAGACACTTGACGAACGCATCGTCTGTATGTTTCTGCCAGAATGGACGTTCCTTCTCTTTCATTACGGCATCATAAAGATCCTTGCGGCAAAGAGCGAGAATGGCTGGTTCGCTGAGATTATGAAAGACATCTGGCTCGCCTATCTCTGAAGAAGCAGCGATGGAGTCACTGACGGCTACAGAAGTTCTCGGGCCCTTGCTTAGCCTTTTAGGCACTACTTTCATGTCAGGAATTTACCAGAGAACGTTTGAATTCAAATATACCTCTGGCTTGACCACTCTGCGCGGCTCTTTCGCGCTTAATGTACCTTTGCACGTACCATTCCTTAACATCGCTATCATTGAGGGTTTTGATGTTGTGGTACCAAGTGACCCATTGGGTTGCTACGCGACGAGTGCCCATCAGGAGTAAAAAGACAAAGATATAGAGTATACTTGGGTAGATATAGATGTCGTGTCCTTGGTAGATGGTCAAAAGCGGGGAAATAATCAGCGTTGGGACGACCATGATGATAACTCTGCGGCCATTCAAAAAACTGGAGCCCGGAATCTGGTAAGTCGAGAGTACAGCCAAAATGGAGAGGTATGCTGTCAGCCCAAAGAGGTAGAGGAAGAACACGATGCCCAATTTTGGCCCATCGATGGCTGAAATAACGACGAAACCTAAAAGACAACCGGCCAGTGTGAAGGCAAGGCCACCAATTAGACGCGTGAGAACGAACATGTTGGCTGCGGAGAATGCCATCGAAATCAAGTAGTAAGTGCCACCAATTGAGATCCATGTCCCAATAGCACCGGAAAGTATCAGGGAGCACATGAGGGCTATTGTAGCATATTTCTGCTCTCCTTTGTCCATACGCATACTCAGGTATAGGCCATGCCCAGTTGTCGATAGAAGGATGATGTCTGAAGCAGTCAGTTGAGGAGCTTTAATTCCATCACGAGACCAACTTACCAACCAATGCAGGAATTGCGAAGACACTAAGAAATGTGAATCGACGGTAGGCTGGCATTACAGAAGCTTTCTGTTTAGGGTCGATATCTGTTTGCGCGGCGGCATAAGCGGAAGCAAATGATGGCGCATTGAATATCCACATTGGAGGCTGGTGGTCGTCTTGATTGTAATGATCTCGATGCTTTTTGGACAGAAGCAAACCAATATCGCTAGGCTTGATGTCAAAGTATGCCTCGCAACGTGATCCCAGAGCAAAGAGTTCAGCGAATGCCGCACTCTGGTCGGAGTATTGGTTGAACAACGGGTTCCTGTCCGAAACCTCGATATACACTTCTTCGAATCCAGCTTTCCTGGCTGCGCAGAAAATACAGAAGAGCACGAAATCTCCTGCTGAATCGAGTCTGCCTCTGTTGGCTATGTTCTCGATTGCAGATGTGATTACATCCAGTCGGGTGTGATCTCGCCACCATAGTATATCGGAGAAGGTCTCGGAGACATGTCTGAACAGCTCAAGGGCATCGTATCGGTCGAGTGTTGGTAAATGGCATAATCGATACCACTTGAGTTTAGCGTTAACGAGCTGCTCGTCTGTGATCGAATCACTGATAAAGTCCATATTGCTGAGCTTCTTGAACTGCTGGTACGTGGGAATCTCAATCAGGAGTTCCTCACATTGCTCTCGAAGAGCAGATAGCAAAGGGCATTCTTCGTCCCAGCTCGAATACTGGATATGTTGGATGTAAAGAAGCAGATCTGAAGATGAAAGCAAATTCAAATCTTGCTCAAGCCTCGGTGGTAGTCGCTCCAATGAGTCTGATTGAGCTTGAAACTCACTCAACCCGTACTCGACCAAGAAGCACTGGTATCTTGAAAAGCCAAGTCTGCTGAGATGTGTATGGAGCAAGACTCTGGTAAGCTCCTGGACAGATTTCGAGACATACATGATGATAGATGTAGTTCTTGGCTCCACTTCCCAAACTGCCCAGAATTGACCTCCATTGGGTGTGTGAAAGCCAGAGTCCAGGCCACAGAAGACTTGTAACTGGTAGGGGTCGTCAGCCTCGTCAGTCGTCTTACTTAAAGCCTCGACAAGAATTGCAATAGCGTCTCGAGATGTAGGTACTCTGTCCAAGATACGGCTACTGTTGAGGCTATATTCGGAGAGCTCTTCAGCTGCAGTATGCAGCTGTTTCGTTGGCATTCTGCTGAGCAGTTTCAAATCTCGCAGTCGCCGTTGCGACTTGAGGACGTGATCAAAGTCTGCTCTCGTCGCGTTGAGCCCAATCGGGAAACATCCTAATGGGCCGTACGCGGATCCGTCAAATGAACATGACAAAGGATTGCTATTACGTTTCTCGAGTGCTACTGTCCAGTCTAGACCAGGAGATACCGGGGATAACGGTTCATGAGGCAGCAAAACCCCATTCTCATCGATCTCTGGATATTCCACGGTAAGGGTAGAGGTGCTCGAAGCCTCATCTTCATCCGATTCTGAACCATCCAGCCCTGCAAGAGCATCGGTAAGCAGTGGGAATACTTCTTGGAGCGGAAGATAGTCATCAATTATGCTGGAGAAGCCCGCGGAAAGCTGCATACCATTATGTTAATTGACGAATGTTTTGTAGTGGAGGTCACTTACTGTGCGAGTTGTGCGGTACCTCTCGTGCACATTCATTACTCTTCGATTTTTGAGCCATTGAAATGCTGCCAGAGGCTCTTCGCAGGATCTAACGTCATGAATGTTGATCAATGCACGCTGTCGAGTGAAGTATGGGATCGCGCCATGATAGCTGCACCACATATGGGCCCTTCTGACAACCGCATGTGAGAGTGCAGCATCATCGTTGATAGTATCCCACATCATGGTAGTGAATGGTCGTTGGCAAGCTTGTGAGACGAAGGCCTTTGTTGTTGTCTTCATCTTGTCCATATCGAAAAAGTCTCTCCGTTCGCCATTTGCCATAATAGTGCCGTTCCTCACAACAACCCCAGAAAATAGATTGATGTCGAGCTTTTCCACACCGTCCAAGTAGTCGGGAGGTCCAATTTCCAGATACACCTCCAATCCATAGGCAGAAAGAAGCTTTGTCAAGCCATTGAGCAGAGGCGTCGAAATGCGTTCACGCCACCCAGCAACCAGGACACCCGTGAAGTATCTGCGTCGGTCTGGCTGCCTTAGAGTCTGCCGAATGATCCACGAGAGAATGTATACTGTCCGCGACATATCGAGCTCATCATCTATTGCCACGAATTTGATAATTTGAAGGAGATCGAGCCTCGCAATGATGTGAGGTCCCATCGGGACAATTCCTTCGCTGACTGCCTCCAAAACCCCAGGCTCGCAATAATCTAGTACCACAGCCTCCCATTGCGATAGTATCTGTGCCTCTTCTTCTGTGATCGGGTTGCTGAGCAGTCCGAGGAACACGCCAAAGGAGGTTGGCTTCGCGGGTAGATGATGGACTTTCCGGACAACATTGGGGCTGCGAGAGAGGAGGTGGATGCGCTCTTGCACTGATCGCGGAAGGATATGTTCATCCTCGTTGGACTACATTTGCTGTTAGTGCTGGAAATTTCCCAATGGAACTCGTTGTTTACCTTTAGTGCGTTTCGAACGGATCTGTATGAAAACCAGAGAAATGCAACAATGCCAACAAGTCCACTACTACAAATGATGGCCACCAATACCCATTCCCACCAGTCGCGTAGCAAAGCATCAGTTTTGAATGCTGTGATTCCGAGAATGTCTGCCTGGGGCATTTTCACCCACAAGTCAGCAAACAATTGAACGCAAATGCGAGGCCTCAGTGGCACCAGCCGAGGCTGCCTCTAAGAACGAGGTCGGATCAGTAGCTCTTGGTGTAACAGGAGACCATAGGTCAGGAAGAAGAAGATCAAAAAGTGGGAGAGATGTGATTGACGCAGTGTTTCATCATGAAAGCCGCAATAGTGCACGAAGTAATGGCCAATCCTAAACAACTAGGGCATCTAGTAGGCGAAGGGTAATAGCAAGTATAAGAAGAAACCCCTCGGCTACAAGACGGCCGCAAAAATTATCACGAAGGGTGCAAGAAATGCTTGTGTGTATTAAAGTCAGGTGTTAGTTCTTGATCTGCGCATTGCGCCAGCACACTCAAGCAGCCGGGAGTGAGGACGCATATCCCGCGTCGCCTGCGGTAGTAGGAAGAGTGCAGTCATGTTTCCAGAAGCATGCAAAGCCGCTCTTGGCGGCGATGGAAAGGCAGCGGAGCGGCAGTGATCAGAGAGCAGCGTGCAGGGCGCGAAGCCGTTTGGCCGGGCATTGGCGGCATTTGGCCGGGGGTGCAGCACAGCGTGGCGGCGAGCGCCCATCTATCCCGAACAACGACCAGCGACTGCGGGGGCCGCTAGAGCGTAGTCATATGGAGACGAGCGATGAGGTGAGGTGAAGGGACCAGGTGGCGCAACGTCGTGATGGAGTGGAGGCTCTGGGGACAGCGCGCGGTAGGTCTGTGGCCCGTGCGTGCACATCAACGCCAAACTCATTTAGCCTGACCTCCTCCACACTGCGACGTTAATATCAACCTCATCTATTGCGGCATCGCGCTCCCCAGACTCTCCGATCCTGGCTCCATGCAATGCACCTCCCACGGATGAATTCTGGGACGGTAATTGAAGCTGCAATATGCCCAGACTACTGCCAGACGCGTGCTTGCGTGGAAGCCGGCGAGCACACACTGGCCGCGTCGCCTTCAATATCTCGACACTCCCGCTTTCCGTAGCCTTGCGACCAACATGTGTGCTGCATAACAGCCGTGCTTAGCGTGGATCTGGAGCGGCTTTCCTCTTCGGCCCTAATCCAGTCGTGCTCAATCAGGCCGTTATTCAGGATGACGAACGGGCTCCAAGTCATGAGCCCAGTCACACTTTCAGCATCTTTTACGATACATTGACTTCACGTGGCCCGGTCTGAGACCCTACAGATCAGAAGGCGAGAGCTCGCCAAGATCCATGCCCTCCATGCCCTCTCTACAGCACCTTACGTACGCGAGGAATTTTAGATATACGGCAATGACCGCTCGAACACACGTACGGGTATCTCTGCCGCGTAACATGCCAAACTAGGATGAATACATCATGAATTAGGACTTACTGGGGCTGAAAAGGGAGAATCAATAGTTCCCTTGTCGTTTACGATGCATATTCTGTGTCTGGCCTATTAGACGACTTGGTACTTCTGCCGAAACCGTCTTTATTAAGGAAGCCAGGTTCCCTAAAAGTTTTCTATCGTCACGTTGTTCACTTCATAGTCTCACAATGTCGTCTTCCATTCCTTCGTTACTGCGTGCGTACGCGCTTTCATGTTTCTTCTTCTTCATACATAGCACGTCTGCCTACGTTGGCAGCGCAACCGTGTCAAGCACAATCTTGATCTTCGCACGCGACTCAACATCCGCCGAAAATGGAGCTGCTGCTGGTCTGCGGGGCTACGGAATACCTTTCGAGGTTGCAATCGTCCCTCAAAGTGGAATCGCGAACCTCCCCCTTTTGAATTCTTCCGAGACCCATGGTAACTATGGAGGAATCGTTCTTCTGAGTGAAGTGGGATACAACTACGACAATTCCTACTACAGTGCGCTCACCAGGAGGCAATTCAACGACCTATACGCCTATCAGACGAATTTCGGTGTACGAATGGTTCGTATTGATGTGTTTCCAACTGCCGATTATGGAGTTTCGTCCACCGGTGGTAATTTGAATGACGAGCCTGTGTCTTTCACAAATGTCACAGGATTTCCGTCTGCGAATCTCAAAACGTACGTGAGAGTCATCTATATTCCTTATCATTTGCTCGAAGTTAGGAAATATTGAGTTGCTGGATCAACCTTGCCAGACATGATATTATAGGTACTGACTGAGTGAGCAGAAATGTTGGTGTTAGCATTGCAAACATCTTCCATACTCCTGCAACAATCACCAACTCGTCAATTGCGTGGGAGGTAGCGAAGTTCTCCAAAGGAGGGTCTGCCGCGGTCATCAACCAGATTGGTGCTCGCCAACAGATGGTGTGGTTTATGCCATTCGCCTTGGACTGGGCAGCTTCAAGCAATATCCTGCAGCACGCTTGGATATCCTGGCTGACTCGCGGCCTCTATGTTGGCTTCCGAAGGATTTACTTCAGCACCCAGGTCGACGACATGTTCTTGGAAACACCCATGTACAAGCCTCAAGGTCAGAATTATCGCAGCAAGCCCGATGATTTATCTATGCACGTCGATTGGCAGAAAACTATCAACTCGAAGATGCCCAAAGGCTCAGAGTACTTCATCGAAATTGGTCACAATGGTAACGGTGATATCGAAGCAGCTACAGATACGACTGAGGGGTCGTCTGTCTGTAGTCCTAATGTTGGCATTGAGTATCCTGACCAAGCGAATGGCAATCCGGAATATTCCAAGCCACCAGGCACAGGAACTGACATCTGGCCGGCAACACCAACCAAATACAGTTGGAGCCTTGAATGTGCCGAGATTGATGAGCTTCAAAACTGGTTTGCCGATGAAGAGAATAGAGATGCATTCGCGCATATCTCCCATACCTTGTAAGCTCTTTTATTTTATGAAGCAGGCAAATCTAATGCACGACAGCTCTCACGCTGACCTTACAAATGCGACATACGCCGATGCCGCAAAAGAGATTGCTTTTAACCAGGCCTGGTTGAAACAAGTAGGACTTTCCTCGGCCAAACGTTGGAGTGGAAAGGGACTTATCCCCCCTGCAATCACTGGTCTTCATAACGCAGACACGATTAAAGCATGGATGGATAACGGCATCACAAACGTTGTTGGAGATAACACTCGTCCTCTGCTTCGAAACCCCACCAACACCTTCTGGCCACTCAATACTACAGTGGCAGGCAACGGGTTTGCAGGATTGAATGTTATGCCTCGGTGGGCTACACTCATTTACTACAACTGCGATTTGCCAGCATGCACGCTCCAAGAATGGATTGACACTTCTGCAGGAAAGGGCACATTTGATGATTTGATGAACAATGCGAGGGACACGGCTATGCGCAACCTATTTGGCTTGCATTGGGATGCGTAAGAACTCCAGTATCCGCAAGTATGTCATATGATGCTAACGATTTCTGCAGTTACATGTTCCATCAAGCCAATATGCGCGTGAATGATGTTCCGACAACATCTGTGAATGGCAAACGAGGACAGTACTCGCTCCTTATGACCTGGGTGGAGGTTATATCGGCTGAAATGATGCGCCTGTAAGTATGAAACTCGAAGTGGATGAATGTTCTAACTCACACAACTCAGAACTACATGGCCATTCAAAACTCTCAAACACGATGACTTGGCACAGGCCTTCGTCAACAGACAGACACGCGACCTCTGCCGACCAAGCATGACATGGACTACATCAGCCAACGGTGCATCAATCGAAAGCGTCAATATCTACACGGCGGGTGGAAACAATTGCAAGACGACAATTCCTATTACCGTTCCTGGCGCAGTCTCGTCAACTACAGGAGCCACCAAGGAGCAAATTGGAAGCGACCCACTTACATTGTGGGTAACGATGAGTGGTGCAAGCCGAAACTACAAATTTTCTTCTGCTATCAAGCTCTAGTGGTATCATCTGGGTTCCCAAAAATTGGTTAGCATCATTGCATATTCTCTGTACATAATCTAGGTTGAACAATAAGGGCTGTTCATAGAAAAACTAACTTCAAATGCAAATAATTCTCATCAACTAAACAACAGCGGCCTCAATTGACGTCCAGATGAAATTCCGCGTAGTACGACGTTCAATACTGCGCACACTTTAACCTATTCCGGTTAAACAGCATCTACAAATCCCGTAACCGTCAGCCTCGATGAACCTAAAACGCACGTACAGCCACATCCTTAATATGGATGAATACCCTACATGCCGAATCTTCCGCGCCAGTGCAGACACGAGCAAATCCACAACACACACAACAACGCATTCTGCAAACTTTTCCAATACTTCATCGCTGCTATCCCCTTATACATGCAGAGGCAGAATCCATTGCGCATGTCAAGGGGTGGGATCCTTCGCTCCCTGCTCGGAGCATTCTCCATGCCCATGCGCCACAGCCGCAATACGTAGCCTGTTGGCGCTATTCTGCTTTGAGGGGCTGCATAGC
Source organism: Pyrenochaeta sp. DS3sAY3a (assembly GCA_001644535.1). Lineage (NCBI taxonomy): Eukaryota > Fungi > Ascomycota > Dothideomycetes > Pleosporales > Cucurbitariaceae > Pyrenochaeta > Pyrenochaeta sp. DS3sAY3a. The sequence continues at coordinate 1,771,945 of KV441639.1, read as the reverse complement.
CTGACATCCAACGAGAGTCATATTAAGTGCATGGCACCGCCTCTTTGGACCTGCGCCCTTTTGGAGTGAGGCTTTTGGGATCTGACGCGTCTGAAGGACGACACAGCTGAATAGTTAGAGTGCTGTACGCTGGACCACCATACGCAAACTGTATAGATCATCCAGTCCCACCCCTCTTTTGGCGTGTCCTGTGGATGCCTTGCTCACTCGCGGAGCACCAAGGTGTGTAGCTTGGAATTCTTGCGCTGAATCCCCTCTCTGTCCTCCCCACAAGCAACCATCATGGCCTCAAAACGCGCCTCGAACCCATGGTCATTGCGCCGCAAACTCCTCCTCGGCGGCCTTGCAGCTCTTCTGGTTCTAGGCCTAGCTCTCGGTCTCGGCTTAGGCCTCACGCTTGGTCGCGACAATGGCGGCGGCGACGACGCTGACGCTCCGAGTCTTTCGCCCCTGCCTGCACCCAATGCTACACTCCCCTGGACACCCAAAGTAAACGATACCTGGCAGATCATCCTGTCTCATCCGCCCATCATCTCATCGGACAACACGACGACTACACCGAACGTCTCGATCTTTGACATCGACTTGTTCGACACGCCCGCCGAGGACATCAAGCAGTTGCAGAGCCTGGGGAAGAAAGTGATATGTTATTTCAGCGCGGGAAGCTACGAAGAGTGGCGCCCTGATGCTGGAGATTTCCAAGCGAGTGATCTGGGAAAGGAGTTGGACGGGTGGCCGGGAGAGAAGTGGTTGAAACTGGGTAGTGAGAGTGTGAGAAGGATTATGAAGAGTAGGATTGAGATGGCAAAGGAGAAAGGATGCGATGGTGTCGATCCTGATAATGTTGATGGATATGTGAGTTTGAATCTACCTTTATCATTTGCGAGTGATGCTCTACAAGACGCTAATGCCGGTGCAGCAAAATGAGAATGGTTTCGACCTCACTAAAGAGGATTCTATATCCTTCGTTTCCTACCTCTCGTCCATCGCCCTGCCACTGAACCTTACCATTGGCTTGAAAAACGCCGGCGACATCATAACCGCTGTTCTTCCGCTTGTTCAATTCTCCGTGAACGAGCAATGCGTGCAGTATGGAGAATGCTCTACATTTGCGCCCTTCATACAAGCAGACAAACCAGTGTTTCACATCGAGTATCCAGACGGCGCAGGAGAAGGCGATACGGCAACGCAAGGGCTGAAAGAGGACGTGGTCAGCGAATTCTGCAGCAGGCAAGGCAAAGCAGCCGGGAGTGAGGGGTTCAGCACGGTGCTGAAGAAGATGGAACTCGATGGGTGGGTCGAGTACTGCAATGGGCAGGTTGAAACCACGTCGGTAGATTCAACAGTCGGGAATCACAAGTAATCACTGCGCGACGAGCGAGTCAGAGCCAGCTACCTAGACAACAAACCCAAGCAGAAAAAAATATCAAAGACATCGGAAAATTTGCATCGCACATGGGAAGCGTACCCTGCATCTCTCGCACTGTTTCCCCTCGCCGTTGCCGAAACAGCCTTGCCGTTGTGCGATCTGCGAGAAAACCTGCTTCATCAGGTGATAGAGGCGTTACGCAAGCCCTATGGAAGCTCTCCCAGCCGACCTTGCCCTGCCTTCCATCCCATGTTCAGCTATATGGTCGTTATTGAGCGGTGTCCCTGGGTTGAACCAGCTTTCCCAAGCGAGTCGCCATCCATGTATGCGGGGTGCATTGCTCTGGGGTACATGCTTAACAGCCTCAAGCACTTTTGAATTGGAGCTTCGTCAGCTCAATTAAGACAAGAGGGCCTGAGCGATCGGGGAGGAAGTGGCATGGAAGTTCTTGTTTTGCGGCATTTGCTTCACCGAGTCCTGTGCGAGTGTCGTCCTGCTGCGATTCCAGGACGTTGGATCCGCACGCGTTCGCGCTGCAAGTCTCTGCTTCTGGGCCATTCTTTTTTCTGTAAGAATGTCCCGAAACGAACGAGGGGCGAGGATTTGGATGACAATGCAGGTTGTCAGCGCGCATTGCGGTCGAGGTTGTGATGGGCAACATCAAAATTTTCCTATGTCGATGCCCAACTTCGTCCAATGTAATCAGGACGTGGGATTACGTGATGTTGCGACTTCAATGTGTGAGCGAGGAGAGGATGATATGGGCCAGGGTGTACATTTAGCCGACAAAGGCTTCTGTGGAGCAATGAAACGCCGGCTTTTGGAAAGAGATATATGCCCGATCCATGACAGCCTGACAGCCTGACATAGGTGGCGTGCAAGCAACAATCATCAAGTGACTGGTGGAACTTTGGCAATCGGCATACAGTGTTTGGTTGAGGGACGCACAGAATCTCGGTACGGAACGTGACACCACTGCGTTGTTACCGACCGGTTGAATATGAGCCAATATCTTCAGACTCGTGGTTTTCAAAGTCCCTGGAACAGTGCAGTTACGTTCGCTACAGTACATACCGAGGATCTTCCCTTGATTCAAGACTACGCGTCCTCAATTCGCACAAGGTGAACTTTGAGTATCAGCAAAGTTTGGGGATCATCGAAGCATTACCGATTTTCCAACTGCCTTTGCAGCCTTCCTCTTTCGACACGGATCGATGTCTTGTACGACAAAGTGAAAGTGGCGTCACTGAACCAGAATGTGCAGAGCTCTCGACCTCGGGAAGTAATGGATTTTGGCCGGCGTTAGTATGTGCGCTAAGGTGGCGTCAAGATGCAAAGATAGCTTCAGGGTGGCGAGGGCGATCCGGTTCACCAGGCCTGGGTGGGCGTGGACTCCGTTCACATTTACCCTATTCTCCGACTTGTGTAAGTAGGTAGGCCGCTTCGAGGAGCAGCGCCCAGAGCAGCCTAGGTGAGCATGGCGAAATACAAATTGCGGCTGGCCCAACCCTCTGGAAGCGGAATACGAAGTGCCAACATGATCAAGGATCGCGGTTTGTGGGGCTAGATTCGCGACCCGGTGTCTGATACTATTCTTTGCTCCGCTCAGGTGTACTCGAGAGGCCAACAGTCTGGGTCTTCTATATAGCAGGTGCAGTATGCCGAGCACACTACTGGATCTAGCCGCTTCAAACTTTAAGTTTGTTAGCTAATGGAAAGGGGTTGTTTGTTGTTGTGTATGAGACCTCGCAATGTATACTTTGATGGGAACATTGAAAAGTCTCTTCTCCATCAGGGTTTTCGTTTCATACAGGAATGCCTCATGGAAAGAGTCTTCATACAGTGACCAGCACTATTCTGAAGCAAGATACCAGTGAGACTACGTTGAACTCAGCTGCCCGGAATAGGGGCGAAGAACCACCGTGCGATACCGTGTTATCCGATGAACCACCTCGGAGAGCGAGGGGAGTAGCCGGTGTGTTGGTCTGCGAGAGCACAGGCTCCTCTAGATTCCGAGATCCTAGTCGACATGATGCAGGAAGCACTGCGCTTCGACGAACACGCAAGGCTTGCGATGGCTATTTGGATTCGTACAAGTCTCGAAGTATGCAGAAGTTCCCGGTTCATCTTCGGGGAAGAATTCAAGCGATGCAACAAGTACCAGGTACCAGCAGAGCCGCCGGCACTCAAGCCCAGTACCCGCCAAGGGACTTGTGGTGGTTGACCTGGGACGGTTCGCGGGGCGCAAAGTGGAACTCATTTCCGTGTCATGTACGTTGTATGGGATTGTAAGCTGTTTGGCGCCGGCCAGACATGTACCTGCAAAGATGATGCAGCGAGATGAAGAACGATGGTTGAAATAAAGTGTTCACGCATGTTTAGCGCGCCAACAAGGGCTTAGCACCTCAATCCGGGGAAATGGTACAGGGGGCAACCCACCTGTCAGATCTCCCGCCTAAAAGCAGCAAGATGGAAATGATGTGCAAAGGAGAAAGAGGCTCATTGGCTGTGGTGTCCCACAAATCAAAGCAGGGCTCCGAGTGACTGTTGCTTGTCCTGAAAATGGGGTTGTTCGCTAATCCTACCTGTTCCTGGCCAGCTCTGGATAAATTCATTGTACGGACTCGCGGTCCGTTCGTGTTACAGAGCATACTGTCAGTTGACGATCAGCTTTCAACAGACGCTCGCCATCGCACATCATCCAACCGTGACTCGTCCATCAGCCCCCACTCTGTATCTCACGATCGGCGATCCTCGACAACGTCTGGATTGCTAGCCGTCACAAGCGGTGATAGGAAGTTTCGATGGAGATCGACAGGAGATATCCCCAGTTTGCAAGTATACCGGCCTGGCCCGCGTGAGGCTCTTCGATTGATCACGAGAAGATCAAAGATCAGTTCGAGATCTTCTTGACATGGTGGTGAAGTAATATGTAAGACTTGCGTATTGGTGTATGGACCATCATCCTGGATTCCGGCATCGCTCAGCCTCAGATCTACCCCTCTAGGTGATCAAAGCGGCCAAGCAGCTAATGAATACAGGGAGGACAGCATCAAAGTTGGTGTAGGTGGAAGTTCCTGTTAACCATATTGTGTGACCTATGTCCAGTAACTGTCGCAGGGTCGTCTCTGTCTCGAGACTGGTCAAAATTGGTACCGAGTGAACCATAAGAGCTAGCTTCTTCCGAGGGTAGCTTTTCGTTCTTTCAATCAGGCCGTTGCTATTAGTGGACCAGTTCAAGAATGAATTCTCGTAAATGACGGTAAGGTCGGCACTGAGATTAGCACTCTTCTCGGAGGTGGCGTCCTCGAAGTATTGCGGTTCAGGCAGTGCTCCGGGGTTATGAACTGTAATGCACGGTCAGCCTTGCGCGCATGCAACTGCCGACGTATGAACCAGAAATACTCTTCCGTGTGCGTTTTGGAACGATTTGTGGTCGTGAAGAACTGTTGCTACAGTAGATGGCACCACGGCAGGGTTGCAGGGGTTTGGGCTTCATGGGACCACAAAATGCGGCTTATATAAAGTTGGACGAAATTAAACTTACCAATGAAGCTATCCTTTAGCCCGGGGCTGTTGTGAACTGCTTGCGATATTGTTTGCAAATATGAAACATAATCAGGCGTGTACTTCGTGGGAGTTTCGTCCACAAAAATCCCATCCAAGGCGAGTAATGGGCTGTATATGCCCCAGAATGAATATGCAGCGATGTCGTCCAGTACCGAGCTTAGATTCCGCTCACACCACGTGGTGGCCACGTAACCGATGGTACGTACATTGTCGAGCGAGTTCAAGGTCCCAATGGCTTTTCCGTAGGCTTCATTCGGCAATGCGCCTTCACCGGGGCCATCGTGAATGTTGACTATCGCATTGAACTGCACTTTCGGATATGATGACGCCCTACCAAAATTAGTCACTGTGAAGTATCAGAAGAATAAACATCGATATCCTCACATGTTGAAAACAGGATCCCACGCGCCAATAGTTGGGTAGACGTATAGCGGGACGATCACCGACCCATCCATGATCCTGTTTCGGCCGCGGCCAGTTGCCGACCGATGACGATAGAAATCTAGTCCAGGCCGCCTCAACAGGAAAGATGGAATATGACTTGGTGGTAAGAATGTATGATCGAATGTGGCTGCAGTGTGGTAACGAAAAGCTGTAGCGTGCGTTCGGGCACCAATGGAAGACGGTCGAGTACCGGGTTTGAAGGGGCGAAAGAACCCTCACATTCTGCGCACGTTGGCCAACTTGCAGCCCTCATAAACACATGGAAAATTTTCGAACAGTACGGCACTGTGATCCATACGGGGTACGTATTTGGGCCTGACGCCATGCAAATTGGACAGGGATCGTTAGCGATGGTGGAGTATATTCGAGAGTGCTGGACCTCAGGAAATTCCGGATCTGTGTGAGTCGGGATCAAAAGGCCGGATCATGCCAAGCGGCATAAACAATATTGAGCGGTACAGGTAAAAGTCTTACACCGAAGGGGTTCTGCCTAATTGGGCGTGAGCTGCGTAAGTCCTCAAAGCTGTGGCGCATATAAAGAAATTTCGACGTACCTTCGGGGAACCATAATACGAACTGTCACGTTGCTCTCTTATCGATTCATCTTGTTTGCTAGTCATGGAGGCTTCCTTAAATTTCGGTACCGTTTCTCCCTCCTCCTCGACATGCTCGTTATCGCCATCAGCAACGCCAGGAGCAGTGAGCACTCCAGGGACGCAAAGGTCGATGCTGTTTGATGATGATGTGGCAGCAGATCCTCTTGACATCGATGAAGGTACCTCGTCCTTCATCATGGTTGTCGGAGGCTTAGGGTACATTGGATCGCATACTGTACTGGAATTGCTCAAAGAAGGCTACAATGTTCTTGTCATCGACGACCTGAGCAACTCATACGAGGATGTTTTGAGCAGAATCAGAACGCTGGCAACCGAGCACTATAGGGCGCAAATCAAGTCCATGCCAGCTCTCCACTTCCGGCAGCTGGACTACCGTAGTCCTATGATGAAATCGATTCTGGCCAGCTATTCGTCTTACTCTATTAGTAGCAAGCCAATGTTCAGCAGGAATGGATATCCTTTCTCAACTTTACATCGAACGGATTCCGGCATTGATATGGAGATGGACAACACACCAGAGCCAACGCTGGAGCGACGTTCAAGAATTTCTGGAGTGATTCATTTTGCCGCGTACAAGTCCGTGGAAGAGAGCATTCGCCAACCATTGCGATACTACAGTAACAATGTGTGCGGGCTCGTGGACTTCTTAGCTCTCCTCGAGGAGTTTGGCATCAAAAACTTCGTCTTTTCGTCTTCGGCGACAGTGTATGGTGAGGGTGCCAATTGTGGCGTTCCGCTTCGCGAGGAGCTGTGTGTGCATCACCCAGAGACATTCCACGATGACGACGGCTTCGAACAACGGGTGCTTCCTGGTGTGCTAGGTTTGACCTCACCCTATGGGCGCTCAAAGTTCATGTGCGAATCGATACTCGCCGACGTTGCGAAGTCTGATCCAAGTTGGTCAATCACCGCTTTGCGATACTTCAACCCTGTAAGTCGAAAGTTGCTTTCACGATGAAACTCTACTTACCATTTCTCGAAGGTTGGCTGCCACGAATCAGGGATTCTCGGAGAGGATCCCCGACAAAAGCCAAGCAATTTGATTCCTGTCATCGCTACTGTCCTCACTGGCGACAAGCCAGTTTTGGACATTTTCGGTACTGACTGGAATACCTCTGATGGAACTGCTGTTCGAGACTTTATACACGTAGTCGACTTAGCCCGAGGGCACATAGCGGCATTGGCAACTTCGGCTGCAGGACGCACAAAGGCTCCCTTTCGCACCTACAACCTTGGTAAGCTTCTCTTCTGTAATATTCCACTGTGAAGCGCGTGCTAATCCTCGAGCAGGCACCGGAAGAGGACATACAGTGCGGGAAGTGCTTGAAAGTCTTGAAAATGCTTCTCAGCGCAAGATACCCGTTCGAGAGGTCGGTCGGAGGGCTGGTGATGTAGGCTTCTGTGTGGCCGAGGTGAGGCGAGCAGAAGTTGAACTCCAGTGGAGGGCTGAAAGGACGTTGGACGACTGCTCCGGAGACGTTTGGAATTTCACAAAAGCCCGATGTCCTGAGGAGAAAGGAAGCGAACTGATGATCTGCTAATGACGGCAAAGAAACTGTTCCAAAATTTGCGTACCCTGAAATCGTAATTGTTCTGTCCAGAGCGTTCTTCTCATCAGTATTAGCAGTAGCATGGGCGACCCGGCGTTTCAAGTTCTTTTTGTATATAGTTTTCTGAAAGGCTGCATATTTTCATAAAGCTAGATAGAATGTTAGTGGTTCTCTAATACCAAATTCGATCCAGTCAGTCATCGAAAGTGCGGAAAGCTCTCCTCGGTAAGCACGCTCTTGCAGTGAAGAAATCAGTGTTTCTTATATGATAACGCCCAGACTTGCCACGGGGTGCAAAGAGACCACGAGGTTGCTCCCGCGGCAGCCAAGTCATGGCAGACGTCTTCAGTGATGGCTTCATGCCCATTCAATAGCAATCCCCGCTTCTTGAGCGGCACTTGGATCCTGCTCCTCTACTTCGTATTCTTATTCATTTAAAACCGAGGAGTTCGTCACCTTCGTGATCCGTTGCTGATTTGCCGCCGACGCAGTCAGGCCGCGCAAGGAAACTCTGGGCATAAGGAATTGTATACCGATAATCTCGGCACAGTGGAAAATGATCACATTGCTTGAGGGTATGAGGGCGAGAATTTATACCTATCGTTATCTCTCCTCTGTCACTGAACCAATCTTTCGATATAGATACAGTCGTGGAGGACACCCAGGCGAGTGGTCTCATAGGTGGCGCACGATAAGGGTGAACCGGTCTGAAGGAGCCAAGGCCAGCCTGCAGGGAACCGAGAATTGAGGTCCACATCAGCTACTATAACACCAAACGACACGAGGTTGTTGATCTATCAATGATGCGATTATCTGCTGCGACAGAAAAGATTGATCAAGGCGAACGACATGCTGGAGACATTATCCGTCATCTTGTTCAGCAGCCAACGAGACGTCGTGGAAAACGCCTCGGAACCAGGAAGCTCGCGTTCTGAAACAGCGAATCACGTAAAGGGCGGGAGGTGGAGAGCCAGGCGAAATTCAGTCTGTGCTCCAACGGTTGCGCAGATACGTAGTAGGTCCGGGACGAGAACCGCTGGGCGGACCCGCGCCTCAGCTAGCAGGCGTTGTCGAATTCCCTGAGGTCCAACAGCGCGGCGGTGTTCGAGGAGGTCAGCTCGCCATGGATGGATGCATGGATACACAGACTCGGAGGCCTCGGGTCGCACTGACGAAGAGAACAAAGCAGGCAAGGGATTGATCGGTTGCATGCAGTTTTCGGCGCCAGTTGGATCGGGTTAGACAGATCGGCCTCACGTGATAACCCACCACCACACCGTTGTCTCGCGTCAGATTTGAACGTCGTCCCCATCGATCTTGCATACCTACATGTTACCAAGGGGACCCGAGCCTACATTGCGGCCTTGCAGTCGTCCGTGTATGTCATCCGACTCCAGATGCCTCCGTCCGCGATGGCCCTGCCCGCACAATCAGCTTCGGGTGTTCCTGGCATCTCGGCTGGTGTAGATCCCGCTTTCTGGGGTCATCAGGACTTCTCATCCGACTCTACATCGCCCATATCGCCGTCCCTGGGCCTTCACCTTTCTCCAACGACTAGTGTCACGACCCAGGAGAGTTTTGGCAATGGCACTCCGCCCGCGCAAACTCCCCAGTCCGACAGCAGCAAGAAGGGCACTCCCAATGGCCAGAAGAACGGCCAAAAGGAGATGACTGGTGCCCAGGCGAGAGCTTCTGTCGCCGTCGCCTGTGTGCCCTGCCGGAGCAGGCATTTGAAATGCGATGGAGGTGTGCGATGCTCACGATGCAAGACTGATAACGTCGAGTGTACGTACATCAAGTCGCGACGGGGCTGGAAAGGGAAACGAAAGAACAAAGAAGACCCCGGTGCGCCCGTTCTACTCAATGGTTCGTGCTTGTTGTTTCGTTTACATGGTTTCATCTAATCATGTCTCAGGATTACCTGGTTCTGAAGTTCCGATCAACAATGGTCAACTGTCATCGCCCGAGTTCTCGTACAATGGCGATGTACCTGTGATGAACCAACTCAGCCCAACCAACGGTCTTGGTGTTCGTCCAGTCGCCCCTCCAGTTACTCAGCTCAACCTCAATGGCACTGCACGACTCAATCGTTTCGGTCATCATGGCCCCGAAACTGCAGTGCAAGCCTTTTACCACTTCTTTTACGGTTCTCATCCATTTTGTCTGCCGGAACCAAGGTTACTTGAACTTTTCAAGGAACGCCAAACTCCACTTCTCGAATATGCTGTTCAATTCATAGGGTCAAGCTTCCTTCCTAATATCCCGACAGACATGTACAAAGAGGCATTGAACCGGTACATCAACAACGGTAACTACCCAAGAGACGCATGGACGGTCCAAGCACTACTGCTCTATTCCATTGGATTGCATGCACACAACGAAGTACCCAGGGCCGCCCAGGTTTTCGCGATCGCTCAAGGGCTAACTCTCGAACTTGGTCTCAATCGCGTGGAGTTCTCTATCATGAACGGCGAGAACGACCCACAGCTGGAAGAGTGCTGGCGAAGAACTTGGTGGTCCATGTTTACCGCTAATGGAATGTTGACGGCCGTCAATCCAGGCGTGCAATTTCGGCTGAAGGACGTTGTGACAGACGTACCACTGCCATGCGAGGATGAGCAGTATCTCTCAGGCGTAAGTACCTACCGATGACCGATGCGACTCCGTCTTGGCATTATTTCCTTCCTTGCCTCAGGATGACATCCACACACAGCGAAATTATCACCTGATCCCACCTTTGAATCTAAGCTAACGATTCTCAGCACATTCCCTACCCTAGTACGCTGCAGGACTACGATGACTCGGCGTTCATGCCCACCCTTCCAGTCTTCAGCTCCTTCACCTACCTCATCGATGCTATCCGGATCCTAGGCAAAGTTTTCGAATGCGCACGCCTCGACTCTACATTCGAGTACCACGCCGTCGACGTCGTAGACCAGTATCTTTGCAACTGGCGCCTTCATCTTCCTCCGTCCAAATTCGACATCGTCAACAACGACGGGCATGTCGATGAAGTTCTTTTCCAAGCACATATGGTTAATGGCGGAAGCACGATTATGCTGCACCGGCCACGGAGTAACCTAGGCTTTGGCCGCGTCGAGGGAGTCAACATCTGCGTACAGCCCGGCCAAGTTCTTCTACCAACTCAAACCCGCGAAATCCACACTGCAAAATGTCTCACCAGCGCTGAGAACATCTCAAGCTTGATCCGCTTACCTGGAAATCTGCTCAAACACACGCCCTTCTTCACATGCGTCGTAGTCATGGCATCCGTGGTACATCTGTCATACTGGTCGTTCCTTGTCCCCGATGGCCAGGACGACATCATCAAGCAGTCGATCCGCCTGGACGTCGGCACGCTGCAGCAGTACTCGAACACGTGGCCCATTTCGCACGTCGTGCTCGGCCAGGTCCGCGGCGTGGCACACACGCTGTTCAACAGCAAGAAGGCCATGAGCATCCACTTGTGGAGCAACATTGCACATAACGACGTGATCCGCAACGTGATTGAGGAAGGAGGCGCCGTGCCGCCGCAGAACTACGCTCAGCTCATCGCGCCGTAAGTCCACTCTCTGCCGTATCCCAGCCTCTATAACCAGCCTCCTAACTCTCTCGTCTAGTATGCTCAAGTCCTGAAACCCCTCGATCCTTCACCGCAGTGATCTACTTTCCCTCGTCTTTCACGTCCCGTTCCCCGGCGTTCACCGCAACCTTTCGTCTCGTCGCCTCGAACTCATACTAGATATACCCTTACGACCGCTGTCGCGCCCCTCGCTCCGAGCTATCTACGGCCGATGTCCCTCTCCCTCTCTAATATCATTTATCTCTGTTTCTGTTTCCTCTTCGGCGGCCCCTACTTGTATATCACCATCTCTTAATTTACATACCATATCTCGTCTACATACCATAATATCCCTCCACACTTTCCTTTCCCTTCCTTTCTCGTCCCTTCCCTTCCTTTTGCACTCAATGACTTTCCGTTGTCAGTCTCCATTTCCCTTGGATTCCGGGCGTTGACCAGCTTATTTAATGCAGGTGGAGGTGACGGTCAAGTTGCGTCATGTTGGACAATTTATAGTAACGAAGATATGAAATGGTGTTTGTCGCTGCTGGTGATGTGCGGTGGAGAAGGAACAGCCTGGGTTTGTTTTGCAATTTGGTTTCCTTTGTTCTGTGGATGTCCATGTATGTACGTACCTAGGTACATTTTCTTTTCTTGACTTAGAGCCAGAAAAGTGAATTTATTTTTGCTTGAAGACCGTCGTCTTCCGTGTGATTCGAGTATGCGGTGATGTCACAACATTGAATCAGCAAGCAATGAGCAAATAATAGGAGTGCACAAGTAATCAAAGAGACGAGTCAAAGACAGTACGTTGAAGAACAGTCTAATCTTGTTCATTCCTCAGAATGCCAGCTAATCCAGCGTTCTGCACCGGGAAATATCCTCCTACCATTCCGTTCCATCCGTCGTTGCTAGTCTTGCCCCCGTTTTCATTGCAATGTCCGAAGCGCATGATGGCGCTAGTTTCTGATCCTGTATCCCTGATTCCTTCGCTTTCGCATACCAAGTAAAGTGCCCTAGCCTCGGCTAGGAGCAAGCGATTGGTCTTATCTACAAGTCGGCATCATCCTCATCGGGAAGGGGCATCTGGGCGGCATCCTGCATCTCCTTCTGGTACTGCTCGAGAACTGCCTGATCGACTGTAACCTCGGGAGGAGCAAGAGCGGGAGCGGCAACGAATTCCTAGAGATTAATGTTAGCACGCGCTCAAAATGTTTTATTCAAGATATCATACCAGAGTCTGGTTGCCGACGAGTTTCCGGGCGAGCCAGAGGAAGGGCTTCTCGAAGTTGTAGTTGGACTTGGCAGAGATGTCGTAGTACTGGAGGTTCTTCTTTCGGTGGAAGGTGATGGACTTGGCCTTGACCTTGCGCTCCTTGACATCGACCTTGTTGCCGGTGAGAACGATGGGGATGTTCTCGCAAACGCGAACCAAGTCACCTGAATTAAATTAGCAATAGATTTCTCGATCGTAGAAGCGCAAACGTACGGTGCCAGTTGGGGACGTTCTTGTATGTGATACGCGAAGTCACGTCAAACATGATGATACCGCACTGGCCGTTGATGTAGTATCCATCACGAAGACCGCCGAACTTCTCCTGACCTGCGGTGTCCCAGACATCGAACTGGATGGGGCCGAGGTTCTGCCAGCGTTATCAGTATGGGCGCGCGGGAGCGATGAGTCGTTTAACGTACGGTGGTGAAGCCGAGAGGGTGAACCTCGACTCCGAGGGTGGCAATGTACTTCTTCTCGAACTCGCCGGTAAGATGGCGCTTGACGAAAGTGGTCTGTAGAGCAGGCTGTTAGCATTTTTGTTTTCTGCCGCGCTGGCGTCGATCGGCATCGACTCTTGCGCTCTCGGCATCGATCGATGGCTCGATAGGCGCGAGAGCTGTGGATGGGAAGCGGACACACCTTTCCTGTACCGCCATCGCCAACAAGCACCAGCTTGAAGGTCGGGACGGAGCCTTGTGCGGCAGCTTCGGCCATGGTTGTGATTGTTTGTGGCGGGGTGTTGTGTTGTGGGCGCTGGGTGAGCTGAAATAAAAAGTCGAGTTAGCCAGAGTCGCACGGTGGAGTTGGGCAGGACAGCGTGGTGCAGACGGACCTTGGACTAGTGAGTGGGGGAGAGCGGCGGGTTTGGAGGAGCAATCGCAGAGGGGCAAGAAGAGGTTTTGTTGTGCAGAGTGAAGTGTTGGCCGGCGGTGTGGATCCTCTTGGCGCTGCCCTCACCTTTCCACAATTTCCAGCGTCACCGCACAGGCAGAGGCAGCGCTTTAGGCAGCCGTAGGCCCGCAGTGTCTTTCACAGCACCAGCGCATTGGATTATCAATCACTCGCAGTAAATGCAGCACATCTCGGTCGCTTGCTCGACCTGCAGAAACGCCGGGTATCATGCTACCTATGTTTTGCTGACCCAGACCCAGGGCGCCACGCAGCAAGCACTGCTGGTCAACAAGCAGCCTCGCCCATTCTCGCCGCCGCGCCCTGCCTTTGAGCCCTATCCTCAAAACCCCCCTCGCCACTTGTCCCGCGACTCCGACTATAACGGAAGCAGGTGGCAGCCCAAGAGGCCTCTGCCGCCCCAATTGCGCCGTGGTGTGAGCTGCATCTGTATTGACGCTGCCGGCCCGCCTGACGTGCTGGGTCGGAGCGCCTTGACTGTGATGGGAAGCTGTGCGCCGTTAGAATGCATGCGTGCCTACTTGTTGACAGTGCCGTCGACTCACTCCCTCGTTCTGCGACACGGCTTCGGCCACGCGCGACAGCCTCTGATGGTTTGTCCAGTCCACCCAGCCAAACTTTGTGATGGTGTCGCCGACCTGCAAGCCTGCCGACTCTGCCGGGCTGCCTGCGACGACGCTGTTCACCTTTGCGAAGGGCGCCTCCATGGCCACGGGCGCTGCAGCCAGGCCCGTCTCTAATTGACTCGTTGCGTCTGAACCGTTCTGTGCCTGTTCGGCTAACCGTGCGTGATGCTCGTGGAGGCCCTTTTCAATGCGCGACATGACGTCTTTGTAGTCATTCTTCAGTCGTATTATCCGTGCCCGTGTTGTCCGTACTGTTCGGCGTGGTCAGCGCTGGCACGGTGCTGCTCTATCCGGGGACTCGTACTTTGCGCAACATCGATGTCGCTGCGAGGGAAGCCATCAAACGTGGTAAGACCGGTATTCATGTTGACGCCATGCTGGATACCAAGTCAGCCAGAGAAGACTGAGCCAGACGAAACACCCACAGAGTCCAGGACTTGCCCGAGGGCTTTCAGTTCGGCCTCCAACCTGTCCTTCTCCGCAATGAGTTCCTGCAGGGAGAGCTGCTCCTTGGGGACGCCATTCGAGTAGCCGGCAGACGTCGGGCCCGAAGACACGGTCGGCGCGTGGATGTCGTCCATGGTGAGCACACAGAATCCGGAGAGACAGACTGGTAGAGGTGGTGCTTGAAGCTGTGCTTGAAGCTTAAGCTTTATTAATGTGGGGTTCCAGGCAGCTTTCCAGCAGCAGCGGGGCAGAACCACCGTCACCCTCGACGCCTCGTCCAGCCCTGTGCCTCTCCCTCTCGCGCCGATTGAGGGAGCAGTGGCGCTTCGACGTATGAAGCGAGTGTCCTTTCTCGCGTCAAATTATCTCTACATCAGAACGTCACGGATCAAGAGGAGTCTGACAGCAAGACCCCGCAGCTCATCCATCTCGACGCTTCGCTCCTACCACAATAGACTGAATTCACAAGACACCTGCATGGCCCCAACTCTACTTCCACCAGCGTGACCAACACTCCCTTCGTCTGCACCTGTCGAACACTTATGCTAATCCTTCCACAAACCTACATTTGCACCACCCGCCGATGCCTACACTAACGTACCACGCAATACCGTACCTGCGCTTTCCCTCGGTCTCTTCTTGTCTTCTGGTAGTAATTCCCAATATGTCTCATCGAATTCTCTTCACTCGCTTTTGGTCATCTGTCTCTCCTTATACCATTGTCGTTGGATGCCACAATATTTATCTCTCATGCCGCTTCAGTCTCCTAACCACATCCCGTTCCAGCGCTGAGAACCGCTGCCTCCCTAGGCATGGCATACGTCTTGGCCCTCCGTCCCCATAGTCCGCTCAAGCGATCCTTCAGCGACAACCCCTACCTTAATTCTTGCTCGCCCTTGAGAGACAAACTGAGTCCGCTCAACAATCTCTCTACTCGCAATGTGTCTGCATGTTCACTGTACTCCTTTGGATCCAACAGGACCAGTGATTACTTGCGCGCGAATGAGAACACCCCACCTCTCACGTCTCAGTCCCTTCTCGATCTCGTCCCAGAAAACAGAAGCTATAACTTGGGTTCAAGACATGTTGGCAACGAACAGCGTAAGCAGCATCACAGGGTTGACCATTTGTCACCAACCCGTTCTCGAGTCGCAACACCATCGTACCCTAGTTCGAGAAAAACGAATCCAATTCAGAATGTTTCCGAGCCGACTTCACACAGTGAAAACCTAGCAGAGCCAATCGATGGCCATGACAGTCACCTCAATCAGCCAGACCTGTTTGACTTTTACAACGCAACCCGGATCCCTTTACCCGAAGGTGGCTCCTCTGATGCAAGTGGTAACGCACTGTGTGAGGAGGAAGAACCAATAGCCACTGTCACAACCACTTCACAACCATTTCGGCGTTGGATGAGTACTCTTCGACGACGGCACGTTCACAGGCGCCACGACCGTGTCACGGAAAGTCCACCTCATCCCTCGAGATATTTAGAGGATGACATGTATATGAAACTTCCGTCATTTGCACCATCAAAACCCGAGCATGGAACCTCGGATTCAGGGTCATCGTCCATGGCATGCGTGAGTGCGATGAAAACTGCTTCAATAACAATCGCCGGCACGAGCATTGGGCCACGCTCAGACACCGGTTTTCATGCCAGAATCCAGCTTGGTAATAGAAGCAGTCATTACTCCGAGGCTCGAAAATCTGTGGAGAGCCATCGCGGTGCATTGGGCCCAGTCATCGATGAAGGCGCATGGCTCCGGTCACTGCAGCGTCGCAAGGTGGTCGAGGAATTGATTAGTTCTGAAGAAGGCTACGTTGCGGATCTCAAAGTCTTGATCAATGTAAGAAACTTCTTCGACTCTGTTTGCCCTGCTGACCCTGTCGACTTTCTAGGACTACTTCGTGATCCTTACAGCACTTCCCACTCTCCCAAGCCAGACTGGATCATCCATACAGCAAAACATAACCCACATTCTACAACTTCACGAAGACTTGTTAGCTGAACTCTATCAAGCAATACCACAAGCAGATTTCACGAAAAGCGCTGTTCAAGAAGCATATCCCGTAACCAAAGCCAAACATATTCGTTTCCATAGCGCAGACATTCTTCCTGGACGGCTGAGCGATCACAGAGCTGCTCGGAGGCTCCGACATTCTTTGGAAATTGGTCGATCGCCTGATCGAAGACCACGAGGGCCAGTGACAGATACCAAGACGGCGGGGAATATTGCGAGGATCTTCAATAAACATGTGTGTCACACGAAGTACGCCGAGAGATTCCTTGCTAATCAACACTAGATGAAGCGCTTCTTCACGTACGAAGAGTATGGTGCTCATTGGACAACCATGTCGAAGGACCTCACCTCTATGAGTAAAGGGCTTCATGGCTGGCAAGAGTACGAGCGTGGAGTTGAAGCGCTACAAAAGATCGTAGCTTCTGAGAACAATCGTGAAGCCGGTAGTAAAAAGGCGCTGAGCTTTCCCGACCTCTTGATCAAGGTTGGGCCTTCATCTCCTCCCTGCATTTGAGAGATATCTGACCATTGATGCGCATCCCAGCCCATCCAAAGAGTTTGCAAGTATCCTTTGCTCTTCGACGATCTCTGCCGCCACACGCCTGTGTACGATGACCCTGAAGCACATGCTGAATTGGAGAAAGCTCTTTTTCGCTTGCAGGAAACAATTCGAGAAGTAAATAAGGCGAAAGACGACCCTAACACCCGCCGACTCATCGAAATCACCTGGCAACTACAGGATCGACTCGTATTTCAGAACCAGGTAAGTCTACTAGTTCATGTTGATGCTCTTGCTCACGCCCCCAGGATCTGTCACGAGCTCTTGTCTTTCGTCTCCTTGGACACGTTCTTCTATGTGGAACCTTGTTTGTTGCCTACCAGACCCCCGAACGTGTAAAAGGACAGTATATGGTGTGTGTTTTGTATAAGTCATACCTCGTACTTGCGACCGCAAGCCGCTTCCATGCACCCTATACTGTCGTGGCCTCAATCAGCCTTGCCAATGGCAGTGTCGAAGAACCAAATAATGGACGAGGTAAACCGAACTATCGTGAACAACAGATACCTTGCTAATGTTGTTAGGGGTTCAATGTCACACTGCTCCCCACACTTGGAAGCTTTCGTTCGAAAATGGTCACCGTTTATACGAGGTTGTACTCAGTGCGTGCACATCACAGGAGGAGGTAGCATGGAAGAAGCAACTGCGTGAGCGGATTGTGTGTGAGACGCACGAATCTGTGGAAGGGCAAGTCACGACACAAGAAATGCTCTCTTCTTTATCCTTGGACCTCAAATCACTTGGACCTATCTTTGGGCATCCAGACAGTCTGGTACGACGGATGTCAGTGCATCGAGCAGCCACTCTAGGAGCGAAGACGAACTTGAGTCAAGTCATTATCAAAAACACACAAGCACTGAAGCTACCCGAGTCCAATCCTACCTTTTCCCCGGGCGCAGTCATCCGTTCCCAATCCCATATGTGTTCGAATCACATTCCAACATTAGCTCCACGGAGGGCAGAGCGAATACGTCTCGTAACTACACTGGAAGATGTATGGACAAAAGACGCGCTCCCCTTTCCAGGGATGTCGAATCGAAGGGTAGAGAATCAGATACGGGCATCAGCAAACTCGGTCATGCGAAAGCTCAGTATGGCCAGCATCGCCAGCAATTTCTCACGTCGCTCCTCTAGTCTTTCGAGTGCCACTCAAGCGCGGTCAGATGATTATTTCGGAAGTATAGTCCATAAGATGTCGCATGGAAACCTACGGCCAGGCTCTGTGGCAGACCATCGACCTGCGCCGCCAGTCGTAGATTTTCACAATGCACCAGCTGCTTTCCTACCTACAGACTTTGAACTCCAATACAAACGAACCTCTAGTCGGCCACGACGACTTGCGAATCGAGCTGCTGGAGCCGAACGCTCACGAGAGAAAGTATGCCCGGCAAAACCGAAGAAAGTACGACGCCTTTCTACACACATGATCAGTCTTCCTCGATCTGAATCAAGCGTTCGTGTCACTAGCGGAACCGCATCTTCTGCATCGAATGTCACGATTCTCCCCAGTCAAACTCTTTCGAGGGTAATGGACAGCGAGCACGAGAAGCCGCAGCAAAGAGACAAGCGTGACAATCGCTCACCAGATTGCTCCTCTGGCGATCGACCTTCAAAGAGATTTCTCAGGAACAAGAGCAAGATCTTCAAGTTTTGGACGTAGCAGATCGGTTCTCCTCCTGAGTAGAGGGGTTTGTTGGTTTCAATTACTTCTTGGTGAGGGCTCATTGAATGGTGAATGGAGACAGCATGAAAATGTATTATTGCGGCTACAGTACGTAGATCATGCATGAGTACGGCACGACACTCCGACATTGGCATGAGGTAGCAGATGACATGCCGCTGATCGGGAGGGCTTTACTGCAAGGCACACCCGCGTGCCACGTAAAAAGTCGGTGGGAGACGAGAGGCATTACGTCATTTGATGGGGCGGGCACGCGACATTGTAATGACGATGAAAACACATTGCAACCGGATGTATAGACTACTTGGATAAATCAATTAAAAATCATGGTTACCGCGTCATCTTGAGAATGCAAGTGAGAAGGGTGCTTCACATCAAACTTCTGGAGAGACAGGACAGGTTGTGGCTGGTGAGGAGAGCAGCAAGCTTAACCTTCCAAGCCAGAAACACAGCATGACCACCACGGTTTCAACTAGCGTCTCACTCTGCAGCCTGGCCTGGATCAAGCCACACGCCGCAAAAAGAAAGCCAGAGAAAACGAGAGCCCCATCGAAGCAAACTTGGAGCTGTCGTGGTCGTGCACGGCCTTGGCAAAATGACGTAGTGCTTGCACGGTCAAAGCTCGCAGCTGCGTGCAGTCAGCTAAATAGCCCCTCTCTCTAAAGCTTCCCCTCCATCAACATCACCGCTTCAAAGACTTCTTCTCTCTACTCTCTACTTCCAGCGAATCAATCTCTCCTTCAAACCACACACACCTTTACACATACACACTCACACATACCACCAACGTCATCAATCATGCCTCGTGGAAACGTACTCCAGACCCAGGTCTTCTACAAGGGCTCATCAGGAGACATCTTCACCGTGTTCGTGGACAGCGAGGAGGCGGTCAAGAAGTACAAGGCGGATTCTAGCACGCCGCTTGCGCAGGTTGTTGCTGGCTTCAAGATTCTGATTCCGGAGTAAGTCTATTTGTTTTTAGCTCGGCTACCCTTGTACAACAATAGCGAGGCGCGGGACGGATACTTAGGATAGTGGCGTTGAGAATGGTAGACTGACGAGTGTGACTCCTTAGGCACGGAAAGCAGGGTGTCCTCAACACCGCTAGCAACAGCCAGTTGGAGAACGAGTTCGGCACTACCAATGAGGACGACATCATCAAGAAGATTCTTCAGCAGGGTGAGGTCCAGACTTCGGAGGTATGTACTCTCATCTCAGCCTTGCTGCACTTTACATCCCCCGTACCCCCTCCATCCCCCATCTACACCTCTTCTCATCCCACGCCATCACGCCATCACGCCACCACCACGACGATCCTGACACCCCCCAGAACCCCGAACGCCAAGGCAGCACCAACGACTCCAAGGGCCCTCTCGTCGCCCACTAGAGAGAAGCAGCACCTTGCTCGAACGCCATAGCGAAACACCAAGCACACCATGTGAACATGTCCAGCAGGAAGACATGCGTGCGTCAAATCGAACCAGGCCTGGAACATCGGCTGGGGGAATTGGGATTCATTTTGGGTTGAAGATCTCTGCTGGAATGCGAGGTTACCCGGGAATAATTATCAATGAAATGAAGTGAAATGAAATGAAATGCATAATCCGTTTCAATTGACTTGCCTTGCTGTTTATGATGATTGAGGTTATCATGTGGGGTTAATGTGAAGTGAAATTGTTATTACTACTTCAAAGGTACACATTCGTAGAGGTGATTACAGTCAATAACTAGACTGTATAGCTAGAAGGTATAAGCCTTAAGTCGCACAATGAGCGGAAGTGCAGTTCTAATGTTTTATACAATAGCAATAACAATAAGTATAAAGTAGAGAGAATCCTTGGAACTATAGGCCTGAGCGACGAGAGCCACATCGCGGTGCTTGACTTGGGTCTACCGTCTTTATTTCGCTTGCTACTTCGTCGGAGTATTTCGCCATTTTGATATCCTTCTCCGAAAGACCGCGTGGCTCATGCGTTGTCCACTGTACGGTAAGGGAGTTATAGTCCTGCAATATGCGTCGGCAGAGTAACAAGAAGGGTCAAGAGGTATTTACAGTGGTCATGGTTGGATGGTGATTCGTCGATTTAGACCGCACGCCAATGACTGTGTGGAAGTCCTGTGTTGCATTAGCTCTGGGGGGGAAATCTTGAAGCGGTATGGTATGCGTGCTGTACCATGACTTTAGTGTACGTCGCAAAACAATAGGTCTTCTTCAGCATATTGTTATCCACTAGATCCCAGCCATTCCCCTGCAGACTCTCTACCTGCAGCCGTATGGCGTCTGCATCTGCTCCGTCCGATACTTCTAGAGGCATCGCTTTACTACTGTCAACGCGGCTTGTGAGGTGCCGAGCACGAATGCCAGGGGAGTCGGCGGAGGACCCGAGTTTGAAAATCAATGAAGAGTGGTGTTTCGCAAGAAAAATGAATCGAGGTACACGAGCTGCCATGTAGTGCTACGACGGCGAATGATTCCAGCAGCCATACGCGGTCGACCCGGGCGTAGCCTTGCGAGGTTGTCTGCCAGCCCCGCACTGAATGTTAGAATGGCACGTGAACAAAACACATACATTTCACCTACCGCCATCCAACATTCATGCATGAGGATTGCAACCCAGTCGACTCATTGGGAAAATGTACCTAAACCTACCAATCGTTGACTTTGGCCCGTTTTGCTATGGATCTGTCAAGAACCGCAAGCTTATCTCGTGCAGATCAGCCAATCAATGAGATATGAGTTTCATAAACTTGTTACTGTATACGGAAGTAGATGTTTGACGCTTCATTGAATCACTGCTCCCTATATCAAAGGCATTGAATAATGTAGAAGAGACAAATCGAGCATTCATCACGTACTCAAGCACGCATCACAAGCATTACTTGACTTCCACTTCTGTTACGACCTGTGAGCCGCGCTCTCGTCAATCAGGAAACGTCGGAAATATAGCAAGCACGTCCTCAGTGCTAGAAAAAGAGACAGGCTTCCTCTGTGTTCGTATTAAAGCTACTTACATGTCTGTTTCCTTCTTACTACAGCGTAGGAGCATAATGAAGTCTATAGGACCTCAATCCTCTTTTAGACGTGCATCTAACTTTTAAAAAGGTGCCTACACCTTAATCCTCTTTTAGATGTGCATCTAATTATTAAAAAGGTGCCAGGCTTCATCCATAAGAGTGTCCAGTGATTCTCGAATCTCCTTCAAACGAGTGTGCTTCCCCCAGTCGATGATGTTCTTAACGTGTTTGCGGAATTCGATGTAGTGCTGGGGATCCTGGAGAAGAAAGCTGTCTACTTTCTGCATGTGATAGTAATACGACTATCCCCAAACCTGCAAGTTGCGGAGGGATATCGTTAGTACGCCGAGCTAGGCTGCCATCATGTGTAAAGTAGTTCGTCCCAACTTGGAATTTGCTCCACCCTTTCTTGTAGCTAGAATCCTAATGATTGTTAGCCTACATTATTGAAACAAGAATCAATTCGCATGCGTGAAATGCCACGGTTCTGGAGATAGAAGCACCGTCAAACATCGACTCTTACACAGTCTTAAATTCATGAAATTCGTATCTTATTGATTGGCTGATCTGCACGAGAAAAGAAAAGAAAATGGTATCTCGCCCTCGCCCTCTCGATCGAAGCTGTATAGCCCTTCTCCTCTTGAATATATGTACAAGACATCCTTGTCCCCCAGGAGATGCCCCAGGTATATATGCATTGCACTCCATAACGCCACGCCCATCATCCGCATTCCCAGATCCTCATTTCCTCATTTCTGTGATATCTGCTTCTCCACATCCTCAGGCGGCGTCTTGACAGTCGGCAATTCTGCCGGCGGCGGCCTGTACGCTTGATATTCTTGCGGATTCTGAGTTTGGCCATGCCCACCTTCAGCCTTCTCCTGTATCGGCGCCATGCCAACACTCGTGCCATCCAACTCGGACACATCAGCGTACTGGCTGAAGGTCGACTGGTTCGCAGCAGGTGAGTACTGCGGAGGCACGCTGCCCCACGTTGAGCGGTCTGGATTCCCGCTGCCGCCGCCCAATCCTACAGTGTCAGGTGCGAATGGTACGCCGTGGCTAGGTTGGAATTCTGTGCCCGAAGGGAGCTCGGCGCGGCCTTTGACTGTGGATATTGGGCGACCGGGGCCGACCGGCTGGCCGTCGATTTCTGCGGTGCCGGGCCGTGAATGTCTGTACGTGGTGCTCTGGTTGGTGTTCTTTCCGAGTTTTGCGGCGATGCCGCCAGCGAAGCTTGGGGAGTCGGGATGATCGAGTTCGGCGGTTTCTTTATAGGGGTTGGCTTTTTGCTGGCGGCGCTTGCGCAACATCCAGAGGACTATGCCAACGAGGGCGAGGGCGAGCGGGATTCCGACAGCGCAGCCGACGATCAGACCGATGTTGGATGAGCCTCCTCCTCCGCCTGACTGCGAGCTGGTGTCGGCGGTGGGATCTGGGCCTTGGGTGATGACATTAGTGATGGTGAGGGTTTCGACGCCTGCAGAGCCGGAAGTGACGCTGGTCTGGAGGGAGGTGATAACGCGCGAAGGCGAGGCAGACGTTGCTGGCGTGCTAGAACTGGCGGCTGATGTTGTTGGTGCTGAAGTCCGGGGTGCTGAAGTGCCGCTTCCAGTACCAGACACGAGGCCGGTGATGGTGTTGAGGGTTGGTGCTGCAGACGCGATGCTCCCACCGATAGTGGCGTATGCTCGACCGTCTTGCAGAGCGAAGAAGGGCCGTGGTGCGGGAGACTCCTGGCAGCATTTCACGTGGATATTATCTGCGTTGCAGCACCAGTTGTTGTCGTGATTTGAGCATTGAGTTATGGATTCGCCGCCAGCTGCGCTCATGTCTGTGTCGAGTTAATGAGTGCAATATGCTCGCCAGGGGATACTGTCTACCATATGTGCACATGTTCGAAGGACACCCTGGTGAATTCCAGGTCTGGTCGGTACAGCTGTATCTGCCGTAGAGGTTTTCTTTTGGGTAGTGACAGAGACCATTGTCTAAGCACTGCCAGAGGTCGGGACAACATGCTGAACCTTCTGCTGAAGAGCATGGCTTCTCAGTATCAGGAGCCGTCCTACCATTTGGATAATCTAGAGTGATGGTAAGCAATGTTCATGAAAGCGAAGAGCCAACTTACAGCATTGTTGGCCCGCAGCGTAGGCGGTAAGAGCAGCCACCACAACAAGGCGCAACCACGAGCGACTAGGACCAGACATGGTGTGCCGAGGCCTCTTAGAGGATGAAGATGTCCAGAGAGAGGGTGTGACCAGAAACCCTCAGAATCCTTGCTCTGGGAAATGCGCAAATCCTGGGAATGCTGTTGGTGGATCCAGGCTCAAGGCGAGGCGTGGAAAGGTGAGAGTGAAGGAAGGAGCAGACCGGGAGGCAGAACCAGAAGGAAGTCCCCACTCCACGGAATGCTTGGGTATTAAGCTCAAGAGCCTGTGAGATACGAGCAGCACGACTGCATGATGATCGCACGCAAGACACTACACTGTCCCCAGTATCCCGTGCGCCGTTTTGCGCGCCATTAGCCCTGCGCTTCCTCTGCCCTCTGCTTTCACGAGCCTTGTCACAAGCAAACACTCCGCCTACGCGACGAGCCAATTGCAGCCAACACAGAGCACAAGGACGGCCCGCGCCCCCTCGGCCGCTCAATAAACCGCGCCGCTTGGAGAAACGAATCGACGAAGTTTGTGCGCCGGCGCGGGTCACCGTGACCTCATCGCTACATTAGGAAGACTTGGGCCCCTGCACTAGACTGCCGTATCAAGGCGCCACCCGATCACCCTGGTTTGCTGCTCGACCACCACCTGCGCTTGGCTCCCTGTCCCATGTTGCCATCAGACGTTGTACAGGAGCGAAGATCAATTGCTCGTAACACCGTCATGCTTCGCTTCTCGAAACCGCACCTGACCACTCTCGAATCCGTGGAATGCATCGAGTTTGCTGGATGCGTCTGAGAGGACAGCGACGTCGAGAGATCAAACTGCTGCAAACAAAGGCCGTCGATCGAGACACCAGCCTCGCGATACGAACTCTTAGCGTTTCTGATGGTGCTGCTGCTCGGTCAAACCGAAACTATGATGGAGATAACAATTAGTCTACCTAGTCCAGTTTAACAGAACCAGTCCACGAAAACAGGCTTTGGCATCGCCTCGTGCAGCTCGTGCTGCAATCATCAATGGGGCGTGGTAACAGCAACTGAAACTTCATTTATCCATGCGATTATCCGCGCCCTGCTAACTATCGGATTTGACAATCGCATCCAATCGCCGCCCGTCGCTTGTATCAAGCCCCAACAAACAAGTTCGAAGAGGCACCTTTGCCGCACAAGCAGATCATCTCGTATTCCTCCCGCGGAGCCCACTGCGTATTGGCGGCGGAAGCAGCGCAAGAGAGGCGAACATGGCCTCCCAATCGCAACACCGTAAGAAAAGATACATGACGTGGGCCACAATTCAACTTGGCAGATGTTGCAGAAGGGATGCGAGACGCGAGAAAAGCTTGGAATGTCGATCAGAGTGCTGCAATTCGGGCCTTTCCCGTTTCCAGAACGAAACGCCACTCTTCTTCAGCCTCGTTGAGTAGTTCCACGACTGGCGTCTTGCCCTGCGTCAGGGATTCTTGCGCGTGGTACTGAAGAGGGGGCTGGCGAAATGTGGTACTGGTACCATCTGAAGACTGGCATGATTGTTCTATCTTTAGATGGACTACGACTCCTTCCCTTCCATGTGCTCTGTAGATCAATGGCCTCGGTACCATTCGGTATTGGCCGAGATAGCAGCGTAGACGGACTGGAGGCTAGGGGATTTCTAACGGTGTTCAGGTGCAACTGTTACCCCACTAACAGGTAGATTCTCGTATCCAAGGCGCAGAAGATCCGATGGTCTGTTAGCACGGTGAGTAGTCTCGAGCTACGAAGAGTGGATTTTCGTATCTTCAACTTCCTGTGAATCAAGGACTGCGCGGATTGAGTGATTGATTTCATTCTGGCTTGCTGCTTGAGAACACCCGGTAAAGACTGGAATCCAAAGATCCTTCGAAAAGTATCAACCCACTAAATGAAGAAACTCCAAAAAAGAACATTTTCCACACGAACTCCTACCTCATCACCTCATAAGCCTTCAATTTTCCGCCACTCCACCTATCAAGCCACTCAGTCATCAAACTCAACCCCATCCCACTTCTCCACGTACCCCAAACTCGGATCCCACTCTCCTCTCCCCTCAGGCGTAACGTCTAAAAGCTGCCACACAGGTGACAGCAAATCCATACCCCTAATCACTTCACTCCCCTCCCTCTGCCCAAAATGCGGAACAGTCTGATACCAGAACCTCAACTGCTTTTCCCCCTCGGCACCACCATCTTCAAGCCTGAACACGCTCAACCCAGGACTCTGCGCCACAGTGCCGCCCTGAATCCACGGCGGCTTCTCAACGCCCATGTCCTTGTTGAAGGTATTGTCAAGTGAAGACAGGAAGCGCAAGTCGTTCCAGCCGTGCTTGCGGGCGTACGCCCGGATCGCGGCGATCGGGGCCTTGGCCACGACGAGCAGCACGACTCGCTGCGCGAGATGCTTTGCCACGCCGTTCAGGCCGTCGAGAAACATGCTGCAGCTCGAGCACGCTACCTTATCCTCCTCGCCCATCATCATGTGGTACACGACGAGCGTGGTGTGGGCGTGCTCGTTCTGCGCGAGGATGTCCAGGAGCGAGGTTTCCTTGGGCGGCAGCGTAGAATTAAGGTCCTGACAGCCTTCAGTGAAGGTGTAGGGTGGGAGGACGGGCCCAGAGTCCAGGGCTCGTCGCTCCGCGGCCACGGCCTCGACTTGTTGGAGGAGAGCGTATTCTTTTTCGAGGAGCGCGCGGCGCGCGGTGATATATGACGGCGAGGTGTTGGCAGGCCATTTGAGGTATGCTGGGTCGGGGATGGGGGTGGACATGGTGGTGGTGGGTGGTGGTAGTTGTGCTTGGGATGAAAGGGAGATAGATGGTCGAGCGTGACTGGGTCCAATGTAACTGCGCAGAGATCAATTGAGTAATTTCAAGATCTGAACTTGTGTTCTTGAAGGCAATTGACGTGAACCGACCACATCTTTATATTCGCGACTGCATCGTTCTTTCCTCCAACACGTCTTCGCGCACACACGTGACTTCGTGAGGGGTTTCGCATTGCTCAGGATGGCCTTCGCATTCACGCTGCGACGCGAACCCTTGTGACGTGCTGTACCACATCTCGAACCCAATGGGAGTTTGCTCCTGGCGAAACAGAGATTGTTTGGGGGACACTGAGACGGCAACCAGACGTAAGTGGTGCAGGTGTTGCCTAAAATGTTAGGAAGGATTACTGATCGAGTACCGCCGAGTTAGTCAATTAATCAGCACCGACAGGACGACAACGCATATCAAGCTGTGATGTCCCTTGGTACCATTAAAAAGCCCTGCATGAGCGACCTTTAGCCCAGGCAGCAGCAACCCCTGTGCATCACAAAGTTCAAGAGAAGGGACATATTATTCCATGGCTTCAGATTGGTTCAATTGTTCACATTCTTGACCATCAAAGGCCC
Organism: Pyrenochaeta sp. DS3sAY3a; assembly: GCA_001644535.1. Classification (NCBI taxonomy): domain Eukaryota; kingdom Fungi; phylum Ascomycota; class Dothideomycetes; order Pleosporales; family Cucurbitariaceae; genus Pyrenochaeta; species Pyrenochaeta sp. DS3sAY3a. Next base: position 1,744,736 of record KV441639.1, on the reverse strand, counting down.
GAATATGCTATCAAGCGGTGGCATATTATTTGTCCTTCGACGTCGTCTTCAGCAAAAAGTTACCCCATAGCCGAGGTACCTTGCGGGTATTTTCAGAAACACCATTTCTCGTCGAAAATTAATGGTACTTAGTAAGTGTACCTGAAACCCTTCTGGTCACCCTCCTGTACACTTGTTAATATTTTGCAGCAGAAATGTTCGTGGGAAATACTCACGTCATGATACTCCAACTCAATCTCGCCACGATCAGCTCGCTTGTTCAATGACCACGATCGGAGTGTGATCAGGCACACGAGAACAATGGAGAGAAGGCAGCAAGCAATGCAGGCGTATAGACCGGGACGATAATGAGGCTTATCTTGGACCCTGAAGATCAATCCTCCGGCAATACCACCTACACCTCCCATACCAACAAGGATGGCGGAGCAGAAAGCGCGCTTCCACTGGCCTCGAATGTTGTTGGCCTGGTAAGCCATTGTGGCTGGGACGTTCGAGTTTGCGCCGGCAGTGGTCAAGAAGACACCGAAATACCTGACGTTGGAGTTGCTGTGGAATCCCATGATGGGAAGTCCGATGAGGCACAAGACCATGTTGAAGATGATGATGGGGCCACGGATATGGTACTTGTCGCCAAGCCAACCGGTTGTGAACATGACGATTGCGGCCAACGCGTAGGGAGGGGCAACAAGACACTGCGATGCGCCGATTGAAAAGCCCATGTTCTCTGTCAGGATGATTGGCAAGAAGTATGCAAGAGCATATGTGACGGTAGTGGTGTTGAAGAAGATCTGGACAGTCAGCGAAGGTCGCAATTTCGACTCAACAAAACTTACCATGGCGAATCCCCAGACCTTGATGTCGGCACCACCTCGAAGGAATTTGGCCAATGACCAGGGTTCTGGCCTGGCATCGCCACGATCCTTATCGACACGGTCGATGATGAATCTCGCCTCACGCTCGTTCAAGAACTTCCAGGACTTATGAGCCTTGTCTGGGAAATCGACCAATGCCCAGTATCCACAGATACCAAGGAAAACAGTAAGAGCTCCCTCGATTATGAAAATCCAGCGCCAGCCGTTGAGACCCTCACGCCCCTTCAATTGCATAAGACCGTAGGCGAGGATACCAGCACAGGCGGAAGCAAGACTACCGAGAATGTAGAAGCAAGAGTATCGTTTTCCGATATCGTAGCGGGTATCTGCAAAAAAGTCAATATTTGAGCTGGAACTTAAGGAATGTGCCTGGGAGGTTCCAGCACTTACACCAGGTCGACAGGAGATACACGCAGCTTGGGAAGAATCCAGCTTCAAGTATGCTGTTAATCGTATTAATATCAAGCGTATAAACCCCAGGTGAACGATAGGTTACATACCCAAGTACGACGCGGAGGGCGGCCAGGGTGGGATAGTCTTTGGCAAAACCCATTCCGATCATCACGGCGCCCCAGGCTACGACGATGGCAGACAAGAAGTTGCGGGGACCGAGCCATCGGACAATGACAGTAGCAGGGGGTTGGAAGACAATGTAAGTGGCAAAGAAGACGATTGTGACAATCGAGTAGTGGGAGATTGTGCCCTCGAGCTTGAAGAGCTTCAACTCGACGGTCATGCTAAGTCATTCATTAGTAATGTATGGCAATATTGGGGGTTCGTTATCTACGAACCCTGCAATGGCAGCAGCGCTCAGATTGGTACGGTCCATCAAGCTGATGCAGTACAAGACTCCAACCGTAATGACCAGGCGGCGGTCGATACGGTGGATGATCTTCCTCTGCTCTTGGGGACTGAACTCGCACTCGTAGTCATCGTGGGATGAAGGGGCGTTGACATCCTCCTTCAGGGCCGCGGGCTCTTTCTCGACGTCGTGGTGGGCCATGGTGACGGTGTGGGTCGTACGACTGTGCACCGGGGAGGGGAAGGAGGACAGAGCGGTGTGTTGGGATGTCAAGGACGACTTACAACCGTGACATTATATGCTCAGCTCCGCTCGCTATCGCGCTGCAGCGCGCTCACGCCAAGGCCAGCGGGCATCCCAGCGACGATTATTGGAAAACTACCGAGGCACGGCCGTTCCGACCAGATTGGAGCGTTGCATCCCATGCGCGCGGCCGCTGCCAATGGAAGCTGGCGAAACGCAAGGGAATGCAACCAGAAACGGGAAGGCAAGGAAAAGCTGGGGATGGTCTTGGCACCTGGGGACCCCGCATAACCAGCGCCAGCGCCGTCGCCTCAGCCTTCACCAGACCCACAACAAGCTCCAAGCGCGGCGCCGACAAGCCCTCTTGTTCGCACCCGGCGGACGCTTGTCGCCTGCCATGACGGCGCTGCAACGTGGGTGCCGCCCTCGAACTTCTGCGCTGCCAGCTGCCCTCCCAGGAGACGCTTCCGTGGCCTTGCTTCGGCGTCTCTGCAGACGGCAGACGTTGATGCCTGCACGTCACCATGGGGCGCGAATCTTCCGCGGGGTAATGTGCTTCCACTGGTGTCGTTGTCCAATCCACAATTCCTCACTAGATTATCCCAAGTAGGATTCTCGTCCGATTCGCGGGCCGTGAACGTCTATGGATCGCTGCAGCCAACAACGCGAGCCGCATGAAGCCGGGAGCTGCACTCACATCTGCCGCATCTTGCCTCCGACTACTTGGCTCGTCTCGCCACACCCCATGCTTCTGCCACGGATGCTTGTTATCAACCAACACTTGCGGTTTGCGCATACAAATTTGCGTGTGCTCATATGAATCAGAAGTAACCCTTCACGTGCTCATTCAGCAGCAATGCTGTGCCACTTTCATCTTATAATTTATGGTTGCACGGAGCACAGCGCTTTTCAGGCAAGGTCTGATCCGACGGACGGTCCGCAGTGGAACTAGCGGCTCCATATCGAGTCACTCACCGTATCCATTCGACGTTTGATCAGGCAAACGTGTATGCGAGACCCGCTCCTGCAGATACCGCGGCACCAATACAGAGGCTCGAGGTGTGGATCAGGGGATTTTTAGCCATCGGACGATCAGACTTCCCCGCAAACCTGGTTGTCAGGCCACAGCTCGTGGGCAATCCTTCGTGGGTAATCCTACGTGGTATATCCATCAGTATCCGCGCGTGGGTGCACGTACTATAGCGCTTCCCCAGGATTGAAACGAGACCATTGACGGGCTTCATGAATGTCACTGTCCAAGCATCTTGACATGTTTCAATGTAAAACCTTCACGCATGTTCATGACGATGTGTAACCACTCCAAACAAAGATTTCAATTCGACAGCTCAATCACAAGACAAGCTCTGAACAATTTCAAACCTGCTGATTAACATGTGGAAGGATTGTGGGGTGATTGCTTGCATCTAGAACAATCAACCACAAATCACAGATAAGCAGTGAACTGGAAACAGTGAACAGGCACACCCCCAACTTTCCAACCAAGACAACGGGTCGAACGGATCTTCCATCAAGGTACCCGGGTTCTTGGAAACCTTCAACGAGCACACCACGTCCATCATTCTCGTCGCCCCTGTATCTTGAAACCTTCCCATAGAACCTCTGTCCCAGCGTCCAGTAAAATCCCTTCCTTGCACTCACCTTCCTCGGCTCTCCCACACCTCAGCCCTACACTGCTCACCACCACGCTCCCCATCCCACTCTTATGCCCGCCCAGCGCGTATCCCCTCCAATCACCACACCCCATTCCGACCGAGGCAACTTTCCAATTTCAACTCTTGGCGATGAAGCCCCCCCGAGCCCCCCGATTCCGCCCGTCGAGCCTCAACACCTGCACTCCACGTATATTCAATTATCGCCAAACTTAGATATTTCGGCGTCAGAGGGAATGGCGCTCACCACCGCCAATGGATGATCCAGGTTGAACTGAGGTTCCGAGGCACGGCGAGCCAGGCCGTGGGGCCAAGCCGCTAGATGGTTGGATTGTGTGTGCGAGATGCAAGCCACAGGGCTCGGTGAACATGGGCTGGATTTGAGGGAGGGGTTGACCCGAAGGCTTGTCTTCACTTCATCTTTGTTCCTCGGCCAGGGCAGCCAGACGGGCTGTTTAGGTCAACAGAGATGCGGATTGTAAGCTGGAGGTTCTGGAACGTGGGTTGTTGATAGATCGGGTGGTTCAGGGTTAGTGCAGAGCTACGTCAGTAAATTGCTTTGGGCTGATTGAAGGTGGCTGGGTGAGTTCAACTTGTCGTTCTCGTTGTTCACTGCACAGAGCACGATATGTCATATTTCATGATTTGATTTGGTGTCTGCTTTGACAACGGTTAGAGGTTTCTGACAGCTATGGCCTTTATGGCAGCTATGACCTCCACGACAGCTATGGCCTTCACGGCAGCTGTGACCTCCACGACAGTTATGGCCTGCACGACAGCCAGGCTCTCTCCTATCTCCTTCCGTACTTCTGATACAGCTATACAGTGCGAGCAATCACGCAATAGAGCCATGTCCTCCGTACATTGATTCAAGGACCCCAACGGTTCCTAATAGGGAGCTGATGAAAAGTCGGCGGTGGAGGGACCACGGGAAATGATGCCAGTGGTGCTGGCTTCCAATTCTCTCCCGCCTTCGTCTTCGCGAAGTACTTGAGAGAGGAGCCCAGCCTATCGGGCATCTTCCACTCTGTGCATGTAGAGAGGTGCAAGAAGTACAGCATTGCCAGCTTGACCGGAATCGTGCCCCGATCCACGTCCAGGACATCGGTGATTTTGATCGGATCCGACCAGTCCATCCATGGCTCGACGAAGGTCTTAACTTGTTTGACCTGTAGCTTCTTACCGCGCGGGTCCACGTTCACGGGGACTTTCACCATCTCTTTCACGGTCTGGATTTTCTGGATGGGCTCGCATCGGAGGAACATGATCTCGTCGTTGGAAACAAGGAACCCGTAGCGGATTTGGCCCATCATCATCCACTGGCAGATTTTGCCTGATGGGTCAGCAAGAGTTTGATACTGGAAGAAGGCTTGCTGTGGAAGTGTTAAGGTGAGCTGCTGCTTACCCAGGACGCATCGCAGACTGCCCCATGAGTTCTTGGCTCGCTCCTTGACGGCCCAAGACAGAGCACCCGGTCGTCCTCCGAGATATTCGGCGTGTCCGATGAGGCGGCTGAAGTATCATGTTAGTTCAAACTTGGAGCAACTTGCTGTGTAAAGGGCTTACATTTCTTGATCTCCCACGTCGGGCATTGCTCGAACGATAAACTTCGGTTCCCAATCAAAGTCATCCTCTTCGGATTCTTCATATTCCTGTCGGCCAAGTACTACCTCGGATGGCACATTGAGCTGGTTCATGGCCTTGGTGTTGAGAAGCTTGTTGCAAACGTTGTTAACTACCTCAAGAACCTCGCGGTTAAAGAGGTCGGTGAGCCTCTCATCGCCTTGAGCGTCATTGCCAAGCCACGAGGCTCGTGGTGGGGCGATAGGACAGCCGCGGATCTCATTGAAGGCGTTGAAGAAGAGCTCGGATTGGTAGAAATTGATTGCTTCCTTGTTGAAAGTGCTCCAGCGCTCAAGGAAGCCAAGATACCAGAGTCTCTCCGGGCCAGGGAAGAGTGGCTCATCATCTTTCGGCTCGTCGTTAGCCCACTTGAGGGGCCGGAGCATTGCTTGATCTGGGCTGATGGGCTGCATCTTGGTCCACGGCGGTAGAGGTGGTAGAGTAGATGAGGGTAGGTCCGACGAGGCTGGGTCGGGGGCTTTGCGCTCTGCAGGCAGCGCGGGAGGGGGTGCTGTTGAGACTGTTGGCGGGGCGATCAGTTCAGTGGTTCCGGCTGGGAGCGTGATCGCATCGCAGACCGTGGTTGAGGAAGTGGGTGCTTCAGGTGCATCCGCTGGTACGAAGCTAGCGAATTGAACACTTCCCCGAACCCTTGGAATGACTCCTTCAAACCCGGGCGGAGCAGTCGATACGTTGGGAGGTGGAGTGAGTCTGTCAAGTCCTGGCCAGGCGCGTTGTGAAGAAAACCCGTGCGTTTGATGCGTTTGTTTGCCAAGCCTGGCAAGGTCTAGCGGCCCAAGTGGTGAATTCACTCTGACTCCGCTCTTGTCCTCTTTGTTCTCATCGTCTGTGCCAGTATGATCGTCCAAACTTCGCCAAAAGCTGCTCATTGCGGCCAGCAAGTCCTAACTGCAGTTATCAAGTCCTTGTATCGCATCGTCGGTACCGAAATTCGTGATCTGAATATATTTTCGAAGAACGGAATATTCGCTTTCGGTCATATTCCGTATCCTATCCGCGTTGAAAGTCTTAGGAGGCATGATGGGAATAGCGATGGTATGGAGTGGATGCTCGATTTTCCACCAAAGCGAGGGAATGATATGGGAAGTGTAAGTGTAAATATGCTGTATAAGCAGAAGAGTCGCCGTGCAAGAATGATTACACTTCCGGTGCGGTTGTCATGAAGCCATTGGAGCGTGGTTGCCCTCGACTAACACATGGAGTCTAGAGGAGGCAGGACCGCAGCATCATCGTGGTAGGAGGTGGTAGACCATCGAGCTATCAGCGAGAATAACGCGCACCGAATGACAAGAGCCTTTTCCTATGCGAACCCTCCAAACTGAATTCAAGTTTTGTATTCCAGGAGTATACGCCATGTCTGCCATCAAACCATTGCACTGGTCTTATCACTCTGTTTGGCCTTGAGAGACTCAGCCTCACGCACCCCGAACTCTGACCAACGTCGCAGAAGAACAACTTCGAGCCTCAATTTCACAACCCTTTCCTTCACAGATGCTGCGTTGTATTGCCTGGATATCAATTTGGACAAGATGGACTTATTGGCCTTACGGCAAGTGCAGTGACCTAACTCGGAGGAGCCTCCAAAGGCAGCGAGACTCTCTACAACATAGCTTTTGCCTATCACGGGCATTCGAGACATACAAGATCCTCCAGTGGTGGGAGACCCGGAGCAAGGGTTTGGCGACGCAACTCATTCAAAGCTAACGTTTTGTGAGTCAAGAGTACATACTGGAGATCAAAGAAAACTGTGGTTTAATGGAGATTCAGTATATCAAATGTAGGAAGCTATCTAAAGCATTACCGACAAAGTGGAAGTCTCCTTGCAGATTTCAGGAACCCAGAACCAAGACACCTGACAGCAGCTTTTGGATATACAAAGCCAAGCATCTATTGTATCTAAAGCTTCGAGTCCCGTGCGAAAAACACAATTGGAACAACTATATCAATCGTTAATGACGAAAGCAAGAACAATACCAAGCTACAACAAAACATCTGCACAGCTTACTTGGAAGACGATGAAGTGGCGGATCTGATGACTACCCTGAAATAATTTCAAGAATGATACTCGCATTATCAGTCAAACCTCATGCATTAACATCAAAGCTGAAATTCGATGCGAACAATACGGAGCAAAATAACAATTAGTAAGAGGTGAAACAGTTGCGCAGCGTCTTTTAGCTCAATACGGAGGAGGATAAAAGTCAAGTTCACAATAAACCGTTGGAAAATCACTCCACGCCTAGGACTTGAAGGCCGAATGAACAGCTAGATTGAAACCTCATGTCCTTACTCGCTTGGAAGAGGGAATTCTCATACTGAAGAATATGCTATAGTATAGTGGATGACTCAGGTATGGAAGTAGAAAAGCAGATGGGCTGAGATGTAGGCTTATGTGTGCTTCTTCGATTGGTTTTTGGGCGCCAGGCGTGGCTATCGGGTCCTCCGAGGCTACGTCTGTTCATGGCTGTTGGTTTAGCACATCCGATGACTCGTTTCACGGCCTGATCGCGAGGTTTGCGCCTTGTCTCAGATGCGGTCATGTTTTGCCCATTTGGTTGGATACTGTTCAACGACGAGCTTGAGCGTATCTTGGACAGCACTCCCAGTCGACAGGTATTCGTTTGGTAGGGAAACAGAAGTTAGGTGAGGTTTTGGCAGGTTTCCCAACACGTTTATTCGAAGGCGGGGCCAGCCTTGTTAGTGGTGTCAGCAATACGCATTGCACTCAATCCGGATGTCTCTAAGGCTGGTGATCAACCTTTTTGGCTTGACAGCAGGAGGTTTGAAGACGGCCAGTATAGCCGAGTGGGAATGCGGGAGCTCCACAGTCGCGCGACCTATGACAGCATCGTACCTCGACCCTTGCCCGCAGCAAGCTTCAACAACCTTGCTTTACAGAACAGCGCGCGATGGTTTTGCAACGCAGATCTACCGCGAGCCTTATCGCAATATCTTTAAATACCTGAAGAATAATGTTCTCTCTCACGGTCGCAGGAATACCGATTGCTGTTGGTGCCAATGAAGCTGTGCATCAACAACGGCTGCTAGATGAAGAAGCAGAAGCAGAAGAACGACAAGAGGAGTTTTACTTGGATGTCTTCTGTGATGCACAAAGCAAAAAGAAAGACGAGGTCAATGATACCATCGTCGTGCTGAGAGAAGGACGCGTGAGCAGCACCCATCGGCCTTCCAAGGCGCATCCAGTCCCCAGACTAACACACCACGTCTTCAGATTCAACTATGGCCTAAAGACAAAGAGACAGGACTACCACAAAAGCACCCTGATACTGGAGAAACCCCACACCCCTTCACTGGCTTCTATCTGCCCTTCCCATCCCACGAACTTCCCCACCGCCCAATACCCGCAGCACCAATCCTCGGGCTCGTCAGTACTATTCCACCCTCTCGGGAACCGGAACCAGAGGCGTCACCCTCTTCGTCTTCGTCCTCGCCCAAACCCACGAAGCCCACGAAACCGAAACTGAACTGGATATACGCGGTCAAGGAAACGCGGGAGCTAAAATACGGGCCGCGCGCAGAGGCAAAGAAACATGTCGTTGGACACTGGGACTGGACCGAGGACGAACAGGGGTTGACGCTGGAGGACGAGGAGTGTCTTGTTGCTGTGGAAGAAAAGCGTGGTGGGTATGATTGGGCTGTGTACTGGGATCGGGAGGATGATAGGTTGAAGGGGGTTGGGGTTGGGAATGAGAAGAGGGTGTTGAGGTGTAGTTTGGAGAGAAGACTGGTGGAGAAGAAAAGGATTAAAGGGCTGGATGAAGATTGACATGTTGGAGGGAAAAGCTCAAGTGCACATCAAAATAAATATCAAGCTTTTAGATTTTCTTTTGTGTGCTCTCATACCTTTTCTAGTTGTTATCCACGGCGAATTTCTTGAGGTCCTCCATGGATATACCTTCCAGTGCCCGTTCATTCGTTGCTTTGAGCACAATCTTCGGCACCTTTTTATCATCGAGCCCCGTCCTCGCATCGAACGCTTCCTTCCATCTGCTTACACACAAACACCATTTACAACCGTCCGTCAGACCCGCTTGACGCAGGTCATTCCCTCTTGCGGCCGAGAAATCCAGAAACTCGTTGGACACAATGCCTAGCCAAGCCATCAACATGACACCCAAGTGAATCAAAAGACAATCAAACGTACCGGCAACAGAGTGGTTCCCCACGTCCCCCCTGGGTGCCTCACAGTACCCCGAGCGCGTGAACCCCGTCATCGGACTCGTCGAGTGCAGCGCCAGTGGCTGCTTGAAGACTACAGCGAGACATCGCGTCAGCCCAACTTCCTTCCTGATGGAGTGTGACAAGCCAAATGTCGCTGTGCCCCTTCACACATGAAACAAAACGCACGCCAACAGCCCATCCTGCCAGCCCTATAGCAGAGCCGCGATATACCCTAGCAGAATGCCGCCTGAGGCGTCTAGGGGATGAAACGTGCGGGGCCGGGAAATTGTGCATCGGAAGGAAGAGATGTGATTGAAATAAAGGATCGAGGTTGTGTAACACGTTTCTTTGCGTAGGTATGCAATAATGCCCTGCTCTTTCTGATGGGCAGTGCGATGTGATGCCCTCAACGAGACTGCATGCTCAAAGCGAAAATGCGTATTCCCCCCCCCCTCCAGTCACTGGAACCGGTCCAAACGTACCATTTCTCGCCATCGTTTGTGGCTCTTCTCCAGGACTCTGGCGTGGAGACTGACTTGGCAGCTCAGTGTACCTGATCTGGATATCGTGCACGTGTGCGAAGCGCCTCCCAAAACTGCTCGGGAATCGGAACTGCCTCGCAATGTTCTTCAAGAAATGCATTTAAACCGTACTACCGCCCAGCAAAGACGGAGCGAATAAATCAAGTGGTCAAAATGTACGTCAAACGATATGGTGATGTCAGGATCCCGCATTGTGTGATGGCGAGCCCACGGCCATCGGCTGCCCGGCAGCGGCGAGCGTGATTGGCGTCGACGAGACGGCGGAGATTTAGGCGTCCGCGCGCGCGCGTAAGGCTGAAGGGGGCGAGGCGGGTGCGTGACAGGGATAGGCCTGTGCAGCGACGTGTGACCAGACGCGGCTGCTGCACGACTGCACGACCCCACTGCCAGTTGCGTTCTGGAAGGCGATGATCTTGGGGGCATGCAGGACGGCAGGCTGCGGGCGATGCGTTGAGGAAGGCGGGCTGCGCGAGCGCGAGATTCGAGATTCGAGAGTGTGACGAGCTGGACGTTGTTTTTGTTGACTTCTGGTCGTCTTTGTGTGCTTGCTCCACAGTGTCTCAGCTTGAAATTATTCACGCGAACAGTCACAGGGATGACCCAATGTAGCTGCATGGAAGATCGAATACAGGAGACAGCAGATAGTAGAGGACGAATTGTCATTGATACTTTCTCTATGTGACGATGAAGAGCACGCAGCCTAAGCTTATTTTATGTAACCATTAACGTATCATTTCGTTGTCATAGACATGGGCGCCAACTGGCGACCGGTAACTGCAGGAAAATCAAACAGAAAACTCCTTATTCAGATGCAGCCTTTCCAACATTACTGTGAATGATTGGAAGCATTCCAAAGAAAATTGAAAATTGAAAATCTCCTCCAACACCATTTTGGGTATGCAAATTGCCGCCATCCTCGTCGGGTAAGGGGCCGTGGGTATATGTATGCAAGCTGTACTGTGGAAATCGTGCTGCGCACTCGTATGTCGTGTTGGCAAAGGGTATGTGTCTTCAGCGATGCATGCCGGCACCCGCCTTGATCTCTCGCTTCATCTCCTCGAGCTTCTTGTGCATCTTGAGGAGATCGCTCCTCTGGGCATCGGAGGGAGGCTTCTCTGCCTCGGTCAACTGCCAGTAGAGCGCTTCGTATCGTTTGTAGTATTTTTGGAATTTCTGGGACAGCTCCACCGTCTGTCGGAAACTGAGGCTGGTCATGGAGGGTGAGGTGGTAGAGGAGGAGGAAGCACCTGGCGACGCCTGCGGGTTGTTGTGGTGGTAACGGGAGGCAAGGCCGGTGTCGATGTTGGCGACTTTTCGAACCTTGGAGGAGGTGGTGGGTGTGTTGGAGGAAGAGGACTCATCCGACTTGCGCTTGAGAGAGCTGCTGCTCGAAGGGGTGGAGCCATGGAGGCGGCCATTGGGGTGGGCTGGCGTGTGGTTGGGGGTTGCGCGCTCGACGTGAGGCTTCTTGACGGCAAGCGTGTGGTTGTGGATGTCGCTGTCGATATCATTGGCCTTGCGCTTGAGGCTACGGTCCGAGCTGCCCGAGGACGTCTTCGCAGGCGAGGCGGCGAGCGCCTTGTGGACGGGGTGGTTGTCCTCAAAGTCGCTGGCGTTGACGGGTGGAGAGGCGGAGAGGGGCGACGGGTTCTTGGGCTTGGTGTTGATGGGCATGGCGGGCTTGGGGCGAGCCGGGCGGGCAGACATCTTGGGCTTGGCTCGGGGCGTTGAGTTGTTGCTGTTGCTGGTGTTGCGGTCGGCGGGGGGCGCCTTCTTGTTGCGGATCTTGGGAGTGTCTGTCGAGGAAGGAGCGGGCGTGCCTGCCGCGGGCGTGGACGCTTTGGTCACCTCGCTCTTTACGTCCTTGACCACGGCTTTCTCGCGCGCCAGGTACTTTTCCTTCATCGTCATGGGCCTGCTTTCACCCTCCTTCGCAGCTTTCACTTTGCGCTCCACAACCTTGTCTTCGGCCTTTTCCTTCTTCGCCACAGGCTTCTTCTTGGTCAAGTCGGAAATCTTGTGCATTGGGGTGCTGGCTTTGGGTTTCGCCTCGGGCGCTTTTACTTTGAATCGCGACAAACAAATGCCCTGGCCTCGCTCGTCACGTGGCAACAGGATCTGCCACAGCTTGTCGTCTTTGGCCAACCGCTGGCGGTCAAATGACTTGATCGCACTGTCAATGGCCTGCTGTCGGTCCTCGGCAGACTGGTAAGGGAACTTCCAAGGATTCAGTTCACGAAACGACTTGTCAGTAAGCTGCCACTTGTCGGCGTCGGGTGAGGAGCGCTTGGCAATCTTGGGCAAGAAGTCGCGGAGGTTGGACAATGAGGTACGACAGGTGCTGGCCAGCGAGGCTTCTGTGGCAGGCTCGCGAGCGAGGAGGTGAATCATGGGGACACGAAGCGCGGCAAGCACTAGGTCATGACTGTTGCTAGGCTGCGACGTCGGCGGCCGCCGCAGAGGTGAAGCTGGAGCGAGATGCTGCGTTTTGAAGCCCGTCGAAGGAAAGCGACGGTGACCGGGCGTGCGGCCTGGAGTAGCATCGCCGACAATAGTCCTGCAAACAACACGGTCAGTCCAAGCTACATCAATACTATGGTATACGCCAACGCAGACGGACATGGCCCAGTCTCTCGACTCGAGGCCAGAGATCACTTGGGCAGCCATGGGAATACCGGGGAGGCATACTTGTTGGCTTCCTTGATTTCTGAAATGGCCGCCATGCTACTCCTGAGCTGCTGCAGCGCCGAATCGACGCCTGCCGTCACATCTTCTGCTTTCTGCACCGTCAGACTGTGCTGAATCAACCCGGCAAACTCCAAGTCGTCGTGGCCAGCCCCGCTGGTTTTGTACAATTCGTAACGATACGTCTCGGGGCTGCTCTGCAGAACGTGGGTCTTGTCGCCGTACTTGAGTTGCTGTTGGTTGTCTTGTTAGCCAGGGTCATGCCATGGATCAACGGTCACGGTCCAGCAACGCCGACGATGAGCCACAACACGCATGCAGGACTCGACGATGAAGCTTCGAAGGAGGAGTGCACACATACAGGAGTACGTCCAAAGAATATCTGTGGCGATAATCCGTTCCTGACGCCCTCGAGGAGCTCGTTGACAATGTCTTGGGTCATTTCCACCTGCATGGCCTGAACTGGGGTTATTCTGGAGTCCTTGGAGCCGATGTCGCTGTCAGGAGCCCCAACAAGGGCGATGCCCTCGGAGGAGAGCAGAGAGGCCGCCATGGCGATTTGCTGGCGCTCTGTCTAGTAGAAGAGGTGGAACGAGGTGTGAAGCTCGCACCCGAATGTTGCTAAGGGAAGCAATGCATGGAGAGAGCACCCAGGCACTGAGCAGATGGCAAGCAGTGCAGACGGAATGGGTGCAGACGCCTGGTTGCAAGGCTTCTGGCGTGTGACGAGGCGTCTGGAGGCTCGAGGAGGGTGGAGGAGTGATGTGAGGACTGGCAGCTCGGAAGACCGTCAGACAAGGTCAGACTGGCATAGCGCGGTGGTGCCGGAATCCAACGAACGAGCGTGCACGGGTGTCAAGGTACTGCGCTGAAACGATTGGCTGTCACGAACAGAATGAGAGCCAGACAGGAGGTATTCACAACGAAACGGCAGCAGGTAATTGCGAATTGATGCTCACGAGCAAGAGTGGTGGAGTGCAGACTCTGTGGGTGAGCGAAGCGTGGTGTTGGGCCAGCATGCATGCCTCAGAGGGCGGTGGTGCCGAACAAGGGCGGTCGAGGCATAGAACGATTACGCCTGTTCAGGGTGCCAAATCCAGCGGCGTCCCGCATATTCGAGGTACCTCGTGCTACCTCAATCTGTGGCCGTCTGCAAGGCATTGCCATCCTACGCCCACCGGTCCCATTCCGTTTTATTAATACCGCCATGTCCGCCGCCGCGAGCCTCAGTTGTCGCCGTCTGCTGTTCTGCTCGTCCTGCGCCATGATGCGACCGCCCACGCTCGCTGACCGAACCTGAGCATTGCTGAGCATGCTAAGCACAGCAGCACTGCTGAGTCTCGCACCCGCCTGGGCTGGCCCACTGCTCCGTCACTCGTGGCAGACTGGGCCGACAGCAAATGGCTATGCGTTTAAAAAACGACGGCGGCGGAATTTGGGTGCCGGACCCTGCTACCCTTGGCCACTCACACCCTCGGCCATCCTTGTTGGCGTACCTGTTTCGAATCCCCGGGCACCTGTACGCGGTTTGAGGTCTCTGCCCGGCTGTGCCATGGAAATGTCTTGCCCTGTCTGGGCCCTGTCTTTGTCTGCTGGAAACGAGGCCGCTCGCAAAAGCAACTGGCCGCCAGCATGCTCGCCTGACCAGCAGAAAAATCAGGGCTTGAGGCGGTTCGGCTGGCAGCATCGCGTCACCCCCCGCGCGCTGTCATCCGGCTCAGTGGGTTCGCAGCTTCATCGGGATGCGCCACGGCTGCCACCCATTTGCATCCTGGCCACTATGCTATTTTGATCTAGCCCTGCCTGGCGAGCGGAAGCCCCGCAGCGCGCACCTTTGCGGAACCACCCACCGAGTCACAGAGTGCTGCTCGTGCTTGGTCAAAACAGCTGACTGATGCCTCTGCCCATGTCCTCGTCCAGCAAACGACGTCTGATGTTTGCTTCATGGCCTGCGTGCGATTGATTGCTTAGTCCATCACATCCCCCCTTGTGCTGCTCTCGCTTCAGCTTCCCCAGCCACCGTTCTGGCTTTCTTTCTCCGCGCCTTCAACAAGCTACTGGGCCGGCAACCATCAACTCGACAAACCCAACCACGCGCTCTCCCAAGCGAAGAGGTGGGTACTGGCCCATACGCTACGAAATCTACCCGCGTCCGACCTTGGCCTTCGGCTCGGCGGTTCTGCAAGAATACCCGGATGCGTGTGTGAGCAAACTCGTTACTCTGCGTGTGCATGAGTAACCAACCACTGCTGCAACCGAGGCGAACAGCGTGTGCTCGTGGTTGCTTTGTCTTGTCTTCCTGCATGCCCAAATCCAACGCTGACCTGCATCCTGACCCCGAGCCGGCTTGCAATTTGCTCTTTTCGCAATGCAATACTGAAAATGACTGATATTTACAGTAAGAATAATTCGCTATCCACCACTGAATCTCTCTCCCATCTGCAGCGTGTGCTTCTCAATATGGAAAGCTTCCGTCTTCTGGAAGGCGCCCGCTGGCACAATATGTACACCCCTGACCCCGTCTTTTACGAATATTGCCTTTACGCAACCTTCGCGGGGTACGTAGATTATCGTCACAGGATCACAGGCTTGCCTCCAGGGGTAAAGCATCATTCCTTTTGGTCATTTGTTGCCCCTCGCTCGTGCAACGATTACCTTGATAGAGCGAGGAATTCCGACTCCACAAATCAGGTCTTCAGCCATTATGCCTATCAAAAGTACCCTATAAATCAGACACTTGAGAAAATGGAGCCTATTTCCGTCCCTCAAACTTCATACGAGAACGGTCGTTTCTTCCTCGGTTTGCTTCGTGCGACCCGATGTACCGATAGATTAATCCAGACCCCATGGCGCTTTCCTCGGATCTTGCCTGAGGCGGGATGAGGCTGATCTACTCACCATCCAGATTCATTTCTCATGTTACACTATTGTAGGAACAGGCTCAAGTCTCAAGCTCAAATTATACCATCCTTCCATTTTCATCATGCTTGAGGCCGTTCAAGAAATTGTGGAAGTAGAATGATACAAGAAGCCAATGGACCTGTGCAAACAGTGTAGTGCCTCTGACCTGTCGATCTTGGGAGCTCGACTCGCTCCTCTACACTCTAGGGAACATCGGTATTAACAACCGGCACAGATTAGCTGTGACGATGCCTTGGGCTCACAGCATATTGATACCGAAGTATCACCAGGGCCTCGATCGCATATACCTCGTTAGTTGTCCAGAAGCATGTTTGCGACGACGTCACAAACTGGTTGCAGAGAGCATTCTGCCATATTAATGCAGGTCCCTATAATTTCCACTGGACTCAACTCAACTAAAAGTCAAAATACACGTCGCAACACAATGAATGCCTCGGGATCAACTCTTCCGAAATACTATGTGCCTCGCAATTCATGTTTGCTAAGCGCATCATCCCGTGCCTTTTCATTCCTTTTCCTACCTAGGTAGATAAGGGGGTACATGATCAGCTCGCGGCATGTTGAATCAACATCAAACCAACCTACATGCCACCCGTCGCCTCACCAGGTAGGTACTCAACGGCCCAGTAGATTTGGCGCCATCCGGCGCCCTCCTTCCCCATTCCCTTTGTGTGTGTATCCCGTCTGCCCTCCACTTCGGCGCCTCAGGCTGCACGATCCCCCATTCAGCGACCCACTCTAGCCTGCAAGCGGAAGCCCGTAACCCTTACAAATGTCTCCTGCCTGTTGCGCAGCACCACCTTATCGGCAATAAGCTAGGTATGCGGTATTGCGCGACACTCTAGTATCGGCATGAGTGCAGCACGAGAGCGAATGGATGGTCAGATGGTGTGCAGGGTGGTGGGTGGTATGGGTTTGGCCCTGAGGGGCCAGGGCCGGCATCGCGCCCTGGTCATTGTTCCCGCTCACAGCGGAAGTGGCGCTGGGCGAGCCGATCGCGATTTCATTGTGTGCAGCACGCCGCTGATCCCTCAGGCAGCCCAACGGCTTCTGCGATCAGTAAACACGATCAAGGGCTTATGCACATCTACATTCTGCGATTTCAAAGGCATGGAGGTATTTTGTAGGATTCATAGGGGAGAAGAGCTGCACGTGAGAAGAACTCGTTTGCTTCATTCCAAATACCAGTGTATACCTGTGATCCAACCCAGATCACACCATCCGACTCCATCGCCATGCTCATGCTTGAACCACGCCATGTTACGCCATGCAGAACGAAAAGAAAACCTAGCCCTTCTTGAGTGCCCGTGTTAGTCCTGTTCTTGCAGCCTCTGTCTCTCTCCGAACCATTGGTTTTGCGTTGTGCGAGACAGCACACCCCTTGTTCCAGACCATCGGTAGAGGGGTAAAAGAAACGAAAAGCACGCAGGACTAGCACCGAAGAGCTCCGCCGTAGAGCTCGAGGTCAAGGTCAAGGCCAAGATATGTTACAAAATGAGGAAACCTTCCTGAACATGATGACGCGCACTCAAGCCGACCGCCCTTGCAACTGCAGATACTGCGAGCCAGAGTGTTATAGACAGCCGTACGTCTATGCGTCAAGCTCCTCAGGAGCCTTGTGGCGGGCGAGAACGAGGCGCTTGTACTCGGCAGGATCTTTGTCCCAGAGCTCGGCGGCCTGGCCATTGAGGGGACTCGAACTATCAAATAACGTCAGCACAATCCATACCTTCGCAGTCATCCCTTCTACACCGCTCTTGAAACGAGACTGCAGGAAAAACAAAGAGAAGGGCCTTGCTTACTTATTCGGTTCTCCCAGCAGGCTCTGCAAGCTCAACAGCACGGTTGTGATGTTGTAGATGGCGCTCCACTTGTCCTTGAGAATGTCCAGACAGATCCTGCCCGAGAAGTCAACGTTGGGGTGGTAGATTGGCGTCTTGAAGAGTACGGTAGGCGGGCTGTAGGGGTAGTTGGCGGCGAACTCCATGGACAGCTTGAAGACGAGGCTGTCGTAGGGGGTGTCGGCGGGGCCATCGATGGTGGCGGTCCAGACGGTCATGTTCTCGTCGTCGGGAAAGGCGGTGATACCGGGCGTGGGCTTCATCATGATGTCCATGAGTTCCTTTTGAAGGCTGCGAGAGATGTTAGTTATGGGAGGACTAGGGATGCGCAAGACGCGCTGGAGTGGAGAGTGCAACTTACCGCTGAGCCACAGTTGCGTTGCCGCCATTTGCTCGTCCGTTGGATGATAGCGCCATGGTGTTATGTGCGTCTTGTATTGCTGGAGAAGAATTAGGTATGTTGCTGTTGAAGTGGCGCACCAAGTTCACGCTGGTTGACCGTAATATGGACTCGAAGTAACTGGGGAACAGGGGGACGAAGAAGCAATGGTATGACAAAGCCAAGACACAATCCTTGAGAGGCGTGGAGAGGTCGTGTGTTGGGAGGAAAAGAGGACGTGCAGAGTCGTGCCAGGCACAGTTGTTGTGTTTACTGCGTAGCATCCCTGTGTCTTGCCCCGGAAACCAGCCACGTGGGACCCTTGCACGCGCTTCCCGCGCGCTACTGGCGTTGCGCAACAGCCCTATCCAATCGGTGCGCGACCATTTCGCGATTCCTGAAACTGTTTGGATGGAACGCGACGGACGCCCTTTTGCTGGCTGGACTGCATGTGGACATGAGCAGAGAAGGAAGGCTTATTATGAAAAGTTTGGAACTGAGATGGTGAGTGCGATGTCTGGCCGGTTGCGAATTTCTCTACCAAGCGCAGGAGTGAAGACTCCCAGCAGCTCTTCAGAACAAGGCGAATCAATATCACGGTCGTTGTTTCTCAGCATCTGCAAATCGATATCCGCTCACAGAAGTGGCAAAGCAATTTCGGGAACCGTCCTATCCGCAGGCTTTGTCATGCTTGAACGAGAGCAAGCGGGGCTCCGAGGCAAGAGAACTACGTTTTATCCTTCTGCATCCATATCTCTTCCCAGTCGAAGCCTGTAAGATCAAGCAATTTTCCTCCAATACTATGAATGCCAGAAGCTAGCAAGAAACCACAACAGATAGGTCACGCGTATACCCAACCTACCTCACTCACTTTCCCCAGAACCTCCCCATCTCTCCCCTCCCCAAACCATCCTCCACTCCTCCAGATTCCAAGTTCCCTCCTCAATCTCATCGCTCTCGGGCTCCCTCGCCACGAAAACCCTGACTCCCTTCTTCACTACCTCGTCGGCATCGCGTGTCCCATCTCCAGCAGCCTTGACTTCAACCTCCGTTTCCACCCACTTGTATGCATATCCCTCGTACCCTTCCAAGGATTCGAACTGGTCTTCCGTAGCGCCTTCCCACAGCATGCCTTCGACCAGGCTACCGGCTTGCGAGACGACAATGGGATACATACCCCAGGTCTTGAGTTTGAAGTCGTGAAGTGTTGCGCGGGTGAGCTTTGGTGCTTTGGGGAGGGAGAGGAGTTCCGCCAGGAACTTGGAGTCTTGGAGTGTGCCGTAGAAGAAGAGGGAGATTGTGGGGTGAGCTGTGGCAGGGGTGGAGAGGGAGGTAGTAGTCAGTGCAGCAGGACCTGCTGAGGGTGGTATGGCGGACATTGTAGTCGGTGTTATATTGGCTCTTGGTGTTGTGTTTGACCTATGAGAGGCTGCAGTTCTCCTGGCTCTGACTATCGCATTTTGGGGCGCTTGTCCGGGGCTATTTATACTCGGGGATCGGACCAGGCAGCAGCCTTTCAGATACAAACCCATAAGCAGGAGGCACAACTACGGTTTGAGGTTGTAGAGAACCTTGGAAACATCATGCGCTAGCGGGAGAGTCAAATTATGTTGGGGTACTTTGGTTTTCTGAAATTACTGTATCAGGGAAGTGTGAAGAAAGATGTTGATTACGGGGATCTGCAGTTTTGGGAAAGGGATTTCCTGTTGTGGATTCATCTGGAAGGAGGTTTGATGCGTTGAGTTTTCCAGTACTCGATTTCTGTCCAAATGCTCGCATGGGAAAAAGAGTTGTCAGACTGTTTGAAACACCACAACCTCCTCATGCGAGAAGAGTTGCGCGTGCTTTTCATGTTCTTGCAGCTCTGTCCTTGGTGAGGTAAAGGTGGGTGGGTGGTGAGAAGCTCAGGCACCAGCCTGGCCCGGCCGGAGTTTCCCCGCCGCTAACAGAAAGCTACAAAATGCGCGAGCTACGATTCTACTTTCCTCTCCTCCAACGGCCTGCCTCGCCAACGCTGCGTTTCTTTGCTTACGATCAGACGCTGCTCGCGCAGTTGTCACCATCCTGCAAATGAGAAATTCGGAGTAATCTTCACAACATCATGCCTTCTTGGCTGTACTGCCCGTAAGGGCCTGGCGTGACTCACGTCTGCATTTGGCATCAGAAAGCTCAGGGCCCAGGAAGCTGCTTGGCCGTCCTTCGGGATGGTTGGAGTATGTGGACTGGTGTCCCTATGGGAGTCGGTGCGAAGATTGTGTGCCTTGAACCTTCTGGGGATAGGTGACACTGTAGTACAATACGCAGCGTACTTGACCTTGAGTAGCTTCGGTGAAAAAGGGCAAAGTATCATTCGATTCTGATTACTCAGGCGAGGCAGGCCGTTCACTCATTCTCTTCTCCGTAAGTTCAAAACTCTCTGCTTCGAATTGACAAGGATACTACTAATTTATATGTGGCACAACCCGCAACCGAGCGTCAGATATCTCAGTACATTCAGTTCTTCTTTTTCAGTCTTCCTTCTCCAGCGCATACATGACATCCGTCCTCATAGTCAGCTTTGTTCCACTCACAACATCATCGCCAGAATGCAGAAGATCTCGATGTTGGAAGAGGAGGACGCGGCCTGTTCTGGGCACCACATCAATATGGCTTTTCATATTCCATGAGTAGAATGTTGTTGCGCCACCTTCGAGTGGCTCCTGGCCCTCTTTGCCTGCAGCATCATTGAGGTATAGATGCAAGGTAAAGTATGACCTTTCTGAACCATCTGGCGTTACATAACTGCCGTCACAATGGGCTATTGAAGTCAGCAATCGAATCCGACACGGTACAACACACATTACCTTTGAAGTACTCTCCACCCACGTACTTGAGATAGCGACCACGTTCATTCAGCCTGGTCATTTTCCAAGTTTCTTTCCGCCTTAATGGACCCATGCCTGTGACGCTTGCCCATTTCTCCAGTCTATGTATTTCCGGAACGGATGCTTCTATTCTTGCCCAAAGCTTGGCCATGATTTCGCGGTCGTCCCAAATTATGCGGCCGCATTTTCTGACATCCTCATACATGGCTTGCATGCCCCCTCCAGTGTTGACCAGCGCTCTCTCCCACTTGCCGTCGGTTGTGGCTTCAGCAGCCGCTACGAGCTGATCGCATTCTTGCTCAGTCATAACGCCATCAAGAATTACAGCCCAAGCACCTTCGTTATCTGGTATTCCACCCTTGACGAAGTCTACGTCGGTTCTTGTGAGGCTCGGGGCGCGCCCTGCGAGAAAATTCTTGGGTAATTTGAAGGTCGACGCCATAGTTGCTTGAATAGTATACTCGAGTAGTTATTGAGAATATAGTATATGCCAAGATATAAGAAGAGGAAATCTGGTGTCTATTGAGTGCTAGACATGCAGCTTATATTCATTTACAGCCAGCCTGCAAAGCTGTTGCCTGAGGTCAGCTAAGCCTCGAAGGACAGCCTGGAGCGCCGGCTGAGCCAGTCATCGCCTCTTTAATGCATGCTACGGCGATTCTGGTGCTACGATCCACATAAACTAGTCTGACTCAAAGTCTACAGTGTTTGAAATGGCCGGAACCAGTTGCTCGGTCGCATCGGGTTGCTATGCAGGAACAATCACGTGACCCATATCGGACGTTGCCTCCTTTGCGTTTCAGGTCCGTCTTGCCAGCTTGACAGCCAGTTTGCACCACCTCCTAGTTGTCGCAAACTCTCTGCGCTCCACTTAAACCCCACCATCCTCTACATATTGCCTTAGTCTTTTTCAGTGGCAAGTCGCTGTAGTCCACTACCGAGATCATCCTGCAGGTCGCGATCATTCGGCGCGGATCCAAGCCACTGCCGCTCGCTCCACCAGTCGACGCGCCAAGCCTGCGTCGACCTCGCTCCTAATTTCCCACCTTCACCTGCGAGCAAACGACAATTGGAGGGCGCAAACACGCCGCTACTCTCGCAAACGACTTCCCCACCGCGGCCACTTCGCCGTCACCCTTTTGCAATCCTTAAAGCTTCACAAAGGGCATCCGCCTTCGTGCAGTGGCAGGGCTCCGTCATCCTCCTCTCTCGCGGTCAGCGTGACCGGCACGTCCACCTTGTTCATCGACAGCCGATATTCTTCGGATTACAGCGACCTCGTCGCGCGCCTCTCGCTACTGTGATACTCTGCAAACATGTCGCACTCGCACTCGACGGTGCCTGAGGTCCTGGACCGCAACCGCTTCCCCACGCTCTTCGAGGTGCTGAGCCGTAAGACGGTTGCTCCTCTCGACCTCTTCTCTTTCTACATCTACATGCGGGACCAGCAGCGATCCGTCGACTATCTGGACTTCTGGTAGGTGTTTTGTTGCTCGCTGAGCAAGGGACTAGTACTCACAGACACCAGGCTCGATGTGTCGCAGCACCTTCAGCTCTGCCGTCTGTACGTTCGCCGGCTACACAGGTCAATGATAGAGGAGACCCCAGATCTCGAGGAGAAGAGCAAGCGCTCATCATACGTCTATGACAATGCTGGCGAAGGACCATCCAACGAGAAAGGCGGCGACTTGTCTGACCAGCGCCTCTCGGCATTTCTCAGGTCTGACCACCCGAGCCGCAACCACTCACCGCAGAACAGCCAGGGTAGCAACCAGAGCCGTGAGTTACCGCGCCCGAGCCTGCAGATGTTGGAGACGCCCAACGATTCGAGCTCCCCAGGCCAAAACTCATCTGCCGACAATACCCAACCACGCAGGGAGGATCTTCGTGCATCTGCTGAGAAGATTCTCTACACCTACCTCCTTCCTGGTTCAGAGCGAGAGATCATCATCCCCCAAAGCATCTTAAATGAAGTCCAAGAAGCCATTGAGGGAACGGAGCAGCGTGCTGATCCCGAACTCTTCGATCCTGCCAAGGACTACGTTTTCCAGGCCATGGAGCGTGACGCCTACCCTGGCTTCCTCCAAAACAAGGGTCTCGGCAATCTCGTACCCCAAAGCATGATGCTTCGGCTCATTGTTGGGCTGATTAGCTTCTTCGCCGGCATGTGGA
The DNA here is from genome assembly GCA_001644535.1 of Pyrenochaeta sp. DS3sAY3a. Classification (NCBI taxonomy): domain Eukaryota; kingdom Fungi; phylum Ascomycota; class Dothideomycetes; order Pleosporales; family Cucurbitariaceae; genus Pyrenochaeta; species Pyrenochaeta sp. DS3sAY3a. The sequence goes on along the minus strand of KV441639.1, from coordinate 1,721,918 downwards.
CTGCCTTCATTCTCATCTTCATGGACAAATCTAGAGCAACACGCTGTTGGGTAAGTGCACTTGTGTTTCTATAACGCAACCCCAAAACTAACGTTCCTGAAGGTGATTCTGCCATTCGCACTCGCTGTCTACCTGATCTTCACGCATCAGTACATGCTCGATCCCATCGTTGCTCTGCTAGGTTACAGCGAGTACACCATCTTCGACTTCAACAAGATCAGGGAGCCCTTCGTGCGAAAGACTTTGAACCGGCGCTCCGTCACCGTGCTGGTCATGTTCGTCCTGTTCACCGCGGCGCTCTGCTGCCTCTTCATCTTTGTTCCTGGACGACGACCTTGAGTTGCAAGACACAGTCTTGTCTAGTCATCAGATGTATTATGCCCATTTCATTTGTCAATGGCGTTATCTTCGATTTCAATGGGTCTCAAAATGGGTCTTTGAGAAAGGGCACGGAAGGGGGACGAGTGGAAGTAATTAGTGAGAGGAAGCCCGTTTATCTGATACCCCTTGCTGTGCCGGCACTCCGGCCATGGAGCAAGATTTCCTTATGTTTGAAGCGACACCACATGTGTTTGTGGTTCTGGGACATCACGGCCTTCTCTGCGACGAGTATGGCGTTCAGGGAGTATAGGAAGCTCCAACTATGTATTTTATAAAGGGAGTTTGACTCAACAAAGTTATTGAACAGCTATTGCAATTGGTTTCTACTTCTGAGCGGTAGTAAATTTGAAGGATGTCCATCCGGCCACCAGCCTTGGCATGCACGGTGTGGAGTCGAGCTGCACTAGAAGTGGCCCAAGCTTGAAATGACGTGAACCGCGGCTGCGGACCTCGAACTACTGCAAACCTCCCACCTCGCGTCCCCCAAGCCAGCGCCGTTCGTTGATTGGCACTTTGGCTGAATCGAAATCCTGACCCCGACACTTTAAAGATACCACCAGCACCAGTAGTGTGCCGTTGTCTGCGGGGACGTTGTCAATTGCTCAACGAATTGTTAGGGGACAAAGACGTGCAAGATGAGCGGGCCGACCGCGAAGAGCAAAAGAGGGCCTACCGTCCTCATGACGGATGCAAGGGACGCACCACCTCGAGGCCCTCAACGCACGGCAACTTCACAAAGGCCTGTTGGGAAGCTGATCTCGGTAGACAACATTCTACAATACGCATCCGATATCCCATCCCAGCAGCGACGAGGCCCTCCTGGCCATCGACCACTGATGCATACACGTACTCCCAGCGGACGCCATCCGCTCGACCCCAAGCTCTCCGGCCGCCTGATCCCCCAACACATGCCGACAAGATCCAGCAAGCTCAGCGAGAAGCTGGTCCTTCTACCGGAAACAGACGAACAGGACGAGGATGAAAAGGGAGATTTCGACGAGGATGAGTACGAGGGACCACCCAATGACGAGGAATTGGCAAGCCGTACGGCCAAAGGGGGACCAAAGGACAAGAGCTACGCAGAACGCTTACCCAAGGCCAGGAGGACCGACAAGCTGTCGCGCGTTACAGCATATTGCACTGCCCAAGCGTACAAAATGAAGAGCACAGCCGAATTCGCCAAAGACCAGCACAATGCCCGGACTAAGCTGTACGACGACTGCTTGTACACCGTCTACCACCTTCCAATTCTAGGAGGACATGACGGATACCGCGTACGCAGCAGCCCTGCGTTGAAGAGCCCAGGTGGAAAGACGGTCTTGGATGAAGAGATTGAGCGCAATGAGCAGCGAGATCATCAAGAAGGCTACTTTGGGGACGAAGAAACGTACTACGTTAGAGATGAACACGAAATCGACACACCATACGATGGGTTACATGATCGGCGCGATTCTACAGAGAACAACAGGGTTGCGCCAAATGCCTTGAGCTTTGGCGAGATGTTTGTCTTTTCCTACGGTGTAGTTGTATTCTGGAATTTCACCGAGAAACAAGAAAAGGACATTCTTGCCGACCTCACTTTCTCCAGCACAGCCACTGGCGTTACAATCGCAACGCGGCCCCTCAGTGAAAGCGATTTCGAGACGGAGGAATTCCACTTCGAATATAATCCAGATATCCCAAGGCCTCGCGTGTATAATGATATGATCACGCTCAAGAGTGGAGATCATATGATCAAACTGGCAATGAGTCACGCCATTGCACAAAGTACAAAGCTCAGCTTATTCGAAGAGGGCATGTCCAAGACCATGCTGGCTGCTCAATATGTTCCCAGACGGCTAGCACTTACTGGAAAACTTGGTATGAGAAGGACAGATGTTGTCAAGATGATCGGACAACTTTTTACCAGTCGCGTGGATGTCAATCTATGTAAGTCACCCACCCTCCTCTCATTACCCTCTTTGTTCTCATGTGCTAATCTTTCCACAGCATCGAACATGCTAGACACTCCCAACTTCTTCTGGGACTCAGAACCGACTCTACACCCCCTCTACACAGCCGTCCGCGAATACCTCGAGATAAAACCCCGCATTCAAGTATTGAACGAACGCTGTCAAGTCTTCCTCGACCTTGGCGAGATCCTGAGCGACAGCATCAGTGACAAGAAGATGACACGCATCACCTGGATCATCATTGTTCTCATCGTGCTGAGTATCTGCGTCACATGTCTGGAAGTGCTGCTCCGTTTTGCCATTCTAAGCTCCAAGGGCAGGGCACTTCCTCACGATGACGTCCTTGCGAGGAGTGTGGGCCCCGCTGGGTTGAAGGGCTTGAGTCCACCGGCTTACGCGGGACCGAGTTTGCTGGCTGCGAGAACGCTTGTGTGGATTGGCACCAGTGTGAAGAGCCTTGTTGTGTGATTGTTGATACGTTGACCTCTCCTTCTCAATTGCGACGATAAACGGTGTTTTACAGCTTCTTTGTGGTTTTGGGCATAGCGCTGGAGTTCGTATACTTCGTTCTTTTCAATACTGTATATATATTGTTCTCTGTGTAGATTGGCCTATAGTCCCCAGACGCCATATCAATTTTGTATGTAAATGGTCAATTCATTGGAATGTCAGGAAAGCATATTCACTGAATCATGTCTGAGTGCCGTGGAACCTTGCCAACAAGACTTCAATCGCTTGGGAATGTTAGTCGCATATTTTTCATATCGAGACGCCCTAGAGCATTCATTGCACATCCGCAGATGTGGAGGGAAACGTTCCGAATTTACTAGGATTGGCAGCACATATCTACCCAGAAACTGTAGCACAAAACGAGCATCTGGTGCCCTTATATTCGTGAGATCCTATAATTTCGCACAGTACGTCTGCACCGGCACAATACCCCCACTCCTATCCGGTATCTCGCGCATAGCGACCTCCCTCGTCCTCGCCAAACTCTCCAGCTCATCCAGCCTATTCAACGTAGCTTTCAAATGCGCCTCGAAGCCCTCCTGCTGCACAATCTCCCGGAACGCATTCTGCATGGGCACCGAGTCGGCGCGCACCATGCCCAGCGCATCGATATGGAAGACATTGATGTGGTCGAAGGGCTGCACAAAGTCGGCGCGCGTGATGATCTGGCGGGCTTCGTGGAGTGGGATTTCCGGGAGGCAGAACTGGGCGTTGGGCGGCGAGGAGGGGGACGGGTGTTGTTCGCGGAGGACGAGGGCGCGGGCGAGGATGATGGCTGCGGCGCAGTACTTTTGCTGCTCTTCGACGTCGTCGTCCATCGAGTCGCCGAGGATCCAGCAGTTGTTTAGGAACCAGGATTTCTCGCGCCGGTTGATTTGCCGGCATGTTTCGAGCATGTCGTCGGATTTGGAGACCTGGTTGAGGAAGATGAGGCGGCCGCCGACTTGGGCGAAGACTTGGTCTAGGATCTCCGAGGGCACGTCTTCTTTGTGGTATCGGGCGCGGTATTTTCGGAGAGCTTCCGTGGCTACGTCTTTGCGGATGTCGCGGATGTTCATGATGTGCATGTTGGTTGCGTGTGGGATGAGGCGTTCCAGTGTCCAAAACTCATCGGATGTGAACACGGTGGTGACGAGCTCATTTCCAGCCCAGATCTCGGCTCTTTGCTGCAGAATCTCCATAAGATGCCTTCCTCCCTCATTATCTTTGAAGAGGTGAATATTGTTAATAATCATCAATAAGGGCTTGCCGCGCCTTTTCCTCAGTGATAGGGCAACCTTCTCCATCTGGTTCAGGGCTCTTTCAATATCCAACAGCGGTGTACTGTCACGAGGTCCTCTGATACTGAATAAGCCTCCAATGTAGTCCTCGTGGAACTCATAGTCGATTGATTTGCCGAGCCGCGTCCGGAAAACTTCCAAGTCGTTGTGAGCTTCCAGCATGGCAATTCCTTCACCGTTGACTTTCCTCATGGCCTCGAGCAACAATGCTCGTTTTCCAGTGCCCCTCTCGCCAATGATCAGATGATATCTCCCCTTTGTTTTCCCGCTGACAATGTCATCGACCTCTTGCTGCTCTGGTCGGGCAACCCAATACTCGCGGTCCACAATTTCCTGTATCTTGTCTGGATCTGTGCCATATGAAATGCGACCTAGAGCAACCCGTTCCTGCGAACTGTACCCCGCGGAAAAAGCCTTTTCGATCTTGTTCCGCACAGTTTTCTTGTACAGGATGCTGTAAGCATATCCTCCAAGACCTAGGCCGAACAAAGATATAAGAGCTACAGTGCTTCCTTCGAGGACGCTGCGAGCGAACTTGCTCCGTTCCTGCTTGTCTTCTTTCTGTTCATTTGGTTTTTGTTGCGGTGTCTCTGGCTTGATTTGACCATTCAATGGCAGCTTGTGGAGCAAGGAAGGGGGAGCATGGCGTCTACCGAGGGGCAGTAGAATCCATCCTAAGCAAACATTAGAACAACAGTAAACATTGGGAATCCATGGGGTGACCTGCCTCGCCTGATTCTCTGCAAAGGTCGTGGCATTCGTATAGACGCGTGGAAGCTCGTGCTCGAGTTATGGAAATTCTTACGCGTCGTCGTGAATGGAAGCTCTGATGCCCAGACTTCTGCTCTTGGCTAGCCGTCTGACATGTTGCCGAACTTCCGAAGGTGTTGAGCACGAAGCAAGACAACAGAATCCATTGCGATAAGAGTCTAGTTCGCGAACGCTTTGAAGGGGGGCTGTGAACGGCGGTACGCGTGGCGAGACCATCTGGCCTCGTCGTGGACCCTGCTTTTAGTCCTGGGCCCTAGCGTAGGAGAAGAGGGCGCAGAAGATGAATGTTTTGTTTGATGCAGACAGCCCAAAGAATCGAATTGTTTCGTACCCAAGGCGGCGGCGAGTAGATAAACGTCCCACTCGCCAGCAATTAATACAATCCGTGTCTCGCAACGGCGTGACGTTGACAGTCTCAAGAGTCAACACCCAACACCAACTTTAACCGAAACAAGCTAGAATTCCCGACCCGCCAGGGTCCAGATGAAAGAAGCCACCTCGGACGCCTGGGCACCCGACCACGCTTCTGTCTCATGACCACTCAGATGCTGGCACATAGCCATCGTATCCTCTTCACCATGTCGCCTCTGTACCTGACGGCGTCTCCTTCACTGATCACTGATACTAACCCACAGCCATGACGGGCTCGTCACCGCGCTCCTCGCTGAGTACCCCTCCATTTTCGCCTTCGGGCCCCACCTTGTCACCACCGAGATCGACACGCCAGCTGGTATGGAAGTTGTACCTTTCGCACGCTCTCTCCACATGGAACGCGCGCATGTTTGAATTTGGCGCTGTCATTTTCCTCGCCGCTATTTTTCCTGGAACTCTGTTCTACGCTTCTTGCTATGCATTGTTTCGGTCGGCAATTGCTGCCATTCTCGGCTCCTGGGTAGGCAGCCAGGTTGATCGAAAGAATCGCCTCTACATTGTACGACAAAGTATAGTCTGGCAGCGTTTGAGTGTTGCAAGCTCATGCCTCGTTCTCGGATTCATGTTGCACGTCGGCACAGACAGGGGATTGATCACGTACGGCTTGTTCTTCGCCAGCATCGTCTTGGCATGTTTCGAGAAGCTGGCCTTCGTCGGGAATACAGTCGCTGTAGAAAGAGATTGGATTGTCGTTGTATCCGAAAGCCTTCATGTCGATAGGCAAGACTTGAACAGCGCCATGAGAAGGATCGACCTTGTGTGCAAACTCATTGCCCCAGTCGCTATTGGACTGATTGATGGACATTCGACCAAGGTAGCCATTTGGGTTGTCTTTGGACAGAACGCCATCAGCGTTCTGGTCGAGTACTTCGCCATTGCACAAGTATACGCCGCCGTTCCCGAGCTAGCATTCGGAAAAACCTTGGAGCCCATCCAGCAAGAGCAGGACCAGCATTTCGGAACACTCTCGCGGTCTCGCTCACTATGGACCCTCATATTCACTGCCCTCGAGCCATGGAAGTCTTATGTCCAGAACCCCGCGTTCCTAGCTTCTTTCTCACTCTCGCTGCTCTACCTTACGGTCCTAAGCTTCGCATCGCAAATGACCACTTACCTCCTCACCCTCGGCTTCACCAGCACCCACGTCTCCATCATGCGTCTTGCCTCGGTCGCCCTCGAGCTATCAGCAACCTGCGCCGCTCCCTGGCTGATGCACCGCATCGGTGCTGTCCGATCAGGTCTCTGGTTCATCAACGAGCAGCTCCTCTCCATCTCCATCGCCATTGGCCTCTTCTCCCTCGCCGACAGCAAGAAACTCCTCGCGGGCGGCGCTCTAGTCCTAGGCGTCTGCCTCAGCCGCCTCGGCCTCTGGGGATTCGACCTCTGTGTTCAGTACCTCGTGCAGGAAGACGCGCCCCCTTCGACCCGTGGCTCTTTTTCCGCCATCGAAGTCTCCTTGCAGAACTTTTTTGAGCTCTTGTCTTTCGCTACGACTATGATTTTCTACAGGCCTGAAGACTTCAAGATCCCGATTTATGTGAGCGCTGCGGCGATTGCGACGAGTGCGGCGTGTTTTGCGGGGTTCGTGAGGCAGAAGAGAGGGCATTTGCTGCACACGGATAGGTGTTTGAAGAGAGTGGGGAAGGGGATGGGGAAGGCAAGGTATCAAGTCCTGCCAACGATTGAGGAAGAGGGAGAGATGGATGGTACGGCCCCTAGTGATAGTAGAGGATGATCCAGTAGCCTATTATTCCAATCTCTTACAAGACTTCCTTTCATCACGGTCATCCTTCATCCATAATTCTGTTCTCCTTCCTTCTCACCCTCTCCAACAACTTCCTAACCTCCTCTCCAACAACCTCTGGCTTCCTTATGGGCAAATCATGTCCCCACTCACCATAATACTTATACACCCAGTTCCTCGACAGCCTACACTGCGCCCTAGCAACCTGTTCATGAAACGCTCCAAAATCGCGCATAAACTCCCTCGCCGCCCTCCTCTCCTGCTGTGTCCCGTCACCAAGCTCTACACCCGCATGGTACATCATCCAGAAATCGCGTTCAGTGTTGCACCGCAGCACGCTCAACGGTGTGTCTCCCAGCGCCTGATTATCCAGCTGCCGACGCAGTGCGAGTTGATGCGCAGATTCATGCGTATCCTCGAGACTCAGGGCATGCACACAGCGCCCAGACGCTTCAAGCGCGTACCTGTACTCGCGCTCGCTCATGCCCGACTGCCCCTGCAGATCCGTCAGCGCGTTCCAGTCGACATTCTGCGCGACGGCGACGAGTTCCAGCGGCGGCACGCGCGCGAAGAGCCGGAGCAGCATTTCCGTCGCCGCGTCGAGCAGTAGCACTCCAGTTATCACATGCGTGCTGTGTGCGTGCAGGGCCAGGAACGCGCGCGCGATGATGCCGCCGTACGAGTGTGCGACGAGGATATACGGGGGCGCGAGATGCGTCGCTGCCAGCAGGGCGGCCAGGTCTCGCGCCGTGTCCGCTGCGTAGATCTTCTTGCTACTGGATACATTCTCCGGAAGCGTGCTGCGGTCGTACCCCGCGCGGTCGTAGAACAGTACACGCACGAAGCTGCTGAGGTGCTGCTGCAGCTTGATGTATGCTGCGGAAGCGCCGCCTGCGCCGGTGATGAAGATGAGGAGGGGATCCGTGGGGGATGTGCGGAGGGGTCCTGAGACGGAGGCCCAGAGGGAGTGGGTTTTTATGCTGACTAGGCCGCTGTGTGAAGGGAGTATGTTCCATGGATTGGTGGTTTGGAGGCGCATGGTGGTTTTGGGGGTTCAGTGTGGATTGTTTGGCGGAGGCGTAGTTGCTGGGAGATGTTAGAGATGCGAATACCTAAGCTATGTGGCATTAAGGATATGTACAAGACTTGGTGTCTTATCAAGATGGAGAGGTGTGGTGATATATGCGTCTCTACGTCATCTTCTCTAAAAGGAAGGCGCTCGCCCTTATCGCAAATGCAGCGAGAGAGAAAGAGAATCCATGAGATCTCAAGAGTATCATTATAGTATCATGATTGGACGTTCAATTATAATTCGTTCCTACATACCATGCTGATTAATTAAATATGCTTCGTCTACCAGACCTCTACCCAAACGCCAATCCATGCCGTGCTATGCAAATGTAAAAGAGTTCTTCAGTCAGTGTTCACGATTTTCTTGGGCTCGCTCTCGGCGTGGGAGTCGCATCTTGTACCCTCAACTCCTCCATGCCTTGTACGGCGTCCTCGTCCCGAAGTTCTTTGGTAGGTGTGGTGGTCTGTGGAACTTCTTCTTCCTCATCCTCCTCCCCGTCTTCGTACTCCTCATCGTCATCCGCTTCTTCGGCATCATCATCCGCATCTTCATCAAGATACTCTTCGCCATCAGCATAATCACCTTCTACAGACTCCATGATGGAATCGCCTAGACCACCGTCGTCCAAGGAATCCTGGGTCATGTAGCTTGCCTCCAAGTCCTCGCCGATATCTGAGCGTTCGTCTTCGCTGTGAACACTAGCAGCCTCTGTTGACTCGTCGTCATCCTCGCTGTCGGTAAAGTCTTCAATATCAAGGGGGCGGTCCCGCCAATAATTGAAGTCGGTATATTCTTCACCGCCAGGGGGAACTAAGAGGCCGACAGGAGGAAAGAAGTGATCAACAATCTCTCGCATGCTTGCATATCCAGTCTTGTACGAGTTGAGCTCAAGGACGTCCAAGCTAACCTCGGCATTGGAGTTTATCGTAAAGATACGGAATGACGGAATATTGACGGAACGATAGGACAGAGCGTCTGTGAAGCGATTGCCGAAGCCCGCATAGAAAGGTGTCTGATGTGGTCCCTTTTCGAATAATTGCATAATGTCCCGTAGACATGCCATCTTGAAAACCTCTGGCTTTCGGAGATAAATTTCTCGGCGGAGGGCTGCAATTGTGCGATCTGGGCTCATGATGACAGGCCCTTTCGGCAGTCGGTAATCTTCTTGAACGACTCCATTGAGATATGCTCGAGTTGTATCAGCTTGACCAACTGAACGACTGGTCAGGTAGAAGATATTGTAACCATTATTAACAATATCCGTGTATAGTTTTGCAACTCCCTGATGAGTCCAGTCCCTTCCGATCATGGTCAAGACATGACCCAAGGCATCTGACTTTGTGATTGTGCCATCAATGTCAGAAATGACAATAGGCACATCATGCTTCCAATAGAACATGTATGCAGTACACGTGGATCGATTCACGGTGAAACTCATTGTGTTCGCGCCATCCTTAAGGTCGAGTGCTTTGAGTTGGTCGCTGGTGAGGCGCAGTGTTTTGGCGTAATTCTTTGTTTCGGTCTTGCGAGTCTCTGGGGATTGTGGTGCAGACAGACCCAGAGCACTGTCTGAGTCTCTCCTCAAATGAGCGAAGTCGGCTGTAGCGTCGCTCTGCGCACTGTCACTCTGGTAGCCGGGATCCGATGCAGCATCTGATGTCAGAACAGTCTCATTGAGAACACTCATGGTCATCTTCTTCATGGCTGCTGCCTTGGCCTCCTCGCTGCTGTATATCCAGAGGTTTCCATTCTCATCAGCTCCAATCAGGGCTCCAATGTCGTAGTCACCCTCAAGTTCATCAGAGAGAATCTTCCTGGCGACAACTTCGGCGCGTAATGCTTCTTCTTCGCTACTCTTATAACCTGTCATGTCCAGCTCCAGGTCGCCTGTGTCAGTGACCTTGTTGGGGATGTTCGAAATGAAGAGCTTCTTAGACAGCTTGATGGCTCGAGCGAGCGCTTCGCTTGCTGATAGTGGTGGGGGGCTTGCGGAGCGGGTCACTCTGTTCCATGCGGTCGCCTCTTCTTTGCTGATCTGGAGAGGGCCACCCTCTTTATCGTCCTCAAACGACCTTGCAAAGCCGTCTTTGGTAGAGGGGAGCACATCGTCTGTGCTTGAGCGGTGGATTTGCTGGATTTGCACTCCTGACCAATCCCCTGATTTGGGGCGTCCGAAATCAGGGTCCGAGTGCATGTCTTCTGAGGCAGGCACCGACATGGACATGCGTCCCCGCCGCCTCGCCTCACTAGGACCATCTAGATCGAAAGGCTCGGGCTCATCGAAGGCTCGCTCGGAGGGTAGTTCTACAGGCTTTTGCTCGGGGCTGGCTACGGGTGAGGCGAGGGGCGAGGTCTGCAATTCGGCGGGGATTGCAGCTGAGGTCTCGAAGACGAAGAAGGCTTCTCCGCCCTCGCCCAGCTTCATGGCATAGTCTTGTAGCTGGCCATTGACCCGAAACTCGACTTTCTTGTCCGAGGGCCGAAGTATTTGGTATTTGCCGAAGCGAACGTGGAAGGGCGAGCATGCGAGGGTGCCGTCATCGCGTTCGACGACAATGGCATCAATGGCGCCGCTAAGGGTTGCGGGATTGATTGAGTTCCAGCCCTTGGACACGGTGCCGGTGATTGACCGCACGTAATTCATTGCGTATTCTCACAGGTCCTGAGCCCGTTGGCGGTGTTTGGACGAGCAGGCGCAGTGCGAGGTGGAATGCTCGAGACAGAGGCTACAGAGCGCAGGCTTGGGCAGGCGCGGTGAGCAATATTTCAGCGATGTTGCAGAGTCCTCGGAGGGTCAATCACATGTCAGTGACAAGACTGCCGGTGGGTGGGTCGGCAGGGTGGCTGTCGGCGCAAAAGTGAATGGCGAAGGGAATGACGGAGGTGCCTGCTTTTGGGTGTGGCTAGGGAGCGTGGCAGCTACCCCAAGCAAGTAGATATGCTGTCACCGAGGAACACGGACGTCAGGCCGGCGGTCATGGGGTGGAGCTGAGCCGGAGCAAAGCGGCAAGCAGAGGGCTTGGGGAGCATGGCCAGCAGAGAGGGAGACTCAGAGCTCTGTTCTTGTATGGCGAGCACGGGCTATCTTTCACATGCAGCAGTCAACATAGCCTTCAAGTGCATGTGTTGGGACGGATTCCTAGTAGACAGCTTTGGGGCCAGCCACGGCGGGACCGCTGCAGACGTGTGGGTGACATTAGCGGGGACAGGAGCCCTGACAGCTCGCTGGGCGCGCACTCGTCCGACATGGGCAACGAGGGCATGGCTGCGATTGCCATATCTGAGCCTCTGCTGCCGTGCATATACCATGGGCAGACACACCAGGCCGCTAGGGCTGGATGCAGCCATGGTGAGGCGGGATTGATGCGGAGGCCCTGCTGGCGGCGTGGAGCCAAGCGGTCGAAATTGCTTGTCGCCCCGGCCCGATCGGCCATTGTTGCGTTGCTCTTGCGGACGCAGACATGGCTGCCCACATGCCCTCTTCACCACCGCGACACGGCCTGCTCTGAGCACCCGCCCACTCCACGAGACGACCGACAGGCTGGCGACGCCCGTCCCTCGTCACCATGTTCGCCGAACCCTCGTCGTCTCTGTACTGGCCGCCGGACGTGGCGCAATACAACATGGAGACGATCCTGTTCCTGTCGTCTGGGTGGCTACGAACCGCCTGCATCGTCTCCGCCCTGTTCTGGTACGACTCAAAGAATGCAGAGCTCTACTCCAATGCGCTTGCTAATTATTGCCCTCCAGGGTCGCCTTCCGCGCGTATCAGGTCCTCTCGCAGCCCGTGGAGAAGCTGGTCCAAGTCCTCGGTCTCGAAGTCCCCGTCGCGCCCCTCGTCTCTCTCGCGGGAATAAAGGCAGATGGCGTGCTTCTGCACTGGAAGCCTCCTGACCAGCGCGCATCGATTCTGAAATACGTTATTCGCATCAACGGCATTGACAGTGGGTAGCTTGTGCAACACGTCGAGATCTGCGCTGACGAGCTATAGTTGGCGACATATCACCCCAAGAAACCTCCATAACTATCGAGAACTTACAACCAGACCACCACTACACAATCCGCATAGTTACCCTCAACTCCTCCAATTTCCAAGCCCCCAGCGTCCCTATCCGTTTGCGCACACTACCTGCCGATTCAGACCAATATTACAGCACCAATCCGCCCAAAGATACCCAGATAGCTAGCGACGATGAGGAATTCACGCCCACGCCTATCATTCGGCCTAATAAGAGCCTGGTTGACGTTATCACTCCCTTCGCGGCACCGGTAATGACTCGTGAACATAGCAATAGCACTGCCCGCCGTCGACCTGATATGAGGCGAAACTCCCCGGCATCCCAAACTGTTGATCAAGCCCGAGAAGCTGTAGAGGGTCAGGATTCTATTCGGCAACTCACAGAAAAATTAGATGGCCTTCGACGCGAGTTGGATGACATGGAGAGGCAGATCCAGGATGAAGATCAGGACTTTGTGACGCAGAAGGCTATTCTAGTAGACAAGCGTGACGAGAAAAAGGCAGCTTTGAAAGAAAAGGAAGATGCCAGCCGTGATCTCAGGAAGGAGGTGGCCAATCTTGAGCGACAGAACACTGCTGCCCAGGCCAAACGCTCGCAGCAGGAGAAAGTGCTGCGTCAAAAGGAAGCGGAGAGGAAAAAGTTGAAAGACGACATGGCCCGGTATTCACGCGAGGCTATCGAGCTACGTGAAGCTGCTGAAAGGATCCAAGCCGAACGTGTCGAATACGAGAGCACTTCTGAGAAGCGCATCGAAGACGTCAAGGGAAAGCTTGCAGAAGAACTCCAGGCGAACAAAGGCCTAGAGGATCTCGTGCGCGAAAAGGGCATCCAAATCAAGGCACTTGAAGAAGAGCGGAAGAAGCTTGAGGCAGGACAAGAGGGGGCTGATGTTCAAGATGGGCCTGACAGCGCAGAGAGGGAAGAGGACAATAGGTGGAAGATGACCCTTGGTCTGCTACAACAGCAGTACGCGCAGGCTTGGGCTCTTTTCACTGAAGCCGAAAGAGTGAATCACGAGGCCAACAACAGACTGCAGTTTATGCAGCAACGTCGCATGAGCCAGCCGCAACTCTTCTCTAGTCCTCCAGTGCCGGAGATGGGGCCCATCCGAAGGAACAGTCTGCGAACACGTCCCCTCAGCATGCGCGAGGGTCTGCTCTCTGCTGCTCCTGGTGGTTTCGTGCACACCTCGTCTGCTCCGTTCAACTCTATCCCCACGACCTCGTCTCCATCGTTTGCTTCCGTAAACCCCTATTTCAACCCCATGAACGGTATGGTTCTACCTCCACGCACCCACAGCATATCTTTCTCCCAGGCAGACCTCGAAAGCCTGACTGGCGGAGCTCCAATGAGCCCTACAGCCGGCGCCTTGCTTCCAGCAGGGCTTTTTGGAGATGATCTTGGTTTAACAGACGCTGAAGATGATGACGACTTAGGACCACCACAACCCCCATCTCTAGATCCATCACCAAACCTTCGGCATGTTCTTCCAGGACTGGGTGCCCCCGGAACTGTGAATCGCAGGCAAGACCCCAGCTCACCTATCTCGCCCCAGAGTCGCTCTCCGAGTGCCTTTGCCAGCCCTCGGGAAAGCGCTGGCGACCTACCGTTCTATCCCGCAGCCAATAATGAGAACAATGTCGATAGTGATAGACGGTCGATCCGATCTACTTCGAGTTCATTTATGCTCAATCCTCCAGCTAGTCGCTTTGGTGGACTCTTCGGTCTTAATAGAGCACGAGGTAAAACATTCTCCGACGAAGGACCGGCCCTCGGCAGTTTGAAGCCTTCTCAGAGCCAGTCTTTACCTCGCCAGGAACATGGTCTTGATGGCCTTGGGAACTCACGACGCCGAGGAAGTCATTCCGAAGGCGCGTGGTACGAGTCTTTCATGCGGACCAAAACTCAGCCTGTGGAATCATCCAACAGTCCCAAGCATGTGGTTACGCGTAAGCGGCCATTTAACATGTTTGGCACAAAGGGTGATCCGTGGCTAACCTCCGTACTAGGATTTGAGCGGCCCTCATCTCCTCGTCAGGGGTCTACAAAATCAGGAGAAGGAATGCCTCTGCCACGACCATCTACCGAGAGTCAGACACGTTTTGGGTGGTCTGTGGATGCTTTTGGCGCTCGAAGCAGCCCGCTTGGAGTCGACTGGAGTATCAACAACACCAATACTACTTCGTGGTCTAGGATGCCTTCTCGGCGGCCATCTATTCAACATGGTTCTACGGTCAACCTAGTCAGCGAAGATATGCTACATGATGATCTACTAGACTTTCCCTCCAACACCCGATCACCAACTCAGGCTCCAATTGGAACTCGACCTCAATCATCAGCATCACACATGCCGCAGCCGTCGACTTCGTCTTCGCTACCCCCGATACCACCGACACCACCGAAGCAACTCAATCCAACAGCAGCTAGCTTCACTATGTTCCAGTTAGGTAAGAAGAATGACGAGGACAAGGCGGAGAAGGCTAGGAGAGCCGCTGAAAAGGTGGCGGAGAAGGAGGCGAAGAAAGCTGAAAAGGCTGAGAAGAAGGAAGAAAAGGAGAAGAAGGCTAAAGCAGAAAAAGCAGAAAAAGCAGCCCGCAAGGAGAAAGACAAGCACTCCCAATCTGAGGCTGGTGATCGGGAAGCTACCTCCCCTCACTATGATTCCCGCATGTCACGAGACACTCCATCGCTTCTATCAACTGCCGATGCGTCGGAAGCTTCACCTCGAGAGTCACTCGAACGAAGCATTTCTTACCCGGCTTCCGAGAACGCAAGGTCCATTGACAAGGAATCATTCATGCAGAAACTCACACGTAAAGGCAGCACCAACCAGTTTCTCACCTTCAGCAAGAAGAATGCTCTCTTATCCAAGACCAAAACCAGCGACGTGCCAGGAACACCTGATGAAGCTGATGAGGATAGTGGCTTCTTGGGTTTGGGAAGAAGCACTGAGAGTGTCGGCAATAGCCCGAGTGTGGGGACACCGAAAGACAAGTCAAGTCTGCTTAGCTGGGGATCTATCAAGCGCATGGGCAAGAAGGACAAGACTCCAAGCTTGCATGAGAGTGTTACCAGCGAGGCCACTGGTGATGACGAAGAAGATCTTGTAGATGGAGTGAAGGCGTAGTTGAAGCAAGCTGTGGCGCTCTGGTCAGGCATTGGAAATCATGGCGTTCATAAAAATCACCTCTTCTCATAGTTTCACCTGTCTGTGCTTGTGATGTGCGACTTGCCTTCACCCCGGATTTCAGCCTTGCCAGGTAGCAGCGCCAAGACCGGACCTCCGCCGCACCAACCCTTTCACAAGCTCCAGGAACACCTTCACTCTCGACACACACTTTCCCAGCCTCTCGCCATGGCTTCTCCCGCCGCAGAAAACATGCCAAATGGCATTTCCACCCCTCCAGCAACGGCAAATGCGAATGCGACTCCACCCACGCAATCGTCGACTCAACCCAATACCCAGTCGCAACCACTCAACGGCACAAGCACGGCACAGAGCATGAGCGCATCTTTCCCCGCAACCTCGCTCCAGGATAATGGAGCCAGCAAAAGGCCCCGTGACGCACGCCTCATCCACCTGATCCTCGCCAACATGGGCGTGCACGCCTACACGGAACGCGTGCCGCTGCAACTGCTCGACTTCGCCTACCGATACACGTCCGGCGTGCTCACCGACGCAATCTCGTACGAGCCGCCCGCACACGCCTCGTCGACGACCAAAAAGCGCGGCGCCGACAAAGGCGAAGACGACAGCGGCGTGTCGCTCAACGCGCTGCGCACGGCGGTCGGCGCGCGCGCCGCAAACGCCTTCTCGGGCCAGCTCAACAAGGAGTTCATGGCGGACCTGGCGAGCGAGCGCAACCGCATTGCGCTGCCCCGTGTCGAGCGCGAGTTTGGCATGAGGCTCCCGCCTGAGCGGTACTGCTTTACGGGCGCGGGGTGGAGCCTCAAGGGCGAGTGGGAGGACGATGGGGAGGTCGAGGACGAGGAGATGGATTTGGGCGAGAATAATGTGGGGTTTGGGGGCCCGGTTGGTGGGGCGAATGGGGATGTTGGCGCGGATGATACGGCCATGGGTGGCATGGAGGAGGAGGATCAGGATGAGGATGAGTTTGAGGAGGCCATGGGTCTCAGGGCTGATTAAGACACGGAAATCTCGGAAACAGCAAGGGAAGGAGGTCTGCGTGAGAGACGCAGTGGCTGCGAGACCTGGGCAGTATACCCGAAAAGGCGTTTGTATTGGTTGAAGCATTTTACGGCGTTTTGCAGGTCAAAGACCGAGCTTCTTGTAGGAGTAGGGTTATACCAGAGCTGAATTTTTTTGTATTGCGGTACTGGGCCGCTGTCTCCAAGAGAAAGCCGTCATTCTCAGAGCAATATAATATACAGAAACCGTCATCTTTCTCTCGGCCAGCATGCATACTAATACAACCACCCTCCCTCCAGCCATGACAGAACCGTAATGCCGACCAGAACGACAAAGAGAAAACGCCATGTAAATGCAACATATCTCCCCGCCCCCATCCCCTCGTCCCCTCATCCCCAAACAATTCCTACGTCCCCCTATAAATCCCCCCCCTCGTAACCCCCCTCTCATCAACCCTATTCTCCTCCTTCCTCCTCAGTCTCTCCAGCCCCTCGTCCTCCGCCCTCTTCCCCACCAGCCGCCCCGAATCGTCCAAATTCCACCACTCCTTGTGCTTACTGCGCGCGTCCTCGAGCCGCTGCGCGTGCTCCTCGCGCTGCCGCTTGCGCTCCTCGGCCAGCGTAAACCACTCTGCCCGCGCGGCGTCGAGCTCGGCTTGGTTTTGGTACTGCAGCATGCAGGCGTTCATTGCGAGGCGGGGTGGCCGGCAGGCGTAGATCATGGTTAGGGTGCGGCCGAGGGCGCATTGGGCGAATGCTGGGGTGGGGGAGTTAGCGTGGGCTCGTTCTATCTCTGTCTCTATGTCTGTGGTGTGTGGGGGAGGGTATGGTATGGTATGGTATTGGGGTGGTGCTTGATAGGATGGAGACACGAGCGAGAGGGAGACAAACCTTCAATCTCCTTTGCGCATTTCGCACGGACGCTCTTGTAATACAAGTCTCGAACTTGCTGCTCTTGCGGCGCGGATAACGGCGTAGGATTGCTGGGCCGCTGGTTCGTCCCGACGATCATGCGGTCGCTCATGGCGACTGTGGTTTGTCCTCCAGGGTTGAGCAGCGCTCACTTGGAATTGCAGACCAGGATGGGAATCTGGCGCGAAGCTATATCGAGCTTCTAGAACGACAGTGGCGTGCGTGGACGATTGGAAGGCGGGCTGCGTTGTGGGTTCTGTTGTTGCGCTGAGCGGTGGTGGTTCGAGATTGAATTGAATTGATATTCTTCGGAGCAGGGATCGGACGGCATTGGATTGGGAGCGGGCATGTCGGGGATTTTGAGAGATGGCCGCCGATATCCACGAGCCGAGGCTTGAAGCGGGCATTCTCCATCCGGTCCAGTTCTCACATGCCGACTTTCTTCTTGACTTCTTCTTCCTCAGATTCGGTTCACAACAGAGTCACAGATTTAGAATCTCGAGGAATCTCGTTCGAATACGATCATTTTATTTACGCCCTTACTATCTGGAACAGCCACCTCTCCATCAAATCCTAGCATCCAACCTAGTAGAAACAATGAAGATTGAGAACCGCACGTTCATCATCTCCGGCGGAGTCTCAGGTCTCGGCCTCGCCACTGCCCGCGCTCTCCATTCTCAAGGCGCATACGTTTCTCTCTTGGATCTGAATGCCGACAATGGCTCAAAAGTCGTGAGCGAACTTGGATCCCGTTCCAAGTTCTTCGAAACAGATGTTTCTAATACCGAGTCTATTGCTACAGCTGTCAATGGGTCGGTAGCTTGGGCAAAAGAGACCGGAAAGGAGATTGGCGGTGTTGTAGCAGGTGCTGGCGTTGGCCTGCCTGGTCTGATCGTCGACCGGAAGAACGAGCCGCTGAGCATCGAGAGCATCGACTTTGTGCTGAATATCAACTTGCGAGGAACCTTGGACCTGATCAGACAAACTGTTCCGCACATGACCAAGGCCTCGCCCACAGAGCCTGGTGGTTCGCGCGGCGTAATAATAATGATCGCATCCTCCGCGGCCTTTGATGGACAAATGGGACAGGTAGCATATGCAGCTTCCAAGGGCGCAGTGGCTAGCCTGACGCTTCCTCTTGCTCGCGATCTGTCAAAACATGGTATCCGCGCGGTCACAATTGCGCCGAGCATGTTCGATAGTGCCATGACAAAAATGATGAGCGACAAGGTGAAGAAGAGTTTGGAGAACAGCATGGAGTTTCCGAAACGGGCGGGTTTGCCAGAAGAGTTTGCCAGGCTAGTAGTGGAGAGTATAGGGAATGAGATGTTGAACGGCACAGTGTTGAGGTTGGATGGAGCGATGAGGATGCCCGCGAGGTTGTAACAATGTGTATCCTGTAATAGATGTCCAAAAATCTTAACGCTTGCGCTCCCTGATCTTGAACTTGACGCCGTGCTTGTTGACTCCTCCCACAGTGTTGTTCATTTTGGCACGTTGAAGATCAAGCTCTGCTTCAGCAGCCGTAAGCTCGCGCTCACGCTTCTTGACGCTTTCCAGTTTGATCGCCGTTCTTGATTGTGCTCGCTCTCGATCCTTTTTGAACTTTCTCTCCTCTTTCCTTGCCGCTTCCTGCGCTTCAAGAGCCTTCTTCGATAGTGTCTTTAATTGAGGTTGGGGCGCTTCGTCTTCCTCTTCGGAGAGATCCTCCTGTGAATCTTCCACCTGCTCTGAACCCGCGCGACCAGGCATTTCTTTTCCTTGTCCGAACCAAGCCTCTGGATCGAAGTCCTGTTGCTCGTCCTCATTCTCCACAAAGACCCTGTGCTTGCCATTCTTCGCCCCATCACCATCTCTTAAGGCACGAACTCGACCTTTCGTCTCGAGTATGAGTCTCTCCTCCAATTCTTCCCTCTCCTTCCGCGCCATCTGCAGCATTGTCCGGATGTACCCAGCATCTTGTGTCTTGAGCAGCTTCACCACCTCTGCGCTCAACGCCTTATTCCCACGATCTGCCACCTTTTTACCTCGAGCATCGACCTTTGAGCTCATCATCTTGAACGAGAACTCATCGGGATTTCGGTCGCGTGCTTTCTGAGACAGAAGCTTGAGTTTCGTCTTCTTCTCGCGGTGGTCGGCTGCACGAAGCTTGTAATCTTTGCGCTTTTCGAGGAGACCCCATTTTTGACGTTCGAGGGGTTGCGCGCGTTCTTTGTGGTTGCGCCGCTGTACGGCATTTCGCATGGACGACATTGTGAGGGTTGTGTGGATTTGTTGGTGTTGAAGTTCGAGTTCAAGAGCGCTGGAAATTTTGGGCAGGGGTCTATGCGCCAAGATTTCGAGGTGCTCGAAACAGTCTAACCGCATATGTCGAGCTGAGTGGTTTTGTGGTTCCAGGTGAATATCAATCAACTGGTGCCATCTAAACTAGGTGGTATATATTTAATATAGTGGAAGGATATTTGATTAGCAATCTTCAGGGGGTTTCTATGTTTTCCTTGCAATCTTTCAAGATTGTCTGGGTCATTGTTCAGGTCTGCGTGCAGTCGTTGTGATGAATAGCTTCTCTGAAACCCCTAACGTAAAGGCTTAAGCAGTAAATATTTGGCATGTTGAAAGCTTTTGCTTCAACGTGTCATCATTTATCAAAGTCTGCAATATCTGTGTCGGTCTGTGTTCATGCTGTCCCCGGAAGTCAAGCATCTAGCCCCGCTCCTCAACGCTAGCAGCGCACTAGCGAACACAGCGTTACCCCACCGTACGCAAATTCTCAGCTCATCCATAAGCACTAATAATTCAGTAGTTATGCAGACTTTCTTTTATCTTGGATGTATAGATAATGTTTAATTCCAAAATCTGTCATCAAAGCTTCCAAGCGCATCCATTGGGTGCAACACTCCGCTTGGTGTAGTTGGTTGTAAGTTTAGCCCAGTCATCTGACTGATTGATACATGACTCTAATATCGTCTCAGTATCACGTTCGGCTGTAATATACATTGTTACCGAAAGGTCCCTAGTTCGATTCTGGGAGCGGAGATCATTCTTTTTTGCCTTTTTTTTGCCTCTTTTTCGCATTCTCTCAACAGCGACGCTCCCCACGAGCAATATTGCAGGGAGTGGACCGTTCTGCATTTCCTTTTTTTTTTAACAAGGATACTGTATTTTATTGTGATAGCTTTGAATTCCAGTGAGGCTTCAATCAACTGCCGTGAATGATCTGCATCCTGAGGGCTGAGGCCATCACCCTATCGAATCGATACTATTTGCAGCTTAGGGGCTAACAATTATCTATCTCATTCTCCCACAGGATATGTGAGAACCTTTACTGATTTACGCATTAGGAGTCATGATGCGAGATAACTTAATTTGTTCATGTTGGAAAGGGGCCAAATGTTCTGCATATATCACTTTGTTCCTCTTAGACGCATGGAAATTGCGGTTAAAGGCTACTGCAGCGTTTCCGGTAGCGAAACAGCCAGGATATTGTGAACGGTTTGATCGAAGTTCGCAAAGCAAAGATTGATGTTCGTTGTTCAGGTTGGAGACGTTTGTATACATGCTGAGAACGTGCAAAATCTAGGACTTCCTCACACGACTGCCAATCGAATGAGCAAGATCGAAGGCTTCACATGTCGATACCTCAAGCCCCATCTACAAATACACCCAATCCCCCCTTAAGATACCTTTTTGCTTATATGCCAAGTCCCCATTACCTAGCAAGACACGGAGTGTGCAGTTGGTGATTTCCGCCATCCTGGAGAGTTGTACAAACTCAGGGGCGTCATTATGGTTGTGCTTCATACGCTTGGGATGACCTTGAATTCCCAAACTTGGTAGCGTATCTTTTGAGCCTCTCTTTCACCACATTCTTTTGGATTTCGAGTCCTCTGTTGATCTCCAAAGATCACAAAAAATTACAAGCAAATAAAACTATGTCTTTGCTCATAAAGATTTTCATCATACCTGCATTCTTTGCAACCACGACACTCGGAATATCACCCTGTTTTTTACCAAATGGAACAAGCCTACCAGACACTCCAAGATTTGGAGAATTTGGATTTTGTGAGACAGGTTTCAACATCTGTTGTTCAACAAGGATTCCAATTGAGATGAACCGCAACCCAGACCTTCGTAGCCAGTGGATTGCGGATAAATGTCTCCCAAACGGTGTGTGCCAAAACAGTAGAGTAGTAGCAGGCGTTGAGGAACTTGAGTAAACTTACAAGATAGTAGTCCTCCACATGAAGAAAGACTAACTCAGATCACTAGGTGGCGGGTAAGCTTCTGCGGTGATCCCACCCAAATTATCAACCTTGAGCTTGAATGTCTGAATGTCTGTGACCCAATAACAAATGGGAGCAACACGCGCATGACTCCCTGTACCGGGAAAGCAGATAGCGAGCGGTGGTGCTGCGGCGAGTCCAACTCGTGCTGTTCAACCAATGTTGGAGTCGTCCGCCTGGCACAAGTCTTGGGTAGCAGTATACCTTCTGGAAATGACAACGACGAAACAGAAGGACCGGCCCAAACACTAATAGCGCCCGCTATCCCTGAAAGGCCAATGACGTCGATGACAATACCGACGACGAATTCGACCACAATTCACACAAGCACACCTTCCCCCACGACGCCAGATCCAACCCCACGAAATAGCAATAAGCCCACACTATCTGTTGGAACGGTTGTTGGGATCGTAATCGGGGTGATTACCGGATCTGTATTGCTTTTTGCATCGATATTTTTCTGCCAAAGAGCAGCAGCGTACAAAAAGCTCGCAATCATGTCCGCCCAAGCCGAAAAGTTGGATCCGCTATATCCCCCACCGTACACTCCTCCAGTGGAACTTTACACTCCTCCTGCTGAACTTCCTGGGGCGATTCTTCCAGAGCTTCCTGGGAGAGAGTCGTTTCCACCACGGCTTCATATTCGGATCTGACGGGAAAGTTTTAGTGTTGTTTTCCAAGATCTAGCAGTGCTAGGAGGTCTGTTGCTTTGGTATATGCTGGTGTATTGTGTCTTTCACTGTATGAATGGAAGAGTAAGCTTTACTGGGATGACACTACGTATCGTGGCGCTGGTATCTATTGGGAGTGTACAATAAGACGTAAGATCTTGTCTACCACATAACAGATAGACAGTTGAAAACGCCAGTATTGGTCTGTCACATGCAACACTACAGAAAGCCTGCACGTGGCATTATCAGGAGAAGTCGTATTCGTCATTATAGCATAACCAGTCAAACTCGTATGTTGTCCAACGCTCTATCTCTCAAGCTCACTACAACAAAACAAATGAACATCAGACACGAGACGATTGCGACCCACTCTCGACATCAATCTCATTTTGACTCTGACCATGCTTCTCCTTCTCGGCCTTGACACTGCCCTCCCCCTCCCACAGTGTCTCACCTCCCGTACCCGGCCGGTTCAGCTCCCTCGCCTCGGCCGCCCTCGTCCTCAACCGCGGATGCTTGGGGTCGCGCAGATCCAGTGTCGCCAGCTGGCCGTCCTCAGCCAGGAGAGGGATCTCCTCGTCGCAGCCTGTCCACGGCCCATACCCTAGTTGCTCGTGCGCGAGCCGCTGCAGCTGTAACGTCCCGTTGACGCACCACTCGATGCGCTTGTACTGGTGCCAGTCGCGGCCGCGCCAGAGCACGCGTACGTACACGCATTCGAGGATTGTTTCGATGAGCAGGATTAGCGTGCCCACGGTTAGTATAATGGCGAGGCCTAGCACGGAGAAGTTTGCATGGGTAGTGCTACGGACTTTCTAAAGATGGCGTCAGTGGTGCGAAGTGCAAGAAGGGTCTCGGCGTACCTACGATATTACGTGCAACAAGCTTTTGTTGTTCGTTTGGGGCTTCAGGAGAAGCATAGTAGGAGATGAGGCGTGGATCGGACGGGCCAGTGGCATATTCCACTATAGCTGATTGGAGGCCAGAGAGGACGACTGCCGACATGTGTTCGACTTCGAGCTGCCACTGATTGTCTGGAAGTTTCGTCTGCTGTCCGTGCTGGAGGCTGTTCTTAGCTTGGAGGATGTATCCTCCCATCATCGAGACGGGCAGGTAAATGCTCGTATCTAAGAGCATGTAGCTCGCAAAGATGGCTGACATGTTGCGTTGCGCCGATGTCAAGTTGCTGGGATAGTCCATATAGGCTTCGTCGCCAGTAATGTCGACAACGCCTTGTGGAAGAGAGCACTTGGATGTGTCTGAAAACGGCTGATGGCATATCTGGACACTGGTAGCGCAAGCTAATGGGGCGGCCGCTTCGTCCGCTTTAGCAAGGAAATAGGAATCATTTCGCCCGTTCGCTACGACCTCAACATATCGCTCGTGCGCCGAGAACCAGGGATCATCTACTTCGGCCCGGTACATCAAATTCTTTGACGTCAAAAAGAGTAGAACAACATCTGAGTCATTTCGCAGAAGACCTTCGTTTGGTGCCCAAGCTATAGAGTTTTGTACAGTTGCCCTCAAAGAGGGTGCTCCAACTACCCTAAGACCTCTGCGTTAGCACCAAAAGCTTGAGGTATTTTCTTATTGTCTTACTTCAAGTTGTACTGTCCGGGCATCGGACCAAGAGGCATCAATGGATCGAGAAGGTTTCGCGTCTCTATCGGTTCAATGTGTGTATGATTAACCGGGAGGTCGTCGTATCCAGAAGGAGGAAGAACCGGGCCATAGTGATAGAGAGAATAAGGCAAAGAGAAATTGCCGACAGAAATATTTCGCTTCTCAGCAAATCCTTCAGTGGCGAGAGGGGCACAATGGAGCACCTGTCGAAGGCGAATACGATCTGCCGAGGGCGTGTTGAACCCTAGATCGTCATTGCTATCAAGGAATCCAGTATCAATCCTGATGTTCCCAAGCTCTGATTTACAGAGACCGTTGGAGAAAGGACATGGCGCGTTTCGGTCGATTTCGCGATGGAGCTGTTTTTTCACAAATTTTTGGCATATGGCGGAGTCTTGAGGGGAGATAGAATCATAACACTCTTCCGCATACCGGGCACGCTCTCTCCACCCGTTGGATAAGTATGGCATCAGAAACATTCTTAGATCAGATTTAGTGTAGTTAGCAGGACCCGGATCCATCGAAGTGCTTCTCAGTAGTACCTCATCCCCAGTTAGACCGGTGATGCGTGAAGAAAAGATACCAGCCACTGCGAACACAGCAATGACTATACTGGTGTGCGCGAGAAGGGGTGCAAGCCTCCGGATGATACGTTGTTTTCGTGGCCGCTGTGCCAGGTACGACCAGATCATGCTCGATAGTGATAAGAATGCCTGTGTTCCGCTTGCGGAATTACGCAAGATAGCTTGCCGCTGGTGGTAAACGGCATCCCGGGCCTTTTCCGTCGATAGGTTGTGATGGATTATAAAACACGTAATTCTGAAGAAACTGGTTCCAGCAAAAGAAACGAACAGAGCGAGGAAAGCGACGAGGAAGCTGCCGTTGGTCTGCGTGAGTGTCAAAGTCGAGCCAACTACTTTTCCTAAGATAAAACCACACGATTAGCAGATTAATCATGGAATTCATTTGCTGGGGCATATCCAAGAAAAGAGCAACACTTGAAGTTGGAATACACATTAAAACATTTACATACCATGAGACCAATTTGTCCATGTTCCCGTATGGACCTTCCCGTCTAGTGTCCCAAGGTTGCTCATGATGGCTCGTATGTTGAGAAAAGTGGATCTTGAGTGGACTTCTTCTCAAAGTGGGAAGCAGCACTGCTTTTCACAAGAACAGTCATTATATCCCTATGCTCATGTCCTTGGCGGGGGCTCAATGTGGACCAACCAACAGGCTAATTGTACAAACAGGCGTATGGGGGGCTGTGGCGAGATCCCATAGACTGGTTGCTAGCTTTCTCCATGGTTATTAAGTGTCAGCCTTTTGTAATGAAGGGTACCAGACAGCTGAAAGCCGAGCTACAGAATGGCATCTCCCAATCATGTTCGATGGAGATGTGAACCTTCATTCGGGGGCCAAAACACTGCTGAAATGGACGTCACTTAGTACAATGTGCAACGTTGACCTGTGGCTGGTGATAGGTCTCGGGCATTTTTGCCTCCCACAAAAGGCAACAGATCTTCCAAACTGTTGTTGTAGCTGAAGCGTTGGTGGTACAGGTAAGTTCTCCAGTGCTCAGCTAGCATGGTAGCGCTTGTCGATATGCTGCACAGTGATTGGGCCTGCCTTTGGGGCCGGACACCGAAACGATCGGGGCGAGAATTATTGTACTCTGGTAATGAAACATGATTGGGTGGGGGCCTTTTTTCTAATATGATGTTATCACATTGTCTTATTTTAGTCTAGCGCAGCACGTGTCCAGACCTTCACCCTGGATGACTAGTCAGGGGATATGCCAGCAACAACACCCTCAGCGCTAAACTAGGAAACATGCATATTCTCTGTCTATATTGAAGCCGCCCATGTATCTGTTTCCTGGTTACTGCAGCAGAGGAGGATAATAAACACCATAGGAGGACAAGCAGCAGTGAAAAGATCCACACGATGACCAGAAAATTCCAAATCCTTACGCTGTTCCGATCCAAAAAGCTGCATGCTTTGCAATCTTTGCAGTGTTAACGTGTACCGTGTGAGCGCGCCATTGAAGTCTGCTAAAGAACAACGCTGCATGGCTTCTATACCTTTCGAAGGAATAGAATATCCTGACAGACTACTCAAAACGTAGATAACCTGTCAGAACAGCAGTAAAGATTTTATCGCCCAGGCTCTCGGACGTACAAAATAGTCGGATAGAAGCCTGGCACCTTTTTAATGATTAGATACACTTATAATAGAGGATTAAAGTCTTATAGGCTTCATCTTCCTTCTCTACTATAGTAGAGGAAACAGATATATAAGCAGCTTAAATACAACTACAGAAGAACCCTATCTCCTGTTCTAGGGCTGAGGGTGTTGGTGCTGTTGCTTATTTCCGGCTTTTCTTGATGTACGAGAGCCAGGCTAGAAGCATTACAAAAGCCCAGGAACCTCGAAAGCAGTCACGCAGGTTGCCCTATAGACACCCTATACTAAAGCTCTTCAAGAACTCTGCCTATACACACTCTCTAACGCTAAAGCAAGCGGGACAAAGCTTTTAATTAGACTCTACATCTATCTTACGACACTTTTACACAAGTACAAACCCTCACATCGACATACACAAGACGAAGCCCTACCTCATCTCATGGTAACGATCTCCTCCGCACTGGTAGGATGAATAGCGACACAGCGGTCGAAATCGGCCTTCGTGGCGCCCATGCGAATCGCAACGCCAAAGCCCTGCAGCATTTCGCCTGAGCCTTCGCCCAGGATGTGCAGACCGACGACTTTTTCCTCCGGCCCAGCGCAGATGATCTTGTATCTGTGGTATATGTGTTAGAACTGGGCTGGTGGGTGGGAGGGGAAGGAAGTCTGGGGCTGAGCAGGGAAAGGAAAGGTGGAGCCGAGGTTTGAACACAGTCGTTCGAATGTTGCGTAGTGATCGAATATACTTACTGCGTAGGATGTTTCGCCTTCTCCTCGGGCGAAAACACATCAAAGTACATGGCACTGAATTTCGTCGTGTATATCTAGACTCTTGTATTAGCCTCGCGGCAATTCCGCTTCATCCTTCAAACGTGAGGCTCTTCACACTTACCTTGAGCTTGTCTCGGCCGTACTTCTCCACCGCCTGCGGCTCCGTCAAGCCAATGGTCCCCACTTCGGGATGACTAAACACCACCGTTGGGATGTTCTCATATTCCAAGCGGGCTGTCTTGAATTCGGGTGGGCCAAAGACACGATTGCCCAACTGTCGTCCCGCTGCAATTGCCACTGTGGTGATGATGTACATGATTAGATTTATTTCTCTAGTCGACAGTTAAAGAGGGTAGAAGTTGAGATGAACATACCGGGCGTGAGTTCAGCTTTTCCAGTGACGTCCCCGAGTGCGTAGATTCCCTCGACATTAGTGTTCTGGTAATCGTCTGCCGCAATGTGACCTTTCTTTGTGAGTGCAAGACCCGTGACTTCGATATTCAGATTCTCGAGCTCAGGGGCCCGGCCAATAGCCCAGAGGAGCTCGTTGAATTCGAATGACTGGCCATCCTTGTCTGTGATACGGAGTTGTTTGCCTGCAGCGGGACCTTCGGTGAGTTTTTCGTGCAGTGTAGCATCCTTTGCAGGTACTTCATCCAATCGCTCTACCTTGCTAAAACCCTTGAAACTGTGGGTTGAGGCATTAATCGGGTATTCCGCTCACGTGGAAATTTTGGGAAGGGTAACACGTACCCCTTGTGAATAATGACTCCAGCATCTTCATATGTCTTAGTCATGGTCTCCTGGATCATGGGATCGAAAGTTCGCAGAAAAGTATCGCCTCGGATGAACATATGCACTTCGACACCAATCGCATTCAAGACGCCAGCCAGTTCCACTGCAATGTAACCTGCGCCAACAACGGCGATTTTCTTTGGCAAATACTCCATGTCGAAGAAGCCATCACTCGTGATGCCGTGCGTTGCGCCTTCGACATCCTTCGGCACGATCGGGTGGCCTCCAGTGGCAACAAGAATGTGAGGAGCGGTGTAGGTCACTTTCTCGGATCCTTTGTTCAGGGTGACTTCGATCTCTTTGGTGCCAGTGAACCGTGCAGTACCCTGAACAAGATCGATGCCTTCTTTTGACCAATTACGTTCATAAGCACCATTGAGCTTCAAAATATGCGCGTCTCGGCGAGCCTTGAATTTTTCAAAGTGGAACTTGACATCCTCTGGAACGTCGTAAAAATAGTGATGGGCGCCTTTAATCGTCTCATTGACCGACGCAAAGTACCCTCCTGGAAGTCAGCTCTTTTCTCTCAGCCACATGATGTGCCGCGCTCACAGGTCATTTTCTTGGGAACACAGCTGAACATGTCAGCGCACATGAGCCTTGTACAACATGGATGCTCTCACCCCACATTAACACAGGTGCCTCCAGATCTGCCATTTTCTACCAGCAAGGTTCGTGCATTGTACCATCCTGCCGCGCGGCGTGCTGCTCCCGACCCTCCACTGCCCCCACCAATGACTATGTAGTCGTAGGGGATTGACGTGGGAGCCATGGCTTGAGACTGATTGGTGAATGCGTGGTTGCTCGGCAGCGGGCGGAGTGCAGTGGGACAGACTCGTGCGACGGAAAAAGAACTGTTGAAGAGTCCAGTGCGTCGAGGAAGCATGATCATACGGCGAGAGGCAGCGCGGTATATCACGTCTCGTGCTCGAGCTCGAAGCGTGATGCTGTTCATTGTGCAATCAGCTTTGAGAGCCTGAGTAAGCCCCACTAGCGTACCTCGATTGGCTGACTGTAGCAAGGGCGCATTGTCTTGTGCTTCCAGACTTAGTTGCTGGTTGAACCTTTTACTCAACACCCCGCACTCGACAGCCTAATGACGGCCCGTCCAATGGCTTCCAGCCGATAACGTTGAGGGTCTCTTGCACAGTGTCGGCATCGGCGGCATCGAATGGCCATGCTTGCAGCGTTCTACCGCATTTGCAAGCTCGAGCTCGAGCAGCGTCCGCGGAAGTGGAGGCTTTAAATGCAACCCTCGCTAATCGCGTGTCTTGTGTAAGGTGGAGTGTTCCAGCATGGATACTAGCAGGATCGAGGATTATTACCACAGTCGTGCTAGAGCACCGCAGCCAAGCCGTGTGGGAAAATGTCATGCAGAAGTCATCAGTCGTGACACTCGACGTGCAGTGTAGGATCTTGATATCAGGTTTGATGATGCAGGGTGAAGTTAGTCTGCCTCTTTCGACTGGCTCCTCTTTGGTCGCGAAAGTGGCTCCCGCATTTGTTGGATTGGTGTATTGGCATAGGATGCAAATACGCATCTGTTGTGTCGAATGCATCTCGTATTCCCCTTCCTTGCAGCTTGCAATCGATGTAATTGCCGATCTGATGCGTTCTGGAATTTCATTCGACTCGTTTTCAATACGGGTAAATATCGCTTGGAGATGGTGGTGGCGGAGCATTTCTTGTTACCCAAATCATGAGAGCATTAATATGTCCAGGGTACTGGATTCGACTTGAATGTCTGCGAGTGAGGACCAAATCGGAAGTTGTAAGCCGAGTACGTCTGGATACTGCCATCAAATGCGCCTCCTGAACATGCTATTCGTCAGACACTCCGAGAGCAACGACAGATGTTGTAAATTGATAAAAGGACGACATATCAAGGCTTGTCGATGTAGACCCTCAAGGGCGGTAATTAGTCTTCCCCATATTCTCTAGTCTGATTGCACATGTTCTTAATGTGGCCTTGGCAACGCCGTTGATATCGCTGCAAACAGCGTCTAGTTGCATGGAGTGTACGAATTCGACAAGGCTGGACTCTGTCGCTGCACTTGACTAAATATGGCGCCTCAATGTCACCTTGGTGTAAGTTGGTATGAATCACATACACGAACCCTGCTAGAAACCTAGGATCTAAGTCTCTCCAAAGCCGGGTGACATCTTGCGAGATGCAATGCCTGGGATGAAGTCTTCAGAAACCTGTTACGAATGAGTAGGTCACTCCGCAGTGAAAATAGAGTTAAGGACAACATGTTCTTCGAGTCAGTTGACATTGGCGGGAGCTTGTGCCTTGCCAGTTATGCCAATCAAACAGTGCTGCTGAGGGACCGCTCCAAAATAGCGTGCCGTATGTACGACATCAGAGATCGCTTCATGTCATCTTCGTCGATCGCTTACCCAAGTGTAGCATTTGTTTATGCTTGTGATCGGATCGATTGACTTTTATGCAATGCTTGAGTTCTTGGGGTTGTCAGCATGAGCCGAGAGTCGCGGGTCGATTTTCTTATTCCGGAGAGTGCATGGAGGCTGGCCGTGAACAAGGTCAAGTAGATGTTTCTCTGCTGCAAGCTGATGGCATGAATGGATTGGCTTACCTTGCTCTCTCTCGCAGAGTAGGCGCATGCAGCTAATGCTCCTTCACACCGTTCGCACGAGTAAGCAAGGCTAGAAACTAGCGAGCGGACATGACGCCACCTGAATTGATGGCGACCATGTCACTTCTGCCACTTTATGTCCAAGGATGCAAGCAAAAGAATTCGCATCCGCCATTGCCTCGATGATGGTCGAGTCATAGCAGGTGCATATTACGGAATTCCGGGAGCTTCTCCCCTCAGCCGCGTGAGATGGATGCTTCGAAGCGAGGATGAGCCTCGAGCAACGCGTGCGGAAAGGTTCTCGGAAGGAAGACATGATCGAGCATGCTCCAGAGCGCTGTTGCGAAGAGCAAGCTCTCTTCAGCAAACGGGCTGAGCTACCAAACACTCGAGCAAGTGACGTGTCGATTCTCTCCGTGACCTGGTGTGAACTCGATGTGGGGAAAGAGACGGCGTCGGTCCAAGCCCGTCTAGAGCGATTTGAGCGTGGTGATCCGGAGAAATGGTGCAGGTCTAATCAGAATGCGGCCAACCTTCAAGGATGGTGCTTCAGAACCCCGGCCCCCCTCTGCACAAGTTGTGCGGCAGTGCGGTAATGGTACTCCATGAACGGCAGGCGCTCAATTGTGACGGCTTTTGGCGTATAATGTGGATTCGTGTTCCCGGCCGACAGCGATGTTTGTAACAAGCCTAGCATGTATGGTTCGATAAGAAATGGAATCCTAGCGGGTACTAAGCGCGAGAATAGCTCCATCGTTACTTGCACCACCCGACACATCAAATCAAATCAAGGAGTCCGCCATTATTGACTCCATGGGATCATGATCCTGCACCTGATCCAAATCTTTCGTCAGATGTGTCTTGTGTTGGATTTCGTGGCTGTTGGGTGCCGCGCTTCGACACACTAGATCTCACTGGTTTCTAGCAGCCTCGCAGCGGATTGGTGGGCCGAACTAGTTTAGCTTGCAATTGCTCACGAGAACATGATATGGCCATCCAGCCTCTCCGTTCAAGGAGATATTCGATATTTGGATTGCTCTATGCTGACGTAAGATATTAGGAGGAAGGATAGGCAGCGTTTGGTTAAGATCTGTAATGTCAGTGGGTGTGCAACGATTTCTGCAGGAATATATGCTGAGACTAGGGTTGTTCGACACCATGGCAGGAGGATGTTTGTTTCGGAATTGAGTTTCTATGGACTAGGAGAAATTGTGCTTCTTGGTGCGGACTAACATTGGCGTGCAATTGAAGAGGATAAGCTGATCGAACATGTCAGTATTGTCCTGGCGCACTTGTCTCGATGTGTCCAGATATCGCTCTTGATGAGTTCGTTCAGCTGACTTATTGGAACGCCACCGTGTCAAATCTGTCGGGGTTTCTGAACACCATGTGATGATAATGCCGTGCCAATATGCGTAATAGGACTTGTATGATTGACTTACATTTGCACATGATATGGTGAGTGTAGATCAGTCTGTGGCAACGACTGTGATATATTGAAAATGCATTGGAGACTAGTTTAACCGCGAACCTTTTACCTTCAAGCTGAGCTATTCGATCAGCCAATTGGAAAAAGCTCTGTTATCTATTCAAGACATATTGAAGTATTCTTTTTGAGAAGTTGCCTGATACATCGGAAACTTTGAGCTTCATCGGTCTGTCTTAATTTTTCGGTCATTTAAGCAGACTCATTTCCGCCATGCACGTTTGATTAGCCGCCAGAACTAAGAAAGCTCAGACTATTATTCAACACGACAACGCTTCTCTTACATCATGGTCGAGGGTAGAAAACATGTAACTTCCTTACCAATATCAGAAACTGTCCGGATATAATCATTGGAAGAGCGGTGAGAAATGAGGAGTGCCTGCTTCAAGGGTTGATGATACTCTGTTGGTTGGATTGGCCATCAATCTGTAGAGGCTCAGTTCCAAAAAGAGAGAACTGGAACGCTCTCCCGACATGAAGCTGCTCGGCTACAAGTTTTGGTGGCTAATGACAATCTCTTTGATACCGAGGCAACACGCGGCGTGTGACTCCGGATCTTGTGATTTTGATGCACACATTATTGCCGTCAGTCCATAGAGGCAACTTGTAGATCATGACTGACTGGCCGAGTCTTGCAAGCGAGAGGTAGGTTCCGTGATCTTTTGGGAGAAAGAATATCAAGGGTAAAAATATTCCAGTCTTCAGGTGTGGTGTTCAAGCTGAGCAAAAGCCCGTGAGATGGTGCATCTGCGTGCACCGGGAAGGTGCTTGAGGCTCTTCGAGAACACAACCTATCGGGCCTTGTTTCACTTACGCCGCGCAGAAGCGCATAGCCGCATGTATCTGGCATTCCTATGGCGCTGGTTCTCGCGAGGAAGCGGAATACGATCCGCAATATGCGGAGGATCAACTACGTCCCCGTGCCTCGTGGTTAATGACGCAACCCCCAGATATGTCGTGGGTTCACAAGCGACGGTTTTTTCGACGTTTTGCCATATTCCACGACGATCCTGAAGGTGTTTGCGTCATGAATGCATGTTTTGCACATTGCCTGAGCAAGGTTGCAAAGGCCGGTGGGTGTTGGTAATGTAAGATACTGTTATCCTTGCCGTACTGTACGACCGATGAAAAGAGAGGATATACCAAAAACGCTGGAGCCAGCCCGAAAGCGGATTTTGACAGACGGAAAGGCCATGGCTCATGCAGGGAAGCTCAAACAGCAGATGGCGTTCCATGGGCAGTTGGTCGTCCGATCGCTCGCATGGTGGCCGCCCACCCACTTCCGTATATTATGTGCAGCATGCACGAGCAGGCCTCGAGCAGCCTTCACAGGGCTCGCAATTGGAGCGCGTATGGCTTCCCGCGGGCCGGCGACTGGATCTGCAAGAGCAAGGTATAGACCCTCGTCCTTGCAGAGTACTTACATGAGCTTGAATTAGGATTGCAAGTGGACGCGGGCCATGTATCTCTTCAGCCGGTGCAGGTACGTTGCTGCTTGTGCGGCGGCTCAGAGAAATTGATTGCAGTCAATCTTGAAGCAGACGGCACAGTCTCGAACTGCTGGAGGCTGCATCTGGCAATGTGGCCGACGAGCGGACGCAGGATGCATGTAGCGAGCCACGAAGAGGCAGACGCGGTGGACATGGAAAGACGTGCCAGTGGCCACCATCACAAGGGAATGCTGGGCGGCGGTGGGGAGGGCAGCGAGCCGGACACGGGATGCTAGACGCCCGGCGGGCGCGCAGAGGTCGCGGTGCTGAGGCAGGGAAATTTTCCCGTTGGCCAGCGTCTGTGACGAGACGAGACGAGACGAGACAGGACGCGGGCGAGGCAGAGGCAGCTTGAGAAGCGAAGGCGGCGACGTTGTGGGCAATTAGCCGTGGGTGCAGCAGCTGGAGGGGAGCGAAGCTGGAGACGCCGCCAGCCCTGCGGCCAGAGGGCGCCCGGGCGCCTATCGTCGCTATTGCGCCACGCTCTGCTGGAATCCGCGTGCAGCGGCTAGCGCATGGCACTCTACACGAAGTGCGCAATTGGGGGCTCGGGGGCTAGAGGCGTGGAGCCAGTGATCTCAGATGGACTGGCGCCAAGCGGGGGCATATATTGACCATCGATCATCAGCCGCAATCGAGCGGCGGATGGCTAGAGGAGCACGAGCACGAGGAGCAGGAGGCCGCGGGCTCGCTGGGCAGATGGCGCCATGAGGTGAGCGGCGAGAGTCTGCTGTCTCGTGCCCTCTGGCTGGCCTGGTGGGCGCTGTGGGCGGGCGAGACGGCCTCTGCGAGGGCTGGTCGCTGGCAGCGGCGCGGGGCGGTTGCACAGGGCCCTGTCATCCACAACACCCAGGCCAGACGCCGACACCAGCAACCCTGGGCCGCCCACTCCTCTGAGCTCAACCCACCGCGATGCAAGTCGATCCCTGGCGGTGCTGCGTCCAGGGTGTCCGGAATATGCGAGCGATTCAACGGCTGGCGGGATCCAAGCATGACGCTCGTGCTCACTCGGCGCATCGGCTAGCCCCGAACGGGCGCCTACCCTGGCCCGCCTCTGTAATTTTGCAACTACCTCATGCTCCAGCCAGGTTCACACTACCCCAAAGTCTGCTAAGGGACTGTCCTGCAGCTTAAACAGCGCCGGGAAGCGAAACATCTGCTCGCCGCCCTAGCCTGCCCGCAAACATGTGTTTAAATACTTGTACTTCCGCTGCTTCCCCGACGCAAGCGGGCTTTTCACTCCCACCATCAAATGTGATCTTCGTTTGCCGTCCACTCGCATTGTCCTTGTCCTGGTCCTAGTACACCGCCTGTCTACCACGCTCGTTGGTTCTTGCTTGCCATGTTCCCCTTCTCCTTGGCCGCCTTCCCCAATTGGAGTTGGTTTGTTATATTCCTCGTCCTCTTGTACGTTCCCCTCGCCCTCCCCACGGCCTCGCCCGCCTGCCCAGCCACTGACTCGCACCCACAGCCTCTTTCGTTATGTCCGACTATGGATCAATCTCGCGAGCAATTGGACGTATACGCCCATCCAGCCCGTCGATGACCCAACCATTACTTCAAAGGACATGACCGTAATCATACCCACGGTGGCCGAAGACCTCCAGCAATTGAAGGAGACTGTCCAGAGTGCCTACCGTCTCGAGCCCCTCGAGCTGCTCTTGGTCACCCCTGACTCGCGCGTAAAGCGCGTCTATCAGATGGTCCAAGAGTTGGGCAACCCCAAAACCATTCAAGTCCTGTCAGTCAGCCAGGCCAACAAACGCCGCCAGCTTTGTCGAGCAATTCCAGAAGTGGAAACCAAGATCACCTTGCTGCTCGACGACGATGTCTGGCTGCCAGAGAAATTCACCAAATGGATCCTGGCTCCCTTTGAGGACCCCCGTGTCGGTGGTGTTGGCACAAACCAGCAGCTCCGCCGCTTCAACCGCTCCAACATTTGGGAGTTCCTGGGTGCCATCTACCTTGTCAGGCGAAACTTTGATTGCACTGCATGCAATTGGATAGATGGGGGTCTCCCGTGCCTATCAGGACGGGCAGTGGCCTACCGATCAGAAATCCTTCAGGACCCCAATTTTACCTACGGCTTCACGCACGAGACCTGGGGTAGTGACCATTTCCTCAACGCCGACGACGACAACTTCATCACACGCTGGTTGTTCTCTCATAATTGGAAGATCCAATTGCAGAATCACCGCGAGTGTGAGGTGGAGACGACTCTCGAGAACGACTCCAAGTTCTTGCGCCAGTGTCTTCGCTGGGTGCGCTCTAATTGGAGGAGCAACCTGACCAGTCTCAGCGAAGGCCATATGTGGATGTGAGTTGCACTGCTGCACGGTTTCTGCTTTGGTTCACGCCAAGGCTGCCCCTCTTCTTGTTTGTGCCGACTCGCATCTGCTGCACTCGCTAACCTTGCCTGTATAGGAGCTATCCGTGGTCCATGTACGCTGTATTCCAAACCACCATTACGCAATGGGCTTTTCTCCTCGATTGCTTTCTCTTCGCATCCTTCTATTACACCCTGTTGGAGGCTGGATACTACGACTACGAGGCTGGAAGTGGCCACAGCCAGTCGCAATGGCAGCGCAACCTCTTCTGGGCACTCTTCATCGCGCACTGGGTCTTTGCCAGAACGATTAAGCTAGTCCCGCATTTGTTAAGAAATCCGGGCGACGTCCGCTTCATCCCGGTCTCCATCCTCTTTGGTTACTTCCACAACCTGATCAAACTGTACGGCTGCATCACCGTAACAGAGGTATGTTCTCGGCCCCGCACTTTTTATCTCGCGGCCACAGTGACTAACGACCGGCTATCAGACCACCTGGGGCACCCGTGAAGGCGCCGATGCCGACGACAACATCAGAATGCTGCCCATCCCGCCCATGGCAACGATTACTCCCCCCTTGACGCCTCCTCCAGGCGGGCGCACGCTTCGCGAGCGAGGCACCATCTTTCCATCTTCTTTGAGTTAGGGCGGCAGTTTCCCACCTTTGGTCAGCACGCTGGCCCCGGCCGTCACCTTGACGTGCAATAATTTTAGATGTGTCACGATTTGTAGCACGACTCTGCCAATTTATGGGCAGGAGAGTCGACATGCTTTATTTTCTCGAATTCTCACACGTGAGCGGGTTGCTCTGGGATTACCAAAATGGGATGGTCATGGTCCATGGTGTTCAGGAGTTTTTTTTCGGGGACTTGACCATGCAAAATTGCATTTGTGTTTACCTTTTCCTTCATCCGCCGCACTGAGCAGTCGGCCCCTGTAGTCTATGCAAAAGTCATCCTGGCATTATCATTGTCATTGCTACCTAGTTATCGCGGTGGCTGGTGTTCGCGCCTTCTCATTGCCGCTAAACTGGGAAGGCGCTTTGAGGGCGCGTCCAAGTCTCCCCCGCAAGCGCGGCTCACAATTGCACAAAACAACGGCTGTATTTCCGATGTGCAGACGGCCAGAACTTAATTCCCACTTCATCTGACGATCTCGAGCCGTGAATCCTTTTCGGACCTGTTCCCCAAGCAATACATAGGTACCAGCCCCTAGCCTGCAACCCCGGGCACACCCACGCTGCACGGACCGCAATAGCGTGAACCATCACCCGCGTCAACGACATCGACTGCTCCATCCTCCCGCTGGGCCCTGAGCGGTCGCCTCGAGGGCAGCAGCAGCAGCAGCGCTGCCAATTGATCTCCGTCCGTATCACCAATGGCGTCTACCCGCCGATATTCCCGGAGCGCCATGCCAACATGGCAGGTGTGTCAATGTACCTAGGTACCCCTCGGCTCATAGCTTGGGGGCTCAATGAACCCCCTCCCGGCCTATCTCCACTCTCGGCCGTCGCCTGCAGCGATAAATGGCGGAGGATTATGGACGTCGCACCACAGCGGGCCATTTCTGACGACGCCAACGGCGCCTGCACTTTTACTGTCGCAAGGGAGTTCCTCTTAGGCCTTTCAGCTCCATCAGGCATCGGCTGCAGTGAGCTTTTGGAATGACGAGTCCTGGTGCCAATTGACGCCTCCCTCCACCTTTCAGCGACGCTGAGAGGCCAAGTGCGCATGGCGGCCAGAAGCCTTCCCACCAACAACCTATCCAGACAAGTGGGCCTGCATCCTGCGGGTCTTAGTTGGGACTCCAGGAGAATCCCAGACGGCGCCGGACTTTTCATGCATAGTTGCATCGCCGACCCTCATCATTCATCATTGTGCGTTGCGGCACTTCCCTACCCTGCAAAATGCCTCCACGCACGGCAAAACTTGATCCGCACACATCTCGAGTCGTCATGTTGCCCGCAAGTGCCCCAGGCCGTCAGTGGTGCAAGCGAGTCGCAAGAAATGAGACCCTTTGTCAAACCTTATGCTTGTCATCCCGCTCCCGCTGGCCTGTGTCCTGTGAGCCAAGATCTTGCGCTAGGACTGGCGCCAACTGGGCGTGACGCCAGTCCTGTTTCTACACGTCTCGTCCCGGGCCCTTGTCGCCAGCAGTACAAGCAATACTCACAGGCAATGATACGGCAGGCGATGCACTCTGTACAGCATTTCGGCCACAGGTATGAATGGTCTACTGCATGCAAGCTTCTGTGGCCCGCGTCCCCGATGCAGAAGAATGCAATACCAATTGGGCACGGACTTCCAGTTCGGCACTCGCGTGCTCACACACAGGGTGCGCGTACCAATGGCAAAGGAAACATGTCCATTGGTACCTGACCGATCAACACAACTCGAAACGTTTAGTTGCAGAATGGACAGAAGCCACCTTTTGGCGCTCTCGGCTGCATCAGGCACTCAAGACTACCTGGCTTTTACCAATAGCCGCTTAGTATGAAGGCGCAACACATATGTACCTCTGATGTAGCTTTCAACATGGCTTGCTTTCTGACGAATACGACCCTCACAGTACTCCTCTCAACTGGGATACCAGGGAATTTAGCTTTCGCTTCTCGCTACTTGTCAGCATTTGACTGCATGCCACACAGCTGGGTCGAGGGCGAAAACTCTGCACATGTCGCTTCACATATAGACCATACTGCCGGTACTCCGGACGGGTGCAAGCAAGAATAATGGCGTTTGCCATTTCTCTATTCCACTCAGGACTCGGTCTTCCGGGCCACATAGGCAAAGATACATTCGCAAATGTTCACGTAGGTCTAGGGAGGCTTGCAGCGTTTCATGTTCATGCATTATCTATGCATATCCGGAAAACTCCATTTCATTTTTTTCATGGTATGACATGCTGCATTTGTTGTTTGTTGCATGTTTTCAACCCGCTAGTGAAGTGTCCTGTCGGTGGGTGACAATCAACGTCCTTCAAATTTCCTTTTGCGCAGGTACGGCATCAGGCAAACATGTCATACCTAAAATATAGCAAATCATGCATTGGGATGAGCTATTATTGAGATGGCTTCATCATCATTTTCTTAAAGTGTACAGTGGTGGAGACAAAGCGCCCCATACGCCAAGCACATCGTCGCTGAGATCTGCGGCTCTAACAGAACCATCGAGCCTCGACCGGCCGCTGGACGCCGTACGACACCTGTCACTACTAGGAAGTGTCAAGTCCGATTTTGATACCCATAGTTCACGCTACAGCGTAGATCTTTAGCAGCACGGGTTAGCGATTTGATGCAAGCTTGCGAGAATCCACAAGTCTATCACTGTGAGCTCGTCACGATGACCAGATACTATCAACATTGAACCTCGGGTGCACCCTTCGGTAGCGCTCGTGCCGTGCCGGCCTGGACCCGAGATCTGAGCGCGCGCACGACCTGGCAATCTCTCTGAGTCAGGACCCTGATAATTCCCCTACGGTCAATTGTTCCCAACGGCGATCGAAACACCTAGGTATATCGGCCTCACTCTGACTTCAACGTAAAATGTACACAACGTTGCCAAAAGCAGCGTCGATCTCACGGGGTTTGTCTTGGATAATCGGCAACGCTGACCGGTTTTCCTTCCATCGGGAAGTTGAATCGACGTTCCAGATGAGTCGAGGTTATTACCCTTGAGATACAGGGTTCAATTCTCCTTTCCCGGCTACTGAATTTATAAAACAACAGCTATAACAAGACCATTGCAACGCCCTGCGCTGCCAAAATGCACCGATCCGAATCCATCCGATCTGTGGTCCACTAACCGGTCCGGCATACAATCCATGTTTTTCGCACCCTCAGAGCTCAATCGAGCTGGGATTTGTTATCTCTGATGTTCATCTGTCTGCCAAGCCAAGCCGACGCTGGACACTGGAAGTAACCCAACATGCACTTGCATTCAAAACCCCATCGCATTCGCGTCCCCAGTGGCTTTGCTGCCTCGCGTCGCATTGCCACTCTTTCGATCAACGGCCGTTGCAGCACCGAATCTCGGCCAGACTAAGCGTGCGAGCCGCAGAGTCCAAGCCTACTCCACAATAATGGAGGAAAACAGCAGGACACTAAAATGTCGTGCAGTAAGCTGATGCTTGAGCTTGACTCGAAACCAGGATCGATCGACAGTCTTTCCTGTTTGTCCATTTCAAGCCTGCATTCGAGACCTCCGGGTTTTGACACCCCACTACTTGGGTCAGGTAGCCGAGCAGACCTCTCTCGTTTGGTACTGGTTTTAGGCAACGGGTGCCGCACGAGTCAGATCGCAGGGAATCTGAGGAGCCGGACCACGATTCTGCAGAGCATCAATCGCGTTGTTGAATTGCCATCTTCGTATCCAAGACACCAGTGCCTACTGCTGGTGGAGGAGGGCGGCTGATGCGCAAACGGTTGTGGAGGCGACTTTCTCCACTGCGCGAGAAATTTGTGTCTTAGTGGACCAAAGTGGTGGGTGTTGAGCTGATATGGAGACTCTGAGAGCCGCAGCGTGCTAACTAGGAGTTTTTCCGAGAGACCCTCTTTGCCCTCGAGAGATAACTAGTGCTGGTCGAATGTGCTAGAACTGGCCTGATGACTAGAGGCTAGGATGAGCATCTTATGAGATGGTCTGAGATATCAGCTGCACGACAGGCTTTCGGGAAGGACTGTGCTGCTAACATGATGAGCCTGCTGCACAATTCTCGACAGGACGTCAACATAACTATCCAAAGTACGATGATCGGCGGCAATTGCGCAGCTCCGGCATGTGACATGTACATTGCAGATTCTTGTTGAGCTCGCCAGTGCGGCTGGCGGGACCTTTCTCGGCCACCTCTTCTCCATTACCCCTCCTCTCGCTTGCGTGCTTGGTACGTCGCGTCCTTCACGCTGGATGCGCACCGGTCAGGGTTTCTAAGCGAGCTTGCGCCATGGTCCTCCTCGAGCTACCCCACCGAGTCTGGTCAGCTTGTCAGCCTGCAAGTTTGAGTTTGGCAGCTCCTCATTGCGCGGGAGGGCTAAAAGTTGACTGCAGGGAAAACATGTCAAGCTCGTTACCAAAGACATCCAGCATCATGGTGTCATACCTGCGTCGGCGCACCCCACGTTGTTTGGTCATCGACGAGGGGGTCTCTCGATGGGAAAGAAACGCGAGGATGCGTGTGCATGGACTAAAATCCTCCCTTTGACTGGTTTGGTGAGAGTGCTTCAGCAAGTGCCTGCCAATTCGTGCCTAGCTCTTATTCGAGATTGCTGGATCGCTCCGATCTTGACCAAGCCGACTAGGCTGAGAAGTGAAAGCATAGTGATACATCAATATTGAACGCTGGACTAGGTACTTATCAAACTTATCAACTACTGCTTTAGTGGCATCGAGCTCACTGTAAATCGAACACTGGGTAAGCATTAAAGAGATATGACGACAACTCTTCTGTGCTATACTCCTTCGCTCTCAATATGCTCCTAATCTTCAAGTACTTCCTTGGATCTTAGTTGTACTTGTATGGAAGAAAAATTCGAAGAAAACTCACATACAGGTCCGGACCATATTGCCTCATGATGATACCAATGCCTCCAGCCTCCCTATCACATTGCGGGCCGTACCATGCAACTAGAATGACAGTTATTTCGGAATTCACAAGAGAACGAACGCTCTTCGACATGGAAGTAAACTCGTAACGACATCCATAATTCGGTACCAAATGCTCCGCAGACCGAAGTACTAACATCCCCGCATCCAGTACTCCATCGCAATGTTCTAGCCCTTGCCAGCCAAAGCAACAACCAAAACTTGCCATACTCACTCTAACCTCCAAAAGCAACTCTATCAATCCGGGCATATCGTAACCTTCGGAATTAATTACGACCTTTTCTCCAGCCCTCGAGGAAGAACAGCCTCTGGAATAATGCCTCCCCAACGCATCCTAGACACACACATCCACCTCTGGCCATCGACAGCCGTGGAGCCCTCAAACCATGGCTGGATGGCTCCCGGCCACCACCTCGCCAAGCAGCACGGTTTGTCCGACTACAACCTCGTGACCTCATCTTCCTCTCAAGACAAATCGCCTCGCGTACCCTGCATATACATAGAGACCGACCGCTACCTGCCCTCTGTCGCACCTGACATTGCAGAGCAAGACAGCGACGCAGTAAAGAGAAGCAAACTGGAGGACTGGGCTAAGGAACCCCTCCAGGAGTTGAGATTCCTGCGGCGAATCGTAGAACGAAGGCCGCAGGACGGCGACGGCTTTACCCCCGATGAGGCGGGCGCGCTCAAGGGCGCAGTCATATGGGCGCCTTTCCACCTCCCCTCGCCCCTTTTCACACTCTACCTGCGCATCGCGGAAGACGTCTCTGGTCCGGCGCTGTGGGAGCGCGTAGTCGGCTTCCGGTACTTGCTGCAGGGCAAGGGCGAAGGCGTGGTGCGGGAATTGGTGGCGAGTGAAGAGTGGCTGGGGAATTTGGTTGCGTTGGGGAAAGGACGGGGGGGAAGAGGCTGGGCGTTTGATGTCGGTGTTGATGTGCATAGGGATGGGGTGGAGGTGCTGGAGTGTGTTGTTGGGATGGTGAGGGAGGTGAGGAGGAGGGAGGAGAGTGCTGGGGGACAGGGGAGGGTGGAGTTTGTGTTGAGTAAGTCTGTTTCTCTGTTTGTCTTGTGTGCTGTTGTTCCACTCTCCCGTCTCATATTCCCTTCTTCCTTCAATCAGTACACGCCACGCACTCACTCTCCTTCCCTCCTTCTCCAGCCCCTGAACCGCACAACCTCCACCTCCATCTCCCAACCCAAACCCAAACTAACCCCCAACCAGACCACCTCTGCAAACCCTCCATCTCCCATCCCCCACCACCACCCTGGACCGCCGCCCTAAACACCCTCTCCACCCTCCCCTCCGTCTCCCTCAAACTCTCCGGCGCTTTCAACGAATTCTCCTCCCCAACACCCTCCTCCCTCCCCTCCATCCTCGCAGCACTAGACCCGTAC
Organism: Pyrenochaeta sp. DS3sAY3a; assembly: GCA_001644535.1. Lineage (NCBI taxonomy): Eukaryota > Fungi > Ascomycota > Dothideomycetes > Pleosporales > Cucurbitariaceae > Pyrenochaeta > Pyrenochaeta sp. DS3sAY3a. The sequence continues at coordinate 1,679,472 of KV441639.1, read as the reverse complement.
TTCGCCACCGCCTTCGCCGCGTTCAAGGGTAAACTCATGTTTGGCAGTGACTGGCCTGTGTGCAATGTTGGGGGGCCGAGGGGGGAAGCGGGTAATTGGGCGTTTTGGGTGGAGATTGTGGAGGGGTGGATGCGTGAGAGGGGGGTCGAGGAGGGGGAGCAAGAGAGTGTGTGGTGGAGGGCTGGGGGGAGGGCGTATGGGGTTGATTTTTAAGAGGGCCGGATGTATGCGCTGCGTATATGGGATGGGTATCTTGTTCTGAGAAGTTCGATGTGATTTGGTGGGACTGAAAATTGTTCGTCCCGTCGAGTTTCTCTACTCGTCCGAGTAGTCCAAGCGCTGGTTCTCGTGGAACTTAGTATCAAGATGAAGTAATTCCAGGTATCATGGTCACATCCCTCACGTACAAAAGACATGCACAATCACAGAGACTAAACGTGAAATATTTACACCGGACTATGCCTCGCTCTCATTTCCATATACCCCTCATATCATAACTCATAATCATTGCAGATTGACAAACAAGCCCCCATCCACCAAGAGCTGCGCCCCATTAACATAGCCACTAAGATCGCTGCCCAAGAAAATCGCCGGCCCCGCCAGATCGCTCGGCACACCCGTCCTGCCCAGCGGTATCCTTCCCTCCATATACTTCTTCTTCTCCTCGTTCTCCAAGTCCTTCTCGTTCAGCTGTGTCTTGATGGTTCCGGGGAGCAGCACATTGCATCTGATGTTGTACTGGCCGAGGGCGCAGGCGGCCGACTGGATGACGGACGTGATGCCGGCCTTGGTCGGGGTGTAGTGAGCCTGGAAGGCGCCGCCGACGAGGGCGGAGATGGAGCTTATGCCTATGATGCTGCCGCCGGGTGGGGATTGCGACGACATTTGCTGGGCGGCGGCTTGGATGGTGTGGAATGCGCCTGTGAGGTTGGTGGTGAGGGTTGTGTTCCAGAGGTCGGGGGTGATTCTGTTGTGGGGGGTTTGGTGTCAGCCTGGGTTTCAAGCGCGTGGATGAGGATTTAGAGAAGAAAGAGGACGCACTCTAGAAATTCCTTGAATTCGCAGATGCCGGCGTTGCTGATGACCACGTCGAGTCTCCCCCATGTGTCCACTACGGCTTTGACCAGCTTCTTTCCTGTCTCTGGGTTGCCTACATCGCCGGGAACCTCGAGTACGCGCTTCTGAACGTCCTCTTTGCTGATCTTGAGGGTTTCTGCGGCCTCGTCGACGAGTGACTGGTACTGCGCTGCTGACTTGGAGTCGCCATAATGGTTTACCGCGACATTGGCCCCGTGAGCGAGGTAGCCGAGGACGATGGCGCGTCCAATGCCTGTGACGCCGCCGGTGATTGCTGCAAATTTACCGGCCAGAAGCTGCGAGGAGCCTACAGAGTTCGACTCTGGTTTCCAGAGACTCATGTTGGGTGTCTGGATAGAGCGAGGTAACTGTGGGGTAGGTGACGGTCAATTGTAGTTCAGTCCGGTTGTATCAACGTCAAAGCCAGAACAAAGCTGCAGCAGCAGTCAGAGGAAGAGTGAAGGCACGCCATGGCGCGGAGATGGACCGCAACAACTATAATCATATAATCATGTGGGGAGTGGGCGTTTTTCGGTAGATTGCACTTCAGATGGAAGCATGACCCTTTGCGGCTGCACTACTCGGTGCATTGGCCGCCGAAGCCGCATCTAGAGCTTGGCGCCGGCGCTATGGCGGGCCTTTCATCCTCTGACGCAGCCGAGGCATCTCCCAGCATCCAGACAGACCACTTGCGCAGTTTCGACATCGCTGGAGACGGGCAGCCCAGCCGTCGCCATGGTCTACAATTGGGACGACAAAGAAGCCGAGTGCTACAGACTGTACGTCGAGGAGAGGAGAAGCCTGGACGAGGTCATTGCGTATTGGGAGCAGAGGGGGTTTACTCCAAGGTGAGTATGCACGCAGCGCGAGGTGCATGTATGGGTCACCGTACAATTCGCAGAGCACCATCGCGACCTTGACTGCTGGAATTCGAGGCTGAGAGTGTCATTATAGCAAGAGAGGCTTTCAGACGCAGTTCAAAGTATGTCATCGCCACCCGTTTCGCGTCTTAGGAGACGCTGCTGACATGGCTCGCAGAGATGGGATTTCCCCAGCAAGCAGAACCCAGCGCACAAGAACCCGGCCCTCATCACCCGCGTCCACACGCTATGGGAGCAGAATTTCACCCAGAAGGATATGATAGAGACGCTACAGAATGAGGGCTTCCCCATCACCGACCGCGAATTGATCAGACTGCGTCACCGGCTCAAATTGCTTCTGCGAGAAAGCGTGCCTCGACCAAAGAGGAAAGCAGCTGTAGGCGATACCAATGGTACAACCAGCGGAGATGGCCGGGTACAGAAGAAGAAGCCAAAGAAAAAGGCTCCAAAGGTCATACCTGGAAAGGGATTGATAAATCAGCTCGCAAATGCCATCGTGGGCGAGGATTCCGAAAGTGAAGAGGACGAGGAAGAGGATGAAGAAAGAGAACCAAACTTTGCACAGGATCAGCTACGCGAGGAGCCTGCTGAGGAGATACCGCAAACCGAGTCCACCACGATACCTGCGGCTGAGGTTCCGGGACTGAGCCAGGAAGAGATTCTGCGGAAGCAGCTTAGACACGAACAACTTCAGCTAGAAAGCGATGAGAAATGGCGCTCACGAAAGAGACGACGTCGAACACGAGGGTGGGCGGGCTTACCAGCCGACAACCCTGGTGAACCACCCCGCTTCCCTTCAGAGACCACCATCGATGAGGCAAAAGCCTATCTCGTCCTAGACAACAAAATGTACCGAGAGATCCGAGAGACCTTCCTCGAGCTATGCAAGGACCAAGGGATCACGAAGAAGACTATTGCCGGACCTGAGAAATGGGCGCAGATTGTTCAAAAGCTCATACGTGAAAACACACACTTGTCTGAAGTGTTTCAAGAAGAGCCCGAAGTCCTGGAAAACAATGATGCTCTATATCGACCCAAAGGCCAGAAAGCTCTGTCCCTAGATGTCATATGTATCGATGTCACAAAACGACTACGGACTTTGGAAACGCGAATGAGTCTCGCAGACGCGAAGAACCTGCTTTCCCTGAATCCAGAGCAAACGCGTCAACTTCGGAGTGCTTTCGTGGCCAGGCTGAAAGCCGACCACTTCATCAACAAACACGAGGCTGGAGAGCAGCACTGGGAAGAGCTTAAGCAGGCTTGGATCAACGAATCGGAGCCATTGGCGCGCGCTCTCTCCCACGGCCAGGCAGATCCCCAGCACGCACAGAGAGTACGGGCCATTGAAGTCTTAGCGAGAGACGTCATGAAGAGAGTCCGACAGGAGAGAACAACCAAAGACCCGACCCAGAAGAAACAAGTCCACCAAGGCCCAGGACCCGGGCCAGCGCCACCAATCCAAGTTCCTCACTCAGCCATCTCACAGACATCCCGCCAAACCCAAAATACAACTAACCCTACCACCGCAGCACAAACACAACCACAAACAACGTTCCCTCCCCTCTCCTCTCTTTCCGCGCCGTCAGACCTACAAATCGACCCCTCCCTCCTCCTCGCCGCAAGCGACGCCGCCATCCTCCCCGCCTCCGCATACCACACCTCGGACCCACCATCCCAACCCCATCCCCAACCCCAACCCCACGACCCCTACCGACAACCCCAGCACACCCCCCACTCCCAATACCAGCAATACTACCCCGCGTCGCAAACCCCATCCGTCCCCCTCCCAGTCTACTTCCGCCTGCACCCGCACTCGTCGACGCCGTTCCCCGCCAAGACAGTCTGGCTGTCCATCTTGCACAGCCACTCCATCGCCGAGCTGCGCGCGCTGGCCATGCGCGAGCACCCGGGCACGACGGTGCAGAAGCTCGAGGGCCTGATTAGTTATAGGGGCCAGGGCCAGGGGCAGGGCCAGGAGAGGGAGGTTGTGGTTGAGGTCGGGGATGATGAGGAGCTGGGGGCGTATTTGGGGCATGTGAGGGCTACGGCGGGGGAGGGGGGGAGTGGGCAGGGGAAGGCGACGTTTGTGGTTTGGTTGGAGTTGGGTGGGGTGGGGGGGTATGCGTGAGAGAGTGAGAGGAGAGAGAGCGTGTGATGGGAGAGATCAAGGAGATAGGTAGCAGGAGAGGCCAAGGAGAAATGAAAGAAACTTGTCTTAAGTAGCCAGAGCAAATCCTTTTGCCGGAAGATTGCCGGTTTTGATATAAACTCCATGGTGATGCCATCACTCTGCTGCCCAGGAAACGCCAGTGAATGCTACTTAAGGCTAATAGGAACTTGCTCTGCTTCATCTGCTTCCCCTGTGACCTATTCTTCTATTACCATCATCTCAAAATCAGCCGAATCCACATGCTATCGCATAACTAAGAAACCTATTCCGAGTTAGTCATCACACTTCAATGCGTTCACAATAATGGACCTACCTCAGCGATATTCTGCCTCTCAATGTAGCTCTCCTGATTCGCATACCGGCCCACCCGCCAATACACATCCGTGTAATTCGCACAATCCATCTCGCGCAAGAACTGCTCGTCGTGCGTGATGACCAGGAGCTGGAAATTCGCCTGTTTCCTGCGCAACTGGATGATTTGAGAAAGCGACTCGGCAAGGCCCTTGATATTCTGCTGGTCGAGGTTGGTAGTCGGCTCGTCGAGAGCAATCAAGCCGCAATTCGTGCCGAAGCATTCTGCAAGCGCGAGGCGGATGACAATGCTGGCGAGGACTTTTTGGCCTGCGGAGCAACGGCCGCGCATGTCCATTTCTGTGTCTTGCTTGACCATGACGACGCGGTAGTTGTAGGTTCGGTTGCCTTTACCGTCACCATCCGAGGCGATGCGAATCGTGTCTACGTCGGTGCCCTGGTAGGCGTTGCGCCAGAGCTCGGCGATGATGCGATTGATCTCTTCCATCTTGAGCGTGTGGTATTTCATGATGGCTTTGTCGAGTGCACTGGAGTAGCGACCCAAATCCTCGATGGCGGCTTTGGTGGTTTCGACCCTGATATGTGATTCGCGGTACTGAGACGCAGAGTCTTGGTACAAGGTCTTGTATTCCAACATGAGCTCGGTGAGCTGTTCATCCTTGTTCTTCATGTCCCGCTCTACGCTGGTCTTTCTCGTGTTAAGTGAATGATACTCGGTATCCCAATGTTGAGCCTCGCGCTCGTAGTGCGCCTTGTCACGCTCAGCACCCTGCTCCTCCAAGCGAGCGATCTCAACTTGGAGCGTTTCAAGAGAGCGCTTCGCTTTGCGATACCGCAGATTGTCGCTCATTGAGCGCTTGGTCATATCGGTGTCACGCATTGTGTCTTCAATCTTCTTGACCTTGCGGGTGACGTCTAGCATCTCTACTTCAATTTTGCCAATTTCTCCTTGAAAGTTTTCGATTTCTCGGTGCGTGCGTGCCAGTTGCTGTGGTCCACCGCGGTCTATGTACGCATTGATCTCTTGGTTTGCTTGATCGAGTAGACGTACACTGTCAGACAGCTTCGAGGCTTCGTCATGGGCACGTTGAACCTGCTCGTTACCACGACGATTCACGTCGTCGTATTGGTATCGAGCTTGCTCAATCTCTGGAACAATGGTCTCGATCTCGACGTCAAACTTTCGTATCGCCTCACGTTGATTATTGTTGTCCGTTTTGAATTCGTCGATACGGTCAGCAAGCACTCGCTTCTCTTTGAGCTTGGACTGCGCATTGTTCAGGTCGGCAGTGATATCTCGAACATGAAGCTCAAGATTGGTGATGAGACTGCGAGACTTGTCACGATCTGCGATAAGGTGGTCCAAAGCAGTTCTGGCAGTACGGCTTTCTTCCGTGACCTTCTTCAGATTAGTCTGGATTAGGTCGATGCCTCGTGAGAGTCCTGCAGACTTCTGCTTCTGAGATAGCTCTTTGATCTGCACCTCGAGTTCGTGAGCCTTATTGAAGTAGCCTGCAATTGTGGATACCTCCTTCGACAAAGATTCCACTTCTTGCTTTGCAGCCTCCAAGTCGTAGATGATGGCATCTTGGTCTTCAAGTTGCTTATTGATTTGATCGCGCTCAGTCGTCAACGTGGCGAGATCTTTTTGCATTGAAGGAAGGTCGGTCTTTCGCAATCGAACCGCCAGGTCGTAGCTTGCTTTAGCGTTTCGGACAGCCTCAAGTTCAGCAAACAGCTCGTCAGCATTGTCACCTTGCTTGGTCGCTTCAGCCCTCCTGATGATGTCCTTTAGTTTCGAGATGAAGCCTACTGTAGTGAAGTCTTCTGATCTGTCATCGTGGAGTGAACGCATACAAAGCCGGCATACATTGTCTCGCTGGGCAACTTCCAAGCATTTGCTCATGTAGTCAATCTGCGCTTCGAACTTTGCCTTGTCCGAGGAAGCAGCTTCGAAGTCTTCCTCTAACTGTTGCAAGGTTTCATCGAAATCCGAGATATCGTCCCTCTGAATAGCCTCTTTGACAATCTGCTCATACTTTTGCATCTCGGCCTTCTTAGACTTGAGCTGTGACTCGAGACTGGACATGCGAAAATTGAGCTGGTCCAACTTGGTTTGAGCAATATCCCGTCGGGATCGTGCCTCCTTGACTTTTTCGGCTTTCTCTGAAAGAGCTTGCTGGAAACTGCCCTCGAGTGTGGATGGGTCCCATTCAGCTTCGATTAATTGCGAGATCCTCTTGTTATGAACTTTCTTCATGGTATCAAGGCTGTGTTGTTGATTCTTGAGATCGTCTCGCTTAACGTCAATTGATGCTGATTCACGAGCTTGCGTTGTCCCATCTGCTAACTCCGTGGTCAACCGCTCCTTTGTATCCTCCAAGGCCCGTACATTCGTCGTAGCGTTCTGTATGCGCTCGTCGTAGCGTTCGGATGCGGCTGTCGAAGTCGCACTCTGCAGCTGGGCTTCCACATCTTGCTTCTTTTCAATCAGAATAGCTTCACTGCCTTCATCTGCTTTGATTTGGTCCATGGTCTTTTGCAAATCCGCAATTCGCCTATCATTGTTCATGACCTGGCTGCGTGCTGATTCTTTGCTCTGGGCTAAGCCAGACTTGCGAGTGTTGAGGGTATTCAACGAATTCTGAGCGTCTCGTAATTCCTTTTGGGATTCTTCCCGAGCACGATCAAGCGTTTTGTTCTGGTCCCGTGACATCTTTGTAAGGATCTGATGAAATGCGACCACTTGCTTGTCTGTGATATCGTAGTCAAACCCACGGATGCTATGGCGTTTGGCAGACTCTTTGATGGCGTTTTCGCGTTGCTGAATCTGGCGCTCGTGGTGCTCTTTCTGTGCTTCATACTTTCCTATTTCTCCTTGCTTCACACCAAGAGACTTTCGGCCTTCTTCCAGATCATGCTTCAAAGTGCCGTACTGCTGGCGAAGCTCGTTTGATTGTGCAGCGTACGTAGAAACCCGCTCTTCATACTGGTCTAGCATAGACTGAAGCTCTGCGTCAGACTCGGCCATTTCCTTAAGGTTGTCCTGAAGAGTGAGAACACTTTCTTTGTTTGCTTCGAATGTGATACGCTTTCCATTGAGTTGGGCCACAATCTGCTCAAATCGTGCAGCATGGTTGTAAGCTTCGCTAGCTTTCTGCTGAGCCGCTTCGCAATCTTTATCCACTTGTGTGTAATCCACCCGAAGTGCTTCAATCTCATCGTACAAGGCAGATTGTCGCTTTTCACTTTTGGTTGCTCGGTCTTTGTCCTCCTTGGCATTAGCCTCGATGATCTTGAGCTTGCCCAGCTCGATGGTCTGGTTCTTGCGGATCATCTTGATGTTTTCGATAGCTTTGGTGTATTTCATTGCCTCGAATATCTCATCGAATTTCTTCTTGAGCGTTGATGGGTCGCTGAGCGGCCACAAGCTCTCTTCCTGGTGGCAGAAGATGACATTGTCGAGAATGGCCTTGGAAACACCGAGGTACTGAGGGATGATTTGATCAAGTTCCGCTACTCGGGTGGATATAGAGTGCTTTTCACCATCCTTGATCATAAGCAACGAGCCTTCCAGCGTCTTTTGGCTCCTGGTGGTTTTCTTGATGGTCACCTGAAGGTTCCGAGTGGCTACCATGCGAACTCCGGAGGTGGAGCGGAAGGATAACTTGACCTGCGCAAGAAGCTCTTTCTCGTTGCAAAGCTTGGGGTCGTGAATGAAGGCTCCGCCGGTTTTGCTGTTGGGGGGCAAATCGCCAGTTGTCGCATACTTGAGTGACTCAATGATGGTCTGTGGTAGGTTAGGATGGTAGGGCTTGATGAGCAAACATTAGTCTTACCGTCTTTCCGGAGCCGTTCCAGCCTACAATCAGAGTGAGGGGCGCGGTGAAGATGATGGTTTCTCCTTTCTCTGGGCCAAAGGAGCGAATGCTAGGTTCGTTAGCGGATGTCCTTATGAAGATAGGTGGGATGAACATTACCCCTGTATCATCATCCGATCGATCTTAGACATGTTTGCGGTTCTTGCGCCCTTAGCGGCGAGTTCCGTCGGGCACGATCTTCCCGCTCAGTAAAGTGGGCGGTTGAGTTGAGCGATGGGAGAGGCGGATGCTCTCGTTAAAAGGGCAGCAAGCGAAGTCGCGGTGGTAGCCTGGCTCCATGTGACGCGAGGTGTCGCGCAATCACGTGCCCGGGCTGCAGGGGTCGGGGCAAGCAGCGAGGCGCAAGCGAATAACATCGTCATGCATTTGGATGCGGTTGTGAAATCCCATCCTATCCATCGGCCAATCGTGCCGTGCCTATCACTCCTTCACCCCGCAGAACACCGCCCAAGTGTCTGTATGATCGCTTGGCCGCCAGCTGTGCATTTTGACCGCCATGGCGCTCTACCAGAACGGTGGTGCAGAGGTACGCACCCCCGCCTGTGAAGCAAGGGTCCTCGGGTCTAAGAGTCTGTGTATCTAGATGGGCATGAACGCACCCAGCGCCGGGTTTCCCGCACAGTCGCAGCCGCCGGTTGACTTTGCCGGTCTCCCCATGGACGACGTGATGCCGCAGATGGACCTAGACCTGTCGCTGGACGGCGTCGATGGCCAGAACGCGAGCTTTGCGTTCCCCGATCCCCAGCTCCATGCCAACGGCCCCGCGGGCGCGATCATGGGCGACATCCCGATGACAGGCGCCGGCGCAGGCGCAGGTCCACTGCCCACGGGGTTTGGGGCCCCGAACCTGAACCCTTCTGGCAGCACCCTGACCGAATTCACCAAGCGACGGAACTGGTCACAGCGCGTGCTAGAAGAGCTGCGCGACCTCCTGCACATACTGACGCCCGACGGCAGAATCCTCTTCGTGTCGCCCTCGTGCAAGGCCCTGACAGGATGGGAGCCATCTGCGCTCCAGAACCGCTTCATCAACGAGTTCATCCACCCGGACGATATTGGCATCTTCGTCAAAGAGTTCAATGAGTCCATCGCCTCAGGCAATCCGCTGCGCTTCTTCTACCGCTTCAAAAAAGCCGACGACAGCTACACCATCTTCGAGTCGCATGGCCACCCGCATCTGAGCAGCGAGCCGGGCTCCTTCATGCCTCCCAATGCGCTCAATTGTCGGGGTATCTTCATGATGGCCCGCCCGTACCCCACCAAGAACGCCGCTCTCCTCGATTCCTTCCTCGAACACAAGATCGAGAACGAACGCCTGATGAAGCGGATAGCCGAGCTCAAACGTGAAGAGCAGGACGAGCAGGATGAATGGACTAGAAAGACGGACGGGAACTCCACCACAATGACTGCTTCCGAGCCACAGGGCCCACCACAGAGCGTCCCCGCGAACGACACTCCATCCTATGCGCACATGCCGCCTCCCGCGAAACCTGCCATTTCTAATACAGCCCTCACCCGGCAGAATCTTGACGAGGCGCTGGCTGCTAGCAAAACAGAGAACATCAGTGACAAAATGGCGCGATATGAGGGTGCAAACCATCTCGAAACAATCGAGATGCTCACAGGCCTGCGATACCGAGACGGCGAGCGGTCTCAAGGCATTAGTACTGGAGATGCCAGCCCAAATCTCATTCGCGGCGACGCTGGCATCCAGATCTCGCTAGATCGTGATGGGCGGAGCTCGTCAGATAAGAAGAAGAAGCTCAAGCTGGCCGATGAATACGTCTGCACGGATTGCGGCACACTTGATTCCCCTGAATGGCGGAAAGGACCGAGTGGACCAAAGACACTATGCAATGCATGTGGCTGTGAGTAATCTCATGTTCCATTCGGGCCATGTCTCTTCTAACACGTATCCAGTGCGATGGGCGAAGAAAGAAAAGAAAAAGCAGCAGAGCTCAAGCAGCAACCTATCAGGTCCAATAGGAATGCGGGCCACTCCCGCCTTGCCCATGCACAGCAGTACGGGCAGCAGTTGATAGACTTTGCCTTCTCATGTTCAGACTTCAGCCGCCCATCTTCGAGGTGCAACCTTCAAAGGCGAATCAGGATTGTTTCCTGTGGTTATTAGACTTACGCCATGCGAGTGACGCTGGAAGTTGCACCATTGCACCAGAATGCCATGTCATGAGACCTACGATTTTTCACATTACAGGCGTCACGGTCAGAAATAGACTCGAGCCATGCATAGGGAGTTCGGAATTCACTGGCACCCAAGACAGCTACGTTGAAATTCATTTGTTAGTTTTGTAGATGATACCACGTACATATTACTCATTGGAAGCAATTCATCGGCGTACGGCGCAATTACTAGATTTCCGGCAGAAATTACGTGGGTGGTTTTCATTCTCACTACCCACCAGAGTCCATATCTGCACTGTTAGAATTCAAAGATATTGGAACATCGCTATATGAGGATGTTATAGCCACGAAATTGCACCGCTGAAACTTTTGAGAATCGCACTGAGGGACACGCATCTTTATCTATCGTCTATATGGATCCTAGACAAGAAACCAGACCATGTAAACTTCACCGACCACCAAAAAGACAACGACAAACACTCGACGATACTTGACAAGACCGAGCATCCATCTCTATCCCTCACACACCGTCTAAGCGCGGAAAGTAGCTCTCTTAGCTGCACCAGACCAGATCGCCGGACCAGGAATGACATAACCGCCATGCTCATTGGTCTCGTGGAGAGTCTTGTAGTCGATGCCAGGCTCAGTTCCATCATACAAAGTCCTAGCATCCACGCCGCCGGTAATCTCCTTGGTGCCGTCGCCAGTGACCTGCAAGTTGATGCAGTTGGGGTAGAACTCGGCACCGTAAGTTGAGTACGGGCCGGGGTTGGCTAGATGGGCAACATGCAGCGCGATGATCTCAGTGCGGAGGACGTATTCGCCTGCCTTGAGGCCGTCGGGGACCTTGATGTTCCCTGTTGGTGTGCTGTGAGTTTCTGTGTCGACAGTTTGAGTTGTAGGAAGGGGACTTACAGCTGCTATTGTCATCGATCAGGGCATCAGCGCTGCATACCGTGTGTCAGTCACCAACCTTTAAATCGTTGTTTCAGCATCACTTACGCCCAGTAGCCCTCAGTGCGGCTGTTGTCAATCCAACCCAGCTCAGCAATCTTGACGAACCGCAACGTCGTGGGATCAACGCTGCTGCACGGCCCATTGCAAGGCGCAATGTAGTCTAAGTAGGTCAGTTGTCTGCGTAGCAGTAGCAAGGTGAAAGCGTACCAATAACGGGTCCCTTGTGCGAAGGCGGCCACTGTCCCGGATTCCACCAGCGGACACGCACCGTCTCGCCCGGCGCAATCGGGGCGCTGATATTGGCCGGCGAAGAGTTTTTGGCACAGATGATGTTGTACTGGTTCGCCGCGACGGGGTACAGCGGGTTGCCGCCCTGGTTCTCGGTGTACTATATCGCAACGTTTAGATGAATAACGGGGCGTATAATGTTAGGGGAGTAGCGACGTACCCAGCCGGGGGTGTCGTTGGGGTAGGGCACGGTATCGTAATCGTTGGGGTTCCAACCTTGGTAGTGCACCGAGGGGTTGGGCGCCCAGATCTCATCAACGTGAGAGTGGGCGAGGACTGAGGCGGCCAATGAGAGGATGAGAGCCGAGTTGCGCATGGTGAAAGCCATAATGCACGTTTTGAGAAGTTATCAAAGTTGAAGTTGAAGCTGGAGCTGGAGCTGGGTGTCTTCGTTCTGTGATGAAGAGGTCTTCTCAAGGCGATACTTGCGATCCTTAAGTACTTCTTCCCTTCTCCCAGTCAGTGGAGCTAATAGCTCCTCGTTTTCCTCCCGTCCAAGAGTCGCTATCCCACTCCTATCGCGCTCGCGAGGTCGACTAGTCCAAGTCGTGGGCTCGTGTACGACCACGCTGCGGTATGTGAGCTCGTACTTGTCGATGTTGCTAACTTGCTGCTGATGCTACCAACCCAAGCCACTCGTCACTCTGCACGGATCTGGCAAAAGAACACATAACAGCCAATGTGGTGCAGATGTGCCCTGGCTGTATGACCGGGTCTTCTCTTTACCCGGGCAGCACGTTCTCCGCTATGCCTTTTCTTTACCTTCTAGAACGACGGTGGAGGTGACGACCTTGCTTTGCGGTCTCGTACTCTGTGTGTTTTGATGGAAGGGTGAAGCCACCAACTGCGACGAGAATCAGCATCTTCCAGGAGAATGTGGTCTTGTGATGGACTGGCGGAATGGCGTGCCGTGGCTATACCAGATGCTGCAAAGCCCTTTCCAGATTGATACCTAAACAGAAGAAAAAGGGATGCGAAGTGCATGAATATAGGGTTGGGAGAAATATGTGATGATTGTGATGTCGTTGACCACTGTTATTGGTCTGGAGTCATCTCACTTCGTGAAGCTGAGCACTAGCCAACCACTTCCAGAAAGTTCATCACATTTCTGTAGATATTTCGTTCTAGGACAAAGTATGTACCTACCAAAGTACCATTTCCGCGCCGTCTAGAAACATCGTCGCCATTCGTCCAGTCGTCAAACACAAGCCTGGCGTTTAGCGAATCAAATCTCCTATTAAGCCATCCGTCACCTTAATGCAGCGGGCCGAACCTAACGTGGGATCCCGCTAACCGAAATGCCCTACGGATACGAGCTCAACGTGTTGCATTACAAGTCCGACGGCCGCCTATGATTGATCCATGCGTACATGGGGCAGTAGTTGGCGCTAGGTGAAGGATTGTGACACAGACGCACCGTTGGGTGAGAGGTACCTTGCAGCCGTGGGGGCTTGAACCACGGACTGAGGTCTGTCTAATTTTAGTGATGTGATGGTGTTTTGTTGAACCGGTTTTACTAGGACTACCGTACGCACTGCTGTAGATGTAAAGATAGGGAAACAGAGGCGGCAATTTATCATAATGCGATCTAAAACTTTCGTTCTCGACTCACTGACTGGCGATAACTCACCGGAGCCGGAATATCACTCGGGCTTTGCTTGCAGTGTGAATGTTCCCGTGACTAATGTGTCATGTACGTGCACACAATCGCTTGACACGATCATTCGTGTATATGTCGACGTGCCAAGATTCCAACATCTTCGCTATATGTTTTAGGTAAAGAATCTGGGAAACTGCATGCCAATAGGGAATGATGCTGCGAGTTACAACCCCAAAAAGCGGGATGTTTCGTCGCCTGCCCGTCACCGACTTCATGATCGACCATGAGTAGGATTGCTATTAACAAGGAAAAGTATTTGAGCCTATAACAGATAGGCAATGGAAGGGAAAGGGCGGCAAACTAAGGTTGATCTCGGTTGACTTGTGACACCAACCAACACCAACACTTCTCAGGAAGCGACGTCCACTTTGCTTTTTCTCCTTCTTCACCGCCACTCCTTCATGTTTTTGCTTAATTTACAGCGTATTTCTAGTTCAAATCATCAGGCTGAACTCCGCTGGAAAACCCGTCGCTCCCACTTCACAATATTAGCTTGTTGTTCACCTCGTCAGGAGGGTGTTCGCTTGCCCATGATTGCTCTATTGGTGATTGGGACGAACCAGCTGACATTAGTACTAGTCTTGGAACTACACTAAAAGCTTATGGATTGCTTGATACGAAGATGCCGACCTACTAGTCATAGTAGTGATGGTGAGGAACGAAAATCAGAGATGATAATTGCAAACCCGACCTTTTAAAGTCATCCAAAACACCGAGTACACACCACATCATCCACACCGATGAACATGATCCTTCTAGAAATTTTCCCTTCCCTTCCACAATACCGGAGGATCCAATACCCGGGTCCGGAAATTAAGCATACCAGTTCTCGACAATACGGCCACCCACTCTCGAGCTTGGCAACCCCAGCGTAAGCCCCGAAATAGGTTACACAGTATAAAAGCCTTCTCCCGCAACCCATGTGGATCTGAAACGTCCTCTTGGCTCCAGTCTTGGACGCAATTCTTAACTCATCCAGCAGAATCTTGGACCACTCCGACCAACCCATTGCCTTGTTTCTCGCAATGCGAAGGAACCAACGAACGCTCACACCGATCCTAGGAGCGCACGCGAACTCCGCCCCAATCCTGCAGCACGAATAAGCTCCTGCATACTTCTCCGAACTGCGACATCGCTGTGGAATGTGTGTATACTGATGCTGTAGCCTGCATCTTGGAACTGTGCCACCTCGTTGCGAGGCTCTGCGGACTGCAGTATGCCTCGCTCGCTACCACATGTTGAGTCTGCCCTGCAGGCATCTGTTCCCCTTTCCAATACCCTTCCTTGAATAGGCAAGGGTGATACCAGTGGTAGGCCCTCATGCAGACGCAGACCTATACTGAGCCTGATGGAAACCCGTGTCCAGTCTGTGTCTTACGAAGGCCAAGATGGAGGATGGAGGAATATTTCCTCAAGAGGAGCAGCCACAAAAGGGACGGGAGTTGGTAGGAATAGACTTTAATTTGAGGCCTTGCGTACTTTAGTATGCTGTAGAACCATTGAATTCATTTTCCCACGTTGTTTCCACGTTGGTGTTTCCCTCTCTTTTTTCCCATTAAAGATTCTCAAAATGGTTGTCTCGACGAGGTCTACACTCCCTTTCTTGTTCTCCGCTGCACTCGCTTTATGCCCTCCGCCAGGCGCTCTCCTTCCACCACCGACTCTCGAGTCCGTCTCTTCCAATTTCAGTATTCCAGAGTCTGTGTTCAGTCGGCTTTCATTTTTGGGAAACAACTCCTTCGCTATACAGGCATCCATCGGCGATGTCAATTTCTACGAATATGAGCACTCCGCGCCAGGGCGCGAGTTGAACCAGACTCTATTCAAGACCAAGTCTCGCATTGCTAGTGCCACAAAGATGATCACGTCGCTTGCCCTCGCTCTGAGCAGTGATCTTATCAGCCTCGAAGATCCTATCACCAAATACATCCCTGGCCTAGATCAGGATCTATATGCTGGTGTGACCGTAGGGTCACTGGCAGACCACACGTCTGGCTTGGGACGATTCGTATGTCTCCCCTACCTATGAGACGAAGTGAAGCAAGCTAACAATCACCTCAGGGTTACGTCGGTGACCTCGCTCTCGTCGGCGCCAACACATCCGCTCTCGGCCTACCCAGAATAAACACCACACTTCCAGGATGTGATCCCTTCCCCGGCGGCAGAGTCTGCACAGAGACCGAAGTCCTAGCCATGTTCAACCACCCGTCCTACGCCCCCAACTCGCCGAACTCAGGCCCTCTGTACTCAAACATCGGATACAACCTCATCGGCATGGCACTCGCAGCCGCACACAACAAGAGCTACGAATCCATCGTCCAGGACCTCATCCTCTCCCCCCTCGGCATGACCAGCTCGACTTTCGAAACACCCGCCAACAACGGCAGCGCGCTGCTCCCCCGCCTTCCCGCAGATAGGACCTGGTTCGCCTCCAACTTCGGCAACTTCAACCCCACCGGCGGCCTGTGGTCAACCACAGAAGACATGCTCAAGCTCCTCCAAAGCCTCCTGAACAACGACCTCCTCACCGCCTCCGAGACGCGCAAATGGCTGCAGCCCCGCGCCCTGCTGCCCTCGCTCCACCAGATCGTCGGAAAGTCCTGGGAAATCCTCAGACCAACCGACATCCCCGTCGGCTTCCCGCGGCCCCTGACGCTGTACTCCAAAGCCGGCAATGTGAACGGGTACGGCGCCTACGCCGTCCTCGTCCCAGAGTACGACCTCTCGCTCGTTATCCTCGCGGCGGGCGGCCAGGCCATTCAGGGCGCCGTCGTGGAGCTCCTCGGCGTGGTGTCACGGCCGCTCGTCGCGTATGCCGACCAGCTTGCGCGCGCGCAGGCTGCGGCAAAGTACGCGGGGACGTACCGGGTTGCAGGCGACAACGGGACAAACTCGACGGGGACATCCCTGACGCTGTCTGCGAGCAGCGGGCCCGGTCTAGAAATCACGTCGTTTGTCGTGGGCAACCGGCCGATTCTGCCTGCGCTCGCGGGCGCAGCGGGCATCCCGCTGAACAACTTCAGCGCGAGGTTGTATGCTACGGACCCGGATTCTGTGGGCACGGAGCAGGAGGTGTGGAGGATGTTGTTGGATCGGAAGGAGGACCAGACTGCGTTTGCGGAGCTGAATTGCGCGAGTTGGGCGCTGACGGATACGATTAGGTATGAGCGGGAGAGACTGGACACGTTTGTGTTTGATGTACAGGAGGATGGGGCGGTGGGTGTGGAGTTGTTGGGCTGGCGCTTGACGTTGGAGAAGGTGGCGTAGAGCTGAGTGTGTCCGCAGTGTATATTTGATGGATGAGTGATTGCATTGAAATTTCGTCGTAGTGTATATAATTAGACTTGGAGTTAGACCTGGAATTAGACTGTAACGTTATTTTCCAATTTGAACAATGGCCTGTGATGGCTTCTGAACATTTCTTTAGTCAAATTTACATTCAACGTTGTAAAAGAGTATTCAAATAGAGAATCACCCTTCATCACACGTTCCAAGTATCTCGTGCAGCATCAGAGAGACACCTCAATAATCTGGAAATTCGGCATCCACACTCTTTCTCCAACTATGCAAGCCACCTTTGATATCGCCAATGAATCTCTTACCTCCATGGTCGAGTCCCAACTCTTTCATCTTCTTGACTGTGAGCTGTGAGTCATTACCCAGTCTACAGACGACAAATATCGGTTTCTCAGTCTGCCTGAGTTGAGCCACCCAATCATTGTCATCGACATCCATGTTACCAGCGCCAGGACTCGGATAGTCCAGACTTAGTGTAGGGATCGGAGTGGCCGATACTGCAGAGAAAGGAACATTCACACTGCCGTCGAGACTGCATAGTTCGAACTGCACCTTTTCCCGTACGTCGACTAGAATATGGCTGTCTTTATTGGACACAGTCCCTGTAAACGGGTTGACACCAGAGCGTAATTTGGCATAGCTCTCTGCCGAGATCCGCTCTCGTGGAGTAAGCGCATTGACCGGATTGATACTACCGCAAAACTGAACGTAGTCTAGGCTGCCTGATTTCAGAGCTTCTGAACTGACACTCGCTTGAGGTGAGCATGCTGCGCATTTTGGTTTTCGTGTCCGTAGCCGTATGGAGCGAAACATTGGGTTGGAGTAAGCAGAAAAGATAAGCAACGTAGGTGGATCTGGTTCACTAGGGAGTGACGTGGTGGGCTTCTGAGTGAGGACTTTGAGAGCCTCCAGAGCCTGTAGTACACCCATTACCCCCACCACAGGCCCCAAGATGCCACCATCCCCACACGATACGACAGATTCAGGAGGTGGCGGTTTTGGGAAAATGCAGCGGTAGCAAGGACCTCCTTTCGGATCGCCGGGTGGTAGAGGTGGGTTGTTAAGGACCATCATTTGCCCATCGGTACGTAGTGCTGATGCTGAGACAAGCGTCTTACCGAGGAGGACGCAGGTGTCGGATATGAGGTAGCGAGATGCTGGCGTGTCTGTACAATCAAGGACAAGATCATAGTCCTTAAAAGTGGAGATGGCGGTTTCTGGTGTAAGTCGAGAAGCATGAGGTATGAGTTTGACAGCAGGGTTCAATCTAGCGCTCGTGTTAGAAATCAACGGTGTTTGTCGGTTTCAGGAATTGCTAGGAAAGGAAACGGGCGTACGAGTTCAGTGCCACCATGGCGCTGTCAACTTTAGTCATACCCACTCTTGCCGTCGAGTGTAGAATCTGGCGATGAAGGTTCGACTCCTCGACCACGTCCCCATCTACGAGCCCTACTGTGCCAACGCCTGCGCCAACGAGGTATGCTGCGGCTGGACAGCCTAACCCTCCGACTCCCACGATGAGCACTCTTGCATTTCTTAAGCGAAGCTGGCCTGATAGAGACTAGGTTAGGTCGACTCGATTTTCTAGATCAGTACGCCGCGAAACGCACCTTGCAGCCCAACCTCTGGCATTATCAGCTGTCTTCCATATCTCTTGTATTCATTCGTCTCAAGTGGCCACCGGCTTGGTTCGTCCTGACCGACGTGTCCATACGAATGTGCCTCATGGTCCAACACAGCGAACACTTCCGTCCGAAAGTCATCTGGTATGCCAAAGTTCATGTCATGGTCGAGTGGATCTGTTGCTGCTAGGGCTAGTGGTTTCTTCGTGCGCTGGACCTTCTCTTGCTGCCGGTGATTGTGTTCCGCCTCGGCCAGCTGCTGACGTAAGTCCTGCAGTGTGGCTTCACATGACGCTATTTGCTGGCGCAAAGAGTCAATAATGGCCATGATGTTGTCGGTTTGTGGATGGTGTCGGGACCCGTGACCTGAAGTGGGTTTTGGCGATGAATGTGGGGGCGGTCCAATTGTGGGGAGCACGTGCGAGGCTCGATAACGCTACGCACTAGATCGGCCTCACTACCTCGACAGGGTCCAATGGTGCCAGAGTCTTGGGAAGATGTATGGCACCAGGGTCTTCACTGTAGCTACGATCATGGCCCAAAGTGGAATGCATCAGAGATCTTGTGAGGGGCGAACCGGAAGGTGCACCAACCGAAAACAAGCGTGAAGACAAAAGAGACAGGGTGAGACGGAAGTGAGAAATTGTATACTATAGGTCACTTTCCAAAAGTTTATGTATTACATCAGTGGTTGTACAGAAATAGCCAGGTCCATTCGTAATCGGACATGACCTACTTACCTGTGTAATGGCCTTACTATGACGCCCGTCCAGGTGTGCTTATCCATAGTGGAGGTCATGGAATGCCCGGAAGCGACACTTGCTGCCTCGTGACAGGACTGCTGTGCTTGCGGCCGAAAGAGGCTGCTCTCGGTTTGTTCGGCATACTCTTCCACCCCTCAATTCGCCTTACAACCAATGGTATCTCCGACTGGGTATGAATACGAATCGTGAAACCTGTAAGTTGGGGTATGCAAGTCATAGTAGGCGTGCATGTGCAGGACTACACCACCCCACCGCCCTAACTGGGGGTATACACATCGAACGGTGACGGCCTTTTCAACGTTCGCCCAATTGCTTGCGTGAGGGTGCTTTGTCACGATTCAGTCGAGGCGAATGATTAGGAGGTAGCTTAACAGGCCGCGGAACATAAGCCCTTGCGCACGCCTGTCTTACTGGATGCTGATGGTAACTAGAACGGCCATGCCACCTTCCGAGCCTGGAAAGCGGAGGTGTCGGGCGACCATTTCAAGACAGAAACTGGAAGTGAAGTGGATGGATGCATGTAGTCGATCATCGCGTGAAAGCAGGATCTCAACACAAGGCTGCGGATAGGACCCTGGTGCTGGAGACTGCGAGAAACGCATGTCAGATATCCTCCGCACAAAAGCATACTTCTGAAAGGGGAGCTGTTAGGCGAAAATGGAGTTCTGCGAATCAAATATTCACAGAGTGTGGTCCAGCCTGGAGGCTTTATGGTCCAGGCGATGCTCGTGTTAATACATAGTATGGCTCCCCACTGCAACCCCGAGGCTAACTGATGGCGGTTGCAAACATTTAAACACTGGGAGCTGGCGCACTCTAGGCCTTTAGGATCCAGCTGTGCAGAAGTTTTCGCGGCCAAAAGAAATATGGTTTTCGGTTCACATTAGCATAATACATGGCAAAAAGCATGCAGCCTGCGAATCAATGAGGCTCGAGGGTTGCGCACGTTGTGACCCAGCAATCCGGCTAGTCTGCCCAGACGGCGGGAGATGGACAGATGCGCCGCCTGAGTGGTCTCCAAAGCTTCGATGGCTTCTCTTCGCAACGTAGTGCGGGAGAGTGAAGAGTCGTCAGCGGTGTTGGGCTAGACATGTCAGCGTCAGAGACGGTGGTAGCGAGCCTGAAACGGCGGCCAGCGCCATGGCGGCGATTGGGACGACACAAGGCTCTCGCTGGAGGTTAGTCGTGACGACGCGTCTGCCGGCGAGGAGCCAGGCCTGGGCACGACACAGAGTCGCGACGGGTGCGGGATGGCACCGTGGCGTCGACGCCGCTGCAGCTTGTGGTCGGGAGGTGCACGAGAGCTGACAGGCTAGGGCAGGGCCACGGCCAGGGCTGGACGAGGGCAGGCCGCCATCAGCTGCCGCCTGTGGACGCAGAATGGTCGGCCGTTCGCAGCGCAGCGGGCCATTAAAGGGTCCTGGTGCACGTTGTGATACCGTGGTCGTCTGCTTGTCGTCGGTCAGACTGGGGGCACAACAAAGTACAAAGTCTCCAGCGCCCCGCCGTGATCGGTTCCGCTCCCGCCCCCAGAATCCAGCTACCCCTCCAGCGGCTCTCGCCCATTGCATCCACTACCCAGTACGGCTTGCGACGACCACGCTGCCCGTGAGTCCCCAACGCCGCCATGGTCAGCGTTTGTGCCACCTGCAAAGGCCTGCAGAAGCACCTCCACGGTCTTGATGGCGCCCACGACACTCGTCCCGACCAGTTCCAGTGGATAGACTCGACCCTCCCGGCGCTGCGAGCCAGTGCCGCCGGCTGCAGAGGATGCGCCCTCATCCTCAACGGCATCCTGCTGCATCACGATCGCTTTGCGAACCAAAAGGAAGAAAACATCAGAATCACAGCCGAGTCGTTCGCCCCGCGGCCAGGCAGGACCCTCCAGGACCACCTCTCCGTCGAGGTACGTTGGGCAGAGAATGACGACCACAATGGTTGCCAAGACCAGGACCACGAGCACGCCAAGGCCTATCCGGACCTGAAGCTCGAGTTCTTCACAGAAGAAGGTATGTATACGACATCAGCCTCCTTAATGACGGATTGTTTCCCGCGTAATGGAACCAATCACCGACGAGCATGTGCGCCTAGATCAGAACTGACTCTTGCAGATGGCCCGTCTCCATTCTCCGCCATTGGGCGAGGACGGCAGATCTTGGAAAATCCTCTGCAGAACACCGCCCTCTCCACTGCGCGGGGCATGATCGAGGGCTGTATTGCAAATCATGCAACATGTCGACGGACCAGGCCGACCACACTACCGAAAAGAGTGCTAGATCTACTAACCGGTGATGACTCAAAAAGTATGCGACTCCATGAATCCGAGTACATTTCAGATGAAAGACGATATGAGCATGGCGAATACGTTGCTCTCAGTCATCTATGGGGGATGGCCAAAGGAATCCCGAAGACGACACTGGCATCGCTGAACGCTCACAAGAAGAACATCCCATGGACAGCACTTCCCAGGGCCTTCCAGGAGGCTGTTGTTCTGACACGTGCGCTTGGGTTCCGTTGGCTCTGGATTGATTCGTTGTGCTTAATCCAAGACGATGCTCAAGAGAAACTAGAGGAGTCGTTGAAGATGGACGAGGTGTTTGGCAACGCTTTCCTGACTATAGCCGCAACTTCCGCTACTGACAGCAGTACTGCTCCACTATTTCCCCAGAAAACACAACCGTTCAAAATCCAGGCAACAGACAACAAAGGGTCCCTGTTCAAGATCAACGTACGGGAGCAGCCAAGCCATTACAGCTTTAAAGCACCTTTCGACGAGGGAGCACACATGAACGAATGGGAACTCCCCTTCAACACATCAGAAGAAGCAAATGCCCTCACACCACTCCTCAAACGCGGCTGGCCCTACGTTGAGCGTCTCCTATCTCCCCGCGTCCTCCACTTCACAAAATCAGAAATGATACTCGAATGCCGCGAAGGCCACCAATGCGAATGCGGCCGCATCTCCGACAGAATCTTCGACACACGTACCACCGACTCGTTCAAGCAGGAATTCGCACGTCTCACACTCGAGCCCAGCAACCGGCCCAGCATGAACGGACACTTACATCTCCACAACCGCATGGACAGCATGACGACGCAACTCGCAGGGACATCGCTCACCAACGGCGCGCAGCAAGATCTCTCCCGCAAGCGCGAAGAAGCCCTCCAACTCTGGTCCTACCTCGTCACCGAATTCACCGCCCGCAGCATAACACACGACTCGGACCGCCTCATCGCCATAGCCAGCATCGCGAAATCGCTCTCCCCAACCCTCCAATCCGGCTACATCGCCGGCCAATGGACATTCAGCACGCTGAACCTCCTCTGGTACCCCGCCGAC
Source organism: Pyrenochaeta sp. DS3sAY3a (assembly GCA_001644535.1). NCBI lineage: Eukaryota > Fungi > Ascomycota > Dothideomycetes > Pleosporales > Cucurbitariaceae > Pyrenochaeta > Pyrenochaeta sp. DS3sAY3a. The sequence continues at coordinate 1,657,081 of KV441639.1, read as the reverse complement.
TCGTCGCGCAGCCGGCGCCCGAAACTCACGCCCGGCCACGTCGTGCCCTCGTGGTCGTGGGCCAGCGTCGAAGGCTCGCCCGCCTACTTCGACAACGCGTCGGCCATGGATCTCGCATGCAAGGCATCCTTTGGGCCCAAGGGCAAGCGCGCATCCGCCTGGAGCCCCGTCATGGGCGAGCCGCTCGAGCTCACGGCCGCCATGGCCGGCGACGTCGTCTTCCGCACGTCGTCGTCGAACAGCTACTCGCTCGCCAAGAACGGCATCGCAGTCGACTTCACGCCGGACGTGGTGCCGCCGCGGGGCGACGACGAGCTGCGCGACGGCGACAAGCTGGTCTGCGTGCTCGTCAGCATGACGTTCCGCAGCTCGATAGTGGGCATCGTGCTGAAGCCCATTGCGAACGGCGCGGGCGCGAGCAGTGGTACTTCTACTTCGGCGAATACGTTCCGCCGCGTGGGCAGGCTGGAGTGCTACGAGTGTGCGCCCGAGGGCGTCGACGGCGAAATGAGCGACGACGCGGAAGCGCTGTTTGCGCACTGGTTCCCCGAGATACAGGATATGGCGCAGTTGGACAATTGTCCGCAGCGGACGTTTACGATCGTCTAGGCAAAGAAGAGGGAGTGAATAAAGGAAGACACGAAGCGTTCACGCCTCTTTCTGCTTTTTATCTCGCTCGACGAGATGACGCGAGAGCGTTCCGGTCGATTGGATACGATACGATACGATACGATGCTGCTTGGCGTGGCTTGTCTTGTCGTTGCGTCGATTCGTTCAGCTGGAAGGTCCAGGGGCCTAGACGGTTTGGGTGCACTCGATCTTCCTGCTGGCAGAGGCGTCTTCGCTCGTCCGTTTCAAAACTCCGGGGGTTTCCTACTTCATCATCCTCATTCCTCGTTCTGGTTCTGGTGTGTATATTTCCACTCTCCCTTTTCGCCTCCCACCTCATCTCTTTCATTTCTTTCATCTCATGTCTTGTTTCGTCGGCCGGTTGAAGCAGTCAGTCAGTCGGTCAGTATTCGATACCCCCCTGGAAGTAGTCCCGATCACGCGATCAGCAGAAAAAGGTGTTTGCTGGTTTGCTGGTCTGTGTGTCTGGTATACGCACGGTGTTGTTTTAGTTTCTTTGTTGTCTGTTCTTGTGTACAGTGATAGGGTGGGTTGGGTTAGGTGATAGAGAGGAGAGGGAAGGGAGAGAGATTCGTTGCATGTGCATAGTTTTTAGCCAAAGTTTATTCAAAATTTTATCAGATCAGGTCTTGATGTTATCAGATGGGACTGTCGGACCCTAACCCTACCCTGAACCTAAATTAGGGTTATCGTATCATACACATGTACACTTTTCAACCCCTACTCCTGCTACTCAAACCCCTCAAACCCCTCACTCTCCTCCCCATCACTCCCTCCCGCCTCCCCCCTACTCTCCTCCTCCTTCCTCCGTCTACTCCCCACAACCGCGCCCCTCCGATTATTCTCCACCCGCCTTGCATATCCGGCCTTGGTACTAATCCGATTCTTCTTGCCCTCTTCGCCCTTCGCGCTCCTCCTTGCCTCCACACCGCGCTTCTTCAACTGCTGCCGATCGCGCTTACTCGGCGTGGGCAGGGCGTCAAGCAGCCACTGCTTGACGCTTCCTTCCTCGGCACTCACGCCGCGCAGTTTCTCGCTCGCGCGGATCACGTTGGCGATGAGCTTAACGTAGGGGATGTCGTCTTGTGTATAGAACGTTACTGCGACGCCGCCGGCGCGTCCGGCGCGCCCCGTGCGGCCCACGCGGTGCACGTATGCGGCCGCGGAGTTGGGCACGTCGTAGTTTACTACGCCGTTGAGACCGCGGAAGTCAACGCCTCGGGCGAGCAGGTCCGTGGTGATGAGGACCCAAATTTCGCCGCGCCGGAAGCGCGTCATGATGGAGTCGCGGGCGGAGGACGAGAGGTCGGCGTGCAAGACTGCGATGCGGGAGGAGCCGCCTGCTTCGGGGGGAATATCGTAGAGGAGTTCGGAGTGGAGAGCTATGGCTCGGGGGATGGTTTGGGTGAAGACTAGGAAGGGAGGTCGCAGTGTTGGGTTGGCGTTTGAGTCTGAGGGAAGGGCAGATGGGTGTAGGAGTTGCCGTAGACCGAGAAGTTTGCCTTGCTCGGTTGCAGCGTAGGTGAGCTGGTGGGATATGTTGGGGATAGCAGAGTCTTTCAGACCAACAACTAGACGAATGAGTGGCGATCGTGATGGTAGATCAGCGTTTGCCGTAGCGAGAGCCTCCCATCGGGTGTTCATGGTGGACAAAGTAAGACCGTCAATGTTGGATCCCATAGTTGCTGACCACAGTCCAACACGCAGTGCAGGGTTCGTGCAAGCGTTCCAGACAGCAAGAGTCTGGTCTCTGAAAAGAGGATCCAGCAGAACATCGGCTTCGTCCAGAACAAGGCGTGTAACAGTCGAAAGTTCGGCTACACTGCCATCATTTCGTTTGAGGGCGTTAAGCAGAGCCAGAGGGGTCGCTACCAAGATAGACGCTTTAACGCGCTCCGCTCGTTTCCGAGTTCGCTTTTGCAGTGGCTGGGTTTTTTGTTCAACCTCGGAATCAGAGTCGTCTTGTTCATCTTCGGATACCTCAGGAGAGCCTGGAGCGGCGTGATCCGACTCGTCTTCAGATCGTTGTACAACTTCCATACCCTTTCGCATGAGCGTAGCCTTGATTGTAGTGCCCTTTGCCAGCTTTCTCGACTCATTGACAATCTGCGATGCAAGCTCCCGAGTAGGTGCGAGCACGATAGCCCGTGGCCCATCTTGAGAATCTGTACTTCTCCCTTGGGCTAGGAGTGCGTTGATGATGGGTATCAGGAACGCAATTGTCTTTCCACTGCCCGTAGGCGCAACCGTCAAAAGATCGATATCCCCAGCATATCCTGAACCTGAGACCTCTTCTTCAGAACCACCGTTCGATACCCCCTTGGCGCCTTTCCTTGCTAACAGTAGCGGTAGGGCACCAAGCTGGACCTCGGTAGGCAGTTTATATCCTTGCTCTGCAATATTCTCCGCCAACCTTCTCGATATGCCGTAGCGGGTCCGTAGTTGCGCGAATGAGGTGAGGGGTTGTGGATAGAGCTGTTTCTTCCCTTCCTTTTTCTTTTCTTTCTCTTTCTTCTCCTTCTTCCGTTTCTTTGACTTCTTCCGTTCCTTTTCAGTCTGCTCCTGCCTCGCCGCGAAATCTTCGAGTACCGCAACCTTCAACTTGTGCGAATGCAGTATCCTCTTACACTCGTCAATGTCGTATGTTTCTTCCTCCACCTCTGCTCCGTTTTGCAAGACATCATCCGTCTTTATGATTCCCTTGCGCTGTTTCTTTCTCTCCTTGTTGGACATTGCACGTCCTTCACCTTCAGCATCGTTCTGGTGGCCACTGAAGAAGTCAAGGTCTGCGGGTAAGGCAGAAGTATCCGCCAGCGCAGGTCCATTATCCTGCCCGCGCTTCCTCTTTTTATTTGTGCTCGACTTCACGCTCTCATCGTGGCCAAAGAGTTGTGGGTTCGCGACAGGGCCAGACGAGGGCAGCTTTTGCGCGGGCGAGCTTTGCTGGGCTTTCGAGGACCGCGAGAGGAGTTTGAAGACGTTCATAGCTAGGATCGGTGGCTAGAGGAAGTTCCAAAGTGCGCGTGGTATTTGTCCCTAAGATATTGTGTCCATTTCGCTGGTCGTGTTGCACTGCAGTGGGTTGCGCAAAAGTTCGAGGGCTGCACTCAAAAAAGTTGTCGCGCCGCGGGATGTCGGCAAAAAGAAACGCCGATCATTGGCATGGCATGAGCTTTGAGCTTTCACCATGCAAAGAACATGCCGAGCAGAGACTACCGGGGAAAATGGATGCATTGGCACTAGTTGCACGAGAATAAAAGAAAATCTAAAGCAAAGGTATGTGCACATAGTACAAGGTAAGCGCCCGTCGTCCCAAGCGTACCACATCTCGTCCCAACCCTTGAATCATACACCTCCGCTTGTTGCCAAATCCCAACGCTTCCATGTTGAAACACTCGTACAATTAATTGCCATGCTCTCTTGTTTTTCTATGACGGATCCGAGTCTCAAGTTTTCATCGCACTTTAGTGGTGTGCCTCCTTGGTCCTGTAACCAACGAGCTTGAACCTGCCAATGATCTCGCCTACTGAGAAGAAACCGATGACCTCAGCAGCGACGACACCAGCGGACAGCCATTGTGCGCTAGACAAATTCCGGACCTGGGCGAGAATGTTGGCGGGCTCCTGTGAGACCTTCTGGGCGGCGCTGTTGGCCTCGCTGGCAAGGCGGTTGATGAGGGTTGCGGGGTTCTTGGCGGCATTCAGTACAGGTTGGAGGTAGCCCTGCATGGTCTGGACGGAGCTGGTCGTGTGTCAGTCGATGGCACGGCGCGCAAGAGATGAAGAGCCTAGAGGTTGGTGGCCGAGGATGTGGGTACTTACGGTGGTGCCATGTTTCGCTGGTGAGCAACAAGCTTGCCGAGCTCCAGACCAACTTTTGAGTAGTAGACAACCTGAGGAACCAATCCTGAGAAAAATGTCAGTGGGCAGTTCCAATTGAGCCATGCCGGGATTCCAGGATCTCGCAGGTTGGACAAACGCGGTCGACGCGTGACCCTCATGATCCGTCTTTGACAGCGTAGAGCGCCCCAGACGAGCCATTGAGTTGCGTCAACCATGTCTCCAGCCCTCTCTCGCCCGTCCAGCCCAATTGACGGCCAGACGGCGATGTCCCTGATCCTCTACAAGATGCTACTGACCTTGTACTCGACCGACCAATCCTCCTACTCGTCCCGTTGTTGCACTGGCGGCGTTGCTGGCGGCCGCTCCGACGCTCGCAGCGGCAGAGCTGGCTGAGCTGGTGACCCTGGACAGGCCTTCTGATGCCTTTGACGAGGCCTGGGCAGCTGTGTCCTTTACGGCGCCGGCAGCTTCGGAGGTTGTCGAGGCATTGCGGAGGCCAGCGCGGCGGACGGCAAACTGCGAGTGCCGCACGACGGCGCGCGATGCAGCGAGAGACATGTTGATGCGGATTGGAGGGGGATTGCCGATGGATCGAATGTCGCCAGCTCGCTGATGAGGTTCAAAGGGTTGGGCAGAGCTGCCCGGCGCCCGTGTCGATTTTTCCGAACGTCCGTGCGCCGAGCTTGTTCGGAGAGATCAGGGGAGCACCACTCAACGCGTCTTGAATCACATCTGATTGCAGCCAAAAGGATGGCAGCATTATTATTATAAATGACCCGACGAGGTGCCTTTTGCATCCATTCCTTCACAGCATTATCATCAGGAAACAATCTTCGCAAATCAACTCCTGTCGCATACCCATCCCAACAGTCACCAGCTGCCTCGAATTGTCCTCCGCCTCGGTTCCTCTTGACCCAGCCGTGGTCCTTTGAGGAGAAAGTTCAGTTTCCGTATCTCAGTCCATCTGCTCAGTGACCCGAGTTCCAGCACACTCACTTTCCTCATCTTCCCACTTGGATTTCCAATCACCACTGCTTTCCAATCTGCTCCGCGGCCCATCTTCTCTAGCTCCTTGAAATCCTGCCAAGCGGCCGTGTCCCTTCTGGTCCCAAAGGTATGATTAGGGATGACCTGCACTTCTTTGAATCGCCATAGGACCAATGTCAACAGGATTGTAAGACCAAGAAGGATCCCTGCCGTTACCCCTGTGGACGCCTGCGCTCCCAAGTTCCTCGTCATGGACCCACCTACCATTGTTGCTACCCCTGCGCCGATGAAGGCAAGAATCTGAGAGGCAAAAATTCCAGCTGTGACGCGAGGGAATGATGTGTAGTTTGTCCGACGCCGACGGTCCTCAACAGCCATCGACTCGACGCGATGCCGTGTGTTCACTCCTGCTTGCAAGTCGCATGTGTCAAACGTCTCCATGATGAGTCCATAGCATTCGGCCGTGGCGAGGATGCTAAGGAAGCCCACAGCACCAGCGAAGACAATAGGAACCATGTATGGTTTCGGCGCCCCTGCCGCAGAGACCGTGTACGCGAGGCCCATCAGGGGCAGTGTGAGTGTGAAGATTGCACGCCGTAACAGGTGGGAAGACCAAGTAACTTGCTTCTGAAATGTCATGCTGTCTGTTCTGAAAGCCTTCTTGCGTTCTCTCGAGAAAATCCCGGCTTTTGTAAGCGGAATCGCGAGTACTGCGCCAACCGCGATGGATGTGACGCCTGCACCTACAAATCGTGGCTGCCATTTGTAGTCGCGAGAGAGAAGCGAGCCTAGGAGGATGATGACAAGCACAATCTGTGCGTATATCCAACCGACATAGAAAGAGAGGACCAAAAATCCAGGCTGGCAAAGCATCATGGCCATTAGCTTCATCCCTGCCCATACTTCCTCGAACCAGTATAGAGGACCTTCAGTTGAAATGTGTAGTTTGACCTCGCCACGAGACACCCTGCGAGTGATGAAGTTCTCATCATAGTCATACACTTCCGTCACTGACTTTCGATAAGTGGCCCTCCGTGTCTCTGGGGCGATGATGTTGAGAACGAGTGCACCGGCGAGTATAATAACAATAATATAGAACCCCCAGTCTGGACTTAATTTTTCGATGATAACAGTACCGATCTGGAAGCCGATTGCGAGCGACCCGATCCAGCACCATGACCAGATTCCAAGCCAGATGCCCATGCCACCGCCATGGCGCCGGACATCGTTTGGGACGACAAACTCTTGATGTGGATTTTTGCTCTGCAAAGATGCTCCAAACAGATCTAAGAGTATCGTGATATAGTTTACGTTGGCGAATCCAAGAACCAGTCCAGAGGCTGCACGAGCACAGAGGAGACCTGTGCGGAACTTTGCATCGTTTGGTGAGCGTTTACTGCCTACAACAACCGCCTGTGGAAATTGGAGGGGCATGGCGAGTGCTAGGGCGGCTAACAAATATGGCTTACGTCCATGGAATAGAGGCAATGGCCACACAACGAAAGTCGACAAAGCAAGTGCGAAGTATAGGACAGCATTGCCCACAATGGCAATGTGCTTCTCGTCTGCGAGGTAGTACTGAATCCGCGGCACCTCCCCTGCGTAGATTCCAATGAGAATGCCGAGGAGCGATGTGTTTATACATGCAATTATCGCGGTGAGACGCTTCTTTCCTGTCGGCCAATTTCTCGCAATTGGTTGTCTGTGATGCTTTCGTCGCAGATTGTAGGTGTGATATTGAGCCTGCTCGCGTACCCGAAGTTCGTTACCATATGCCTTCGCTGGTAATTCTCCTTCATCAAATGAGGTATCGAGTTGGCTAGACCCAGAGGACGTAGTCCTTTCACGTCTAGCTCTGTATCTCTCACGCTGATGTTGATTAGGGCTGGCGCTATCGTCGGTCGGTCTTCTGCGGACTTGTTTAGGAGAGTGAGCTCGAATCGCTGAACGAACGACTCGATCGACATGATCTCGTGGAGAAGTTTGGGCGCGTGGCGGTGGAAGCAAGTGGTCGCTTTGTGTACTCATTCTTGAGCGGCTGCGGACATCATCCTGATCATTAGAAGAAGTAGAAGAAGTTGTTGAAGACAGGTCCACGACCTGACCTTTTTGGTCTGGATACGCCCAATCGAATGAGACTGAACCCCGGGGCTTGCTCGCATGGCTATGATGGACTGGAGCGTCCAAGACGCTTCTCTTAACAAGAATCGGTAAAGGAGGCGAATGACTGAGTCTCCGATGCTGATGTACTTGATTCGGGCTGTAGCCACCGGCATCAGATTGCGACGACGTTCCTGAGGTATCGCTCGTGTCGCTGGAAGCTTCGAGAGGAGAAGCTCGAGACATGAGATGTCCTTCAGTATGACCAGATGTGTCTTGGAGCGCATGTCGTGCTTCTTCAATGATCTCCTGTATTTCCTCTATCTGATCTTGATTGCTCAGATCTTCGGCGATTTCAACAGCTTGCTGAACCAAGTCCTCAAGCTCCTCGACAGCGGTACTTATTCGTCGATCTCCAACTCGTTTTAGAGTACCACGACTTGGTACTGGTTGTGACGGTGATTGTAGTACACGCGAAATTAGGGCAGGGCTTTCGGCAAACTGTACAAATGTGTCGGGCAGCCTTGGTGTTTGATGTGAAGTCTTGACTGATGTGAATCTTGCTGCCGGCGATGGGCTGCTGCCACTTACTGACGATATCCAACGTGGGCTCGGTGATATCGTTGGCTTTCTTTGTGTGCTTAATGGGGAAGTCGGAGCCTGCTTTGGAACAGTGGCAATGCTGGGCTTACGGCTCGGTACTTGCGTGATTGATGAAGGCGTGGATTGAGTTTTACTGCCGTCAAGCCAAGGAAGTTTCTTCACAACTATGCGTGCTGGTGTACTGGCTCCCTTTGTCTTTTCATGTGGCATCGATTGCTGAGCTGACTTCGTAGATCCTGTGTTGGCGGTATCGTTCATTACTGCGTCGCAAGCACGAACTGAATAGTTCGTGACCTAAGTGGCACCAGGACCCAATGCGAAATGCGATGCAAGTTGGACCGGGAGCGAAAGATGTGATCAAGTTCAGGAATACAGGTGAGGTTGTGAGTGGGTGAGATAGTCCCAAGAGGGTGAGAGTAGGGACTCGAGAGGGTAAGTAACGACCAGCTTCATATGGTAGCACGTAGGTGCATGTGGGGAAGGTCTCTGAGGGAGAAGAAGCTGGCCGTGCTAAGAATTTGCGGAGAGGGCAGGTTGGAGAGGAGATACAAATGTGACGTGGTGGTGAGCGTGCGAATCGAGATCAGATTGCAATGTGTACACATGTCAATGAGCTCTTTCCCAATTCTTCTCAACTAGCTGCCAAAACTCAAACTTGGAAAGCGTGAACAAGTTCACATACACTCTAAAATGAAGACAGTAGCTGAGTAGGTGAACACTTAATCAAAACATTTGGACATGGCTTTGCGCGCAATTTAGGTAAATGTCTTGGAGCAATTCATAAATTGGCTTTCTAGACAGACTTGATTGCCTGAAGAACAGCCTCGGTCATAGCGAGAACCTTTTCTTCCTCCAGTCTTTGCGCGATGAGTCTAAGAGAACGATCAGTAAGTTATTTCGTCGCAAGCATGGTGTTGTCACTTACTGCAAACTCACGGGCAAGCCGTGTACCAAGTCAGAGTCATCTAGCATATGAGTTAGTCGCTATACCGTCAAAGTTCGGTATCAATCTTACAATCGGCACGAGTAGCCTCGCAGTATTCGCTCTGAGCTTTTGAATCCTCGAAAGCATCGTCCTTCTGCTTGTCGACGAACACTTCACTCGGGAAGGAAACTGCGGCATAATCGACGATGTTATAGACTCCAGTATACCCTACGTATTTGAAATCGCCGTGGGCAACGCTCGCATATGGGGTCGTGGGTGCTAAATGCATCAATATTGCTGAGTATCTGAGAACATCTAGGTGAACTCACCAAGGATAGCATCAAGTCCGTCATAAGACATCCACTGCTCAAGATACTGCCGCTGTAACTCCGATCTCTCTAAGTGAAGTTTCCACATGTCAAAGACGCCGCCGTCCGTGGCGTCCTTGTACATGGTCATTTCTGGTCGGAAGGGCTCGCCTGTGGGGCTGAGCAAGGCTTCGACGCTTTTACCGCCATCCGCGACGAACATTCGGCCCTTGGCGCACGAGTTAGTAAGAGAATCAACACATAGTGATGGCGTCCACTCACTAGAATGCCTAAAGCGGTTGGGTGGAGCTTTGGATCCCAATCTAGGATCTCATGTCCAGCCTTCTTTAACTTTTCCACAGTCTCCTGCAAAGCACGTGTTACTGGAGGTGTGGGCATACAGATTCCATCATTCCATAGCACAGCAACCTTGAGCTTCTTGTTGATGTCCACTTGCCGCCACGGAATCGGCAGCATTTTTGGATCCACCAGCCACGGCTTCGCATCCACAATTGCTTTAGAATACATCGTGATATCTTCAAGCGTCTTTCCCATTGGTCCATTCACGCTCTGTACAGCTTCTTGGCCAGCGAGACCGGATCTACATCGTTGTGTGGTGAAGCGACCAAAGGATGGACGCAGGGTGAAGATACCTGTACACGCTGCTGGTATACGCAAACTCCCGCCCTGCGAGAAGAAATTAGCATTGCTAGACTTAAATTGGATAGGTTTGACACACAATGTCAGTTCCGACTCCCAGTGGACTGCCTCCAAATGCAATGAGAGCTGATTCACCACCCGAGGAACCACCGGATGTCACTTTTCGGTTCAGAGGGTTGACTGTTCGCCCGAATGTATTGTTCACTGATTCTGCCTGTATACTATTAGTGTTGAACCCAAATCACATGCATATCCAAATGTACTTACGATCATCATCGCAGTGGGCACGTTCGTTTTGCAATAACGAACAGCGCCCGCTTGCTCTAGGATGTCCACCAGGGTCGCATTGTATTCGGCAGGCTTATTTACCAAAGACGTAAAGCCTACTGTACTATCCTTGCCTTTGATATTGAAGTTGTCCTTGAGAGAGATTGGTAAGCCATGAAGTGGTCCTTGTACCTTGCCAGTTCGTTGAAGGTGGTCATCGAGAGCTTTGGCGCTCTCAATTGCTTCCTCGAAAAAGGCATCGCTGAGACAGTTGGTCTAGACGTCATCAGCACTTCTTATTCCCATACTAGCTTCATATCTATGTAGTACCAATTGCTGGGCTGCCGCTGCGCGTTTGCAGAATGCTCGTGTAACCTCCTCTGAGCTCCATGATTTCGACGCAATTTTCTCGAGAATAGTTGTTGCAGTACTATCTGTTATCTCGAGTTCTTTCGCTGAAAACCAACCTGATTCCTTGGGCCATGTCGTCACGTCAAGTTGGGATTCGGGAGGGAGTTTGTCTTTCGGAATGCGATAGTCAGTCGGAATTTGTTCCGCGAGTGCAGCGCGTCTTGCTGCGGCAATCGTTTCCCAATTATGTTCAGACGTCATTGTTCGAGGTATCAGGGGTAGCACGACGACAATATGCAAACGAAACAACAAAGCTTGTCAAACTTTTGAAGAAGGAAGTGGATTGGTAAGTAAAGCCTCTCCGCCATCTTCGTTGGTGCCGTTCTCCGCCACCTACTCTCCCCACCTTTCGGCTCATCAAGTTCGCCGCGGTCCACGATAGTGTGCCAATCGGCTCCCACCTCGACTGGTTCATCCATTATCAACACCCCCGCACGTCATCATGGATCCACGTGAGGCCACTGTGAACCCTTAAGAAACACCTTTGGCAAGCAAGCCTAAGCTTCCTTCAGGTTTTCTTGACCAACACCTGCCGTGTTGAGCTTAAATACAGCTCCCGATACTGGATATTTTCCCCAACCCTGCAACTGAACAACTCCACATCTGTGAGATAAGATGCTGATTATGCAGAATTCGCGTCAAACCTGATACTTTAATATTGAGTTTATCTCCGGGTATCTCTAGTATCTCTCGTATCTCGTGTCCAGCGTCTAACGGTGCGGGTGGTGCGTGAAGAAGGATCGCCTGAGAGATCTGCAAAAGGCAGGGGACAAAGCCGATAGTCCAGGGAAAGATAACCCGAAGCCGTTCCATATCTTCAACCTTCGTTTCTCCACTTCAAAAGAAGTATATTTCACACCATATCTCATCACAAACGTCCCACCCATTGTCGCATGGCTGCGCATTGACATTGTAGAGTACAGCACTACCATGGCCAACAGCTTCATCCAGTATCTTCGGGGTAATCAGAATGCGCCCGGAGAGCGCAAGTTGGTGCAGAAGCTTGACTTCTTTATCCTCACTTTTTGTTGTCTGATGTACTTCGTGAACTACCTAGGTACTGTGGAATGTAGACGGAGTTGTGATAATTCGTACTAACAACTACTTAGATCGAACGAACCTCAATAACGCTTATGTCTCTGGCATGAAAGAAGAGTTGCACTTTAGGGGAAACCAACTGAATCAAATCAATACAGTATTTACTGTTGGTTATACCATTGGGCAAGTTCCATGCAATATTGCGCTCTATTACATCAAGCCGAGGATATTCTTTCCAACATGCATGGTAAGTGAACCATTTCGGTATGTTAACTCTAGCTGAAAAGGAACAAAGGTGGCCTGGGGATGTCTAACAATGGTGACTGCCGCCGCGCAGAAGCCTCAGGACATCATGGCGATTCGCTTCTTCCAGGCTCTTTTTGAAGCGTCAACTTTTGTTGGAACCCATTACATTCTCGGCTCATGGTATACCAAAGAAGAACTTGGTAAGCGGTCTGGCATCTTTACAGCATCTGGGCTTGCTGGGACAATGATCGGGGGCTTCATCCAAACGGGAATCCACAAAAGCCTAAATGGTAGGCACGGTCTCTCTGGCTGGCGCTGGCTATTTATTATAGACGGATTGCTGGTTGCGCCGATCGCTCTGTATGGATACTTTCTTTTCCCGGATACGCCTCGCAACACAAAGGCTCCGTATCTGAGTGCAGACGAGAAAGCCCTAGCAATTTCACGTGTTCCGGAGGTATCAGAGCGAACACCAATCTCTTGGAATTTCTTGAAGCACTGCTTCAGCACTTGGTATTGGTACATGTTCGTAGTGCTCTGGATCCTTGCAGGAGAGACAGAGTCCTTCAGCACTAATGCGCTCTTGCAGCTGTATCTGAAGTCTCATCCAACCAATAAGTACACGGTATCACAAGTCAACAACTATCCTACAGGTGTGCCAGCTGTAGGTATAGCTTCGACGTTGTTTTGGGCTACGCTTACGGATTTCATGGGAGGCCGGCGCTACCTTGGTGAGCCATGAACACATATTGATAGCGAGATCCATGCTAATATGTTGTAGTTGGGTACTGGATAGGTCTCACGGGTGTCATAACCAGCGCCTTGATACTGGCATATCCACATAACACATCAGTCCACTTTGCGATGTACTACTGGGCAGGTAGCGTCTATGCCTGTCAAGCGACATTCTTTGCATGGGCAAACGATGTTCTTCGTTACGAAGAAGACAGTCTTCGTGCTGTAGTCATTGCCAGTATGAGTAAGTACTTTCTACACTAGAAACTATCCCTGTAATGTGCCAGCTGACGAGAAATGCTCCACTTCTAGACATGGGCAGCAATGCCATAAACGCTTGGTGGAGCATCGTATTCTACGGAGCGAACTTTGCCCCATACTTTACGCGAGGCATGTGGGCAATGATCGCAGTCAGCATTGCGATGGCAATCTGGACGGCATTACTGGTCTGGATGCATGTGCGAACAGAGAAGAGAAGAGAAATCGAGGCTATTGAAACTACGGTAGGAGGCAAACAGCATGAAGGAGGCAATGTAGAACACAACCATCAGATCAGAGGATTGGATGAGAAAGTGTAAAGACAACCAGCAATGGTATTCGAAGACTTGTTGTACGGGACTTGCCGGCTCCGTGTTGATCTTGTTATAAGGGCCCGATTACTTCCTTTTCCCCTCCTCGCGAAGGATCCTTGACAACACATACTCGCATGTACACTAGATAGTCTTGGTGTTGTCAGATATCACTGCAGCCCCCTTCAGCGCCGGGATGCTTGTCGGTGATTTATCAAAGCTGGCTTGATCTCGCCCTGATAAAGACATTTGTAGAGGAATGAGCAGCCATTTCAGCCCAATTTTGCATTGCATTTTTTAATTTTCAGGTAGTGTGGCTGTTGAGTGGGGCAGGGTGGTTGGTCGAGTACTTCAATTCAGATGCCCTCGCGATAGTTCTGCCTCATGGGAAAGTACACCACAAAAGTCCCGAAATCTAGGGACTCGGCCTTTCGTCATTGTCAGGCCATTAAAATTTGGCCATGGACTTTAAAGGTCGGCGTTTTACTTTTTATCTGCGAGGACCAGCACCAGGGTTGTATCCAGCAACCTGGTTGCAGGGATTTCCTTTCCGCGTGGCAACATCAACACCAATGCACGGCGCAAGTGCTAAGCGATACGACCCACGAGGACCCTGGCTAGGACTACAACTACAAGCGATCACCCTGTTGCTTAGCAGCACAACTTCCAAGGCCGTTTTGCTTTTCGATTCGTCGGCCATAGTTGTCCCTACGACGACTTGCCTCGACCAGCCCCTCTCGCACTCACCCCTGACGATGACCGGGTCTGGCATGCTTTTCCCACGAGACTCTCCATGCTCCGAATACGCGTTCTCCGCCTACTCATGTATCATTGCTGATTTATCGACGTCATTCCCAGCGTCGCTGGGGCCTCGATTCCGAGATCCTGGATGTGACACCCGGTGGTTCCCCCCATCAACGAATGGTCTGTTTTGATAGGGCGAAGGCGCCTAAATGGACCAGCGTTGAGGAAAATGAACTACTTCGGGACGGGTGGAGGCTGGATGTGCTCATTTCAGGATCTGTCTCGTTGCCCTGGCGAAGGCCATATATCAGCTCCTTTATGCCTCCTGTCCAGCCAGAACCATAAAACTCCTTTGGTCGATCACTTCCCCCCAGCAGTATCAAATATTCCCATTGTCCTCAACAATTAGCATTCCATAAGCTGTAGCCTTTGCTACACCCCACCAAAGCAGGTTTATTCAAGGTTTACGCTTGGCCATACCTTGCCCTAAGGACTTGTACTAAGTGTTTGTCACTGACGCCAACATGGCGCAACCAAACACTTCACTCCCCCAATACTATGGCCAACAACTCCCAGATGGGACGATGATCGAGTCTCCCATGCCAGCACGCCACACCCGTGGATCCAGTGACTCAAAGCAAGAACTGCTTCGTCTCCCCATCCAACCAAACCAAGCACACATCGAGTCCATGGACCCTGTATCACCCATCCTGCCTCCCCAAGCACCACAAATGGGTCTTGTACCCAAGAGCTCAAACTCCAAGCGTATTGGCGGCTACCCCGAGCCCAACGAATGGAATACCCCCGAACAAAGCGGCAGCCGCGCATACCCAAGTGACCGGCAACGAAGAAAGCAGTCCCAAGACATGCGCACTGTGCCCTACAGCCCGGGAAACCATCGCCCCGCCTACGTAGAAGACTACTCCGACGAAGAAGACGACCCCCGCATGTACCGCCGCCGGACGACTACTCGCCGCCATCAGCGTCCTCCAGCCTCATACGACAACTACGCTGATGCCAACTCACGGTATGGTCCCCTCCCCGGTCGAGGTAGTGTGGATAGCTACCGCGGATACCCCGAGACGCCTGGCAAGGCCAACTACGAGACACATTTTACCTACGGCAGTGAAGATGAGTATAATAGGCGACGGCCTGCTGTGGGCGGTGGAAGGGGACCACCCCGTCGTCCTCCGTCTGCTGAGGCAGTAATGAGGTTGCCATGGGCGATCTGGATGGGCTCGAATGCGAAGAACCGTACGTGTTCCATTCCCTTTGCCCACACCATCTCCGTGATCATCGTACTTACACCTCAACCACAGATTTCGTGGCCTTCGTGGGCGAATTCGTCGGCACGACCATGTTTCTCTTCTTCGCCTTCTCAGGTACTCAAGTCGCTAACATCGGGTCCGGTGCTGCCGAGGACGACAAAACCACCACTGGTGAAGCAACAGGTTTCTCGCCCATCGTGCTGCTCTACATCGCCCTCGTTTTCGCTTTCTCGCTCATGGTCAACGTATGGGTCTTCTTCCGCATCTCGGGCGGCCTGTTTAATCCCGCCGTCACGCTCGCCATGCTGCTGTGCAAAGCGCTCAGTCCGATCCGCTCGTTCCTGCTGCTGGCTGCCCAGATCGCAGGCAGCATTTTTGCGAGTTTCCTCGTCAGCGTGCTGTTCCCCACGCAGTTTAACGTACGCACGACGCTGAGTACGGGCACGAGTTTGGCTCAGGGTGTGTTGATTGAGGCGGTGTTGACGGCGGAATTGGTGTTTACTATTTTCATGCTCGCGAAGGAGAAACATAAAGGTATGTTCCCCTCTCCTTTCTCTCTCAATCTAAAAAAACAAAAAACATGATTCTAACGCTCCCTCACAGCAACATTCATCGCCCCCGTCGGCATCGGACTCGCCCTCTTCATCGCCGAGCTCGTCGGCGTATACTATACCGGCGGCTCGCTGAACCCCGCCCGCAGCTTCGGACCCTGCGTTGTAACCGGCGTCTTCGACGTCGAGCACTGGATCTACTGGGTCGGTCCCGCGGCCGGCGCCGTCATCGCCGTCGTCTTCTACAAGTTCATCAAGATCCTCGAGTACGAGGTCGCAAATCCGGGGCAGGATGACGACGATAAGGATCAGGAGATTAAGGAGAAGGAGGTCGATGTTGAGGCGGGGAGGAGGGGCTTGGCTTGAGCTGTGGAGTGGAAGAAGCGTGGGGGGAGCGGCAAGGGTGATGGAGATAATGAGTATGATGGAACGACATGCGACGAGGTAATGATAGTTTAGTAGATGGGGGATAGTGCTTCAACTTGGGTATCATGATATAGCATTGCTTCGACACGGGATAGATCGCACGCAGCGGGATATGTATATAGTTCTGAAAGATTTCAAACGCATGGTTTGTAACATATTTCATCCAATTGCTTCCCATAAGTATCGCCCACATCCTCAAACGCCGCATTGTTCTCCCTGGGAGCAAAAGTTTACTTGAATTACCGCAGTGCCGCGTGAATATACGTCTTGATCTAGCAAGGTTTCCCAGTGCCAGTGAGAATCGTGGATCGATAATCTGCCCACAGTTTGAGCGCAGACTTCGATCTACTCGCCTGGGGAAACTCGGGGTAGATAAACGTTATGATCCAGGAGACATGTGGGGCATTGCGTTACACCCAAAGTCGGAGCATCATCCTCGTTTCATGTCGGAGCGCTCACACGTCATATTCACCGCTCACGTTCCCTTCACATTGACCGAACACACTCAAGGAATGTCATGCAAAATAGGTTGGAGTAAGAGTAAGTAAGAGGAAACGAACTTTATCGCATTAGGTCGTTTAAACGATATCGCGGTCTTATGTGGGAAAAAGGGACAGCAGAGTAAAGACATGGTATAAACAACACAGACAGACACACCAATCCCCTTTCCCTCTGGAACAACCCCCCAAAAATTTCCTGTGATGAAACCAGAGTTTCCTTTCTCCAAAACCAAAAACACACGCGCAAAAAGCACTAGTTATGAGTGGAAAATAGATGGAAAAGCCAAACGCACACACATACAAGATGTGAACACTCATGTTGCCCCTAATGACCCTTACAAGGGCTGCTAGGCGGCACAGAGAGGACCAAGACCAGTAGCGAGATGTGGAGAGGGAGCCCGAACTCATTTCGCAGAAACGAAGGAATGGTAACGAGCAAAATACAAAACGCCAGCGAAAGAGAACGCCTACTCTGAGCAAGTAAATCCAACCCGATGAAAGATATGGACCGCCCAAGTTTGTTCCTCTGCCCCCGATGCTCCGGAATATGACCAGCGACTGAGGTTGAGAAAGACGGGTATATGAACGATTTTTTCGAGAGCCTACCGCCAGGCTTCACTTTCAGTTTTGATGGTTCTTCTAAAACGTAATGACACTCTAGTCACAAACAGTGTTTGGACCATTGTGACTGACAGCATGTACACGAACCCCAAGTATTAGCAAACAAATCCTTGATGTAGGCAAATAGTTAATCCAGCCCAGACCAAATTGAACTCGCAGAAGGCTGCGACTTTCCAAGGCGGTTCTGAGGCAGGCTAGCTTTTTGTTGCAGATCAGGATTGATTACCGAGAACGCGGGGAGGCTATAGCTCGCCACCGACTTCTGCCGTGTTAGGGAATTCAAAATCGCCAACAAGATTGCCGAAAGCGTCGTTGTCATTGCCTGTATGAAGGAATGAATCGAAATCGAAGTTTTCGAGGGCACCAGCATCATCACCAAAGTTGAGACCAAGATCAAACCCAGGCTAAATAAAGGTCAGTGAGTGCAATTGAGAAGCAGTAGTAAGATAACTCACATCAGAGTCAATATTGCCAAAGGGTGGCACATTGTTGTCCATAGGCTGCGGGGCTGGAGCTTGAGCTTGGACGGGTTGAGGTTGCCCGTTCTGCTGGTTGAAGGATTGCTTGTGAATGGGTGTGATCGGTGCCACTGGAGTAGAAGATGTTGGGGTCGGAGGTTCTTCGCCATTGGAAGCTGCTGGAGTTGCCCCTGTTTTTCCTGCCTTGTTTGCGGGCTTCTACAATCAATGTCAACGATGTGCAAATGTCGAAAGAAAACACACAACTTTACCTTATTGTCCTTGGTTGCCTTCTTCTTTGGTCCGGCTTTGTTTGTTTGCGATGGTGTCGGCGGCGCCTGGTTGGATTGTGAAGGAGATGGCTCTGGACGGGGCTGTTCATTCGAGGGTGCTGGAGGAGGTGGCATTTGCTGCCGTTGTTGGGGGTTTTGGCCCATCGGACCACCCATCTGCTGGCCTGGCATCATACCAGGTTGAGGTGGACCACGCCAACCATTCGGCATCTGTGCTCCATTGCGCATAGCTTCCATTTGCTGTGGGGTGAGTTGCTGACCAAAGTTCGCACCCGGATGCGAGCTTGGGGGCCTCATCATTGGGTTCTGGGGAATCTGCTGGTAGAACTGTGGAGGCATGCCTGGTGGTGCAAGGGTGGGGTCAAAGTTCAAGTTTGGTGCTGGTGATCCACCTTGACGTTGCATTGCGCCTTCGGGCATGGGCGAGCCTGGGAGACCTGTCTGACCTAACTTTGGTGTTCCTCTCTTCATCTGATCTGTTGGATTAGGGGAGGGTCCAGGTCTACCTCCCGGAGGCGACATAGCATTGGGGAAGCCGGGGGCACCTCCAGGGCCTTGCTGGTGTGGTCCAGACATGTTATCCTGTTCTTGACGAGCCATGAGTAACCGCTTCTTATTCTGCTGCTCGAGCAGCATGAGCTGCATCTGGTAGTCCTGTAGAGCATGGTTGCCCTGTGGGGGAGCGCCTGGAGCATTGGTAGGCATTTGGGTTCGCGGGCCGTTGCCGGCGAAGATTTCTGTCTGGCCGTCTAGGCCAGGCTGCGCCATCGGGGAGCCTTGCATGCCAGAGTTCATGGCCTGGGGGGACGAAGTGTTATTCAGTGCCACTCTGTGCTGGTTCGCCAAACTTTGGGCATATACCTCGATGTTCTTCTGTTGCGCATTCTGACCTTGCTGGGCGAATTCGCCGAACTGATTCCCCGGCATATTCCCCGCAATCATGCCACCTAGGAAGCACAGATTAGCGTCTGATTAGTTGTCTTCGCAGGCGAGGTCGGATCACTAACCATCAACGCGCGGACGCTTGTTAGGGGACGGGGCATTTTCGTTGGACCCGGGCGACTGCGGTCGCTGGCCGTTCATGTCCATGCTGCCGTCTCGCTGCATATGAGCAGCCATCATAGCCGGGTTTTTCATCGGCATGCCGGCCATGGGGTTGCCATTCCTGCTGTCCGTTAGAGCCTAGGTCCTTTGTCGCTCTGAATGGTCTGAGCTACGTACGGTCGATTGTTCATGGCCGCTGCCCGCTTGAGATCATTCGGTGCGACGCCGTTTGCCATGCCGGCGCGCATCATGTTCTGATACGGAGCACTCATTGGGTTGTTCATGTTCATGCGCATACTCCGCTGGTCGTTCTGCAGCTGCGCGAGGTTCTGGCGCGGCGTTAGCGGGGGCCACTGGGCGAATGCACGAGACGGAGACTTACGCGGGTGTGATGGATGTACTGGGTGCCTTTTGACGGCCCCGTGCGGGTCTTGGTGGCCTGGTAGATGTCCCAGAACTGGACCCACCAGTCGAGCAGGAAGGAATTGTCGGCCATCTGGTTGGGGGGCAGCTGGGGCGCGGGCAGGCCGTCGTCGTCGTCCATTGAGTCGACGCCATTGGGCCTGTTGTTGGGACTGGGCTTCTGGCGCGGGCCCGTGGCCATCTTCATGTCGTCCTGGGCGAGCATGGCGCGCGCGAGGTGGAAGTGCTTGTTGCGCAGGAAGTAGTCGTAGATGTACGTGTTGAGCTGCTCGCGCGGGTCCGTGTTTATGCGCTTGGAGTGGTTCATGTTGCCCATGATGGGGGTGCCGTCGACGGGCCCGTTGCTGGCGTTCATGGCAGCCATCTGGGCGGCCATCTGCTGGTTCTGCATCGCGACGCGGTTCGAGCAAGGCCGGCTGCGTCAGGCGCAGACGACGGAGGGCAGGGCGGACGGGGGGTGCGCGGCGATGGCAGGATTCAGCGAGCGGCGTGCAGCATCAGAGGTGCGCAGCTCGTCGCCACGGGGGTTCGGAGGCTCAGCGGAGGCAGGAGCGGAGCGCGCCAAGCGGATGCTGCTGGACGGCAGGCTCAGCGGAGGGCGCGCAAGCAGAAATCAAGACGACTCCCGCGACGATGCAGCGACGGCGGCAGGCTCTGGCGATGGATGGGCGGCGGCTGATGCGCGGTAGGGTGGGTGAAGTGTCGGGTGGGTTAGCGTGCGCAGGAGGCCTCTGGCAGGTGAGTGCTCGCGTTAAATTCCACACGGCGGTCAGCGGCGCAGGCACCCAGCTTTGCGGCACGGCGGCTACGCGACGGGCGCTCGTCGAAGATCCAAGAGAAAAACGTCTTTCGCAGGGAAGAAGGGAGCAGTGGTTCTCAGCCATCGAGGGGAAAGCCGAAGGCCAACGCTGGCCGCCCAGCCTGCGCCCACGTGACTTTGGCTTATTATTAGCATTTCCCAACCACTCTTCACACCACCAGCCTGCCTCTCCGTCGCCCGCATCGCCAGCACACATGCACCGCGCTTTTGCACTTTATTCATCACATTATTGTTGCAAAATCGGTGGCGATGGGCTGCGTGTTATCACCTGATCCCGTCTTCCATGCGTCTCAGGCGCTTCGAGTGGGGCACTTCTGCCACGCCCAACTCCTGAGTGCGATTGTGGCCGTCAAAATGCAATTCGGCTGCAGAACAACATGCATTTCACGCAAGTGCAAATGCCAGACATCTATGTTTAGCCCCTTTGATGCACTTTTATCTGGCAGCAACTGGGGAGAAATACACGTCGACCTAGGTACTTGTCTCCACATATTGCCCAGCGCTGGGTTTGGACCAACCCCTGTGCGCCACCCGCCATAGGAAGTTGCTCTACGAGTGCAACAAATGCAATTGCACTCCACGTCGTCGGCCAGTGATGAAGCGAGTGGCTTGCCTCGGGTGTGCAGAAGTGGAGGATTGTATGTGAGAAATCGTTTCCTCGTAGCTGCTGCCTTCTTTGAGCGGCCTCCCACCGACGGCCTCCGCGGTCCTGAACCAATGACCATTTACCAAACGCCATGCCATGCATCGCAAAAGCGCAATAACGGATATACATTTCCTTGACTCTGAATTCGTGCAACACTTTACTCATCATCAGGCGGCATCTCGTCGTCAATGTAGCGAATCAGCGATATGCGCATCTCAGTGGTGTCGTTGCCCCGAAGGATGTCGCTGATGAAATGAGCCTCAATCTGCATGTGCACCTAACAAACGTGTTAGCATGTGGTAATAGGCATTTTCTGCTCTAACATGTTCTCCTCCGACACATACCATTTCTAGCGCACCACGCAACACTCCAGCCAATATGTTGGAGAACCACAGCTCGTCCTGCGCCCTTCCATCATCAGGAAGCTCTACGAAATCTGCCAGAGGATTCTCTTCGAAGATAAGAGAGAACTGCTTGTTGTCGCTAGACCAATTCGTGATCGTGGGCGAAATGTTCAAAAATATCTTGAAGCCGACCTACGCAAAGTACATGAGTTGAAGCCTGAGCCTGCGGGGCGAGAAGTGTACCTTGGAGATCATCTCCGCAACTTCGCGGAAATTGCTGCACGCAGGGGCGCTAGACTTGGCCAGAAAGTCTTCGATCAAGCGCACTCCAATGTTGTATCCCATCCTCTCCAGTTGCTTGTTGACCTCGGTGTAGTTGGATTCGTAGTCTTTACATAACTGCGCGACGATGGTGCCGTAGGTAAGGGTTACCAGTTCAGCGCTGACCTTGTCTACCCGAGTCCTGCAACCGTCAGGATAGGCATTGCTTTGTGTCAAGTACAAGACTTACTTCCATACTCTGGCAGCTATTAGCACAGTTCGGAAGCAGTTGCTGGTACTATCGAGCTCACTCCTCGCCCAGGCGGGCTGCTTTGGTTGATGATGCCATTGTTCACGGACACGTACGAACCGCAGAATACGCAGCGTTCAAAAGCCTGAGGGACGCTGCAGTCGAAGGCGGCTCTGGGTGCGCAAGTCGGAGTCGTCGATATAAGGTTGCGCAGCTGGCGTAGTCGCGAAGCAGTGAGTAAGCTCGGGCGTGGAGAAGCATGCGGCGCGCATGAACGGCTTGGCGCGCGTCGACAAAGTTTCCAGGTGCTACGCTGGGGACGACCACCGCACCTCGCCCACCCCACACATTCTCGCCTGTAGGCTTGCACCTCTTGGTCCACGAGGGATCCTTCAGCCGCGCAACATGTCACGAGAGAAGCGGCCCGCCGCAAACTCATTCTCATCTAGCCAGCTAGTGAAGCGCTCAAAGCCCGATAGCAATGTCGGCGCAGGCACGGCGGTGGCTCTAGCCAGCGGCTCTGGTCAGAGTGGAGCTCTCGTCCAAGCGGTAAGTCATTCCTGGTGTATCTCTATGTACGCATATGCTAGAGGCGACAATGCTAATCAGTTGCATAGGGCCCTCGTGCCAGCTCCCTCAATTCGCCTGTCCTAGAATTGTCAGGCCATTCTGGGGAAGTCTTCGCAGCTCGATTCGATCCAACTGGTCGCTATATCGCTTCAGGTTCCATGGATCGCTCTATATGTACTTCATACCGAATCCCCCACTCGGGGCATACATTGACTTCATACAGTACTTTGGCGCAGCTCCGGCACATGCGAAAACTATGGCATCCTCACGGGACATAAACAAGCTATCCTAGACCTACATTGGTCGCGAGACTCCAAGGTCCTCTTCTCCGCGTCTGCCGATATGCACTTGGCAAGTTGGGATGTTGAAACGGGAGAGCGCATTCGGCGCCATCCAGGACATGAGGAAGTGATCAATTGCATGGACGTCAGTAAGCGGGGCGACGAGATGCTCGTCAGCGGCTCTGATGACGGCTATATCGGGGTGAGCAAATACGACACGCGTTTCTTGGATTGTTCTGACTGTGTCGACAGCTTTGGGATACTAGGACGAAAGCTGCCGTCGCGTTCATCCCCACCGACTTCCCCATAACCGCCATCTGCCTTGCAGAAGCCGGAAACGAGCTGTTCACGGGCGGCATCGACAACGACATCAAAGTTTGGGATATACGGAAGAAAGCCGTCGCATATACCCTCCTTGGCCACACCGACACCGTGACTTCTCTCCAAATGTCTCCAGATAACCAGACATTATTGTCCTACTCACACGACTCTACTGTTCGGACCTGGGATATCAGGCCATTCGCGCCTGCAGATCGACGCATCCAAACCTTCGATGGAGCGCCTGCTGGTCATGAGCGCAATTTGTTCAAAGCAAGTTGGGACTCAACGGGCGAAAAGATTGCCGCGGGAGGAGGGGACCAGAGTGTCACCATTTGGGAGGCACGGACGGGAAAGCTTCTAAACAAGCTTCCTGGCCATCGGGGTGCGGTCAACGACGTGAGATTCCATCCGGGGGATGAGCCGATTCGTAAGTTTTCCCATTTTTTCAGATTCTTTATGTTTCTTTCAGGCCGTCTCCACACATACTCCTGCGGACGTCAAGCTGGGGACTCCCCGTGTTTGTGCCGTGTCACCTCGGAATATTCAGGAACAACTGTTCCAACGTCTCATCGCAACAAACTAAGCATGATGCTGACTTGGCATCTTTTAGTGGTTTCCGCATCCTCAGATCGCACGCTGATAGTGGGTGAGCTGGGCAAGTGAAGGCGAAGATGATGCGCCATAGCTATCCTTGGCTAAGTATGTGATCTTCGTGAAGCTAGTAACCGAAACAAGCGTGGGGAAATGTCCGTGAACGATCGGGCTAAAAAAAGGTTCCCGTGAGCGCGTCATGGCACGGTGGGCAGGCCAGTGCGACATTTGCTGGGGTCAGGGAACTGAATGTACAGTAGGGGGCAGGAGGTCTGGGAGTACTGAAGGGATTGAGATACCCGGAGACGCGTCCAGAACGCGACATACTTATTATCTGCAGTGGCACAACATTGACGCACTGAGGTAAACAATCAACAACATTCAATTTGAGATGATCATTCTGCAGAGTTCATGCTTTGTATTTGCCGCGCAGAAGCCTCGCGCACCGGATGTAAAGGAGTCGCAGAAGCACAAGTGACTGATTGGCCCTCATGTTTCAGAGTCGTCTTGGCGCGAGCCAATCACAACGCGTGCACTCTCGCTCACCCCTCCGCTCACCAGCAGATGCACCTTATTTCGTACAACACAACGCTGCAAGTCATCCCAATCCGTTGAGCTGACGCTGGGATGGACGCGAACCAGCCGTTACAGTAGCCTGGAGGCGTCGTGTTTCAAACTTGCACCGATTGCATCCTGATACGCTACCCGTTCCAGATACGCCTGGCGCTCAATGCTTCAGCGACCCTCAGCGTCCTTGCAGCTACTCCCATGTACTGGTGTGACTGCGTCCCCCTTCTCTTTCTCCATGTTATGATTCCTCTTCTCTCTTAACCGTCATTCATTGGCAGCGGTGCTGTCTTTCTCGAGTCACCGTTCGTGAATTCCTTCGTCTTCTTGCATTCGTTTGGCTTGTGGGCTCTGGATAGCTTTTCACGATATCTTCTTCAACATCAAAGCGGTTTAGCACAGCAACTCTGCTGTCTGTTTGGAATTCTTGGGATTGGACAAAGTACAGCCAACGATTCGGACCTCGCAATGCTATGCGTGTTCTAATCAAGGGCGAACTCCAGTCATCTTAATCTACCTTTACGCTTCCGATCTTGCTACGGTTTGTGGCCACAACGTGGTCCTGCATGGCAGAATTCCCTCCTTGTTCATTCGCTATTGGACAGCGTTAAGGAAAACAAGGGAGACGTGTCTACGCGTCTACTATAAGGAAACGGCGTACGCTCAGGATAGATCTCACGGTCTTCTTTTAGATTCACCAAGCTCGAGAACTAAACACGGATCACTATGTTTCGGTCACCACTCTTCAGCTGGTCGCCGCGACCAGACCAAGACCCATTGGCGACCCCGTCAACTCAATCACCATCTCGGTTTGGTGCTTTTCAAAACAATTTCCGGACCATGATCAATGGATCCTCGATCTATTCTCAATCACCGGCTCTTCCTTCACATAACAACACTCCAAAGGTGCCCTTCCTAGGGTTCTTTCGCCGTGAACCTTCACCTGATCTAAACGGACAGGCCGGTTTCAACGATGTACCGCGCGAGTCGAACGATTCAAGATCACCTCTTCGTGCCCAGCACACGGCTGGCTCGTACATTCGTACGATTTCCCCACCACAGGATCCGCGAGCACCGGAAACAATATACCATCGCCATCCAGCAGATGTGCCATTACCACACCAAGAAGGTGGCTATACAGATCCAGATATACAGGAGCTAGCAGATGATATCAATGGCCGCAGAAGACGAAGAAAGCATAGGAGGAGGAAGCATCGACGTACAGAGCATTGGGTCCGTCGAAGGAATGAGCGTGGTGGACGCGGGGTGATGTTGTTTGTTAGAGGATCTGCTGCGAGAGGAAAGATGATTGCATGCATCATTTCTGGAACTTTTTTGATCACTGTTTTGTCTATCTGTGAGTATCCCCTTGCTACTCTTACAATTGTAAGAAAAGCGTACTAATCATGATAGACCTCGCAATCGCCCTCACAAACCGCGACCTCGGGCAAGAAATCCACATCCTCTTCATCATGGTGCTCCTCGCCATCACCATCTTCTTCTGCCATTCGCTCATCCGCCTATGCATGCTCATGCTGAACCCGCAGTCCGAGTCAGCACGGCCTCGGATCCCCGACATGACCGGCCCTGAGGGGTTTCAACCCATCATCCCAATCCGCGTGCACCTGGCTCGCGACGAAGAGGCCGGCCACGTCGACGACGCTATCGACAACGCCAGGGACGCCGAGGATCTCGAGAAGAACCCTCCACCGCCTCCACCGCCTGCATACGGTCTCTGGCGAAGCAGTGTCCGCGTCGACCCAAACCTCCTCCACTGGCAACGCGTCCAGGACAACCGCACCTCCGTCGTCCCAGACCTAACCCACTCTCGACAAGGCTCTGCAAGCGCGCCTCCTGCCCGCCCCGCATCCCCCACAGTCCAGCCTCCCACCCGCGAGGGCCCGCGTCCACCGTCCTACGCCTCAGAAGACGGCGTAAGTTACGTCACTGAAGCCGTGCCGCGGAGCACTGTGAACCGCCAGAGCCATACTGGCGTCAGCGATATCCATCCCGCGTGGCGGCCAGGGTACGCAATGAGCGAAGTACGGGGCGTGTATGGCATAATCTGAGTACCGTGATAGCGTGTATAAAAGCACTTTGTTTTTTCAATGTTTGTTCCAGCGTTCATCTACTTGTTTAAAGTGTAGCATTATGGGAGTTGCGTGCTATTGCTGCTTACGTTTAAGTGTGTCGCGGCGTAATTGGTGTCCACTCCTAGGACATCTGGGGTGTGTAGGAATAGTAGTAGTACTGTTTACAGCAGTTTGAGTGCTAGGAATTGATGAGATCATTTGTCCTCCCCCGGCCCACAGTATGCTAGCACCCCCTCACCTCTCCATGTCCCTACTACTCTGCATCAACCATGACTCTGTTACTATCTCAACGGCACATTTCGACTCCGCTAGTCGGGTAGACGAAATCACCGCTCGCTATCTGAAGTACTCGACCAGACCACCCACAAAGCGCCCATGTGATTCAGCCTTGCGACATTCATTCACTCAGCCTGATGACGCGTCAAGGGGAAATGTGCGGATAGACAAGCTGGGGTTCAGCCGCGAGTGGGGGTGTTTGAGGCTGTATGTACTGATTCAGGTAAAGGTGTGTTAGACGAGGTTGAGGAGCTGGTGTTCGCGTGTCTCCCATTCAGTGGTATGCTGCATTAGAAGATAGTTGGACATGTGGGAAGTAGGTACCTATGTATCATTCATGTGGCGTTTGGGCTTAAGGGCCTAGGTAAATTTTGTACGAGGACTGCGACGAGGTGCATGGTGGAGTAGTCGTGGCATTTTCTTCAAACGGTCGATGGGAAGGAAGTAACTACTGGTAACTTGTCGACAACAAAGTTACTTTTATCAGAACGGAATTGACTTGATAGAGCGCTAAACTCGTGGCTTGAGATGCTGGGTAGTCGAGAGGAAACATGTAACTGCTTGAAAAACTTTGTTGGCTTCGATATGTGGTATGCGTTGTGGTCAAAGGCAAGTAAGCGCCTTGATTAGCTAGGTGATGATGTGCAAATGGTAAAATGAGATACAAAAAATACTAAAATCAAATATGCAGTGTCCATAGCTACACAAAATAACTGGCTTGGTATTACAACGCATGAGATCTTCGTAGAATTTGTAATTCTTTTCTATAACTAAATGTGTTTCGTGATTTCTCCTTAAGTTGGATATAAGAACATAGCTGAATTAGTGGGCAAGTAATTCGCAACCACAAAGAATGGTTTTTGGAGTACGTTATACATGTTAAGTTGGATGTGCTTACTATCTTAATGTCAATTTATACGGACAAGTATTGTAGGATTACACAGCCTAAAAGCAGGAAGTGATAGCTTGAAGTAAACAACAGTTACTAGACTCGCAATCAAATGCAGAGAAGAAGACCAACGCTTTTCTTATGATACAAAAAGACTCCAAGGCACAAATATGTAATGAACACAATCCAAGAAGTCGCAATCTGTTAATGCTGAATCCTTCAAGTCTCTCCAGTAATATTTTAGCAGATTTCTGTCTCCATATCAGTCAGAATAATCAATCATAAAAGCCCAAAACCTTGTTCGCTCTGTCCAGGATAACTCTTTGTCCAGGGCTCAAACCCGCGGCATCGCTGTCCCATTCCTTGAGACCCATGGCTCTCAGGGCGTCGTCGTTGACAAGGTTCGTTACATCATCTGCGGTGATTCGTCCTTCATGTTCGCTCTCTCCAATACCACCGCCAAAATCAGGACTCGGGACTCCCTGGACGAAAGCGTCTCGCTGGCGGGCGAGGTACTGCGCGTTGTATTCTGTCATGGGGCATGCTGGAATGTACAAGACGCTTGAGTCGGATTTCCCTTGATGGACCCTGTCGACAGCGTGAATGGTGTCACAGTGCCATGCCACGTAATCACCGGGCTTCACCTTGGGCACGTGGACCGTGGACTCGGGTAAGTTTAAATGAGGATGAAGTACATGTGCGAGTTCCTGGCCATGCCCCGGAGTCGCCCCATGAACCCATTGATTCTGGGTAGTATTAAGTTCCCAATTGTCCGAGGCAAGGAAATCAGCTGAACTGGATATTGCCTCTGTAGTTGTTTGCGCTCCAGGGTCGACTCCGCGCTTCGGCGAGAAGAACGGTCGGAGGAGATAGTAGACTGTTGCCTTTGCTAGAAGTGGGTTTACAAGAAGTGTTCCTTCGAATGGTCCGGTACTTGATAATGAGAGCCAGCCCTGAAACATACGGAATGCGCTGGCTGCTCCTACACCGCTGTGAAGGTCCGTGACAATAGGTAGTCGACAACTGGCTTCCCATGGATCGAATTCTTCCCACTTGCCCTTCCAGATCGAGTCGAATACCTTGCCTAGACCGTAACCACGCTCATCCCATCGTTCAACACTTCCGCTGTCAACATGCGGACCTAGGGCGAATTTTGCATCACCAGGCAAGCGCATCCGCAGACGATCGGCATAGCTGATGGGATGTTGTGTTGACAGGGGGGCATGTGGATTTACGCTGTGCCAATAAGACATGAGGAAGCGCTGCGTCTTAAGCATGTTCGGATGTCCTCGGGCAAGATGTTGAGTGCGTGACCAGTACAATTCAAAGACTTGACGATTGTCGGCAGGAAAAGCTGGGATGGATTAGCCATGATATCATATGAAGCGGCTGGGTTTGGATGCACACCTCTGGTCTGGGGGTTCTGGCGAAGGTATTCTCGAACATATTCCTTCCATTGTAGGGCTTCTTGTTCTGGGATGACGCCCCTCACGATGGCGACACCTCGCTTTCTCAATTCCTTGCTGAAGGTCTCGGGGGCATTGTCGATATCTTCGAAATCGATCTCTGGGATTATCTTGGATCCACGTTCAACGATGAGCGGAATCTCTTCCCGTAGATGCCGTAGCAAGCGCTCCCAAGACTCTCGGACCTCGTTTTCGTGGCCTCGGATCAGGCGACTTTTGAGGTCGGCATACTCAGGCGTGAGGGGTTCGAATTTTTGACCCGAGAGGCTGACAAAAGCATCTGATATGTCTCCTTCCCGCTTTTGGGCATGAGTTGCGACTGTGCGGAACTTGGCCAGGGCAAGTCTGGATGGAGCAGGGCATTTTCGGAGCGTGGAGAGCATGGTGTGAGCAGTGGCAAGCAGATGGCTCAATGGGCTGAATTGATCTTCTATTGTCCTGTCCAGCTGCGGTCTCACCCCATTATATAGCCTCTCCTGTCGTCTCGAATGCGTCCAGACGAGTTGATGTTCCGACAGCGACCTGAAGCTCTGGTGGAGAGGGGACGAGGTGGACGACGGAAGCCCTGCTCAAAAGGGGAAGGCGCGGGCTGTCACCTGCCCCGCTCTCGTCTCTCCGCCTTCACCAACGCCCCCAGAGGAAGCGTTCCGCCCCTACGCCATTGTGCATCGTCAGCACCTCCGCCAGCCGCGAATGAGCGGGCGAGGAACAGAGGCTGCACTTGTGAATGTATCTCTAACAGACGAGAGTGGTCGGGACGGCAGCAGAAGGGAGAGCTCGCCTGCACTTGCCGTCTGCCGTCTCCAGGCCAGCGCTGTTTCGTCACGTCGAGCTTCACGCCCACGCTCTGCGCCACGCCCAGGACGGGTTAAAGGGCAGGCTGAATCGACGGCCCGGGGAGCCACTGACCGCCTGGGTACATCGTGAAGCCTAGGAGGCAGAATGTACGCAAAAGTCGAGCTTCGTCATGTGCGCTCCAGCACCAGCGGCGACGGAGCGTGTCGTGAGCGGGGTCCTCGGCGGCAGGGCCATTGAGAGCGCGGAGGAATTGGCAGCAGCCCGCTTGGGATGGACTGAGCCTTGCCAAATGCCTCATCTGTCTTACTGCGCGTCTGTTAAGGCGCTGTTGACGCGTGAAGACGGTTACGGCGGGACGCTCTCCGCTGCCAGCACGCCCTCGTGGTATATGAAGAATACGTGCCCACCGCTGGCACTGCTTCCTCGTCTCTACCGCTGTCAGCCCAAAGAGCTTTGACGCCAGATTGTCTACACAGTACTAGAGCCCATCATGTCCCAGTCGTATCTGCCCAAGGACTTCCTGTGGGGATTTGCAACAGCAAGGTTCGTCACCCACCTCCCAGGTTCTCCACACAATGTACCCCGCCACAACGCCTACCGAGCGTGTGCCCAGTTCCCATGCTGAGCGTTGAGCCTGCAGTTACCAAATCGAGGGCGCGCCGCATGACGACGGCCGCGCAGACTCCATCTGGGACGCTTTCTGTCGCATTCCAGGCAAGATTGCTGGTGGAGATTCGGGTGATGTCGCTTGCGACTCCTACCACCGCACAGATGAGGACATTGCCCTCCTGAAGAAGACTGGCGCCCAATCCTACCGCTTCTCGCTGTCGTGGTCTCGCATCATTCCACTCGGTGGCCGCAACGACCCCATAAACCAAAAGGGCATCCAGCACTATGTCAAGTTTGTCGACGATCTGCGTGCAGCTGGCATCGAGCCGCTCATAACCCTCTTCCATTGGGATCTGCCAGACAATTTGCATAAAAGATATGGCGGCATGCTGAACAAGGACGAGTTCGTCAAGGATTTTGAGAATTATGCCAGGGTGTGTTTCGAAGCCTTCGGTTCCAAAGTAAAGTTCTGGATCACATTCAACGAGCCGTGGTGTAGCTCCATCCTGGGTTACGGCACCGGGCTGTTTGCTCCCGGACGTACTAGCGACCGTAGCAAGAGCGCCGAGGGTGACAGCTCCAGGGAACCGTGGATTGTCGGCCACTCGCTTCTTGTTGCTCACGGTGCCGCAGTCAAGGCCTATCGTGACGACTTCAAATCCAAGGACGGGGGCCAGATTGGCATTACCCTCAATGGTAAGCGAGATCACTGTGGCTTTCTGATGTCTGAATAAATGCCGCTGCACCCTGTTGTGTTGGAGTCAGCGTTCATTCAGGGATACAGTTTGGGCATTAACCTCGAGTATGAAGTATCTTGCTGACTCCAACTAGGTGACTGGACTGAGCCTTGGGATCCAGAAGACCCACAGGACGTTGAAGCATGCGATCGCAAAATCGAATTCGCAATCTGCTGGTTCGGTGACCCAGTGTACTTCGGCAAGTACCCAGACTCGATGCGAAAGCAGTTGGGCGACAGACTTCCCGAATTCACACCCGAGGACGCGGCCTTGGTCAAGGGCAGCAATGATTTCTACGGCATGAATCACTACTGCGCAAACTACATCAGACACAAGGAGGGCGAACCAGCACTGGACGATCACGCCGGCCATCTCGACATTCTTTACCAGAACAAGAAGGGAGAGTGGATTGGCCCAGAGACAGAATCTTTCTGGCTAAGGCCCATGCCTTTGGGCTTCAGGAAGTTGATCAAGTGGCTAAGCGATCGATATGGGGGCCCAACATTCTATGTCACAGAGAACGGTACCAGCTTGAAAGGAGAGAACGAACTCCCTCTCGAGCAGCTGCTGGACGATGAGTTCCGCTGTGAATATTTCAGGGGCTATATCGGTGCTTTAGCCGATGCCCACACACTCGATGGTGTGGATGTCAGGGGCTACTCTGCATGGAGTCTCATGGAGTAAGTATGCCTATTTCTTAGTGTCCTCATTTGCCTCCTTTGCTTGGGAAAAGCTATCGTCGGGGAGAGATTGTAAAACGGAATGAGGTTCCGCAAGTGGCCATCCAATCGTCCCTTGTAGTCTCAAACATAGGTTGCATATCAGCTTCGGGATAACGCACTAACATGGCGGCAGCAACTTCGAATGGGCCGAAGGCTACACAACACGCTTCGGCGTCACCTACGTCGACTACAAGGGTGGCCAAAAGCGATATCCCAAGAAGAGCGCCCGCGAAATTTCACAAATCTTTGACAAGTACATCAAAAAGGAGTAACATGGATCTACTCAACGGGTGTGGCGTACGTGGACGAAGTCGCATATCGTGGAATGTCATTTCATAGGGGGCGAGGACTTCTAGCATTCTTCTAGCGTTTCGAACCTCAACAACAACAGCCTCTTCGCTTCAGAGATCTATAGACTCGGAACATTGCGCCATTCTGGGGTAAGGATGGCTGCATGTGCCACTTTGCGCATCACCATAGCTTCGCGATATTGATTCCGACATCCGCATCTCGATACTACTCATTGTGATCGGTGAACGGGAGATCCGAGTGACGGTGCATTGGTGCCCAATAAGCCATCATTTTGCCATCTCGGCCGCGCGGTGTTATTATTGATCGCGCACGGCGACGATTTTAGAATGTATTGCGCGACTAAGCAGGCTAGGAGGGCCTTTGTATGGTTCTGAACTCCAACCCGTCCCTCCATGTTTTTTCTTTTCGACCACGAGGTGGCGCGCCACCAAAGGCAGCCTCAAAACTCCACAACCCGTTATTGAGAGCGCCAAGATGTCAGCGTCATCGTATTACATATACGCAGTGTGCACCGTTTCGTGCGCGTGCGCGGGTTCCGCTCTCGCTCTCGCACTTTGTTCCAAGAGTGCAGAATCGAGCAACGTGCAGGGCTTTGGCCACGGCTTCCCAGCAGCAATTCTTACCCAGGGCTGGAAAGGTACCCGAGAGGTTCGTGATTGCGCAACACACGGCCGCCTCTAATGAATCGGTGCCCTGCTGTGAAGGGGAACAGGCAAGCGATTTGATAAGATGGAATGGATAGTGGGCTACATGGAGATACCCTGGTTTCGAGGTTGGATCCCGCAAACTCTAAATTTTGCAAGCATGTTTCAGACCTACGCGGACAGGGCTTGTTGCACGCCGCCTACTAATCACTAGTGCCACTTCAGGCGAATTCGACGCAAAACTGGGTCTACTGGCAGAATATCGGATGTTGTGGTGAAGGGCAACCAAAGTTTGTTCACGAGGCGAACGAGGCGAGCGACGCGGCAGATTGAGCAGCAAATCTGACAGCACTCCATCAACGTAAGTTGCCGAGGAAATACGTAGTGGAATATCAATTTCACGTCGGGCAGCAGCTGGCCCGAGTTCATGCAGTTCTTGTTGCGCAATCGCCCACACGGACGTTGGGCGTCTTTGTTTTCATGGTTCCCTTGAGACTCGAGAGTCGCTGGGACCCTTGGGACTGGATGGACTAAGCTGACTTGCAGCCGCATCGTGGAGTTTATGTACGCCTAAGCCAAGTGAAGCGAGGCTATTGGGCCACCCTTGGCCTGTAGATTTGGATCTCTAAATAATGGCAGAGTCGATACTTTCCGTGATTACACAACAGCTCGATCTGCCACGCTGCAGTCGTGGGCATCCTGGCCGGGACGAGCGGAAGTGTGCGGCGGAACAGAACGCCATGCTTGGACCTGGAGATGATGCGAGGCGAATGCGTGATACGAGAGCAGGTGCTTGGAGGAGAGGCTCTGAGAAGTCAAGATCGTCCAGACTGGGCAGCTGGCCGTGGGGAGGCCCAGCGTTAGGTTTACAGATGTTTCAGAGCCATGTCTGGCAGAGGACGGCGGTATCAAGCAGGATTCGCAGGAGGCAGAGGTGTGGCGAGGCGAGAGGCGGAAGAGTTCCCCGACGCTATCACGCAGGTTGATGAAGCCTGAAGGCGATGGTGGTGTAGAGCGTCCAGGTCCCAGGAGGCTAGGAGGCGCTATTGTCGTACTATGCGTGGGCTGTTGATTCGGGCGCTATCTGCTTGCAGCAAGGCATGGGCGTCGGAAGAGTTTAGGCCAGGGTCGCAGTGGTCGCCGCTAGAAGGTTTGCGTAATTGCACGAGAAGTCGGAGAAGCGAGCTAGAAGGCGTGCATTGGGGAGAGAAGAAAGCGTTAGCTGGTCCGTCTTTGACGCGTAGGCCACGGCCAGGCTGCTGAAACCTGAGGCAGAGGGAAATAACACGGCGGCCGCTTTGGGACGCTGTACGGTTGTCGGCGTCTCAGGTACAGCGATTGATCGAAGAGCGACTCTTCCGCTCGTCGGGTAGCGCTCCTGCTTAATCTCGAGCTGCCGCCGTTGGACCACGGTGCGCCGTGGGCCTTCCTTCGTGCTGCCTCATGCCGCGCCACCCCACCCGGGCTGCTGCGAACCACGGCCGCGAACATGATCCTCTCAGCAAGAGCTGCTGCAAAGAGTCCTGACACTGCGGATGCGACTCAGCGCCGTGAGTCGCGGCCTCCGGTCCTCTGTCCTGGGCTCTTCCTTCACATCAATCGCGGCTCGCGGCTCGCGGCCTGCTACCCTAGCGTTGCCGACCACATCCCTCCCACTCATCTTCTCCCTTTGCCGAAATTCGTCCTCGTCCAATATCGCCGCCAAGTCGCTATGTCTGTGGCTGGAGGCACCCAGAGAATTCAATGGTGCTCGAAACAGGGTGCAAGCACTAGCAGCATCGTCCTTGGCTCTCCGTCCGCTAACCTGTAGTCTCTCTACCATGCAGCTGCAGCGATGGGAGCGGTGAAGAGTCGCCGTGCTCGCGCCTTGACATGTCACAGATGAGGAAAATCTCTTCGTTTTATCCTGTCAGGCGTGGAGCATGTTGGTCCCTTGCAATTAATTGAATGTAGTAGCAGCCAGGCATCACGAGAGTTGTGGTCTAACTCTGACCCGTCTCATCGCGGCTACTGAGCTCTATCCACAAACCCTTAAACGCTTCGGGCTATTTGTTCCGCAGGGGAGGCGGACGCTGGTCCCTGGCCGGTGCTTCAGCTCAATTTGCGTGCGTCCAACAGGGTGGCTCGTCGGGGCATGGCTGGCTTCATTATACCTATCTCCACGTGCCGGCCATGCGTTGAGCATGCAGGACGCAGGTGCCGCGAGCATGCACGTTGGGCACAGTGCTTGAAACACATCGACACTACGCTGGCAGCACCCCTCGCCAGACGCTTTCCCAATTAGCAGATCGCTGGGCCGTCATCACCAGCCGGCATTGACAGCGTTGAAATTGGGATGCCATGGCCCATGAGGCAGAGGCATGACAGTGTTGCGGTCCGTGGCGCTCGACCGGAACATTTTGCCTGCAGCGTGTCATTGGCCGAGCCGCAGAGGGGCCCTTGGGGGGGGGGCATTTGGGCCCTGGGCGGCCCTGCAAATGATCGACGAGGCGCCTCAGGTGCTGCCAGACGGCACCGGGCACCCAAGGCCTCGCCGGCTCCGCGCTCAGCACCACAGCGCGCTGCTTGGTGAGCATACTACGTATCCAGCAGCGTGCACATTGTGGTCGCCAGGTCGGGACGGCAGCGCGGTGGCCTCTGCAGAACCCACAGGCCCCGGACTAGCAGACTGCAGGGTCACCACGTGCTGACCAGCTTGGCGGCGACCCAGGGCGTCCTCGTCCTCGTCTCTCTTGCAGGCCGGTGGGAGGATCCCGGCATCGCTTCCACTCTGGACGCTGCATGAGCCAGCGCCATACGCTCCTAAAACGTCCACAGCCGGCCTTGTCTGCTTACCTACTGTCACTGAACGTCGTTCCGGTCCGCACCATCGCGTGCGAAACGACGAGGCAAGCGAGCATGGCGACATTGGACCAGTCGTCCGCTTATGGTGTACCCACAAACCTTCCTGGTGGAGCCATGGCGCTCTTCCGCGCCTTCGATGTAAGGTGGACCGAGGGGTGTTGCGCAGGAACTCGGCCATGGGCCTCTCATCCCCCTCTAGCGGGGTGGCATGGTCCAGCCTAGAGGCTCGTAGTGCCTTTCCAGAACAGCCAGCGTAGCTACCCAAACGCAGGGTGCAGCTCCGCCAGGGCTTGCTGCCACCACCGTTGAGAGTCTATTGCGTGGATGCCTCGGGGCAACCAGCCAGTGCCAGTGGCCTCCTCACCACTGCTGTGCAGGCCCGCCGCCCCAAGCCTCGAGCTGCCTGCCCATCGTAGGAGCTAAGGTGAAACGGATTCCCCAGAACCCACGTGTAGCTGGCTTTCCAGGGCCAGGATTAGGGAGCAGGCACTAGCCAGGGTCCAAGCATGGGGCGCACAAGACGCTATTCATCAGACCTGATAGCGGTTATAGGGCCCTGCCAGCCACGTCCTGCTGCTCGGATCCTGTCCTTCAACCCATTATTCTGCTGTGCCCGTCGGTACTTTTCCTATAATCTTTGTTAATCTCCGCTTGCTTTTCCTTGCGTCACTCTTTCCCAGGATCGAGGCTCCCAGCACATATACCTTAATCCTCGTCAATATCCCCATTCTTGGAGCCTGGGAGCACCCGCCGTCCACAATCACATCGTTGATATTGTTCAAGCTTGGGCCGCGTTTGTTTGGCCCCTCGCTGACCTAGCAACCTCCAAATCGCCTATACCTTCACCGCCCCTCGCGGATCCTCGATGACTTCGATACTCCACTACCGAGATCCCATCGCCTACCGGAGCGACTTCATGAATACCTCCAGCTACCACAACCCTCACATGGACCAACCAAAGAAGTCCCCGCCTTATGAGGGCCACTCCTCTGGCTCCGAAGCAAAGCAGCAGCCTGGATTCAAAAAGCGTCCGTCGAGAGCCGGAACCCGCAGCGTCACCACTCTCACTGCTGCCCAGCTGGAACGAAAGCGAGCAAATGACCGAGAAGCACAGCGAGCCATTCGTCAAAGAACCAAGGATCACATCGACACCCTTGAACGTCAGGTCCGCGACCTCTCGGCCCAACTCGACTCCAACTCGTCTTCCAAGATGATTGAGATTATGCGAAGAAACGAGGAGCTAGAGCAAGAGAACGCCGTCCTCCGCGCCCGCCTGTCTCACGCAGTGTCAGCTTTGGGAGTCCCGGAACAGTCAGGAAGTGAGTATTCATTTTTTTGTTTCTTCAAAAGCACAGATCAGTTGTTCCACCTGTCAGTGAGCTAGGCTTCCCTTTTTGCTTTTTCGTGTCTCGGGCCGTCCCCGTTCTGGTACAGCCAAACCTCTTTTCGTGCGATTAGCATATCTCGCTTTACCCTCATTTCACGTTCTCCTGTCCTGCGGCTCAATTGGGCGACTTGCAGCATCTGTAACGTTCGCTTCCCTTTTTCGATCGAAGCGAGAACCAAAAACGGCGCAACAGTCGTCAAAACAAATATCACATTCAATGCATGATGGCTGACGAGAACATAGCTGGCGCTCCTTCGCCGAGTGATCGCGTCCAAATGCTCAGCCAGCCTCGCAGGGGTTCGACAGGAACTGCCAGAAGTGTCCATTCAGTCCCAGAAATAGCCACCCCTGTCTCTCAACCAGCACACTGGCAGGCACAGCACGCATATACTCACCATGTTTCCTCACCACATGTTGATACGCCGCCTCCAATGAGCGAGGTCCAAGGACGCTGGAGCCCGCACCCCAACCACCCACAGCATCATCAAGTTTCAATGCCCGTCCAGGACCCATCCGTGCACGCCGTTGAGCAAACAGGCATGTCGTACCCCAGTCCTTATGGCATGGAAAGCAATACGCGTGCCATGTCGTATCCCCTAGAGAACGCGTCCATGGTCACCTCGCAACAGCCAATCCCCATGTCTGGGTACGCTACGCCAACCTCGCACCACTCGCCTCATACTTCAGAGTACCCACGACATATGAGCGTTCCCATGCATCATCAGAACGCGCCAGGTCAAGGCCCGCCACAGCACCAACAACAGCCCACTTCTGCGCCGTACACATCCTACCCAATTGCTCCACAGCAAGGGTACGCTCCACAGGTTAGCCATGCCGAGCAGATGCCTATGATGCATGCCCAGCACCCCCAGGCCCAGATGATGGATAGTCAGGGACAGCATATCATTTACCACATGCAGCCGAACATGAAGGTCGAGCACTGAGATGATGTGTTCATGCATGCACCAGCCAGCTGCGACCAGCGGTTGACTGGGACACGGGTACCGGATCCTGACGATGCCAAAGCCCACTTTGCGCACGTCAGATGCGAGACCGAGGGGGGCCTCATCGATGCGAGCGACAAATCATCAGACGCGGTATCAGGGTTCATCGTGGAGAAGCAAAGCGGATTGCGCATTCCTCCACATCCTCCTCATACCGTTAAAGTTTGAACATCCGGGCTCGGAAATCTGCTGGCGGAGGTAGATTGTTTCAACCAAATCTGCACCAAAAGTCATACCATCGTCACCGCCCATCAGGAGATCCCAGACGGTAGCTTGCGCGACCTCGGAGTGGTTACCTCATCTTTGTTCGAGATCAAAGAGGCGGAATGAAACGTAAAGGCTCGGCCCCACATGTGGCTCTCAGGATTTCAGTCGCCCACCGAAGGATCCGCTTGGGAGAGACCATGGACTTAAGGCGTGGATTTAGTCCGCCCAGCTCCCTCGAGAGCTAGGTGTGGAGCGGGAGCATGGATCATGTGTATGGAACATTCCGAGGATCCCACGGAGCGACCAGGGTACCAGGGAACTCGCACCAGCTTGTCCGAATCGAGACCAATTAGGTAAAGATACGAAACTCCAGACACCGAAGGCGAGCGCGGCTCCACACACTCACACGCATCCTGCTGCAGCCATGCAACCGTCGACAGCGGTCTACGATCGGGCAATTAAGGGCGGATCTGAAACGCGGGCCATGGCAAATATACTTTGGAAAGGCCGCCTACAAGTTGCGTCAAGATTGGTTTGCAGCTACGCCTGGCGGCCGAAGCTAGGTTTGGGCACCGGTGTGACGGTTGAATACATCCGAGGCGTGAAAAGAGGCTCCGAAACGCCGAAAGACACGACGCCAGCATTTCTTCCACGCGCCAAGCGACGCCGCGCGCACGTCCCGCTCATTCCGGGCCCATGTCCCCGGGGGCCTGTCGGCCAATCACAGCGCTGCGACTCGTAGCGTCGTGGGAGGAGCCCAGCTCAAGCAATCCTGTCTGCACTTGGTGCCTCTTCGGGAAACCTCCCCGAACATTATGGGGAATGCGGCTAAGCGGCTTCTTTCAGCTCGCGCTGACCATGCCTGCTGCACTTTGACGGCGTGCATCATTGTGATGCCACCCACACGGGAGCGTGATTACACCGCAAGACTGACTACCAAGAGCGGGAAGGAGTTCGATAGTGTGTTTGCTATCTACAACACGTACCATTTAATGCCGCACGTAGCTTAAGCTTTGATCGGCTCGACTGCCGCAGCCGCCTGCTGGGCGCGAATCTGCTTCAGCAGGTCCGGATACCAGCGCTCTCCAACATCCGGATGCGATTTGACCCTGTTCATCAACGTCGCTTCGCCGAGATGGCCCCATCGCCCTTTGACAAAGGTGAACTCGACGTCGTCCTTGCGGGCCTTGCGGGCCTCGTCTCGCAGCCTCAACACCTCGTTGGGCACATCCATGGCCTCGAATTTGGCGTCGTAGCTCACGCCTTGGAAGAAGGGGACCGAGTATCGTGCTCCCTCGCCTTTTCGTGGGCTCAGCACGCGGTGTGTGGTTGATGCGCAGACACCGTCTGTCAATGCCTCCATGCCTTGGCCGATGGCGACGACGAGTGTGCCGTCAATAGGCTTGCAGTCTATCCACTCGCCTTTTGCATTCTGTGCTTGCAGCCCTATTTGATTGCTCGCCTGCAGCAGGTAGCTTGTCAGCATGCTATCTTTGTGCGGGCCGACTCCTTGCCGCTTGACCTCCCACTTCTTCTTGTCAATCTCGGTTGCAGTGGCGGGCAGATCCGGCACATCGACTTCAGGGTACTTGACAATCTTGAGCTTGTGCTGCTGATTCGAGTCGAAAAACTTGTCAAACGCGTCGGGCGGGAGGCCAATTGCTTCGGCGATGAGAGAAGTAAACAGCGTCGAGATGTACGACATGCGTCTCATATAGTCCTCATACACGGGACGGAAAGCAGGCAGATATTCCGTCGACGGCCATTGATTCGGTGCAAGAAGGTTGTGGTACAGTGGAGCTTCTGGTCCTGGGATGGGATGCGGTGTGGATAGATCGAGTTGTTCCCTGTGATCGGGGTTGAAAGCCGTGGTCTCGTTATCGACCTAGAGAAACGAAAAGCGTTGTCAGCAAAAGTCCGAGAGAGAGAGATTGATGAAATGAAGACAGCAAAACATTGAAAGAAAGGAAACGAGTTCGTTGTAATGGTCGATTGAACGAAAGAGAAAGAGTATCAGATCCAAGAAAGTGGGAAACAGCATCGTCGGTGTCGTTCAGCGCTTCCAAGCACAAAGTAATTGGGATATACCCCGGGTCCAGTATTGTTTGTTTTGATTTTTCAACCGGCGTACAGAGTGGTTGGTTTCGGGTTGGCATTTTGTATATTGACGTTCATGTTTTGATGTCTTTCCTTTTTTTCCCTTTTGCTCTTTTATTACACATGCGTTTCTGTTCTCCCTCCTTTTTTACACCATTAACGGCCGCACCTTGTAACGCAACGCCCCTTTTTCTCCTCAAACAATCCTTGTAGTAATAATTGCATCTTTGCAGCGCTTTTACACTTCTTCTCCGCATCCAGACGTACATAGGCATGATTAGCGACTAGATGATTGAATACCATTTGTTCGACCGTTTGGATATATCTTATCTTACCTCTTGATGCTGTTCGAATTGACTAGTTGACTAAGAAGAAAAAGGGAAGGATCAAGCGAGATATAGGAAAGAAAGAATGGATGTAACAAAATGACAACGAAACCAGAGTAAACCACAGAACACTCACCCTACTCCACCCCAAAAAACTCTTCTCATTCTTCATCTCAATCCGCTCCTTCTCCTCCCACGGCAACTTCTCAAAGAACGCACCACACTCCGCAACCACATCCTTGACCAGCTGCTCCGGCAGCCCCGTCTCGCTGAGATACAGGAACCCGACGTTGAGCAGTGCTGACCGCAGATCAGCCAGGAATTGCGGTTTTGTTGCTGGATCGAGGGCGGCGCTGAGCGGCAGGATGGGGATCCGCGTGAATGTGTCTGGCATGGCGGTGGAGGTGGGTAGGACTTGGGAAAGGGGAGGGCAGGGCAGGGCAGAGCTGGGATGCACGGGTAGTAGTTGAGACTGTTGAGTATAGCGGAGGAAGGGAAGGTGAATGCAAGACTGGGTTCCTAGTCTGCAACGGGAAATGTTCAATTAAGCCGACTAGAAATGCCAGGCAGTTGTGGAAAACACAGACGAATTATTTGTCCACGATGCAAGATATCTAGGAGCCGCAGCCAGCGACAGCGGCGTGTATTCCGCTGATTGCTTGCTACCCGTTGTTCGCTGCTGCGGGGTAGGGCGCGACTTGCACCATTCAGCGGGGCGATCACACCAATGTCGATAGCTCCGAGATATTGCCCTTGCGCTTTTTTGCTCTTATGTACATTCGCTTCCTTGAAACCTTGGTATTCCTCTTGATGATGGTCTGATACTCGCACGACTTTGGAGTTTGGGTTTGGCTGCTTGCTTTTTTCTCCCTCACTGTTGGGTATACATAGTACAGGGAGACCTTGGAGCGGGGACCGTGGATATCCGAGGTTGGAAAGCGAGCAGAGCAATGTAGAAGCGTTGGTCGGGTAGAGAGGTTGTATTTGTGCAGAACTTGAGTATGGATTGTAATTACTGCTTTTCCTTCTCTTGATTTGTCTAGTATCGTGACATCCATTTAAATGCCAATCCGACAGCCGTGAGTTTGAGACCGGTGATGAGCAGTACACTGACGGCTTCAATAAGGAAGACCATTCTTGAGGCTTCTCAAATGGAGAAGAGGTAGTCTTGAATCGAAAATTGGCTTGGTAGTCGAGGGATGGAGTGTTAAGATCGATCAATCTCGAATCCGTAAATCTGCGCAGAACAAAACTTTCTTCTCTCAAAGTAACATTCCTCCTCAAGCACCGTCTCACGCAACCTATTTGTACTTCCTATCACCTACCTAAGTACCTAATTCGTTGAATCCCCAACCACATGCCTAGCCGCCCAGCAAAACAAAAGCCCGAGAAAGGGCCCACAAGACCAAGGGATCTGTGTCTTCAGACCACTTTGCCGCGTCGCACAATGGGAAATAGCAAATAACGTCCCCGCACACAGCCTCCTAGAGTTTTTTCGGCCGGTCCACGTGGCTCTGCTTTGCTGGTTGGCAAACTGCGGTTGGGCTGAGCGTCTGCGCGGGTGATGCACGTCACGCAGGATAGTATGCAGGGTCCACTGTTTATTTTGGGGAGGAAGGAGGGCACGTGGGAAGCGCGGGTAAGGCGGGGAATACAGAGTAGGAATGGTGTAAGTGCAACTACTTTGTCCATGGAGCACAAAGGGGTTTTGTTTGGTATACTTCGTTCTATATGCTAGATACTTGAATAATCATTAAATTGGCTCGTGTACGAGCAAGATCTGTTCAACGGTCCAAGGAGATTCGGCGACGAAAGATCTCAACCGGTCCTTCGCCGCACACACATCCTTGGTAACAAACGAGTATACCGTCTCCACAGATCAACAGTACTAACAACAAACAAGGCGACATAAAATGAGGCTTACATGCTCCACCGATTGATCTGCACTTCTCACCGTATATTCTAACAATTAATCACCGTGCAAGAATCTAGGACGATCATTTCAGCAACTGCCTAAGTAAGAAGCTAGGTAGTCTTGAATACCTAGGTACATAAATTCTCTGCCACCACGTCACAATACTATACTATACTATGCCCAGACCCTCAATACCGACTAGCCATCCATGCCATGTGTCAGATCTCAACGGTGCTGCATCGGAGAATAATCTCAACGTACATAGATCCGTCAGATAAAGTTTCGCATAATCTGCAGTGAGGTATGTATAGGGGACGTGCGTTTGGTATACTGGGGATATGTGGGTATAAGAGGATTGTAGTATACGCGAGATGCGTCATCTGCTTAACGTGATTCTGTTATAGGTAGATCCGAAGTTGATAGGCACGAGCAGCCTCATTTCGAGATGGACTCGCTGGACGGGA
Organism: Pyrenochaeta sp. DS3sAY3a; assembly: GCA_001644535.1. Taxonomy (NCBI): domain Eukaryota; kingdom Fungi; phylum Ascomycota; class Dothideomycetes; order Pleosporales; family Cucurbitariaceae; genus Pyrenochaeta; species Pyrenochaeta sp. DS3sAY3a. The sequence goes on along the minus strand of KV441639.1, from coordinate 1,613,991 downwards.
TTATGAAACGGAGCGAAATCATAGTAAATGATGAGAAAAGCACCGAACATGAACAAACTTTCATTGCAAAAGAAAATATGTACCATGTGAAAAACTGAATGATGAGTAAGTATGACGGCTGGGAATCAACAGGTCTATTAATTAAAATCTCAACGCTGAACTCGTCATGATTCGACTGTTACTTGGCGCTAATGAATTCGTATCGTAATCTCATGCCTCGTGAAATCCATCTCGCTTGATTCACCTCTTCTCGGGAGCGTAGTATGCTGGCTGGCCTTCGAGCGACTCTCCAATACCAGTGCGATATGTGGGAGGTGCGCCACCAAAGGAGATTTGCGCACTAGGCCCGGGCGAAGATACGTTTGGTGGTACTCCGGTGTTAGAAGCCCCGAGTTGCGGGTTGAGGTCGCCGGGAGTAACAGTACCGCCATCACCACCACCTACAAGCACTGTCTGCTCGTTGCCCTTCTTATCCTTGACCTTGCCAACGACCATGCCCTTGGCCACAGACTTGATGATAGCACGTCTGCTTACGCCGGTGACGTCGATATAAACAAGTCCGACGTTCTTGACACCACCCGCAAGATCACTGGTAATGCTACCAGCTTCGGCGCCGTACTTGTGGCCAACGGCAGCACTGGCTGCCGCGCCTCCATGCGTCAAAATGGTTCGTCCGGAATATGAGATGCCGTCGGCAACGGTAGAAAATGCAATCAAGGATTTGTTGAGTAGACCAGGCTTGTAGTTCTCGTTCACGCTGCCATCTGGGTTTCGAGACTTGTGATGTGTCTTCTTATGCCCGACCAAGCCAGCAGCAGCATTCTGAGCGTACTTGGTGAGCTGTCCGACGGTCTTGGCCGAAACACCAGCAACGCCGGTGGTCATGGTATTGATCTTGCGCACACGTTCGTGTGTGGTGGTCTTGAATACCATGGGCTTCTCATTAGGCTGGGTCTTGTTCATGAAGGTCTCTGCACCGGATACCATCATGTTGCTAAGGTAGCTGGAGCCAGTGACGATGAGACGAGAGGCGGCCGCTGCATTCTGTACGATACCGGAGTCCTTGTACGCTGGATGGCGGGCCATTTCAAGGTAATCGTCATGAAGGGGTCTGATGTCAATGCGCTTGCCATCTGGGGAGACGATAATTTCAACGGGATCTTGGCCTGCGTTAGTATGAGCGACAGGGTGGGTGAGTATGCAATGTGACTCACTCTTGGAGCCAGGCTTGAGGTTTGGATCCTCGACGATTTGAGCGCCTTCTGCAAGCTCGCCGACCACGCTGCCATTCTCTTCATCCACCAGTACTACCTCACCATGCTTGCCTGACGATATGTAGCCCTCACCAGGTGCGTAGTCTTGAGGGTTGTAGGCTTTGACATTGCCCTTGCTTTTTTCGTGCTGTGGCGCCTGGGCACGCTCAAGGAAGGCAGTGCATTGTGCCAAGATGGTCTCGAAAGTGTCAATGTCCTCTTGCGAGACAGAAGTGGAGCCTTTGCCAATCGACGGAAACTCGATCCTCGTGAAGGCGCCGCTCTCGGGGCCCAGATCCCATCGTGGTATCAGATAGCTGCGGGGCGGCTGGTGGTAGATCTGTGTGGTCGCTGGGAGGGGGAGGTCGAGCTCAGGCGGGAGATTGAGGTGGAGGTAGAAGTCTTCCTCAGGTGCTTCGTTCTGGGGCCGCGTGTTGCTAAGGTCTGCGAATGGCGAGTTGGTCGGCACCATCAACAGCGACAGCGTCTGCGGGCCTGCCGGCGTGAGGGACGTCTCTTCGCCCTGCTGGATGTGGTAGGCTCTGATGCCGCCAATCGTGTAGAGCAGGCGAGGATCGCCATGGCCGCTCATGCTGGCGTGGAGCTTGCTCGCGGGGTAGATGCGTCGAGGGCGTGTGGATGCAGGGCAGCGAAAAGGGGAGCCTGCGCCTTTATAGGGGAGAATTGGCACGAGGGAGGGCGGAGGAGGGGTAACGTCTATTTTTGCGCACTGGAGAGTGGCAGCGGGCTTTTTATGGACTGAGGGCCAAGTCCCCTCCTGCAACAGCCTGCTGGTGTTCGCGGCGCTTAACGTTACGTCAGGACCGCCAGGGAAGGAACACCCACCGCCCATCGCACCTGCCACATGCTGAGCCACGGCCTGGACCCTTCGCGAATGAGCGCTCCCTTTCGCCACCTGCACCGCCACACTTTGCCCTGGCTTTTCAGCACATCATCGCCCTCTGCAGCCTGGCGTGCGCATCGAGACGCGTCATATCCCAGCTTGGGCACATCACCACGGCTCAAACAATTGGAATTCATGCATCTTCATTATACTTTCTTTGACTAGTCTACCTTGCATGAACGGAACTGGCGAGACTTGATTTCCTTCTCTACTCTTCAGGCGGATAAACCACCAGACGATCGATATCTGCGCCCCTGAACGTCTGGTTGTTGTACAGACCGCCAATCTCAATCGTGTTGTTGTTTCCCTTCTCCAGATTCAACAGCAGCGGCGTGCTCAATATGATGCCCTTGTGGGTATCCCTCTGATACAACGTCTGAAGCTCGTCTGTTTTACCATTGACGATCACGCTCGAGATGCGGCGCAGCTGCCAAGTGCCACCAATTCGATCCGGGGAGCCCTGAGGCTGGTCACCGAATCCCATGTCGTCTGTATTCTGGTAGTAGAAAGAGACCCATTGTGGCTTGCCCGAACCCTCGATGCCAGAGAAGCTAACTTTGCTATCGTTTCCGACGATCCCAGTCGCAATGACACCGTGGCTACCAAAAGTAGCTTCTTGTAAGAACGCATTACCAGTCGTCGTAGCATCCTTTCCATAGTATGTTGTGCCGTTGATAGGCGTGACTTCTCCAGTCTTGACATCCAAATCGTAGACGTCGTGCCATTTTACTGCTAGAGATTTCTTCTCTTCGTCAATCTCCATGGGTAGCCAAATGTACCTTGACTCCCAGAGAGAGATCGAATCCCACTGGTCGCCCATGTACAGGTATGTCGTCTTCTTAGTGCCATTGATTCGGAGGGAGAACCCTGACTGGGAGTTGTACGTCCGAGTGTTCAACGGAGAGACAATGACTGTGGGTATGGGTCAGCAAGCGACGTAGCAGTTGGTCCTAGGCATACTTACATGGTTGTGACCATGGTCCGCTCAATTTGTCTGCACGGAAGGCAACGACATCTACAATACGTCAATACCGCTAATTGTCTTTTGGGCTGAATACTCACTGTTTGGCCTGTAGCCAGTCTTATGGCTCATAAGAGCAAAGTAGCTCTTATCTGTCTGAATGATCGTGGGTGCCTCAAGATCATACTTGTCGAATCGATGAACGACCTCATCGAGCGCAGTGATGTTCTCGTTGTAAGACGTCAGGTAAACGTCGCGTCCTTCTCTGCGATCACCATTGGAGTACAGCGAGTACGCTCGGCCGTCCTTGTAGTCTACAAACAGACCAAAGTCCTGAGACCAGTTCCCGAGGGGAGCTGTGGCGTCTACGAAACTGTAGGGACCGGTGATGTTGTCTGCTACAGCAAATCCTTGTAGAAGCTCGCCGTAGGTCGAGTTGTCGGCGTGCCACCACATCTATCGCACGATTAGCAGAAGTTTGCGACGAGAAGCTAGGTTTCTTACATGATACTTTCCAGTGCCTTTGCTGTACACCACTTTGGGTCTCTGAATAATGTCTTCTTTGGAAATGTACGGGTGGCCCTCAATTGGCTCCAATGCGTGGCCGTGGTGTTCCCATGTAACAAGATCATCGGAACTGTAGACACTGACACCACCACCTTCCACTTGACCCTGAACTTTGTACTCTCCGAACAAGAAGAACTTTCCAGTCTCCTCGTCAAGGGTGACTCCACCGGCATGTGCATTCACCAGATTGCCTGCTGTATCTCTCCATCTCCCTCCAGGCACAATCCACTTTGCAGAAACAGAAGCCGAAGCCAACAACAGCCGCGCTGAGAGCGAAAGGAAGCCCATTGTGTGAAGTCTGAAAGACGATCTTGCACGTCAAACATTTTTCCGCCATGATTATAGTACCCTCATATAGCCTGCAAAACCGCAACATGGGTATTTACCAGCCAAGACGCGTCCGGGCCTCTTTCTCCCGAACTCTCAGGAACATCTCGTTTATTACATCGTGATGCGGGGCTCCACACTCTCGATTCGGCTACGATCACCGTGATTCTCCAGGTTTGCAGAGCGCGCTAGAACCGCATTCCGGCCTGGTGCTTTCGGTGGACGGGGAAACCCAAGAGGGCTGTGCCGTGGGCAGGGTGAGGGGCTTGCGGATAACATCACGCAACACGCAAAGACTACTTGAACGAGCAATTGATCCGGAATTTGTTGAGAATAGGCAGTCGTGGCGATAGGGCCAAGACTTGGGTTGGTGTTGACCGCTTCGTGCCAGCGGAGGAAGACGTGATGCAGAAGAGGAGGTTCGGTTAACAGACGTCATCAACCGAGTGCAATGGTGGAGCCATTTCAAGGCCAGCACGCTTGCACTTTTGCAAGGCAGATATTGGTAGCGAATAGCTATTGATAGAGGGTCCCCACGACCAGGTAAAATAATGACTACGGTTGCGATTGTGTGGCCAATGATTCTTTGTCTCTCGATAATAGCACAATGCAAGTTCCGGCCAGCACGATTCCGATTTGACGCAACAATGAACGATGTTGATAACAGATGGCATGAACAGCTGAGGCTCCCTAGGAGCTCAATTGTATTTTTCTCAATGTTTAATGCGTGTGGTCCATTGAACAGGCCGAAAGCACACCCATGCTGAGTGCGGCATTGCAGAACACAGTCATTCTGCTGGGAGGCAGGCGATATTCTTAATTTCGCGGCAGGATCTTCATAAGTTTTGATCAAAATGATCAAGCAATTGATTGTGAGTTTAGTATATACACTCTAAATATTTACAACACGAAAGACATCTCCACCATTACAAGCGTTCGACATAAGCATCGCTTCTCATACACCGTGCAAGATTACACACTTAGAGGCACTGAGAGTACCACTCGTTCTGCTTGGTGCACTTGGATCCACTAACGCAGGCAGTTGCGCCAGTGTAACCAGCTCCACCACACTGAGCATACTTCTGAACAGTGCCAGTAGCAGCATCCTTTGTGGCAGAAGCCTGAGCAGCCTTGGTAGTGGTCGTCTTGGTGGAAGACTTGGTGGTCTTGGTCTTGGTGACGAGCGTAGTGGGGACAGCAGCAACAGAGGTAACCTTAGCAGTGGTGGCAGCCTTGGTGGTGGCAGCCTTGGTAGAGGTAGGGGCGGCAGTTGGCACGGGTTCAGCACCAGTAGGGGCAGAGCCATCGGCAGCGCATGCTGGGAGAGTCTTGAGCTTGCCCTGGGCACCGAGGCAGCTGTCGGTGGTGTCGAGCTTAGCACTCTCACCATTGCCCTTGTTCACGCCCTTGTATTCCCTGCAGACGCTCTTGGTGGTACCGCAGGATCCGCTGATGGTTGCGGAGTCACCGAAGTTGCTGTTGATGCCAATGAGGTCAGAGGTCATGCCGAAAGCGCGGATGTTCTCGACAATAACGTGACGGGGGGACTTCTTCTGGTTGTCCGTGCAGTCACCGCATGATCGATAGAGCTTGCCAGCGTTGACGACGGTGAATCTATTAGTAGTTAGAATATTGGACGTGTAAGCCTGAAGAGATGAAGACTGACCCCTTGATGGTCACTGTTCCGGCTCCGTTGTGCTGAACGACCTTGTCCTTGGCTTCCTGAGCACCACCACCGATGATGGTAGCATCACCAGTGCCGAGAACAGAGATGGCGTCCTCGCAGACGTCACGGAACCAGACGTTGGTGAGCGTGCAAGAGCCTAGAGATGATCAGCTGACATTCTGCTCCAAGTAACATAGGACAACAAACCCAAGCAGTGCACACCCTCAAGGGCGTTGGCACCAATGATGACGTTGGAGATGGAAGCACCGTCCTGAAGAATGAAGACAGCGTTATCACTGCCAGTGTCGAGGTCAGAGTCGCATGGGTGACCACGATCGAACTCCTTGTTTCCGTAGTCCTCGCTGCCAGTGATGATGCTAGGCGATGGGAGCGCAACGACGCTACCAACACGGCTGGGGATGTTGAGAGTCTGAGCAGACGCGAGGCTGGCGACAAGCGCTGCGAGTTGAACCTGAGAGAACTTCATCTTCGGAGAGATAGACGGTCTTGTTGGAGGAATGAGTGAAGATAGTGAACGTGTTTGTTAAGAAACGAAAGACAAATGATCTCCTGGACCAAGTAACGAATGTGAAGACCAAAGAATGAACGATGAATTGAATCTGAATGAGATCGAAACCGCCCTGCTCTTATACAAACACCCCCATAGCCACCTGTTTGAGGCTGCGCCGAACGAATAGTCTCACACCATACTCTCTAGGGACAGGGAAATTACCACGGAAAAAAAGATCTCCACCAAGTCAACTGACAATTGACAGGCCAAGACGCGATCTAGTTTTTCCACCGTTATCGCCGCCTCAAGAAACGTGCGGTGGCTGTTGTGGACTTAGTGGTGGCTAGAAATTCATGCTCACCAACACAAAACTTGAAACCAGCGACGCAGAAGGCCAGGAAAGAACGATAGCGCGGAGATGGACAGTGAAAAGTCAACAGACAATTCCTAATCGTATTCTACATGAAATCTTACACTTTTCAGCATACTTGAGTATGACTACGTGAAGTAGTGGAAGCGAGGCATTGTGGAGTAGGATTGAGGAATCTTGTACACTAGCCACACCTCGGTCGTACTTAGTCCACCCGTCGGAAGGATCTCTGGGCAATGTTTTGACACAAGCTTGGCGTTTCACTTCACAGAAAGCTAATCGCTTTGTATTTATGCATCGATTGCGGCCAATGATAGAGTTTCTTTTCTCCGGGGGCGCACCGTACTACCTATTCACGCAGTACAAGCAACTTGCTAGGGGAATCAAGCTGCACCTACCAAGCAGATATCGTCGTATGTAGAGTATTTTCCAATTTGATTTGAAGCTAAGTATAGAGGCCAGAAATGGCTTAGTTCTGTAGACCATTTGCCGTGTTGGGTGCATCTCCGATGCAGGCGTTGACAGAAACATGCGGGTTTCTACTCAAAGTCTCATCTTTGTGCTAGGATCCAATGCGCTGGTCGTGTATCTGGTAGTAATAGAACCTAGGTTGGTTTCGTTTTCTCAAATCCGTGATTCCTTTCGACCAGGTGCCTAGGTAAGTAGTACTTCGGTTACGGTAGGTTCGTAGTTTCATAACTCTTCGAGAGGGCGCAATAGACCGAAACGAACTGCTCAACCCTCGCCATTTGAGGTACCACGCTTGCGCTAGTCGTACAAGTCTTGTACTGGCTACACAAGAAATCTTTCTTATCCGTACCTACCGAATCGAGATCTGTTAGTGCTTACGCACCCAGACTCTTACCCTCGAGACCGGCCTACAGCGTGTTGTCTGGAGTAGGAATGTATTCAGCACCCCTCCATTCTCGCAGCGCACCGTAGCTGAGTGGGGGCCTAATGTCTGAAAAACGTACCTTAAAACAACCCCGACGCTGACTGCAAGACTTCTGCTTGCAACTTTAAACCTAGTACCTTGATCTCCACCCAAACCAGCTCTTTGCAACCGAGGCCGTCTTTCACCCTATCCACACTACCTCCCCCTGAACGACGAAATGTCATCTCCAAAACAGATCGTTCTGATCATCGGTGGTGGATGGCACACAACCAAAAGTTATGAGAAACTCATCGCCCTCCTCGAACAGCACGGCTTCGAAGTCCACGTCCCATCCCACCCATCTATGAATCAAGTACGACCACCCAATGCCGATCTTGAAACCGATAGCACTCATATGCGCTCATATGTGGAAAACCTCTTAAAGGACGGCCGCGAAATCATCGTGGTCATGCACTCGTACGGCGGCCAAGTGGGCACCAATGCCCTCGACGGTTTTGGCTTCGAAGAACGTGCCGCCAAAGGACTCCCAGGAGGAATATTGAACCTGATCTACATGACGGCATGTGCTCTTCCCGAAGGCTTATCCATGATCGACATGGTCAAACACCACGGCCACGAAGAGCTGATGCCGCTCGCCTTCGACTTTGCAGACGACATGACCTGCCTAAGCCGCGATCCAAAAACACTTCTTGTCGGTGCAGACTCGGGCCTTCCGGACGCGGAGGTCGAGGAGTACCTGTCCACGCTGGTGCGGTGGAACGGGAAGTGCATGTACGACCCCCTTACGACGGAACGCGCTGCGTGGCGCGATATCCGCGTAACCTATATATACACGCTCAAGGATATGACGATCCCTCACGACTACCAAAAGTGGCTTGTTGACGAGATGAAGAAGAGTGGTGTGGAAGTACAGGTTGTTGTGGTTGACTCGGGACATTGCCCGAATTTGACTGCCACGGAGGAAATCTTCACAATAATAAGGAAAGTTGCAATTTTCGAGTCTTTGGAAGTGGCTGCTCTTCAGGGTCAAGGTACGAGCAAGGACACGGTGAAGGATGCGATCTTGAATATTGGCGGTGAAAAATCCTAGTTGTAGAGATATCATGGCGAACTAAAAACATTGGAATGAATCATGATTTATCGGATAGGTAGCAAGCATATACGAAACAAGTAGTATCAACAGGATCCCGGATTTTTTAACGCACAACAATATTAGACACTTCTCGAGATAAAGTAAGGGCGCTGTAGCTTCTTGTCATCACCTACAAACTGGTTGGTAGCTAACAACAATACGGCGATGCCTTATCGTGGAAGATATCTTTGAGACTATTAACAAAAACAGCTGGGGCTACGAGATCTAGGTACATTTGAACTGTTCATCTATGAGTTTTGCACTTCGTCAGCGGCCATGAAAGAACGTGTTTAATAGTGTGAGTATAGAGGAGTCTAGTGGATTAATGAGTCTGTCCGTATGAAGGATAGTTCACAGAAGGGAAAAGAACAGTCCCATAGATTATCAATCTAGAAAGTGAGATGCCAAACGTCAGCGAGCCTCTCGTTATTCTCGCCTAGTCCGCCGTGAATGACAACGCTGTCATTTCCACTCTCGCTCTTGATGACGTCTGCATCGAACCAACCTCGTGGAGCTGGAACCCCTTCGCTTCCACTATGCTGTAATTGTGTCCACCAGTTCTCGGTGATGTCATAGATCCAGAGGTCGCTGAGCATTTTACCGGCGCCAGCGTGACCAAGAGAGGAAGGATCGTGTTCTCCAAAGAGCGTGAGTAGCTTGTCCTTCTTGGCTAAATGCACTGGCAACAGTACACAGACACTGCGTGGTTCTGGTCCATCATTGCCGTCTGCTTTGAAGGTTTGGGTCGACCACGTGTTTGCGGCAATATCAAAGATGTCGATACTGCCGCCTTGCTCCGTTGAACCGTCGAAACCATTCATCCTATAGATATTGCCGCCGCTATAAGCGATTGAAGTGCCACCTCGTTGTGGCGCTGGGGCATCAGGAGCCTGTGTCCATGCAGCACTATTAATGTCGAACTTCCATAAATCTGACAAGCGGCCATTTTCTGGACAGCCAGCGTGCACGAAGAAGGTACTTTGGCCATCTGAAGTCGATGCGTGGTAGCTGCGTGCTGGAGGGTATGGGGCTGAAGAGTCGGCTGGTGTAATCTTGGACCAGGATGAGTTTGCGGTATCAAAACTCCATACTGCACCGTTTTCCTCAATGGGTGCCATGTCTACGCCTCCCCGACCAGAAAACAAATAAACTTTGCCATTGATGACAGCCGAAGCACTTCCGACACGTGGAGTGGGTGCAGACGAGGCACTTTTGGTCTCTAGTGCTGGTGCACCTGCGGGGTTGTGTGAGCAAGCACCCTGATGGCCTGTAAACTTGATGCTGGACAACATACCAGATTTGAGGGAGAATAGGTCGACCTTGTCGTCGACTGGTTCTCGAGGCTTCACTTCTCCACCAAAAATAAAGACGGTCTGATCGATGATAGAAAGCACTTGGGATGAGCGTCGGAGGCGCTCTGTATCGAGGAGGCGGGTCCAAGTGCCCTTGAGCATGTTGATAGGCCGGCCGACGGGCATTGTGAGAGCTTGAGGGAAGTTAGGATTGACTGGTGGAGGAAATATGAGTTCAGGGTGCACTCTGGTGGGAGGATGAGTCTACAGAGTCAAAGTGCCTGCGACCTTGTATGGTCGGACCGAAGCGAGGGCATTTCGTCACCTACACGATCAGGATAGTCAAACAGCCTGGCCCTACTCTGCAGGGGCGGGTGTGCTCCGCGCGCTAGGCTCAACCCAGCTAGCGTCCCGCCAGTGCGTCTCCTCGGCAGCCAAAAGTTTACCATTCGAGCAGCGGCAACCTGCGCTGCCTCTGTACGCGACTCTCGGCCACCAACGCGCCCAGCATGCGCTTCCGCCTGACGGTCCAGCGCAACCGCCTGCCCGACGCCAACATTGTCTGGAGCGTCCCCGAGACCAGCTCTTCCCCGGCATACACGGTCGCGCGCCTGCTCGAGGACGTCAATCGCATCATCCCGCTCGAGGCAGAGCACTGGGGCCTGGAGCACTATGTCGTCGAGATCGGCGGCTTCGAGTGTCTGCACTTCTCGCCCGTTGCGCAGGCGCTGAAGGAGGACGACCATGTCTCCATCCGTCCTCTTCTTACTGCCGAAGTTCGTGCACGCACCCTCACCGGCCGACACCAAATCTCACACGACGGCCGCCACCTCGTCGACGGTATTCCGTTTGGACGCCCATATCTCAAAGATCCTTCGCGACCCATGATCCAGATCCCTCGCCGCAAGCGAGCCAGGGTGGAGGAGCCAGAAGTGGAAGCACTGCCTGCCACCACTGCGTTACTGATCGAGGATAGCGGCAAGGCGGAGAACCAGGCAGGCAGCTCTGCGAATACACGCTCCAGGTCAAATGGCGCAATGTCGTCGAGAGACACTAGGGTGGTGCGTTTCGACCAGCCAGCGATTGACGAGGACCAAGACGATAGCGACGACGATGAGGATGACGACGACTTCGTACCTGCCGAGAATGGTCATGAAGATGAACAAATGGATGATCAGTCAGAAGAAGGGTCAAATTCGGATTCGAATTCAAGTTCAGATTCAGACTCAGATTCAGACTCAGATTCAAAATCAGACTCAGACTCAGACTCAGACTCAGACTCAGATATGGAGACATCCTCTAGCGAAGAGGAAACTTCAGACTCGGATTCCACAAGCGACAGCGACAGCGATGTAAGCTCTCCACCCGATATAATGTCTTCCAAGACTGGCCTTCATGTTCCCAAGGCCTCGAGCGCAGTGGTGCCCATGACCCGAAAGCTCGTCCCCCCCGGCCAAGGCCAAAAGGTTACCACGTCAAGAAACGCTCGGCGCAGTAAACAACTTCGTCTCAAAAAGCTGAAAGACGCGGGCGTACTACGTCAAGAAGCAACTTTGGCCGACCTAAACGCGCATGATAGTGCTCCAAACATCGGACCAAGTACATTGCAACTCGCAGCCCCGAACAAATCCTTGGGAAAAAGGAAGCGATTCGAGATGGAAGAATCCACAGAAATCGCTACAGAGGATGCCAGTGAACTTGAACAACGCAAACGAGCATTGTTGGCTAGGCTTGACGTTCTATCAGAAAGTCCTTCGCAAACAGACAAACCGGTTGAATCTAACCCATCCGTTAACACAACCCACGTAGCCTCGTTAGTAGCGACCTCTCACGCAGACAAGTCTCCTTCAAAGGAAATCACAACAAAACGGCTACGGCCAGACACCACTGTCTTCGGCAGAATACTGGCCCATCACATGGGATCGGCCACCAAGAGGCAAAAGAAAAAGCCAGTACCCGAGGAATCTCCTGAAACGGAAGGCGCATCGGATCCCGATTTCTGGAAGTCCAGAATCAACTTGTCTGCATTTGAATGCTGGGAAGAAGACTTTGAGCTCAGTGCTCCACCTTTCCCCTTCAAGCAATACTGGGATGAAGCCAGTCAACGCATGCATGAACTAAAAAAGAAAAAGAAGAAGAAGAATGGAGGTGCCCGGAAACACACCCAGGGAGACTCATTACCTTCTCAAGAGCAAGAAGATGAGGAAGAAGAGAAGATCGTTTTGAATTATTATGACGACGATTCTCCGGGTATCGAGAACCCAGATGCTGAAATCCACGCCGCTGTCGAGAACCAGCTCCGAGAGGATGTTGCAGTCGCAGCAGAAGCCGATCTTCCCCCACTACCCGAGGACCTCAGCACACTCGCGAGTCTCAGCCCCTCCGACATCAAACAAGGCGCTGTCATTGTTTGCAAGTTCTATACCATCAATCAAACGACGATTACGCCTGAGATTAGCGCATTTAAGACTGCCATCGTTGAAACGGAAGGAGATTCAGGCAACGGTGCTGGTACCATCCGATTAAGGATTGCAGCCCGTGATTTGCCAAAGAAGGAGAAGAAGTTTGATAGGAAAGGTAATCGAATCTTGGGCTCTACCGACATGTTTTATGTAGCCGAGGAGGAGGATGAGGAGGAGGAGGATAATGGCGTATGGGAGGGCCAGTTCAATGAGCTGTACGAAGGCAGGCTTTTGAAGGCGGCCCAGGGCGCGGAGACGAAACAAAACGTCTGAATTGCAATCACAGAATACTGGCACACCGGGTGCTCTCACACCTTTCTGGTGATCCCAACACCTTAGTTTGTTTACTATACATGTTTCAATATACCCCAATACTTTGTCTACTTGGCATATAAGCCAATTCGTACCCCGCTAGACGTCACCCGAGCCAACCCCAAGCTCTCAGGCTCACATGCTGACAACCAACACAAATGATGCTGAGAAAGCTCCATGCTTTCTCAAAACAGCTCTCGGTCCGTTGTTCATCGGTAATGGAGCCTCGGAACGCGACCTCCGCGCTTCGCTGGATTTTCTTCGGCTCCATGGTCCCTTGAATTTAGCTTGCGACTAATAACTGCCGTGGTGGGGTAGCTCGAGCATCAGGCAAGCAGAATGATGCGAAGAAAATGGCGACCGAACTTTTGAAAATCCGGTCAATAAGACTATTAAGCTTCTTACATCCCTGAGGTGACACCGAGATCGGAAAGCTGTTTGGATATTTTGTCGCTGTGATCCGTCTGGTGTGAGAAAAGTTACACAAACACACACCTTGAAGGTAACTTACCGTCACAACTGAAGCTAAGAGCTGTCAACCAAGATATCAGCAACCTAACATTTGGAAAGAAATCAGCACAATGCCCCTTCCTTACGGCGTGTACCGTGCAGACCACGTTGGATCTTTCCTCCGTCCCAAGACTGTCCTCGAAGCTCGTGCGAAAGCTGCCAATGGCGACATCACTGTAGAAGAGCTTCGCAAGATTGAAGATGCGGCAATCGACGAAGTCGCAAAGAAGCAGATCGAAAACGGACTCCAGTCTGTAACCGACGGCGAGTTTCGACGTGCTTACTTTCACCTCGACTTCCTCAAGCATCTTGCCGGCATCGAGGAGAAGGGACAAGTCGGAAACATTAGGCACAAGGATGGCTTTTCGCCACCAACTCTAGTCGTAACTGGCAAGCTAGGCCACCCTGATGCGATTCAAGTCAAGGACTTTGAGTTCCTCGAGCAAGCGATCAAGAACAATGGCGGCAAGGCAACCACAAAAGTATGCATACCTAGCCCGACAATGGTCCACTTCAGGGGCGGACGCGCGAGCATCGACATCTCAGCGTATCCTGATCTCGACGTCTTCTTCGAGGATCTTGCACGCGTGTACCAGGAAGAGCTCGACAGCCTATATAAAGCCGGGTGCCGCTTCGTGCAGCTCGACGACACCAACCTCGCCTACCTTTGCGACCCGGACATGCGCAAGGCCGCCGAGCAAGAGCGCAACGAGGATCTCAGCACACTGCCGCGCAAGTACGCAGAGCTCATCAACAAGGCCATTTCCAAGCGGCCTGCCGACATGAAGATCGGCATCCACCTGTGCCGTGGCAACTACCGGTCCAAATGGTTTGCGTCGGGCGGCTACGAGCCCGTTGCCGAAGTCCTCTTCAAGGAGCTCAATGTCGACGCCTACTTCCTCGAGTACGATGACGCGCGCTCCGGCGACTTCAGTCCGCTGCGCCATCTGCCCGAGCACAAGGTCGTTGTCCTAGGTGTCATGAGCAGCAAGAAGAACACGCTCGACGACAAGGCAGAGATTATCAGCAGGCTGCAAGAAGCGGCCAAGATTGCGCCCAAGGGCCTGGATCAACTGTGTGTTAGCCATCAGTGCGGCTTCTCGAGTACGGCCGAGGGCAACGAGTTGACAGAGGAGGAGCAGTGGGCTAAGGTGCGCTTGGAGGTTGAGATTGCGAATGAGGTCTGGGGTAGCAACCAATAGGGGATGGTGTATTAGTACAGTGGGTGTTTTGTGTGTTGGGGCTCAGTGATGAGAAAGCATGGCCATGGAGTTGAGTTGTTGTATATTGGCTGTTCGAGATACAAGGAGAGGTCAGGGGATAGATTTTAGGCGACGGTTCAACCCAACCCAATTATGAGAAATGTCCGTATAAGAAAAACATGTCTGTTAGTTATCGAATTTCCCAAGCAATGTGAAAGTAGGAGTGAGATGTCACATGCACGAACTTTTGAAGACAGGGCTGGAGAAGATCGCGCTAGAGAAAGCTAGGGCCATCTTGACCGTTGGCTCGAATTGCGCCTGTGCAACGCGTCGACACTGTTCCACCCCTCACTTCTTCCCACTTTGGTCTCACTTCTTCTTGATACTTACTGTGAACCCAAAGACAATGACGAGTATAGACGACCTGTTCAAAGGCGCAAACGGCTCAAAGCGCAAGCTCGAGAATCCAAATGACCCAAACCGAGCGTTCAAGTCCCCCAAACTCGATTTCGATAGCGACGTCACACAAGCAGCGCAAGCCTCGGTAGCCGACGAAGATGACGACGAGGAGGCCGGTCCTTCACTGCCCCCAGACGTCGACGAAGGGCCGGGTGACGATGATGAAGGGCGGTTCTTCGAGGGTGCCTTGGACGAGGGTGCGAAGAACGCCATGGACTTCCTCGACGCGCAGGATGGGGAGGATGATTTAGGAGAGGACAAATACGACTCGGCCTGGCTTCGCAGATTGGCGCTCAACTTCGAGAAGAAAGTCAATAAGAACTCGTCGTTGCGCGCCAAGTTCGAGAACGACCCTTCAAAGTTCATGGATTCGGAAGGCGACCTGGACGAGGCGATCAAGGGTCTCAGTATACTGTCGGAGCATCCGGAGCTCTACGAGGAGTTTGCCAGCAACGCTGCGTCGTCCAAGTTGGTGGAGCTGCTTGCGCATGAGAACACTGACATTGCGATTGCCGCGATTGAGATGATATCGGAACTCACAGATGAGGATGTTGGCGGTGAACAAGAGCAATGGGATGCCATCGTGACTGCCTTCTTGGAAGCCGACCTGCTCAGCTTGCTCATCTCCAACTTCTCCCGATTCGACGAAAGCGACGATGCCGACGCATCGGGCGTATACCACTCCTTGAGCGTCATCGAGAACCTGCTATCACAGCCTGCGAACACAGATGTACTAGGGCAGGATTCGACACTGCTCAAGTGGCTCCTGGACAGGATACAGACGCCAGAACAGCCAACGACACAAAATAAGCAGTACGCTTCTGAAATCCTGTCTATTCTCACACAATCTTCGCGCCCGAATCGGAGGCGGACAGCAGAAGCCAATGGCATTGAGGTGTTTCTCACAAATCTTGCGCCATATCGAAGAGACGACCCAGAGAAGGAGAGTAGCGAGGAGGAATACATGGAGAATCTTTTCAATTGCTTGTCTTCAGTAACTGAAGAGCCAATTGGAAAGACGAAGTTTCTGGAGGCTGAAGGGGTCGAACTGTGCTTACTCTTCATAAGAGACGGAAAGATAAGCAAAAGCAGAGCATTGAAAGTGCTAGACCACGCTTGCGGGTACGCCGACGAAGCACAAGCCAACGGCAACGCAGAACAAAATGGCAAAGCACCCGCAGAGCCCAGCCCGAGTGCCACGATGGAAGTCTGCGACAAGGTGGTCGAATCACGAGGCCTGAGACCGCTTTTCAGCACTTTCTCCAAGACGAAGAAACATAATCCCGAGCAGACTGAACATATCCTTGGTATCTTCGCCTCCTTACTACGCTCTCTACCCGGAAACTCAGATTCTCGCTTCCGTCTACTGGCCAAATTTCTAGAGAAGGATTACGAGAAAATCAACAAACTCGTTTCACTCAGAAGAGACTACGTCACCCGCCTCGCTGCTTTCGATGCCAGCTTGAAAGATAAGAAGAGAGGGTTATCGAAGGACGAACAGGAAGAGCTTGAGCTTGAGAATATAACGACTAGACTCAGTGAAGGCTTGTACAGCTTGGAGCGCATCGACGCTATTCTCGCATGGCTTGTCGCCGAAGATGACGGCGCGAAGAAGGCTATTGTCAAGGCTCTCGCTGAGAGGGATGAGAGCCTCACAGATGTTAAGAGGACGCTACAGGCGCAGTTGGATGGCGTTTTGGAAGTCGAGGCTGCTGAACGGGAAATGCTTGAGACCCTCGTAGGGTTTCTGTGATAAGTCTGCAGAAGTCGATATCGAAACTCGTCTTCGAAGTCTTTGGTCACATCACCCCATCAGGAAGCAAAAATCAACCACAGCGAGCAAATGATGTGTATTACAAAGTGTATCCATAAAAGCATTTCGTCACAATATACTCGTTCAGAAGTCAATCCGTCCTTCTTCAATCCCCCGCTCGAGCCTCACTCACTTCTCCTGATCAATCACGCCATTTCCCCTCCTCACACCCCTAGGAACACACCGTCCAGGATGCCACGCCGCAAGCAACCACACCGCCAGAACAACCGGCATAAACTCGAGCGTCCCAAAGAACACCTCATTCGTATTCAAATGGCCATACAGGCCCTCCGCCGTCTCAGCCAGCCGAAAGCACACACGCAGATAGAACAGCACAACCGCCGTGCAAAACGCTATGTAGAAGCTCTTGCTCACGACGTCGAAGGCGGCGCGGCGCGCGCGCCAGAAAAAGATGGCGAACAGGACGATGAAGAGCAGAAACGTGAAGGCTTGGAAGACGAGCCCGCCGAGCAGGATGTTGTTGGCCGTTGTAGGGTCGCGTCTGTTGCTAGAGGCGACGCCAATGAGGGCTGCGCCGAGGATTTGGACCACTGTTGCGACGACATCGCAGGTAATGAATACCCAGAGAATCACTGGGGTCAAAGATGTCAGTTACCATGCGTAACGAACGGGGGCGTTCGGTGTAATAACATCATACGCATGTTTGATCTAACCTACATTTTGGTTTCAGCGGCGCATACTGCCGGCCCGTGGCGTTTATGAGCAGTGACAGTATGGTGTAGATTGCTGCGGCGAAGAAGACGGGGGCGACGACGATGAAGAAGTACTGGACTACGAAGGACGACACCCTATAAGGGTTCACGCGGGCTGAGAAGCAGCGGAACACGTAGCCTACTATTTCCTGGGTTGATGGAGTCAGTTTAAGCATGCTTAGAGGTTCAATCGGATTCTCCAGTCTGTAGTCTCCTCATTCACCTCGACATTCGTCCCCATTTCTGTGAGACAAGGACGTCACACGTATACCCATGGGTGTAAAGAGATGCAAACAAAACAAGAAATAAACTCACAAAAGCAATCCCCACCATCATGGTACTGAAATACCAGCTCCGGTACTTGAACAACTGCCAGCCATGCGCGCCGCCCGCAACAGCGAACAGCACGCAGCCCAGCACCCCGAGCGCAAACGACGGCGTGTACCCGTAGATGATGATTGAGGCGTCGCCGTCGCCGCCGGGCGGCGGCCAGTTGGGGTCGATGTACTGTGTGATCGATCAGTATGTTTGTTTGTTTGAGTGGTTAGATGTTTGGAGGATATAGAGAGGAGTGGAAGGGTTGAGGGAGACGTACACCGCGAGCTGGAGGGTCTGCCATGGTTGTTGTTTAGGCGTAGCAATGCCCTCTGCGACAATGGTTTGAAGAATGAGTTCGCAGACGTCGTCTCAATATACCAACTACCTAAGCAGTCAATGACATAAACACCTGTAATGTATGTAATAGCTCAGCCTCTCTCATCTCTCCCACAAAACAAACAACCTTTCGCACCGGTCTTCGTTTCCGCCACAGAGAACCACTCAAGCCAACGCAAGGAAATACAAGGGCAAGACTAACCGACTAACCAAACAAGCGGCCCCGATGAAGGTACTTGCCCTCCAAATCTTAAGTCCAATTCCTACCCTTCCAAAACCTCCGGCATAGCGCCGTACTTGTCCAATATATACTTCTCCTTCCCACCCACCGCCCGCGCACGCACAGCACGTTGTTCCCTCATGTGGGCGCTGCGTGTCCAGGGGCTACAGTGTCGATGGCATGAAGACGGTGCGCGATCGCGAGCGAAAGTCGTGCCAATCATCGATGCTCCACTGTGGTTGGGGCTTCGTCTAGGGTTGCTGGATGCGGGAAGCGGCCGGCTTGGCGGGGCAGAGGGAGCTTGATTTTTGGGGGATTGCAAGGGGAAACATGTGACGAGGTATGGCTGTGTGTTGGTACCCTGTTTCTTGGGGATTGATGTGAGTTTGGTGTTTTGGGTGGGGACGTGTTGGGAAGGGAGTTTGGAGATGAATTGGTCGTGAGGGATTACATGGTTTGTTAGGACGTTCAATGTTCACGAATGACAGGACATGTGAAGAAAAGCATTCGGAATGTATGATCCGAGAAAAGGCTTAAGGAGCTCCGAGAGAGTGGACATCAATGCACAGTCTAGATTTACGCAAGGGCTGCCGAAGCTAAGCTGCTATGTGGCATCGCTCCTAGTACATTTGAGGATGAGTTGCTTTCCATTCCTGCGACCACATGCAAAATCTTGCCTATCCCTCGGCTTCGATCTCATACGAGTTCGACTTGTGCTTGGGCTCAAATTTGAAGTTTGGATGCGCTGGACCTAAGAACATCTCACTGCGCTTTCTGTTAGCACGGACATCATGACTCGGTCTTCTTCTTTTACATACCTCAGCTTGATCCAGTCCTTGTAGTTTTCACTAGCCATGAGCGTCTCGAGATCATTTCTTCCTCTGAAGCGGGGAGGGCGGTCTTGGATGTTAGGTGGAAGGTGCTCCAATAAGCCGACTGGCACATATCGGTGCGCGAAGCTGAGCCACTCAAGGAGGAAGCGACGTGTCGTGCCAATACCGACTTCATCTGATCCCCAGGTTTGAAGTCCGTACTTTGCAAACTTCTCAACATAGGCGAGGCGCTCGGTAGCTGACTTGTCGAGATACTGGCCCTTCTCGATTTCCTCGAAGATCCAAGGCTTGATAAGAGCGCCACGACCCACCATGACAGAGTCAACCTTTGCGTTGTCCAGGTGGTTGTAGTAATCTTCGTGAGAGTAGCAGTCGCCGTTACCCACAAAGTATATATTTCCACCGTTGGGCAGATCTCGAGGATCGACTTCTGCAACTGTATCTGCACGTGCATCCTTTTCCTTCTTCAGTCGATTGATGAGAGTGGAACATTCAGCAATGTATGACCAGTCTGCGCTCCTAGAGTACCGCTGTTGCTTGCTTCTTCCGTGGAGCGTGATTGCTGCAACACCAGACGAGCCTTTCCCAGACTCAACAGCTTCATAGCCGCCAAGTACAAGACGTCTGATCAGCTTTTGAGCAGTCGGTGAGTTGTCTCGTGTGCCCATGCGAATTTTGACCGTGATCGGGACCTCTTTTGAGACATAGCTCATTCCACGGAGAATGTGCTCCAATTTAGCCTCGTTATCAAGCAATGCGGAGCCACTGCCTTTTTCGCAGACAAGATTGATTGGACAACCGCAGTTGAGATCGATGGCTCGCAATTTTGGACAGTTGTCGGTCAAGACTTCGACAGTCTTTGTCGCCAACCATGGCTTGTTTGCAGCGACCTGAGCGCCAAATTTAAGATCAGTAGCATTATCGTAACCCTGCACAACGGTGCCCTTTCCTGAGAACTTTGGTGCGTTGACTTCTGACTCGTGTGCTTTCATGAGAGCCCATTCACCGCGTTCGCCCTGAATAAGAGGCATACCCATTGCCATCTCGCTCCAGGTTACTTGACAGCCAAGATCTACGCAGAGCCTGCGATATGGCATGTTGCCCTGGGTTGTGAGAGGAGCCAGAACAGGTGTTTCAGGTCCATAATATAGCCGTCTTTTCTCAGAAGGCCTGAAGGGTGCCTCCACATACTCGGCCCTGCGAGCATCTTTTTCTTCTTGCAGTGCATCAGCATCGCCTCCAGCATTGTCGAACATGGCCCGCTCCGAGTCCTTGTTCTTCTCGATCCATTGGAGATACTGGTCAGACCTTGGAGTACCAATTTTCCGTCTCGCCAGACCAAACTTGACTTCTTTTGCGACCACGTTGACGACATCGACTTCATTTTCATCTCCATCAGCTGCATTCGATACATGCTCAGCGTTCGTCTTCAGGACTAGCTCCTGCCTGCCATCTTCAGTAGTTCGCTCTTCGGAATGACTGCCAACAAATCGACACTTCCAGCCTAAATGACAGTGGCCTTTGACCTCATAGATCGGGCACTGACCGTTGAGCGTGGTCAGATCCTCTCGACGTCCTTCTTTCAAGTATTTGCGGAGGTCGTGTTCGAACTTGCACTTTGCTCCAAACTGACACTCCTTTGGTGAGAATTCATTGCTGAGCGCGCGAGTACCACACAATGGTAACTTGTCACGCGAGTTGCCGAAGTTGCGACTCGTGTTTTGGCCTCCTTTTTGTTTCTTGTCTTTCTTGTTCTTGTTCCTGCCTTTACCACCGTCGCGAGCATCACCTTTGTGGTAACGGTCGTCTGCGGCTTCAGCTGCATCATCGTCGACAGCCTCATGCTTAGTCTCGACTTTATTGTCGTCACGGCGTAGCAGATATCTGTTAAATCAGCACGTGAATGGAGCGAGCAGTCGTGTTTCGCATCGCTTACTCGGCTTTGATCGGTGCAACGCCCTTGACACGCTTGGCCACACCTTCAGAGCTTTCGATGTCTTGACTGCTTGTTCTTACGCGCTTCTTGGGGCTCAATGGCGCAGTGCTGTCATTACCTTCAATAGAGCCATTTCCGACAGCAGATGTGATGTCTCCGCTCGGATCCATTTGGTCAGACATGCCTGCTAAGTCGTGACCAAAGAAGTCGTCGGAAAGAACTGTGCTCAATGCTGCTGGCCAGTGAAATGTGAGCAGATGCTCGCTGGGGTGTGGGAATAGTCTCGCACAAAAAGTGAGTGCTAGTGGCGCCGAAACGGGCTAGAATGCGGCTGGACCGTGCGCCACTGGGACGGGCAAGCTTGTGAACAAATACGTCACGGCGGTGCAGGCTGGCACTTCTGGCTTCTACTTCAGGTCGCTTCTCTGCTCTTCCCACCTCGACTCACCCATCCAACCCCCGCTTGTGCCCTCAACTCGTCCGCTCTGCACACGCCTCATTCGTCCCTCAGACTTTTCAACCAAGCACCACCTTCGGTCTCCTGATCTACCCCCTCAACCCCGCCGAGAACCAAACACCAGCTGGTACCTGTCGATCTCACCACGTATCAAACATGACACTCTACTACAGCCTGGTAAGCCATCCCGTCTGAATCTGCGGCTGTTTGTACATGCAGCATCTTGCAGCGCGTGCATTGCTCTCGACGTGCACGCAGCTCGCGTGCTCTGTCACCACCGGCTCTCACGGGTCCACGTTATCACCTCCCTGCTAACTATCATTCTCAATTAGGTCTTCCTCCTTCTGGTGGCCGAGATGGTCATCTTCATGGCCCTCATCGTTCCCCTGCCCTTCACCTGGCGCCGCAAGCTCTTCACCTTCATCTCTGAGAGCCCAATAATAGCGAAGCTGCAATATGGCATGAAGGTAACGATACACCTTGCAGGGTTCTAGAAGGATTCATCTAATGTTATAACAGATCACGTTCATCTTCATCCTCATTCTCTTCATTGACAGCGTCAACCGTGTCTATCGCGTCCAAATCGAGCTGTCTAGTTCCGATGACCACGGCCGCTCTGGGTAAGTGATGTCTGCGTCAATCGCTCGACACGTGCTGATACTAGAAGTAGAAACGCTGCTCTTGGTGGCATCGAGCGAATGGAAGTCCAGGCTCGCAAGTTCTACTCGCAACGCAACATGTATCTCTGCGGCTTCACCCTCTTCCTGTCCCTGATCCTTAACCGAACCTACGTTATGATCCTAGACGTTCTGCGTCTCGAGGAGGAGCTCAAGACAATCAAAGGTGATCCCAAGGCCAAGAAGGGTACTTCCCTCAAAGACGTTGGCGGCGCTGGCGAGGTTGGTGCCCTCAAGGAGCAACTTGCTGCCAAGGACCGCGACATGGAGAACCTCCAGAAGCAGGTCAAGCAAATGCAAGCAGAGTACAATCGCATGGGCGACGAAGTCTCTGGCAAGGGCCAGTAGACACATGGTCGAGTCTGATATCTTCGAGTCGATGTGCCCGGCACAGCGAGATGACCAGGAGATATCGTGTTGAATATCCACGTGCCCAGCTGTCGAATTGACAACTGTGGTGGAGGTTATATCGGGGTAGATACATTCTGCAGCTTAATGCTGTGTAATTTGGACTGGGAAACATTGCATCGTCTCGTCCCACAAAGCAGTGAGACGCATGGCGTTTGCCTTATGAAGCCGGATTGGTTGACAGGCTTGGGTGCGGTATATTTATCAACAGGGGGTTCTGGCCGACTTTGTAGACACGGCGTATGTTGCTGAACAAATTACGTCTTCATTTGAATGTCTGGAGGAATTGAATCCCAATTTGCGAGCACAAATACTTACGGCGATGTACCGCATGAAGAGTAATTAGTTCGCGAAATGCCTGATTACAATAAGGCACATCCCGAAACAATTGTCACATGTCATTGCTGAGCGGACCAAAACGCATACTAGACAAGGGATGATTACAGCTGATCCGACCGACATCTAGAGACGCTGAATCGTCTTTTACAGGCACAGAAGTCCATTGAAGCTCGCTCTAAAGACCCTGCAGCAGTTGTGCATAAAGTACCCTGTTCCTGATCCTTTTGGCCAAGATGTCGGATAACGAGCGGTCGACGCCTCAGTTCTTCAACTATCCCACCCCCAAAGATCGCGACGCGCCATTCGAGGCTGCTCCGCCTGCGAAGAACCCAATCTTCAAGGGTTTGCCATTGCACTATCTTTCTACTGTGTACGACATGTTCACACATGAATTCGTTGGATGCTGCTGACCAGGACCAGAGTCGCGAATGCCCCGCTCATCCCGTACCTGCTCTGGAACAATGCAGGCTTCGGCTCTCTTCGCAAATGCACACAGCTTGAAGGCGTTGACCCGCGATATGACCCGACCGTGATCCCGCTCCCAACGCCTGGCGACAAAGCCCCGGCTAGCTACACAGCGAACACGACCTTTCGTCTTCCTCCCGGTTCCAAGCCAGACACGCGCTTCTACACGATCAAGGACTACAACGACGCGTACTCGAGCGGTACGCTAACGCCCAGCGATGTCATCGAAGTCCTCCTTCCACTCATCCGCAGAGATGTCGCGACTCGGTCGCCGTACTCGGCAGCGTTCATGGAGAGCAGGGTGGACGAGATAAAGCAAGCTGCTGTCGCTTCCACGCAAAGATGGAAACAGGGGAAGCCATTGGGTGTGCTTGATGGAGTGCCATTTGGTGTCAAGGACGACCTTGATATCAAAGGATATAAACGCTATATTGGTACAACGCATGACTACACTGGAGGGGGAGCAAAGGAGACAAGCTGGTGTGCCAAGAAGGTCGAGGACGAGGGTGCAATTCTAGTGGGCAAGCTCACTATGCATGAACTAGGCATGGGTATGTAGTAGATGGGCTTGAAAGATCCATCTAGGCTTCATACTGACCTACCTGAATAGACACAACGAACAACAATCCCAACTGGGGGACTCCCCTGAACCCTTACAACAACTCCTACTATCCCGGTGGCTCATCTGGAGGTGCCGCCTCCGCGGTAGGCCATGGCTTGATCCCCTTCGCCATCGGTTCAGATGGAGGAGGCAGTATACGCATTCCCGCCAACTACTGCGGCCTCTACGGCCTCAAACCCTCCCACTGCCGCGTCTCCACAGCACCCATGCCCGACGCCGGCAAATCCGTCACCGTCCGCGGCCCCCTCGCGAGCAACATGTGCGACCTCGAGCTCGCCTACCGCGTCCTCGCCCAACCCGACCCATCCACCTACCCATCCTCCCAGTTCAGCGTGCCGCGCCCCCTGAGCAACCCGCGCACAAAAGTCATTGGCCTCCCCAGAGCCTGGTTCGACAGCGCAGACCCCAACGTCCAGGAACCATGCCACGCAGCACTCCAGTACTTTGTGTCCGAATGCAACTACCGCATCGTCGACATCACCATCCCGCTGCTTCGCGAAGGCCAGCTCGCACACGCAATGACTATCCTCGCCGAGGGAGCCAGCAGCTCCAAAATCCCCGTCTCGCAGCTCACAGCCCCGAACAAGGTCCTTATGACCGTCGCCCGCCAGACGCCTGCTACAGATTTCCTGCTCGCACAGCGCGTACGCAACGTCCTCATGGAGCATCTGGCGAATTTGTTTCGCGCGCACCCCGGCCTGGTCATCGTTACGCCCACGACGCCGAATGCGGGGTGGCCGATTGATACTGCGGATTTGCCGTACGGCGTGTCGAATGCAAATATGCAGCTCCGGAATATGACGTATGTATGGCTGGCCAACTTTACGGGAGTGCCGTGCATCCAGTTTCCGGTCGGGTATGTGGATGCGGTGCAAGGCGAGGGGAGGGTGCCTGTGGGGTTGAGCGGGCAGGGAGAGTGGGGGAGCGAGGATGCGTTGATTGAGTTTGGGTTTGACGGAGAGAAGTGGTTACATGAGGGGTTTAAGGGGGGCAAGGTCAGACCTACGGGGTGGGTTGATGTGCTGAAGGGTGGGTAGTGCATTGTACATGTGACATGATCCCGACAATTGGAAATATCTACAACGATCGTATATACAACCCAGTATTGTAGGTTACCTTTAGATCTACCTCAGCGGCCGCCCATCTGTGATATCCCCATACTTGGGCTGCTCGTAGTCGCCAAAACAAGCATACTCGAAATCCGCAAGCTCAATCTGTTTCTGCTGCACTTTCAAAAACGTCTCCATATCGCACCACCCATCATCCCTGTCACCACACTCCTTATGGCTGCGCCCCAGCGGAATCGTCCGCTGATTCAGTATAAAATGCACGTAACTCGTCGGCTCACCGTCCAGATACACCTGCTTGCTCGACCGGTCCGGGTTAACAGGGGCCGGCGCCTTGATGACTTCGATGTCCAGACGGCCAGCGAAGGGCTGGAGGTAGGAGAGGATGAACTCGCGGTTTTTGGGAATGTGCGTTAGAGGCAACACGTCGTTGAACTGGGTGAGGCCAAAGGCGACGAGGATACTCAGGATGCCTGCGTCGTGGCTGAAGTCGAGATTGAGGTTCTGGTCTACGGGGAAAGTGGCCGTGTTGTTGTCGAGGGTGACGTTGATCTGGGCTGCCGGGCTGGTGATGACGTGGTGTTGCATGCGGGCGAGGACTTCTTGGACGTAGCCTACAAGGTGTGTGAGTTTGGGGAGGGGGCTGAGGGGAAGGGCGAGTCACGTACCGATACCTATGGCGCGGCCTACCGGTGAAGCAAAACCTGTGCCTGCTTGGAAGCCTAGGTCGAGGCCGTATTCGAAGCCCTCCCATTCTTCGTAGGTGAAGAGGCCACACCAGTGGGAAAAGCCAAGTGAGACAGTCTCGTAGGAGCATAGTGCTTGAGCGTTATCTTTGAAGTATTAGCGTTGTGTTCATCCGAATTTGAACGTTTGGACTTACAAGTATCGCTCAGTGTCCAAATCAGATCTCCGGAAAGATTGTCCTTGAAGCGCTGATGGGCATCCTTGAGATAGACTTTCTGCCATTCCTTCAAGCCTGCAACCCGTCAATTCTAGTGTACTATTAAAGTTCAGTGGAATAAATTTACCTTCCCTAGCCACCTCCCAACTAGTACGATTGCAGTGCTTATAACCAGCCAGCGTATTGTTGAAGCCAGGCCACTCGATCGCCAACTCGAGCGTTGCATTCTGCGTCCAGCCCAAGCCGAAGAAGCCCGCCAAGAAGTACTCTGCAGACTCCGTCATTCTTCGCTGCGTCGTGCTCCTAACAACAATCTTGCTGCCATTATTCGGGTATAAATGACCATACTGGTAATAGTGCAAAGTTCCGGATGTGAATAGCTCTTGCTTCCCATTCGGCACTAGAATCTCCGCTCCAAGCATAAATCTCCAATCATTGAGAAACGCGAGCGGTCCATGGCCCGTGAACTTTCCTTTGGCATCTGTGATCTTCTTCCCCAAGAGTCGTTCTGCTGCTTCGCCACTGACTTCGGGATAGCGACTGCCATGGCGGTGAACCATATTCAGCCATGTCACATTCGAGCCTGGTGGAATAGGGTACTCATTGACACCAAAGCCTCGAGGATTGGGGAAATATGGGCTGATGTTTGCTAAGCTTTGGAAGATGTTCTTGTTGTCCACATTGCCTGTGATTGGGATTTGTGTTTCTAAGGGCGTATTGGGAATGTAAGATACGCCTGCGAACGGAGCCAGGTTCGTCTGTGCCATGTATGGCGCTTCTCCGGTCTGCGTTGGGCCTTGGAAGTGGCCATCATCCGTGACGAAATAGTCTGGAAGACTTGACTTTGTTGTTGCAGTGGCTGTGATGGCAGTTAGATTCCTTCATATTTCGTCCCAGGGCAATTCGGATATGCTGGGATAGGTCATCGTGATACTCACGCTGCACAGCCTCATGTTCATCTTTGATAGGAACTTGCGCTCCCAATCGACCTACGTTTGTCAACATGGACTCGGTTCGAGGAAAAAGTCTGACTCGCTTAAGCAATAGACTACACTTACCGAATTTGGCAGGATTGAATGAATTGAGTAGCTGCACGGAAAGCTCGAGAATACCATGCATGGCTCAAACAAATATGAGCAGCACGTGAAGGGCTTGCAATTGTAATGACAGAATAACAGACGCAGAATTCAACCACGGAAATGCTAGCGAACAACACCTGTCTGGTACCACACGTCACTTTGCTTGTGCCATGCTCGTTGTCTGAATGTTGATGTTTGGCGTGGGAAGCTTGGGCCATCAACATTGATCAATAATGACGACATGCAGCTAACCATTTTCGAGCGAGGCAGAGATGGATGTATCAAATGTCCTAGGTCGCAACTTTTAGGAAAACAGACTTATATTCTTTAAAGCATTAAAAAAATTGTTCTAACTTCAATGACGCTTCAGCGAGTTTCAACCTATATTAACGTCAACTTCTCCTAAATGGCCCTGGGAAAGACGTCAACATTCAAACTAAAAAGTGAAGCAGAAAGTAAGCGTTCAAGAATATCTTGAGGCAGGACAATGCGAAATTCTATTACATGGGGCTGGAGACTGCCGTTCAATTTCCACAGCGCTGGGTAGTGTAGATTCAGGCACACGGAGCTAGAAAGCCTTAACATCTACGTTTCATCTAATTTCCCACGTGCAGTAGCAAAATTGCTTGAACTCTGACATCACCACTTCCCTAATCTGTAACACCAAGGAATGCCCTTCACTGCCTTGGTGTACTAAGAACCCCAGCTATCCCTACTCCGAACGCCACCAACTTCCGCTGTAATGGCTGGTGGGTACGCGTAATGGTTCCCACGACTGTCAATGCAACTTCTACGGTGCCAATGCCGTGGGGAAACGGGCGGCACTTCCCTTTAAGGACCGGAATGCAAGGACCAGTCGAACGATGAGTTGAGGAGACGTTCACCGGCGTACGCAATCACGCAAAAGTTGCAAATAATGAGGCCTCGGGGCCGACATCTAGTGAAAATGCTAGTCAGGGAGGGCCCGCTTTGTGGTTCGGAGCCGTGACAGGTACCGCTTGCATGCATGCATCGGTGGCACCTTTGTAGAAGGACCGAAGAACAATTCAGTCAGTTCTCAACCGGAGGTACACATCCGAAGTGTGAGTTCTGTCGGTCACCATTTAGACAAAAATATCTCGCACAAAGCAGGTCTGGCTTTATAATCAAGAATACAAAGTTGAGGTTGATTCTTCGACTGAAGCCATGTCTACTTCACCGGCGTGACATTGTTATTAATTTACCTGCGGGTGTTCGTCGTCACGGCTGACTCAAAATAATTTGTGATCGTCATATAGGTAAGTAGTCGACTGTCACGGTCCGACATGAAACCGACAGGATGAAATGCTAGTATACAGGTGGGCATCATGACTCTCAGGTTGTGGTTCCAAATTCACCGCAGCTGCGCCGAAAAACGGCGTTGTAGACAAAATCCTGGACAAACTTGGTGTTGCGTGTTTCCGTATGCAATCAAGACAACGAGCGATTTCCTGACTTCATGAGGGAAAAATCGGGTAAAGGATCGCCCGCTTCGGCTTTCTATTTGCTAACCCTATGTCTGATTTGCGCTTTGAACGACAGGATGATTTGTGAGCTGTAACGAAGCTTCCACATCCAGTGTTCCAGGATTTTACCCCACTCATGGAAGATGTCTGGGGTTTAAGCATCAGTCTGAGGAGGTCGGGCATTTGGTGGAGCGGTACGAAAGTACCATGTATGGAGAATTCAAGTTGGAGAGCAGCCCGGAAGAACTGGGAATTACCCCCTATAATTAGTAAAATTCCCGACGATAATGGTCCCGAGAATATACAGGAAATGGCATACCTACCTATGGCAAGGTTGATTGCAATCCGTTGTGCCGAAGGATCGTCGGCAGGCAGAATAGCGGTGACATTCTCCACCAATCCATCCAGTTGCCCACAAGTATGATAGAACGTGACAACAGGAAATCGACGAAGCGGATCGCGCCGAAGGTGATCTCTGTTACAAAGTCCCAATCTGGCATCGGACGCGGTTGAAGAGGCCAGTGAGGAACCAAAGAGGAAGACCCCACGCATGATTTGTGGGACGTCATTTTCCTGGGGATCATCACTTTCCAAACGAAGAACAGCACGGATTGGATGAATTGCGACATGTCAAAAATTGGAGCTAGGAAGCGGGAAGTGCTCCTTCCAGTGATAGATGAGACGGTTCGCTCCTGCGATGGAGGAGTGGTCTGCTTGGCTCGGCGACTTGACGAGCGGGACGGTTAACGGTCACCGTATGCCTAGGGTGACATGATGATCAAACCACAACCTTGTCCGTGAGCGTCACAATGCACGAGGCGTGGTTGCGGAGGCTGGTGAGAGGGTGACGGCAGTGAGCATGGCTGCTGAGGGCGTGTATATTTGGCATTCAACGGACGTCGTTGGGACTCACTGGTTGGCAAGGCCATGTGCGCTGGACAGGGACAGCGAGGAAGAGTCAACAGCAACGGCGACGGTAAAAATGGGTAGTCCAGTCCCAGCACAGCAGGTCACAAGCTGGGAACGCAGGGTCCAGCTCTTATGGCGATCTCATATAATTGAGAGTGGCGGAGTTGACGAAACAGAGGGCAGCGACAAGCGATCGGCGCTCCAGGGTCTTCGTGAGACGGACGATGAGCACGCGGACCGGCAGGACAGGCTTGGAGAAACACAGCTAGGAGCTCCGTGATCATGAGGACCCGTGGTCATGTCAAGACTCGTGGTTGTGGCAAGAAGGCAGTGGTGGAGAGATGGCGAGAGGCGCTGCTGAAGCCTAGTGCGGTCACCCACGGAAGAAGGCTTCGAGGACGTGCCCGCCGAGCATCGTCATCCTCGAGGCGTGGGTGTCTTGGGTGGGAGGGCCCGAGGGGCAGGGTGCCAGTGCGAGTGGAGCGGTTGTCAGTGGGCAGGTCGGCAAGGCGGCAAGCAGACGATTATGATGTCGTTGGTGCGACCAGGGGCCTGCTGCATGCCTAGGGCTTTGTATGGGTTTGTATGGAGACGGGACGATCCTGCATCGAATTGAGCGCGCTGGAGGCCCGGACGACGTCATGTCTTCTCAGCCTCCTCGTCTGCTGCCCCCGGCGATGCTGATCAGTGCAGGCAACGGCTTCACCATCGCCGCCCTCCCAGGCAAACCGCCGCACGGGGGAGGGAAAAAGAGAGCGTGTCGCCCACCCGCGGCGCAGCAATTAGATACACTCTGTTCTCCCCGTCCATGCCCGACGGCTGCGCGACAGCGTCTCTTCTCTGCACCCGCTTGGCTGCCCGCTAGACAGCTTCAATACCTCGCATCCAGTGTTTGCTGCCAGTCTCTGCCAGTCTCTGCCAGACGCCGGGCCGTGCGTGTCGATCAACCTCATCAAACACTTGTCGCGTTGCGCAGCGCGTAATTGTCTTGCTTTGGCTCGTTGCGACACCGCCAGATGCGGCCACGGTCTTGAGAATCGCTCCGGGCTGACTACTTCTCTGCAAGCCACCACGCGAGTTTTTTTCGGCTGCGCTCGCTGTCTCTCTGCATTCCATCGTCGTCTGCAGCCCGCACCCATTCCTCCCACTGCGCTTGCACCAAACCAGGGGCCTCCGACCTTGTCCAGCACTACACTACCCGGACCCTTGGAATTATATCCGGTTTAGCTTTGGCCACCCCAGCGTTAGCATCCTTCGACCTCACCCACCGCATCCACTGTCCGCTCGCCTTGGCACCCGCCCACTTTGCTAACAGCCGCCGCTCCTGCCGACTTCTTGCCCGCCCAAGTTCTCCAGTCCTACACCTTCACCGAGCCGCATAGCTGCTGCAGCCTCTGGTCATGTCAGAGCAGCCGCAGCTCATCGTCACGCCCTACCCGTCTGCCACTGACCTTCCTGACCGACGGGCTTCCTACCCAGACGACATGTCCACCACGTCGTCCAACTCGTCAATCAGCGACCAGGACCAGCCCAAGACGGATGGCTCTCTGCAGGCCCGCCCTCGCCTTGGAAGCAGAAAGTCCAGCGGCACCATCATCATCCCGCGCGACAGCCCTAATGTCGAACTCAAAGAGGAGGAGTACGACGATGGCGACGCCCGAACCATGAGTCCGCGACGGAGCAGCGAAGAGATAGAGAAGATGGGCCAGGATGCGAGACAAGCGTTAATAGAGTAAGTTCTTCTCACCTTCAAATTCGTTCAGCGTCGTCAATTGCAATCATATCAACACCATGGCCACCGACGTCATTTCTGGCTTCCGACGATGCGCGCCTATTGTACATGCTTGTTTTTGTTCTGTTGCTTATTTGCGTTGCAAGCCCGTTGTCCATTCGGCTGACAGCCTTCGCCAGACAAGCGAGAGCGCTGCAAGCAAGCCTCTTGGAGATCGTAGACCGCGTTGAAGTGGTGCGGAACGAGCATGAGAAGTTGGAAGGCGGCAACAAGTTTCTCCAATCGTGAGTCAACCATCATCGGACTCTCGTCTGACCCACACTAACCAACCGCAGCTACATCGGCGAGCTCATGCAAACGAGCAAGCTCACATCTGCTGGCGCTGCCAAAGGTGGCAAAAATAAAGGCAAAGGTCGGAGCATCAAATAACAATCAGCGCTCCAACCGCCTGGGCCACCCATCTGTAAAGATGCCCTGGCCCGAGGAGCACAGTATCATGTCGGGATTCCACCAAACCCTTCCGCAATCATCGAGGCAACTCGTCTCAAGAGCCCACATTACGCCACCTGCATGATCATATACTGTCTCACCTATTGACTCAATGGACCTTCCCAGGATCACAACATACACACAACCATTGTTCGCGTTTACGAGCGTTTGCATAGCGGCACAGGACTGGGCACATGGCGTTTCCATTTTCACCTTCGATTCAGCATAAAGCTTTTGTTTTAAAATATGTTCATCTGAACGTTTATTTTTTCAGCAACCGATTGGCATTGGTTTGCCGAGGCCTATTTATCATCCAGCCAAGTTCGCTTTGTATTTGCGACGAGAGTGTAGCCCACTTCTACCTGTTGGAAGTTGGTCGGCGATAACGGCGTTTTGGATTCTTTTACTTTTGTTTGGCGGTATGTCGTTAACGACTTTGGAACTATCGCTATACGATATCGAGAGTGAAAACTCATTCAGTACACATCCTCCAGTACTGCACTGTTGAGAGAAGATACCATACATTATTGCAGCGACACATTACGAAAGCAGTGCCCGGAAGAGGCGTCCTAGAGCTTCCATCTGAAGCATCAAAACGATTTATAATGAAATCCATCTTACACCTAAATCTCCATACTTTTGGCCAATAGACTCGTGACACCAACTCACACTCTCCTTGCCTCTAAGAATCGATCAATATGTCAACCAATATCCATAGGGAAAATATCATCACAGACCCGAAACTAACAATCCCAGCGCCCTGACAAGCGGGACCCTGCATCTACCCAAATTGTCATCCATCCCTGATGAGGTGCAACAAGCTGACCGTCAGGCAAATACGCCGAACCCATTAGGCCCTACATCGGCCTCTTGCAGCAAGGAGGTTAGGGGGAAATACGAGCGGAACCCTTAGGCTATCAGATGGACCCACATGACCCCACACGCCCCGCCCCTCTTGCACAATAGTTGGAACGAGATGGAAGGCATGTGTCTCTGAGAAGCTAAACTTGAAGCTGCAGATGGGTTCTTGTAGTGTGTATTTGGTGGTGGTCACTTCACCGGCGCTGTTCTTGCTGACACTCCAACTTGGAAATGTTCCCAGGCACTCACCATGATAGCCGCCCCTACCGCACCCCTCATTCTTCAGGTCTTCCTCCTTCCTTTTCCCTAGCTTTCCATACTTATCCGCGCAGACAAGCACAAGACAAGACAAATTATTAGAGAACGCTAGAAGCAGGTTGGAATCCCTGTCAAAAGCCGCAGTCCCCCACTTTTCCGTCTGGCGCATTGTCTTTTGTCGCAAGCGAGGTCGGGTACTTGGGATTGGAGATGCACATGCACACTATGTACAACGGTATGTTCTTGGGGTGAATTATTGCTTCGGCTATCTTGCGAGGTTTCAATGTCAGGTCAGATCATGTCAGGTTAGAACAGGAGACGAGGGGTCAAGTGACTGATTGCGTTATTGGGAGGCAACAGACAGAACGATGGACAGGCGGTCAATAATCTCCAAACCGGATCCCCCCACGGTAAAGCTGGGAAAGATAATCCACTTCCTGCAGGAGGTAAGTAGATATGCGCGGAGCAAGCAAACATGGGAAGTCGGCTCGAGTAAATATTCTCGTTTCGACGAGCCGCATCCTTGTCACGTCGGTAACGGGCCCGATAGGCGTGCGAGGGGTAGACACGTGCGGAACTGAGAACATGGCGTGCGAATTTCAATGCCTTGGTGCTGTTGTGTATTAGCTGGGGGCCCTACAGAATGGACTTGTGGAAATGCCGCTGCAGTAGGTGCTGGGCTACTGCGAGGTTAAACATTGACACTTGGTGTCGGCGTGTCAGGTGCATGCAGAAGTTCGGTGCAGCACACGATAGGGCAGAATGGGATCTGGGAAGGTGGAAAACGAGAGTATCCACCGGTGTCTGTTCAATAATGATTAGGTAGGTATTAGATATGCAATATTTGCGGTGTGCTGTTCGGCAAGCCGAGTGGACACGGAGCAGGAACTCAAAGAACATAACTCGAAGGTAAGATTCCACGCTCCTGCTTGTAGAAAGCCAATATAATCATGTGCTTGTCGGAAGAACAGACTACTAGTATGTAGCTAATTGTTAGGTAGTTCATCACAAACTAAGTCTCTCAAGCCAACACACTACTGAGAGAAGCGAGATTACATCCACTGTATACAGTATCATAGTATGTAGCCAAGCGCAACGGACGCGATCTTGTATGTCTAGTGCGAATATGTTCATCTTATTTCGATGGCATCCAGGTAAGAGATCGCGATGTGGTTTGTATGCTAGCGCTGCGGTGGAGGCTGTGCGTATGGGATTTTGAAGTCGAGGAACAAACAGATATAGAGTGATGGTAGAGAGGTTTTCTAAAGAAAAAAGGATATATAAATAATTTGACAGAACGTAGACATCATTTCGAATTTGCGCTATAAGTAGGTAAGTATACTCGATTAGATAGAGATTTATATCACCATTCTGGAGCCTTCATGCGCAACGGCGGAGGGGAACCCAATAGCCACCTAAGTTCCCTACTATCATGGTACATATATGCTCATCGAACAAACCTAAGAGACGGAGAGGAAGATGGCTTCGAATAAACAAACAATTAACGACCTCATACAGACCAAGGCCTCTAAGCTTCCCTGTGCATGCTAGGTATAAACCCAGGTACCTCAGTACTTACCCCCAAAACCCAACGCCAAAACGCACAGCACAACTTCAATCAATTTGACGCACGATTCACCTATAAATAGATGCCCTACTTGTTTATGCCCAACAAACCATAACCTGTCCCCCAAAATCCTAGTTCCTCCACCCTCACAACACCCCAACCTCTTACGCCGTCCGCCGAGATCCAGCATAGTGCCTTGCTCCCTCCCTGACTTATCCACGCGTTCATGTCTATAATATAACAAAGGAAAATTCCGTGCCGCTCTACTACACCGGGAAGTGCCGGCGCCTATTGTGAAGCTAGACCCAGTATTCCACTTTACTGTACTACACTGCACTGCACTACTCTGGTACTGCGGTTCACTCCATTGAGCGGGGTGGAGTTGCATGGCGTGGCATTGTTGACCAGTCTATAATGTTAGCGCGAATGGATAATGTCTCACAGACGCGTGTCCAGTGTCTTCGTCTGTGATGTTTTGTCTTCTGAAGAGAAATGTCTTATGAAATGCTTTACGAACGTTTTGTCTCTATTCCATCTGCAATTGATCTGCGGAACGTTCCGAGAATGTTAGTATGGCCCACAATGACAGTCACTGCATTTGAGCAATCTGTTATTCAACAGGCGTGGTCAACAAGCGAGCATTTCTTGTTCTAAATCCATGGATTCCGCTCGCATATGTACACAACAACCCCGTCTGAACAAAAAAGGGCGTAAATATGAAATCTTTCTTGTATAAGCTCAGCTAAGTGTACACAAAATACAGTCGCCGTCGGCAAATGCTCAACTCGTCCAAACCCATCCATCCTTTCCATTCTCACAATCCGCTATTTATGAGAATATCCTGCTCATGTCGTTCCTAACTCGGTTGTAATCGAGGAGACCCTCAAGCTGACCGACTGCTGAGATGGCAATATCCTTATCCCAGAGCTTGTTCTTGGCGAAGTTCATTACATCCTTCTCTGTGATACGTCCCACAACGCGCTCGACCTCCTCAGGTGATAACCTGCGGCCAGTGGTGACAATCTGGCGACCGATATCCTCGGCGACGGCGGTGGTGCCGTCAAGGGCAAGAAGGAGAGAGGCCTTGAGCTGAGCCTTGGCACGCTCAACTTCGGCGGAAGTGACGTTGATGGACAGACGAGACCACTCACGGAGGGTGAAATGAACGAGATCGTCGAGCTGAGTAACGTTGGAAGAAGTCAGGTAGATACCCCAGAGACTATAAATGTTAGCACAAAGAATCCAAGTCCGGGCGAGCGGGAACATACCCAGTGTCCGAGTAGCTGGTGGAGAAGCTCATGAAGCTGTTGGCGAGGCCGTTTTGCGATACAAAGTTGCTGAGCCTGCTTCCGAGGTATGCAGAGTTACCCATGGCGCGGTCCCAGTTACCAACGATAGCCTGTGTGACCAGGGCAGTGAAGTAATCAGGGTCACTCCAGCTTACACCTTCGACGGCAATGGCAATGTTGGCAGTGCCCATGGTGTCATCACGAAGCCTGACCTCGGAGCCGACAAAGTCGGGCTTTTGCTTCTGCTCAGCGGCAATAGACTTGGCGGAGTAGTCCTGGGGTTCGGAGGGAACATTGCCGAAGTACTTCTCAGCGAGGTCAACGAGCTGCTCGTGGGGAATGCCGCCGGCACCGACGAGGACCATGCGGTCAGCGGTGTAGTTGGTCTTGATGTAGTTCTCGAGATCGGATCGCTGGATGCTCTCGATGTTTTCCTTGGGTCCGAGGATGGTACGTCCGAGGGGCTGGCCCTGGAAAGCAGTGGCGTGAAGGTGGTCGAAGACGACCTCCTCGAGCTGCTTGTCAACCTCCTCCTGTTCGCGGAGAATAACATCACGCTCGCGCTCAATTGCCTGGGGCTCGAGCTTGGAGTTCTGGAGGATGTCGGCGAGGATATCGACGGCAGCGGGGACGTCATTGTTGAAGGCCTTGGCGTAGTAGACGGTGTTCTCGCGCTATCAATTCATCAGCTCTGGTCCCGTCTGGCAGCAGTCGAGATGGCTTGCACATACCGAAGTGTAGGCGTTGAGGTGGCCGCCCATGTTTTCTATCTCGAGTTCCAACTGCTGCTGTGTGCGCTTCTGGGTGCCCTGTCATCCGGATATCAGCATTCTGTGTTCACGGCCCATTGGCTTCGTGACGCAAGCGTACCTTGAAGGCAAGATGCTCCAAGAAGTGTGCGGTTCCGTTGGTCTTGTCCGTCTCCGCACGGCTTCCAGCATCAATCCATACGCCGACAGTCGAGGTCTGGGCCCACGGGGAGTGCTCGGTGGCAATCTGCGCACAGGGGTCAATTGCAGTCGTGGCATATCCCATGGGGGCTGGCATACCGTGAAGCCATTCTTGAGGGTGGTGGACTGGGTCTTGGAGCCGTAGGTGACGGGGGTCGCAAGGCCTCGTGTCAAGGGCGACGAGCGGGACGACTTGACAGCGTTGATGGCGGCGCGAGAGCGCATGCTCTGCTGCAGGTTGAGGGCGAGCCGCCGGGAAGCCATTGCGTCAGCTCGCGGTGGAGGACAGAGGATGGGGGGACGTGGCGGTGATGGGTGGTGTGGGATGAGTATCTGCAACGAGCTGCAGCTTGGCCCGACTGAGGTCGATGAGGTCGAAATCTGCGGTCACGGGATCTTCCGATCCCCGCCGCCGGCCAATGAGCGCGCCAGGAACGTCAGCACCACTGATCCGAGGTATCATCGTGGGCATGTTCATGATGCCGCACTGCTGAACTTCTCCACGCCTCGTCCTCCACGCCTCCGCTCCCCATTGCACCCCAGGAATCGCTGCAATGGCCTCTCTCATGCGCCCCGGCCTCGTCAGGCAGGCCTTTGAGCGCCCTGCCGCCTCGCACCGCATGCTGTCAACCCTCACGAGCGGTGCTTTGAACCGCCCGCTCGCCCACAACCTGCGCCCGGCCTTCCAGCGTGCCGCGATTCCCCAAGCCGCCCGAGTTGCTGCCTTCCATGCCACCCAGCGCAAGCAGATTCTACCCCCGCTGCCGCAGAAAGTCATTGGAAGTGCAAACGACCCAGTGCCCGTTCCCGATCCTTCGCCTACCCATGGAAGCTATCACTGGAGTTTCGAGAGGTGCGTACATTGTGGTAGTTTTTACATCCAGATTGAACACGAGAGTGTTTCCAATTGGAAATGATGCATATTGTGACAAGCACGCGGGGACTGACAGCATACACGCAGAATCGTTTCGGCAGGCCTTATTCCCTTGACCGTTGCTCCGTTCGCCGCTGGATCGCTGAACCCAGTCACCGACTCCATTCTCTGCGCTCTCCTCGTAATTCACTCGCACATTGGCTTCGAGTACGTCTTCAATCCAGTTGCCGTGTCAATTTGACATGACTGTCCACATGATTCTAATACTCCATAGGGGATGCATCATCGATTACTTCCCCGCGAAACGTGTGCCTCTTGTTCGCAACCTTGCCATGTGGGCTCTGAGAATTGGAACCGTCACCCTTGGCATTGCTCTATATTCCTTCGAAACCAATGACGTAGGCATTACCGAAGCCATTACAAGGCTGTGGCAGGCTTAGGTTATGCGGGGCGGGGTTCAATTCGAATAAGAAGGTTGGATATTGGATTTTGGCAGCTTGAGACAACTCGCCATTGCCATGAGTATGTAACAATAAGAACAATGTTATGCCACGATTTTTTTTCTCAAAGGTTATGGTGTGGTTGGTGGCACTTTCATCCAAACTAATTTTCTTCCTCCACAGATGCCTGCTTCTGAACAAAAACGTAATATATGAAGGTGAAGAAGCGAGCACGACGCGTGGACGAGATCCGATATTTTATATGTCTGCAAGGTTTATGAGGAATGAGTTAATCAGAGTTCATCATCATTTCTTAACTCCCGAGATAGGTGCCTACCACTTCCACAGCCACCCTAAGAGACGATCGATGTATGTTCCCTGATGTACTGACACTCTAGAATCCCCAAATACAATGGTTTCCTGTCAGAGACGCTTTAGCCTTATCGATACATCACTGTCAAGAGGCCATTCCGACTTTGGATTTGCAACTGTTCATGCGTAATGAAGGATTGAGCCTACCGAGTCTTGTATATGAATTCTAAAGGTCAGTAGCACCGAAGAAATCAGCTGTGACTCAATAATATATCAGGGCGAGATAAATACCACTGGACTAAGTCCTGGTTTGCTTTTTCAAAATGTTCCCCTCTGCGAGGACTGCGACGACAAAGTATTGAGGAGGAGAACTTGAACTCCAGCACTTGGAAACTGCTCTCCAACACCGTAGAAATCATGTCCGAACCACATTTTAATCGTGCAAGCACAACCCATCACACATTAACGCCAAAGCTGACCTCAGTACTCTACTTCTTTTCATCCGTGACAAACATTGCGTTTGGCGATTGCCTTTGACACTTCACATCATGTCCCATGAATCCGTACCACCATCATCATCATCACATTCACTCATTACACACTCGTTATCTGAAACCCTTCGTCGCGAAATGCCACAAAAGTTTCGCCCAAACATTTGCGTTCCACACTACCACTACCCACTCAGCGCAAGCTATCCGAGACCCACCACTACAGTATCTCAATTCGCTCCCCACAATACAGACTTGGTCACTATAACCAGAACCACACACGCCAAAGTTCCTCTCAGTACACACTACCGCAGCTACCGCAACCCGCCTACTACTCCCACCGCCAAACCGACCTCATCGGACCCCACATGCAGCGACGACGACACCTCCAGTAACGGCAGCAACGACAGCAACGACAGCACAACACTCCTCCTACCCACCGCCACCAAAAACATAACACCCTCCAGCACGGGACTTCCCTCTCAGCCCGTCTCCAAAACCTCCACTATAGCCCCCGGATCTCCCTATCCCACAACCCCATCAACCCTGCACCCAACCCGTGCGTCCTTTTTCACGCACGGCATCCACACTCTCCCCACACCCAGCACCGAAGTCCCGCCCTACGCACTGTGCAGCCTCTGCTATCGCCGCTTCATCAACGACACGGCGTTCCAGAACCCACGGCTCGCCTTCACCATCGTAAGAGAAGGCCGGTTCCCTGCCGTTAAAGTAAAGCGCTGCGGACACTTGTTTCACAGATGTTGTTTGGAGGGTAGGCGGCGGAATACGTGTCCGAGGTGTGGGAAGGTGTTGTGGAGGTGGGGGGTTGGAGCGTGTTTGGGCTGGTTGGGGAAGGTGGTGCAGGTGGGGATCGGGGAGGATACGGTTGTAAGGGGGAAGAAGGGGAGTGGGAAGAGGAAGCTTGCGGCGAGGCGGTCGGAGCTTGGAGTTTTGTGGGAGGATCGGATGTCTGAGTTTGGGCCCTGTGAGAAGGAGCAGTTACAGGGCCTTGCTTGCTGAGGAATTGGGAGTGGTGGAAGAGAATTGTTACGTCTGTTGGGTTTGTGAACTGGAAAAGCTTCAAGTTTGTTATTAGTCGGGTGATGGTATGTCATTTCCCGCGTTAGTCGCTCGATTTCAAAGAAAGAGTCTTTGATAACCATGAGTAAGAAAATGAACTCGTTGACTATCAGGTTCTAAGCTGGTTGTAGAACTTCAACAAACCAGATTTGGCGTATTACAAACTTATTACTCTTTATCAAAGAGTGATGATAATATATCGAATAAATTGTAGAACCAGTGAACTTGATTAGCGATAAGGTCTAGCTCTGATCAGAATATCAGCTCACATCGTGGTTCACCCTGAAAGGACGCAGAAAGG
This sequence comes from Pyrenochaeta sp. DS3sAY3a, assembly GCA_001644535.1. Lineage (NCBI taxonomy): Eukaryota > Fungi > Ascomycota > Dothideomycetes > Pleosporales > Cucurbitariaceae > Pyrenochaeta > Pyrenochaeta sp. DS3sAY3a. The sequence continues at coordinate 1,573,947 of KV441639.1, read as the reverse complement.
AGGCAATTGAGAATGTACAGCTCTTGCGAGCCAAGTACATGTTATCTTATTCGAAATCTTTTTGTAGAGATTGTAGGAAAGCAAAAATCACTCACGAATGGGCGCCACCAGATCAAAGACAGTGCAGGGGGGAGAAATTAACAAGGTCGTCATGAACCGTAGACTCATGAGATACGAACCTCCCGAACGATACAAGAGGGTCATACAAGATTTGAGCGGTATTCGTATGTGGGTAAGGTAGGGGGAAGGAAAGGGTGTACGATGTTGACAGGATGAAGATTCGGAAGTCTACCGATGCACGCCCGAAAGAACCCTCCGTGCCGTTGGGAACTGATGAACCAGACATCAACTTCCCAACCCAGAACGCAACATACTAAGATTCCTACTCATTTTTTGCCTCCGCAGTGGAGTTTGAATGCACTTATGGCTTAGCCTCAGCGGCAGCCTCGGTGGTATCGGCCTTGGGCGCCTCGGGTGCGGGCTCCGCAGCGGCGGGCTGCTCAGAAGCTGGCTCGGCCTCGGAAGACGTCCAGAGGGTCTGTGAAACAAAGTTAGAAAGATTCCTGCTCACAGCATGAACGGAACTTTACCAGGTTGTCACGGAGAAGCTGCATGATGAGGGTGGAGTCCTTGTAGCTCTCCTCGGAGAGGGTGTCGAGCTCTGTCTTTTTGTCAGTCACACGCAAACAGCAATTTGTGGAACAACGCACCAGCAATAGCATCATCGAATGCCTGTTTAGCCAATTGGCAAGCCTGGTCGGGCGAGTTGAGGATCTCGTAGTAGAAAACGGAGAAGTTCAATGCGAGACCGAGGCGGATGGGGTGGGTAGGAGCAAGGTTGGATGCGGCGACATCAGTGGCGGCCTTGTAGGCCTCGAGGGACTTATCGGCGGAAGTCTTGCGCTTGTCTCCAACGGCGAACTCGGCGAGGTAACGGTGGTAGTCACCCTTCCTGTAGCGCGCAAAGTAATTAGCAAACGAAAGTGACGAGAAATACACAATGGAAGACGTACATCTTGTGGTAGAAAACCTTGGACTCGCCGCTCTCAGCGGAGGGGATCAAGTGGCCATCCAAGCACTCCAAGATGTCCTCGCAGATCTTAGCAAGCTCGGCCTCGATCTTTTGACGGTACTCCTTGATGAGAGCGACCTGGGTCTCATTGCCCTTGGACTCCTCCTTCTGCTCGATCGAGGTAACGATTCTCCAAGAGGCGCGGCGAGCACCGATGACGTTCTTATAGGCAACGGACAGGAGATTTCGCTCCTCAACGGAGAGCTCCTGGTCTGCGGAGGCGACGGCCTTCATGTTCTCAACCATCTCTGCCAAATATGGTTAGCCTGCTAGATTCGCAACGGACGGCTCATTGGAGATGCGCTTACCCTCATAGCGTTCGGCCTGTTCGGCCAGCTTGGCCAGGTAGACGGAGTCTTCGTAACCCATTGTGATGATCGGTCTGCAGATTGGTGATGTTAGCACGCTGAACACGCTTGTAGAGGCTGAGCCGTGGACCGGCAGGAACGGGCAGGAGATCGCGATTGTGGAGCAAGCCAGCCCCTCAGCGTGCGCTCTGGTGTGGATAAGAGAAGGCGCCGCGCTGTCGTAGAAATCGGCGTGCTCGCTGGCGGCGGTAGGAGGCCAGGCGTGCGATGAGCAACGCTGATCAATTGCTCGCGGAGGCTCTGAACTGGCGGAGAGGGGCGCAAGAAGGGGCAGCTTGTGCGGCTTCCCTTGTGGCGACAGTCCTCGAGGCGCCCGAGTCCGACGCGGCGACGACAGCAGTCAAGTTGTCCGCGGCGAGCCGCTTCGATAGCAACGCCGTGCTGATGGGGCTGGCAGGCGGTCGTTGGGGCCGTTGGGAGCGCAAATTGCAGGCAAGCTTGCGGGCCTCGAGGGGGATGACGACAGGCGGAGGGGTACTTACGGAGAGCGAGGTGGATGGAGAGGAGAGCGATGTGCAGAAAGGCAGAAGGTTGTGAGCGGATGTGGGGTGTGTAAGAGACTGGAGGCGGGACTCTAGTCGAAGCGGCTTGTGTGGTTAAGTTATCGGAGGAGGGGACGTGGGAGGGAGAACGACGGCTTGGCAGCTGCTACGTCGATCACGCTTGCCTGCGCTTGCCTTGTTTCACAGCCTAGAACAAGTGCAACTTCTGCTTCTGACAGGCGGTGACGGCCAAAACACTGCCGGACGGCCTGCGCCTAAATTCTCGAAGGCCCTGGCCGCTGTTGAGCGCCGTCTAGAATGTCTCCGAACGCCCTCTGTTGTGTTGTTTTGGGCTTCACTGTGCCCCGCAGTACACGGCTCGATGACAACTACAAGCGTCCCGCTGGAAGTCTCTGTCGCATATCGTCTTTGCAACGCATGAGCATGCCTTGTGTTATGCTTATGCACTGATTTCAGATTCGACGGCCAATCGTACATATCCTGAACATAAGGCTGCGGACACTGCGAGGCCTAGGGTGGCATGAGCTTCAGCTGGTCTGACCCATTTTGTACCTCTTCCCGCCCACAAGTACCTTCACTCCAACGAGACAATAGGGTTCCATGTATTTTCATGCCTCTTAGAAAATGGATCAGTTTGATGATGCAATGTTTGCTGATGTTTACGACATTCACTTCTTGTACTCCTGCAAACACACACCCACAACAATTCACCAAACAGATCCCAGAAGCATTGGAATCAAACCTGGTTCTTAAGTATTCGAACTCGCTAGGCAGCATCGCTCTTCCAATCTCGAGACAATTGCTCGGAACGTCACATGACCCATCGAGCGATGACGATCCGCAGAGGTCCAAGCTCCAATCAAAGGCCGTCCAGCATCTTCCACAAGCACTCACTCCACCTACCTTGTGATCTCGAATTAGCCACATAAACAACCCCTCCTCGGCCCAATTCCCTGCTCAAACCATCCCACAATCACAATCAACAATGCTTCGAACCTCAATCATCAAGGGCGCCCGCGCCTTCGCCGCTCCCCGCTACTTCTCATCCTCCGCTCTCCGCATGACCGAAGGAGCGACCGGCTCTGGTGCCTCGAGGGCTACCGGCTCCGCTGGAGGGTATGTGCTTGGCTTCAAGACTTGAAAGAGAGAATAAGCTGACAGTATTGAGTGATGCGTTCACCAAGCGCGAGGCCGCCGCCGAAGAGCTGTACATCCGCCAGGAAGAGAAGGCCAAGTACGTCCCCGAAACCCATTGCCAACCCAATGGCACAACCATCGATCCGCACATCCAATTGGCAGATGGGATACTCAAGGGAGAGACTGCTAACAGTCACCACAGGCTTTTGGCCATCAAGGAAAAGCTCAAGCAGCAAAGACAGCACATCGAGGACCTTGACAAGCACATGTCAGTACCTACCCCGCTTGCATAGGTGAGGCGATCAGTGAACGCAGACTAACATTTTCAACAGCGACGATGTCATCAAGGAGGGCGAGGCTTCCGGCCAGGGCGAGCAGAAGTAAGCTCTTACCCACCCTTGTTTTTGTAGAAGAATAGACATCGCGGGCTGACCTCCTGGTCTCGTCTAGCTTTTAAATCAAAACCATGAAATTTTTCCATCGAATGGAAACAAGGTACATAGCATGCTCTTCGGTTTTTGATGGTTTGTTTTCCACGCACATCGTTCGCTTGATTTTTGCTCGTGCCGTCAGGAGCACTTCATGTGTCATGTTCAAAAAGAGACTTGAGGATATTCTTGTCTCGAAATTCCGTGCTTTTCATCGTTCACTGCAGGGCTGTAAAGGAGTGAAAAATCTTCAACGAAATGGTCAACGCGATTTCATCAAACAACCTTGCATTTTCTTATTCAAGAAGAAACCCGTGCCTAGTATCGCCCAAAGACGCCCGATGATGCACTCCAGTTGTCATTTGATATCTTACACCTAACCGACCATAGCACAATTCCCCGTTTTGCGAATCCAATGCCTCCAGTGGTATATCCTATTGTGTCCAATAGCTCGATGCATTTACGATACACCACCGAAACGGTCGCTTCGACCACCCCTGTAGCTTCGGTAGAAATCATCGGAAGGGTCTGTGCCAAGTCCATTCCAGCCATTTGCACCAACGCGCTGGCTCTCCTTCTGTGCCTTGGCAATCTTCTCTTGCAGTTGAGAGGCGCCAGAATCGATGAGTTGGAGCTGTGAAAGTTGTGTGTTAAGAACACGGACAACCTTGGTGAGCTATAAAATCGTTAGAATCCTTGCACTATTGAAAAAACAGTTCGTGAAACATACCGGGTCATCGGGCTTGCCAGTCTTGCTGAGTGTCTGTGACGTGGTGTTGATCTCTTCAATCATCTCAGTGAGATCCTTGTTGAGTTCGTTGAGCCTATCCTGGAGCTTCTCGGCAAGTTTGTAGCTGTTTATTCATTAATACTTGTGGCAAGTAGATCATAGAAGGATTCGACTTACGTTCGTTCACGTTCTTGGTCTGGACCACGCAAACCATCAGACTTGCCACTCACGCCGTGCATCTTCATTAGATTCTCAATCTCCTTTTCGTATCGATCCAGATATGAGTCAAGCTCCTGTTGGTTCTCTTCCATCATGGTCAACTGCCTCTCTACCTCGGCCGCGTCACGTTCGGCCTGGAAGGTTTTTGAGTATAGTTGTCGAACCTTGTCCGAGTTTTCAACCAACGCTCGATCCCATTGCGCAACGGTCTCAGCCTGCTGTTGGAACTCCTTTTGATACTTTGATAGATCTGCTGCCCATCGTGTGATGATCTCGTCCATAGATTTGTTCTTTAGGCGTGACTGCGCAGAGGGGGCTGGTCCAGCCGTGGAGCTGGCGAGCCCACCCTTTGCCGCGTCATTGGTAGCTCCCAACGTTGCTCCAAGGCTTGGTGCCGGCTGCGAGGAGGGAGCAGATGGTGCAGAGGATGCCGCCGTCTCAGCAGGCTTGCTGAACAAACTTGGAGTTGCTCCTGCGGTAGATGCTGCCGGAGTAGCAGGCTTGCTGAACAAACTCGGAGTTGCTCCGGCAGTAGACGCGGCCGGAGTAGCAGCTGGGGCTGAACTACCGCCTCCAAGACTTGGAGCTGCCCCAAGTCCTGAAAACAATGATGGAGTGGCTGCCGTGGTTGTGGCGGCACTGGAAGCGGTGGCAGTCGTGGTACCTCCAGTAATGGGCGAGCTAGATGCTGGCGTTTTTCCCCAACTGAAACCTGAAGCACCGCCTGCTGCAGCTCCCGGATTAGAACTTGCAGGCGAAAAGAGGCTACTGGTGGGCTCTGCTGAGGTCGAGGTTGCAGGTTTTGTACCTAAGGTGAAGGGGGTAGCCGCTGCTGGCTGTGAGGAAGATGGTTGAGCAGCAGGCGTCGTTCCAAGGCTGAAGGCTCCAAGAGGCTTGCTTGCTGGCGTTGCAGAAGGAGTGGAGCTTCCGAGACCACCAAAGAGAGACGGTTTGGGAGCAGATTGGGCATCCTGAGGGTTTGACATAGCTGCCTGGCTACCGCCGCCGAACAGAGTGGATGTTGGGGTAGAGCCAGGGGTGGCGCCCTTGTTCGCATCAGCAAGGGGGGCAGCATTCGCGAGACTGAAAGGGCTTGAGCCAGGCGTTGAACTAGTCAAGGGTTTTGCTCCTCCGAACAGGCTTGGTGCGGCGGCCGAAGTTGTGGCTGGCTTCGCAGCACCAAACAGAGATGAGCCTGTCTGCCCTGCACTAGCTGCCTGGTTGTTCTGTTGACCAAATAAAGACCCAGCGCCACCTGCTTGCGGGTTCTGACCAAACAAACTCTTTCCAGGAGGCTGGCCTGCGGGCGTAGTCGAAGGGAAGGGAGAGGTCTTGTTCGCGGCGGGCGTTGCTGCTAGAGTCGAGCCTTTAGAAACGAGTTAGCCTGTGATGGAGCTGAGGAACGATATAAAGACTCTTACCACCTGCTGCACCAAAGAGAGATGGCGCGGAAGATGTCGCTGCTCCTCCTGTAGTATTTCCAGCGCCAGCGCCACCAAAAGGACTGCTATTAGGCTTTGGTGTCTCTCCACTGCTAGGTGCTCCGAAACCGCTGAAAAGACTGCCAGGCTTGCTGGCAGACGTGCCCGGTGCGCCACCTCCAAAGACACTGGATGAGCTAGTAGCACTATTGCCTGTGCCAAAGAGACCAGCGCCGGGTGCGCTTGAAGTTGCACCAGACGCGAATAGAGACGGCGCAGGTGAATTGGTACCAAACAGGGTAGGTTTGGGCGCGTTGCTGCCATTATTCTGGCCGTTATTTTGGCCGAAAGAGAACGACATGTCGGAGGTGGTGGAAAGATGCCGTTCCGAAGTGGAGGTTGCAGAGTGCTCCAGGAGCTAGGCGCAGAGCTGTTGACAAGGAGGGAGCGCGGTCGCTGGGTGGGAGCGCAATTGGTTGACGCAGTGGTCGCAGCGGCGGTGAGAAAGGCTGGTTGTCGCGCTTGTGTCGATGTGCCTGCTTGGACAACGTCACGTTCTCACGGCGCGTCGGGTTTCGAATGTCGCAGCTGCCAAAAGTTAGGCGGTTGACAAACAAGTGCATGGGCCGGCTTGGGCCGGTGAATAGTTGTTCCAGGCTAGCAACGGCGGCTGGTCAATGAGGGCTCGACATTGGACTCTGGAGCTTCCAGACCGCCAATCCCCGCTATTCCGGCGAGTGCTGCGCCTGCGCCTGCGACTCCACGACTCCTCCACAGCACCCTTTGTGGAACTGAGACGCAGCAGTAAGACACACGATTCAACGATTACTTGCAGTGCTTTTCCACAGACAGCCCTCTCTTCATTTGCTTTCAACTACGTATCCTTTCTGCCTGGGCCCTCAAGAGTGCGGAAGTAGGCTTTAGACCACGCCAAGTTCACAAAGATGCCGGACGAGCTGGTGCCCCCCCGCAAGAGTGTGGAGTTGGAGGACTCTGGCACGAAAGAGCTAGGTGTGTCTAGTCTTTCTACGCACCCAACTTCCGTCTAATCAACTGTGTAGCGGAATCAAGCGACGAGCATTTCTCCGATGCCTCAGAAGGACGACCAACCAGATCCGAACTCACATCGCCCATTCCAATCACACGAGTTGAGCGTGTCGATGACGAGCCTGCCCATGGAGAAGTCCCAGGAACGGACGCCTATAAAATGAGGACCCAAGACGCTGTCCCCGACGAGGTTGAAATAGTACCGGAAGGCGCGCGAAGCCGCAGCGCTTCACGTGTAAGCGCCAGTGACCGCCCGCTCACGCCTGGCGGAACACCTATCCCGAGGACCGTCGTCGAGAAAATCGACCCTGATCAGCCAAGCTATGGCGATGTCCCCGGCACACACGCCCACCAGTTACGTCTCGCAGATGCGGAGCCTGATGTGATTGTCAAGGCACCTCAGCCCCCACAACGCAAGAGTGAAGGTACGTAGGGCATATCCCTGGTGCCTCCTGCGTACCGTTGACGGAAGAAGGGTCGCCAACTGCCTCGCGTGACAGGTCTCCCGTAATTCTGGATGACGCAAACGAGTCAGAGGTCGAGGTATCGGCTCCATCAGACGTACAAGATTTCGATGATAACGCAGCGGATGACGATGATGGTTTTGGTGATTTCGATGAGTTCGAGGAGGGCGGCGAGGGAGATGATTTTGGGGATTTCGACGATGGGTTTCAGCAAGGTGAGCAAGAGACAGAGACTTCATTTGAAAAACCCCCAGATCAAAATCCTGTACCTGCTCCTTCCATAGGTCCTGTAAGTCATGATTATCTTGCCCAGACCCAGCTCGCATTGCTTTGCCGTTGGAGCAATCCGTGGTCTGACACGTCCCCTTTTAGCCCGTACTTGACTTCGACAACCTGACCACACTTGGAGACATCACCACTGCGACGCAACCATACATTGATGAGATATACCCAACCCCTGAAGACCTTCCCACCATCTCCACAAACACCGAAGCATTGCGGTCCATATTTTCATCTGAACGAAGCCACTCCTTATGGACACAGCTTGTTGCACCGCCACCACTCCAGCCTCCCGATTGGGTTCGCTCAAGAATACGGCGCCTCTTCTTGGTATCGCTTGGCGTACCGGTCGATCTCGACGAGATTCTACCAGCATCAAAGCAAAAGAAGCTCATTCTCCCTTCCATTCACATCCCTGGTTCAGAAACCCCCCGGCCGTCAGCAGATGGTCGTAACGGCGCTCTTGGTCGCGTGAAGAGAGAAAATGCATCGACGACGTCAGTGGATTCATCATCGTCAAAACCCGACCGGAAAAGAAAAGGCCCCCCTCCACCACCAGAGCTAGACATTAGCTCAACCACAATGCTGTGCGCCACGACAGAAGCAGCACTAAGTAACTTCACTGAAGAGGAGTTGAAAGAGCATGTTGAGCGACTCAAAGCGTTGCAGGAGCGCGCGAATGAGGTGTTTGAGTACTGGCAGAAGCGGATGGAGAGTGCATTGGGCGATAAAGATGCGTTTGAGCAGGTCATTGAGAGTCTAGTTGCACATGCAAAGAAGCTCCGATAACACATGAACGAATGTCTTATGGACGATTCTCTTTGAGACTGCCTGCATTGAAACAGGTTCATGCGGAACTTGAGATTAGAGTAGAATGATACCATATTTCTATCAAGGGGCGACTACAGCATACATGACAAGTCGCTATTCTGGGGCATTTCGTGATATACACCGAAGATCCTTCTCCCAACTCCATGTCTACCTACCTACAAAGGGTAGCTTGCTGTTCCAGAATTACCAATCAGCTGGGAGATGTCTGAGCGCACTGATAGTGGCCAAGCATGATGTCATGGATCGAGACGTATGAACGGAAGTGGCGTGATGTGTGGAGCATCAGAAATCGATGTTTGTGAGAAGGAATGTCATCTCGTCGCAGACCGAAATTTGATCTCTGGCAAACATCATGCCTCCGACACATGAAAGAAATTTGGGAGTGCTAGTGGCTGGAGTCTCTCGGTGCATTAATCACGAATAGGCGTTGTGACAATGACAAGGCGAGCCGAGGGGAGCTCTAAGTGGGCAGGACACAATGCAAGTTTCGTTGTGGCTTAATCGCTTGGAGAACGGCGCGAAGAGACAACGCTTAAAAGCAGCGCTATCGTAGTGAAGCGGGCCCGGGGAGACCCTTGAACGACACAGAAAATAGTAGCACGCAAAGGCTCTTTACGGTTATCGTGCGCCGAGAGCGTAACCCCCCTTGGAAACAGAGGCAGTGGGGAAACCATGCGACGTGTACCGTACTCTGTGGTGGAGCGTACTGCGTAGAGCAGATAGGGAGGAAAGTGTACCGCGCGGAGATTCTTCAGGACCATGAAACATCTGTCAGATGACTACTATGGTACATGTGCTGTGGCCGCGATGATCAAACAGGAGACGGTGGGAAACTCTCAAATCAGAGGAGCGCAGCGCGATGGTGAATGCTAGTGGACGCCGCGGCACTGTGTGGGACTATCACTACCGGATCCAGGGTGCCGACGGGTGCACCGCGGCAGCAGACACGTATTAAACCGCTCTGGGTCGGTCGTATTTGGGAGCCCACCATGGTAATAGTGGCAAACTACCCCTATTCGCAGCGAGAGAGCGGATTAACGGTCACGCTGCGTCGGAGGGGTGGCCAGCGAACGGCGGGACGCCCTTGTCGCACACTCATCTTATTGTCGGGCTGAGGAATCTGCGCAGAGGCCCTATGACGTAGCCGTGGCGAGCGGCTATGCACCGGGCTATTGAATAATGGATGAATGAATGAATGAATGACTGAATGGGTGCATGGCAGAATGGCGGCGGCATCAAAGGGAGAGCGCTGGCACTGGCAGGCGTGGGAGTGCTGGGTAGGGCACGCCGAGTCTCGCGCTGGCGGGCGGGCATGGCATTGGCAGCTGTGCATGTGGGAGCGCGGTGGAGACTAGGGTTTGCTTAGAGCGGGTTAGGTTCAAAACTGACAGATGGGATCGATGGAGGGCAACGCTGCGGTGTCAAGGTCGGAAATCACGGCGGCGATCTTCTCACGCCCAGCAGCACGACGTCCTTCTGCCTGTCGTCTCTCTGCCTCGCCCACCACTGCTCCGTGTTCCATCTGAAGCCCGGCGCGAGAGCTTGTCGTCGTCTGCAGCACCGCTCCAAGAACCTGCTTTGCTCAACTCGTGCCATCAGCAGGAGCACGCCAACCCTCTTTGGAGTGTCCACGCCTGGCTCCCAGCATCTTGTCCGCGGGGACATCCTGACCTCGACACCGCCTTGTCGCCATCCCACCATCTTGCTCGCTGCCTCGCGTCTACTTCTGTGTCGTGCTCCCGGCGTCTCCTCTGCTGCACCCGAGGCTGATTGCGCCTGTTCCCCCCGTCCCCAATGCGCATCTAGCACGCCGCAGAGAACCCCCAAGTCGCCCCTAGCGATGGCCACCGAGACGTGTTCCGGCCTCGTCGACATCATCAAGAACCTCGCCAAACAACACGATCCTGCGCGCGAGCCCACCTTCACCGCCCAAATCGCCGCCAATGGAGCCAAGAATGCTATTGCTCTCCCGGGGCCTGCCTCTGCGGAGAAGGCTCTGCTCGAGCAAGAACTCGCCGCCCTCTGCGCGAGGATAGACTTCCTTGAGCACAAGAGCAGCGCCGTCATCAACCAAAACACCCTCCCCATGACGCCCGCTGGCGAACCCCAGGAAGAAGGCCTTGTCTACACACCAGCGGCAGCCTTGCGCAGCAGCAACGGCCCTCCTGGCCATGGCCGACGAGGCTCGAATAAGGAGAGAGCCCTGTGGGTTAGCAACTGGCTGGCTGCAAAAGAATCCAACAGCGGTTCAGAGGACCCTGCCGCTGCCCTGACCGAGGAGCAGCTCAACTACCTGCGTGACCATCTCAACAAGCAGGCTGACCAAATCAAAAATCAACGCGAACACATCGACAACCTCTCCGCCGAGGTCAACAAGCAATTGACGAACCAGAGCATCGTCTTCGAACACGGCATCGAGGACATTGGCGCCCTCAAGCGCGAACTGGGCAAGCACCAGCAGGCCAATCTGGCTTTCCAGAAGGCTTTACGAGAAATTGGTGCCATTGTCACAGCAGTCGCTATGGGCGACCTGAGCAAGAAAGTCCTCATACATGCCAAAGAAATGGACCCGGAAATCACCTTGTTTAAGCGCACTATCAATACCATGGTGGATCAGCTTCAAGAGTTCGCCAGTCAAGTCACATTCCTAGCCAGAGAAGTCGGTACCGAGGGCAGACTCGGTGGACAAGCCAACTTACCTGGAGTCGCCGGTATTTGGGCTGAATTGACCGATAGCGGTATGTTGTACCTTTAGAGTTCGTGCTATCGGGCCTTTTACTGACACACCCTCCAGTCAATGACATGGCCAGCAATCTCACAGACCAGGTGCGAGAAATCGCTGTAGTCACCACTGCTGTAGCCCATGGAGATCTGAGTCGCAAGATTGAACGTCCTGCACGAGGAGAAATTCTACAATTGCAGCAGACGATCAACACCATGGTGGACCAACTTCAATCTTTCGCAACCGAAGTTACCAAAGTGGCCAGAGATGTCGGCACCGAAGGAAAGCTTGGTGGTCAGGCTGAAATCGCTGGAGTAAAGGGCATGTGGAACGAGCTAACTGTGAATGTGAATGCCATGGCGCAGAATCTCACCACCCAAGTGCGAGATATCGCCCAGGTTACAACCGCTGTCGCACAAGGAAATTTGACTCGCAAAGTCGAGGCTGAGTGCAAGGGAGAAATTCTGGAACTCAAAAACACCATCAATCGCATGGTGGACCAGTTGCAGCAATTCGCTCATGAAGTCACAAAGATTGCTCGAGAGGTCGGCTCTGAAGGACGACTTGGTGGGCAGGCGACCGTGCACGGCGTAGAGGGAACATGGAAAGATTTGACTGAGAATGTGAATGGCATGGCCATGAACCTCACAACACAAGTGCGAGAAATCGCAGAAGTCACAACCGCTGTCGCGCGAGGAGATCTCAGCAGGAAAGTCAAGGCCGAGGTTCAGGGCGAGATCTTGTCACTGAAGATCACAATCAATACTATGGTGGATCGACTTAACACCTTCGCACAAGAAGTCAGCAAAGTCGCTCGTGAGGTCGGCACTGACGGTATCCTGGGAGGTCAGGCCCAAGTCGACAATGTGGAGGGCAAGTGGAAGGATCTCACCAACAACGTCAACACCATGGCACAGAATCTCACATTACAAGTGCGAAGTATTTCCGAAGTCACACAGGCCATTGCAAAAGGAGATATGAGTAGGAGAGTTCACGTCGATGCTGAAGGCGAAATTCGTCTGCTCAAGGATACTGTCAACGACATGGTTATGAGGCTGGATGAATGGTCGCTAGCCGTGAAGCGTGTCGCCCGCGATGTCGGTGTAGACGGAAAGATGGGTGGCCAGGCTGATGTTCGAGACATCGATGGACGATGGAAGGAAATCACCACTGATGTCAACACCATGGCCCAAAACTTGACGTCCCAGGTGCGCGCGTTTGGTGACATCACCAACGCAGCCATGGAGGGCAAGTTTACACAGATCACCGTGGAAGCCTCTGGAGAGATGGATGAGCTGAAGAGGAAGATCAATCAGATGGTTTCCAGTTTGAGAGAATCCATCCAGAGGAACACCGCTGCCAGGGAAGCAGCCGAGTTGGCAAACAAGACGAAATCAGAGTTCCTGGCCAACATGTCCCACGAAATTCGTACACCCATGAACGGTATTATTGGTATGACACAGCTCACGCTTGATACCGATCTCACCCATGCGCAACGCGAAATGTTGACCATTGTCCATAACTTGGCTGGTCAACTGTTGACGATCATCGATGATATCCTTGATATCAGTAAGATCGAGGCGAATCGCATGGTCATGGAGGAGATCCCATTCTCCATGCGTGGCACCATCTTCAACGCTCTGAAATCGTTGGCTTCAAGAGCGAATGAGCGCAAACTGAACCTCGCTTACGATGTATCGTACAAGATCCCCGATTACGTGGTTGGAGATTCCTTCAGGTTGCGTCAGATCATCCTCAACCTCGTTGGTAACGCAATCAAATTCACGGAGCATGGAGAGGTCAAAGTTGCCATATCCATGGCTAGAGACCAAGACTGCGGACCAGATCAATATGTCTTCCAATTCGCTGTTTCAGATACAGGTATTGGTATCCGTGGTGACAAGCTAAACTTGATCTTCGACACCTTCCAGCAAGCCGATGGTTCGACCACAAGAAAGTTCGGAGGTACTGGGTTGGGATTGTCAATCTCCAAGCGCCTCGTTACTCTCATGGGTGGTCGTATGTGGGTCGAATCTGACTTCGGCAAGGGAAGCGTTTTCTACTTTACCTGCAGAGTTCGCCTTGGCCACCCCGATCTAAGTGCTATCCAGCCCCAACTTGCAGCATACAAGCAACACACCGTGCTCTTCGTCGATCAAGGCCACACCAAGTTCTCCGATCAAATCATTGAACACTTGCAAACCCTCGACCTCGTCCCCATGGTTGTGCACACCGTCGAGGACGTGCCAGATACGGCCAAGCGCTCCGATATGCCTTTCGACTGTGTGATTGTAGACAATGAGACAACCGCCCGGGAACTCAGAATCGCAGAGCGATTCAAGTATATCCCTCTCGTCATGCTGACTCCACATGTTGCAATCAGCCTCAAGTCAACTCTTGAGAATGGTATCTCCAGCTACATGACCACGCCGTGTCTTCCGATTGATTTGGGCAATGCGCTTATTCCCGCATTGGACGGTCGCGCGGCACCGCTTGTTTCTGATCATTCGAAGTCATTCAACATTCTTCTTGCAGAAGACAATGCCGTTAATCAAAAGCTTGCAGTTAGGATTCTGGAGAAGTACCATCACCGGGTCACTGTGGCTAATAACGGTCTCGAAGCATTTGAGCACATTCAGAAGAAGCGCTATGACTGTGTACTTATGGACGTACAAATGCCTGTCATGGTAAGGCGAATTTGATCAGTGACGTACTCGCTGCTAACCGTTTTTCCAGGGTGGTTTCGAGGCAACCGCGAAGATCCGTGAGTGGGAACGTGAAAACGGTGTTCCATCGACACCTGTCATTGCTCTTACTGCCCACGCCATGGTGGGAGATCGCGAGAAGTGTCTCGCGGCGCAGATGGACGTACGTTATTGCTTTGATCGCATTTTATTGCTGTCATACTTACTCTGCTAGGACTACCTGTCCAAACCACTGCGACAAAACCAGCTCATCCAAACCATTCTTCGCTGCGCTACCCTCGGCGGCAATCTCTATGACCATGAGACCCGCCACTCGATGGAGCACTTGCCCGATCTTCAGCTTCCAGCTGATAGCCCGAGTGGGACACCGAAGAAGCGCCCACAGCTCGAAACCCGAGGTTTCACTGAGCGAGGTGCACCGGCCGACAGCCCCAATCTACTGGCTGTTGATCAGGTGGATGATGGCAATGTAGAGAGAGTACGTTCCTTGTCTTCGAGTTTGTAAGTTATGATTCCTGACAAGTCTAGCAGCTTCTGCTGCGGAGCCATAGCAGCTGAATTACGTCAAGGAAGCGGAGAAGGCTCGAATAGCCTTTTGGCCGAATAGGAGCTTCTTGCAAGCTTGACATGCATGGATCCATATTGGAGCGGATACCCACACCTTTTGCTGGATGAGGCATTTACAGCACCGGACGAGCGAGCACTAGAGGTTGTTGTGTTCATTGGGGATCGAGGGCGGGAGGCATTGGCGTTTCGTTATTGTGGTGAAATACATACACATTTTGATACCGGTGGGCATGCTCAGAGGAGACGATGCCAAAGCAAGCGCATGAAAGTTTGATTTTATGTTTCTCAACCCCGTCGCCCCTTTCCCTCTTCATATACACACTATTTATAACACTTTGCATATCTGGGAGTTTTTGATGTCCTTGCTTTGGCTGGCTGTGCGCTCGAGGGTTGAGATGGGCAGCGTGTCCTGGGGTTCCGTGGGTTTTCCAGCGTTTGTTACGGGGTGTCGCTCGCTCTTGCTATTTTTAGGACGTCGGTTTGAATATCAGTAGTTGCTTTGACTGCTTTGATGGATACAAAGTGAAGTTTGAGTATGGGTGAGCCTTCGCTTTCAGGATGCTTTGGAAGCAGGTTCGAATATCAATGTGGCTGCTTTGACTAGATACCCTGAAGGATCTAAGGTAATTTGAACGTCAGTATCGTTAGCCAACGTGGTGATAGCAGAACGTCCTTTCTGTGTCACCTTGGTGCCTTATCTGAATCCTCCCTCTAGGTTACACCATTAGGATCAATTGTTTGATGATCTGTAAGTGTAACCCCTCCACATGAAATCGTCAATTGAGTTAGTATGAGCACGGCTCGCTTGCCACAAAGAGACAAAAATATGCACGCCAAGCACTTTTGGCATATACCGGACAACGGCATAGCATCAATCTAAACATAAGCGTACAACATCTTCAAAGCCCGCGACAGGTTTGGAGGCGCCAAACGGCAGGGTGCTTGGCTATCAGCCTCAGATTGAGATGATGTCAGGCTAGCCTATCACAGCTGGCGAATCACCGATAGACAAACGCTTCGCGCCGCAGCAATGTCTTCACCACAAGGCTACTGACCGGAAAGGAAGCCTCACTACAAGAAGCCGCGTAGAATCGTTGTGTTTCTTATGCTCATGGTTTATACTCGCTGTCCTTCGCTCTAGTCCGTCGGCGCGTCCACATATCAGTGCACGAGACGCGTCGTGGCGTGCCTTCCCTATCCCTCCACGCTGAGGCAGCCGGACCAGGCTGCGCACTTGCCGTTATATGGACCCCCACCAGGCTCTCTTTCATCCTCACATTCACCGTTTGACTTTTTCATCGTTTCACCGCTCACTATCACTTTCACGCCGTTTCACGCGCCCACGTCCTATAAAGGCCGCCGCGCCGTGCCGTCTCGATCAAGGCCGAGATTCCTCATCCACCTCTCCACCACTCAACACGGCTCACTCGCTGCCGCAAATCGTTCACCAACGCACAGTCCAGCACGACTCGCAAGGCTGCTTGCCTTGCGAGTGTATAGCTGGTCATGGCTTCTCCACCTGGAGATGGATCCCTTGAACGGCAAAGTACGTACCGATCCTGTGCCCAGCTCACGTGAAATATCGGCTAACTTTGTCCTCCTACTCTAGTCGACATGGTCCATGGAATATTGGAGAATTGTTCTCCAGAGGACACGGTATTCTACCAGACTTTGCTGAACGACCTCCACAGTCAACTTGCCGATAGTCAACATGCCGAAGCTTTAGCAGGTCCTTCAACGGGCCCTGGTTCTCTTGCTGCGTCACTCGCGTCCTCGAGCAATTATGTGTCACCGTATCCGTCACCGCAAGCTTCCGGAAGCGCATTGCCATCTCGCAAGCGCAATCTAGGACCGCCAGATCTTCCAGAGGCAAAGCGCGTCAGTCGCCAGTCTAGCCCGGTCACGCCTCCGTCGGATATGGTTGATTTGCAAAACACCAGCAACTCACAGCGGTACATCCTGCCTAGTCGACCCCAGCAGGCTGCAGAAGTCATCGACCTGACGCAGCCTGAACCTCCCCAGCGTGCACCAGAACTGACACATGAACCATTCCCAGAACTTGCCAATGCTTACCAGAATGGTCACCGCCCGGTACCTGCTGCTCCGAATAACCAAGGCTACATGCACATTGGCGAACTTGCACAATTTCTGGACAATCCACCGGCACCAGATGTGGGTCCTGTTATTGCTCAGCCGCAAGCAATGCCAGGAAACATACAAGGCTATCCTATTGCCCATAGACCAGCACGCAATTACACCAGACCCTCAGATGCGTTTGGACAGGATTTCATGCGAAATGATGAGTTAGCTCAGTTCATGTTCAGTTCAACCGCACCAGGCGGGGGTTACGGTTTCCAACAAGAGCATCAGCCCGTCCCGGAGTTCGGTTTCCCCGGCGATGGCAGTTCCTCTGAAGATTACGGCGACTTTCCGTTGACTGGAGCTGAAGCAGCTGCAATTGAGCACCTTTTCGAAAACATCAAGGCCCATGGCGACGCTTCCGAAGATAGGGAGCCTACACCAGCGATTATGTGTTCGACTTTGAAGGAGTATCAGAAGATCGGGCTTCGTTGGCTTCTGAAGATGGAGAATGGCAAAGCAAAGGGTGGTATCTTGGCCGATGAAATGGGCCTGGGGAAAACCGTATGTGTGAACTTTGTCCGGGTTCTCTCCAGCCCGGTTCACATGGGCGCGAGACAGATCGCTAACGTAATACTTAGGTTCAAGCTCTGTCTCTCATCTGCGCGCGGCCATCGAATGACCCGCTCTGCAAGACGACATTGATCATTGCACCCGTAGCTCTGATGCGCCAGTGGGAGAAAGAGATCGAGCGCCATATCCATCCGCGACATGCACTTCGCGTCTTTTTGTACTGGGGAAGCACAGGTAAGAAGGCGGACTTCGCTCGTCTGCGCCAGTTCGACGTTGTACTCACTACCTTTGGAACTCTCACATCAGAGTTCAAGCAGAAGGAGTCACGCAAGGAGTCAACGTTGCACGAACAGGAGACGCGAAATCCCAGCTTCCGTCGCAAGGCACAGCAAAAGCTTTCATTACTGGGTCATGAGTGCATGTGGTAAGTGTTCCTTTCCTAGGCTCTCGTCTAGCCGTGACTCTGATACGGCCTCTGACAAGCTTGTTACTGACTTCATTAGGTACCGCGTTATTATAGACGAAGCGCACGCTATTAAGAATCGGAACAGTATCCAATCAAAGGCGGCCGCGGATCTTCAAGCCCACCACCGGTTGTGCATGACGGGAACACCTATGATGAACAGCGTGGATGAGCTGTTCCCTCTTCTCCGATTCTTGCAGGTTCATCCATACACCAGCTGGCAGCAATTCAGCATGGACATCAGCAGGGTAAGTATCTTGATAACAAATTTTTAGTTGAATGGTTAACTGACTCTGAACAGCCCGTGAAAGCAAACCATCCCCAGACTCGCAAAAATGGAATGAGCCGCGTCCAGATCCTGCTCAAATCGACGATGCTCCGGCGGCTGAAGACAACTGAGGTTGATGGCCAAGAAATTTGCACGATACCTCCTAAGCACACGGAAATCGACAATGTGGACTTCAACGATGAAGAACTTGCAATCTACAAGGCACTGGAGTCAAAATCGCAGCTTCAGTTCAACAGGTATTTGGAGAACAACACAATCTCAGGTAAGTTTCTCACATTTGAAAAGTGTGCCCCAATACTTGATTGAACATTGATACTAACACTTTTCGCACAGCCAATTACGCGAGCGTCCTCGTCATGATTCTCAGACTGCGCCAAGTCTGTTGCCATCCGTATCTGATCAAAGACCTGAGCCAACCGGCCACGGAAGGCATTTCAGACGACGATCTTCTAACTCGAGCACAGGACCTTAGCCCAGATGTCGTTATGCGATTGAAAGAGGTGGAGTCGTTTGAATGCCCCATCTGCATGGAGGCCGATGTCAATCCCACGATCCTCATGCCTTGTGGCCACACTGTATGCGGACTTTGTGTCCAAAGGCTGCTAGACCCCGCCAAGTTGCACCAAGAGCTCACAGATGAGGCAAGCGTTGCTAAATGTGCAAATTGTCGAGGAGAGATAAAGGCAAATCTCATTACGGACTACAAACATTTCTGCCAAGTTCACTGCCCCGAGAAGCTTAGCCCTGAGCCAGAAGACTCCGCTGCAGAGGAAGCCGACGCGGATTCTGACACTGAGACAGAGGACGAGGATGACGAGGACGAGATCAATGAGAAGGGCAATCTAAACGGATTCGTGGTCTCAGACGACGATTATGAAGAAGAGGAAGATGTAGATGACGATGACGACGAGGAGGAAGACGAAGAGGAGAGCAAAGATTCCAAATCTGGCTCCGGTTCGAAGTCGAAGGCAAAGTCTAGCAAGTCAAAGAAGTCTAAGGGCAAGGGCAAGGGCAAGGCCCGTGCCAAACCCATCAAGACGCTTGCTCAGCTCAAGAAGGAGTCCTTGCGCAACAAGGCTGCCAAAAAACGGTACATTCGTCGCCTTGAGAAGACCTTCATCCCCTCAGCGAAGATTTCAAAGACCATGGAGCTACTCGATGAGATTATGAAGAATGACCCTACTGAGAAGACCTTGATCTTTTCGCAATTCACCTCGTTCCTCGACCTGGTCGAAGTTCCTCTGACACAGAAGAGGATTCGATACCAACGCTATGATGGTAGTATGAAGATGGATGAGCGTGCTGACGCTGTCAATGCTTTCATGGACGATCCCGACCAGAATGTCATGCTGGTCTCGCTCAAGGCTGGCAACGCTGGACTGAATCTTTGGAAAGCATCGCAGGTCATCATGTTGGATCCTTTCTGGAACCCATTTGTCGAGGATCAAGCTGTGGACCGAGCACATCGCATGCCACAGACCCGCGAAGTTACGGTCCATCGCGTTCTCGTGCCCGAGACCGTCGAAGATCGCATCTGCGCTCTACAGGATAAGAAGCGTGACATCATTGGGGCCGCCCTGGATGAAAAAGCTTCAAAGAGCCTGACACGCCTTAGTGTCGGTGAGCTGAGGTTCCTGTTCGGCTTGAAGTAATCGAATGCTTGCTCACCAAGCTAGTCGTTTACATGTACAGTTTAGGTGGATTTCCTTTCTCGAAGCCATGCAGGTATATGTGGCACATCTTTTGCATTTTGATACCCGATCTGCAATGATCATGGGAGTCTCGGTGTGGCGTTCACTACCGCATGTCAGCGGTTGCAATTCCCTGCGCAACTGTGCCTCTGGAAGTTATCGAGGCCATCCCACTTGAGTGGCAATATGTTTTATGATGCCACTAATCGAATTCACATGCTCTGGTCCCCATGGAAATGAGTGGGTATAGAGGGCTAAGGATGGTCGGCGTTTCAGGCGTTCAAACGCCCAGTTAGTATAGTTATACACGGGTATATGTTATTGAGAAACAGATTAATGCATGAAGATATACTTACATTGAATTGCAATGCGAAATGTGATCGTTTGTGACCTGGATGACTGTTGAAATACATAAGTCTGTTGACTACGATGATTACCTAGGTCACCAGCCTGGGAAAAGAAAAAGAAGGGGTCCTCCTCGATGCTGGTCCACTAGATATCAGTGAAGGCGTTACTTCCGCGGTGGTACTGCTGGGCACTGCAAATATCGGACCCCAGCTGGCATAGACGGTGTGCGAAATGTGAAGTAAGGAATAATGCGCAATATAGCTGTTCACAGTTCTTTCTCTTGTTACTAAATGAGATGATTATACGTGAGGTTGGCATACGATAGATATCCCGCGAACATTTCAAGGAGTATTACGGGCAATGTTTTCCCACAAGCGACTCTTTTATTCCGCGCAGTGACCACAATTCTGTGATGAGATATCTGGGATGCTGAAGTCAAATAAACGCAAATACACATGCTGATGCACCAATACGCCACGAGTCTTCGAGAACTGAGTAGAACCCGGCAAACCATGCAATGCTAAAACATAGGTAACACACCGTTCTCACCATAGGAAAGGGAAATCCTCGAACACGATAGGTGGTTGTAGTTTGCTCACACCTCTCGCTCATCTTGGCCCACTTTCAAGATCGCGTAGTGCGCTGTGAGGACTTCCAACCGATGAGTCTTCGGCCATCGGAGGTTTCCGGTGTCTATGCGGATCATCTTTCGGCGCAGGAGGAGGTGGCGGAGGGATCTGAGCGACCCAGAACTTGGGATACTGTCGTTGAATATTGTTGAACATCAGGGCAGTGACGAGTACAATCGACGAAGAAAGAAGCAAAACCGGCAGGAAGTACCATCGCAGAGCCCAGATATGCTGATCAATACAGGGGAGCAGCGCGGTTGCGCCAGCTGGTGGGTGGGTGGTCTTGGTCAGATGCATGACGATGAGGGCGATGGCCGTTGCTAGACTTGCTGCCAGCCATTGAAGCCGTGGGAATTCATCTTCGGTCAAATTGAATTGGAAGATTGTCGCCACGATGACTCCTGTGAGGCCGCTGAAGAAATGGCCGAAGATGAGTGAGCGTGGTTGCGCTAGCGGGACGTCGATTGCGCCGTAGCACAGAATAGCTGAAGCTCCCTATTTCGAAATCAGTCTGAGTGCTTTGAAGACGGCAGAAAATCTTACAAAAGATGCCACAATAGGCGGCACAGCACGTTTCTCGAAGTACTCGGTATGGCCAAATATGGCGAGAATGACGCTAAGCCCAGCAAATGCGCCAATGAAACCCCACAAACAAATGACCCATGTTACCGAAGGCGACGTAGCTGTCCCCCGATATCCTAACCAGCGACTGACGACTTTGGGAAGACGAGCAAGTCCTTTCTGGATCAGACGCTCGGCATGAACAAGCGGGTCGCTGGTGGGCATTGTGGCGACCAGAAAGAGCGGAACGCGAGAGCTGGGACTGTGCAGCGCTAGCAAGTGCGAAAGGGACCGAGGCTGAGAAAAGGAAAGAAGACTGAGGTCAATGAAACTTTCTCTCGAGAAGAGAAGAGCGGCGCCGAGATGCGGTGATGTGGTAATGGCAAAGAAAGACTGAGGAAGTTGAAGACGAAGTACACAGCCAGACTAGCAGGGGAAGGAAAGAACGACTGCACGTCACCAACACGGATTGGGACATTCTATGCACCCCGGACTATCGGACAAGCTTCATACTAGGTACATGCTGCTTACAGTATCATATATTCCGGCCGCGGTACCGTCAAGTTTAGTTTGTTGCCGCAATCTCTGCATCGCAGAATTTGATGTTGACGCAATGAATAAGCCAGCCTTAAGATCTGGGTGCTCCCGACCAGAGATCCACACACGATCAAGATGGTTCCAATGACGAGGCTGGAGGAATTGCCGAATGACAAATTACTGTTCTGAGAAAAGTTCAAAGTGCATTCCTTGAAGAGGTGCGGAGACAGGCGCTAATTAGCTAATGGAAACGTGCTAAATTCGGCCACGAGGATTCGCCGAATTTGCGGCTCAAATTCTTTGATGAATCGGGGCTGGATCTGGGGAAGTACTGATGGTGAATTGAGATCCACCTGAGTTCGTGTCACGTTCGACAACGTGTGGCGCCTTCCTGGACCCTGATGGATCGCGAATTCACGTGATTTACACTGCCGGGTAGGCCACAAATCAGACTACATTAGAGAAATGTAGCTTGCTGCTAGTCCACATCTCACGGTGGTACGTGTAGTTCAATTTCAAGACATTGTACAGGCGAAGAAAGTTCCAGATGACGGCTACAACCAATTTTTCCAAGAGGCCGTGAATAGTGGTAGAATTCTGAAAGGCCGAAGCCTCAGATGTTTGAGTACGTCCAAACCATGTGACGGATGCAACAATGGCGAAATGGTATAATACAGTGAAAAGAAAACAACACACGCTTTCAATAAGAACACCCATAGCGCCCCGCTAATACCTGCAACATCAAATGCTGAAAATCCATGACTGGCATGCTCAATCACACAGCCTGCCATGCGTTGCTGTTCTCCTTCTTTCCTGGCGAGCTCGAATTCGAATTTGTGTTGCCCAGTGCAACAGCAACAGAGTCCACTCTCATATTTCCTTTTCCGCTGGAAGATGCGTCTCCTCCACTGCTCTCGTCATCATCCCGAGGCTTCATCGTGGGCATGCTGATCTCACCCACGAAACTGGGCCGTGTCAACTGATGTTCCTTGAGGATTCCGAACTTCTTCAACATCTTCTCAGCCGGGCTCTTCAGGCATGGCAGGGAAGACGCAATAATGCCGACTTGCTCCTCGAGTTTGGCCCACAATGACGGCATGATGGTGGCTTGCATGGGATCGCCTTTTCCAAAATCAGTGAACGTAGTCATCTTAGCGCAAGCAACAGCAGTCGCGAAGAGACCAAGAGCCATAAGAACGCAGATGAGGATTTTCTCGGACGTGGAACGATTGAGGGTGCGGATTAGGCGGATCGGCATGAGCGAGAGGGTAAGATCCATGAGGACATAAATTGCTATTAGGCGCAGAGTCAGTTTTAATGCTCGCCATTATTGAGTGGGGTTATTGGAGTGGACTAAGGACTTACCAGCAACAGCCCAGCCATAATTGATAATAGGCTGGAAATCCCAGCACTTAACATCCGGGACGTGCTCCCAGTTGCTGCTCACGGGCTTGCACTGGCCAAACTGGATAACAACATACGAAGCGGAGACTAATGTCTGCAGGCCCATGATGAGGTACAGAGGAAAGCGCCATAGCTTGTCGATTCCAAAGCGGAGCAATGAGCATGCTACAGACAGGCGAACCAGCCATAATGTGAAGAGCCAGACGGTTTGTAAACCGAATTGCAGCTTGAGAACTGTTTTCAGATTTGCAGGGGAGAAGTACGCCGCAGGTTTGCCCCATCCGTGGACACCGGCCGCGATGGCTATTGAAAGGGAGACCAAAGAGAGAGGCTGTTGCGATTTTAGCGTCGTTTCGAAAGGGGTTTGCTAGAAAGTCCAATATGCCATCGAATGGCAATATGGTAGCAATGCGAGAGGGGTGAGCATACCTCAGCGATAATGATGAGCCAGTCATCAAGATACAGCTTCTTCGTCCTGGTGACGCGCGTGTATATACGCGTTATGACCAGAACCAGACTGATGGCCCCCAGTATACAAGTAGGGATCAGATATGTTCCGGCTTTGTTGGAATAGGGCGGGATGACCATGGTCGTAGACATGTTGTTGCTACCTGCTAGCCTAAAAGCTAGGTGGTGTTTGCAAGGAGAGCGTGGAGAAGCTAGTTGACGATGGTTCACTCAGGCTTCTGGGCGTGGCGCGGGTAGTCCGTCACGTTACTAGCTGGGTAGGACCGTGAATTACCTGACAAGTGACACCTCGTGGGCCTGAAACAGAAGCGTAGCGTCGAAAGAAGCGCTCAAGCAAGAAAGCTAAAAGGTAGCACGTCAGAAGTTCCCTGGACCCTCCCGTCCGTTGTCAGACTATATACGGACCGCTCCTCGTGCCTCCGTTGCACTCGTATTGTTTGTAATGTCCCCTGTGGTGCGATGGATCAATTGCAACAGAAGGGGCGTCGGCTGTGGTCCCCAGAAGGGGTCTCTCTGTACATAAGGTTCAAACTTTCAATCCTTCGGCGCGGAGACGAGCTTGCGCAATGCAGATTTACTGGGGAGAACGACTGCTTTGACAGCTGCACGACCGAGTTTGTCCGCGAAGAAACCGCTTTCCCCGCGGGCGCCAGTGTCATTCGAGTCTAGAGGCGCCCAGATATGGGCTACTAATGCCAGGATGGGGCATATCTGGCGCCGGATATGAATGGAGGGCGGCGTGGTGGGTGGTCGCGTCCAGGAAATGTGCTCGCGAGGCATGATTCAGGTACCTGGGAAGGGCTGTAACAACGGTGGCCCACGACCCTGTTTCGCCGCCGCCGATCCCCCTGGCAAGCCCATTAGAGTTCACTCTGCTCGGTCGTATGCAGAGGGACTGGTATGCGCTGCATGCACGTCAGCTGTGGGTTGTTGCACAGTGCATTTTCCCCACAGCTCGATGTCGGTACTTCATGTGCTGGATCAATGGACAAGAGGGGTGCCCGATTTGCATAAAGAGGCTGGAACAAGCAACTTCATTGAATCGACAAAAAGGCTAAAGACAATCACGAATAACGAAATTGGCAGCGCGCCACATCCTCTTCTGCGATCGGTTGCCCATTCCACCCAATCGGCGCGACAGCCAAAGCCGGAGCCCCGTACCCGCGAACCTGGCCCTTGCAGCCGTGGCGGAAGCACGTGCTTTCCGTCTTCGCCTGGTGATGTGATCCGGCCATGTGCAGCGGGACCGTGTTATTGGTGGCATTGGAGAGATAAAGTTTGAACACTGAGTCGCAGAATGGATCGCGGTGGGAGGGTGTGCCGTTTGTGGGTCGTTTGAGTTGAAGTTCAGCGGAGTTACCGCGCTTCGTCGTCTTCAGGCCTTGGGGGTGCTAGAAAGAGTGTAGAAGGACGACAGGGAAGGCCACCAGCAGCCGCCCGAAGGTTCGACAGACGTGTAACCGACGAAATAAACTTTGGAGGATGACCAGATTGACAAGATGCATCAAGCCCACATATCGCCACGTGCACTACCCGACATCCCGATGTCAGAGGTGTTAGTGCTGCCGTGAGGACCATCTCGGATGCTTGCCGTATGACGCCTCCCGTGACCCATCCTATGCGTGAGGCACTGTCAATCCAATATTGGAACGACAGGCCTAGGTATGGCAGTTCAACATAATAAACTCTCAGGAACATGACATGTTCATCAGGAGACGCTGGACGTTGAGCACAGCATCAAGAAACGCGCATCCATCTCATTGGCCTCGATAGCCGTGCCCCTCCATCTAGTGCAGGGCGGAAGTCTCTCGCAACTTGGAACCCAGCCTTCGTCACCTGCAGCGTAAATCCCTATTCGCCGTTCCTGATAGTCCCACCGTCTAAAGTGCGCAAGCAATTCCATTCGTCAGTTGCCTGCCTGTCAGAAAAGAAATCCATTCGCCAAGTTGAACATGGTCAAATGCCCGGAATGCGAGGCCAACGCTGATCTGACGAAAGACGGCCTGTGGGCTCACTGTGCCTCATGTATGCATCTTTGTAGACTATCTCGCCTGACCCTAGTCTGATTGGAATTTTAGGTAATACGATATTTGAACCTGGGAAGGAGAACAGCCACTACAGGGGCTCTGGCAGCGGCTCTGGCGACAAGGACGAGAGCAAGAGTGACGAGAAGAAGACTGGCGAAGAGGAAAAGAAGGGCGAATAGAGCGAGAAATTCGGTCAAGATTATCGTTAGCCAAGCAATGTATTCGTGAAGAAGACCTGCGGATGATTTTAGAGTTGACCAACAAGCTCAAATAATGTGACCACATATCGTCATGCATTCAGGAGTTTCCAAGTTCTGTGGAGGAACAAGCACGTGCAGCTGAGCATCCATTTGCGGAGAAGCGAACCAAGTTTCTGCTAACAATTACATTTTCAGTCTTAGTGTCGTGCATCATCCGTGATGTTCTCGTAAACATCCTGATCCTTGATCATAACACTTAACAAAAAGGTCGCTATACTGAGCACAGAGGCCGCTATATCCACGTCTCCCAGTACCACCAAGACCCTTCCAAATACAACCCAGCAAATAGGAATCTAAGGATCGTGATTTCATAATGAGCGTCCGCCCGGGTTTCGTCGTTCATGCATTACCACCAGGGCATTTTTCTAAATTTAAGAAACAAAGATTGTTCTCGCCACGCTCGGTACTCCTTCCGAGCTCACCGCGAACAGATACCAGGCTCCTGGTAGCACTATACCAGAGTCTGCTGGGATAGGCAGTACAACGTCGCTACCAGTCACCGTTGGTGTCAATGGTATCCGTCGCTGGTCGCTATTAACATTATGTGTTACGCTTCCGATTCTGATAAAGGAAAATCGCACACCGTCAGCTGATCCTTCTAGTGTGACTCTTAGTTCTCCACCGGGAGCGACCGTACTCGACACCACGTTACTGATGACGGGCCTCGGGGCTCCAGTAGTGAGATAGGGTGGTGTGAAGATCTGCGCATTCGGGTGGTCGACTGTATTGTGGCAGCGCTCTGCCAAAGTGCCAGTACCATCGTCATAGCAGAGTCCTCCTCCGCCACTGAAGACGGTGCCGTCGGCCAGCAAGATAGAAACAGAATGGTAGTTCCTAGGGATAGCCTCTGGCGCCAACTCTGTGAATGTCTTGGTGGCTGGGTCGAAGAGCTCTGGTACGAATACTGGCTCTTGATCCGTGAAGCCTTTGGCGTAGCCCTGTCCTCCTGTAACGAGAATTTTTCCATCCGGAAGAACCACAACGTTGGCAAAGGCGCGGGCAAAGCGCATATTCGGCAGGGCCTCAACCACAGCGGGAGCACCGACCTCATTGATTTCAATAAGATGGGCAACGCTGAGTCCTGGGGCTTTATCGTAGTACTGGGCTCCGCCGGCTGAGAATATTTTCCCCACATCATACATGACGTGGACGCCGCACATCGCATCGTTGACCGGATCGCGTACGCCAGCTGGACTGACACCACCCTGACCATCAGTGAAGTACCAGTTCATGGCCTTGCTCGGCCCGGCTTGGAAAACGGAACCGTTGCGCCAAGGAAAGAGCCAGGCGTGATTGTCCTCGCGATACACTCCCTCGTGGTCGGTCGTCAACATAGGCTCCACAGCGGCACCTGGTAGCAACGTCCATGAATTGGCCGCCGGGTCGTAGATCTCACCAGGTTTGCCGCCTCTTGGTCCGCTCCAAGATCCACCGATCGTGAAGATCTTCCCATTGGAGAGAATAGTGGAACTTTGGTAACCCCTGGCGATTTTCATATCAGGTCCAGCAACGAACGTGTTGCTCGAGGGTACGTAGATGCTTGTCTTCTCGGCATTGCTGCCGCCAGTGATGACCAAGCGGCCATCGCCTAAAGAGCTAATTCCCGGGCAGAACATATCATGGTTTGTCTCCGCGACCTGGCGAGTGGAAATAGCTCCAGTGGCATAGTTGTACTCCGCGAATTGGGTGATGCCACGTTCACCGCCAAACGAGTTTGGAGAGAAAGCTGAAAAGACCATAAGCCGGGTCGGGGAGGGATATTCAGGGACGATGTACGCCGCCACAGGGATAATAGGAAACTCGATTACCGCACTCCATGATCCTTGAGCAACTGTGTACGGGAGGAAAAACGAAAGTAAAACGACACACGACTTGAGTAGAGGTGCCATATGGGGAGGAAGCGAAAGTGAAGACTTGGTCTCGCCAAGAAAGAAAATATATCAGAAGCAAGCAAATATCGTGTACGTTTAAGACCCAGATCGATTGATACAATGTACATCGTGACAGGAAACGTTCGTATTTAAGTTCTCCTTACACTCGCTCCTGTCTTCCGTTTCTGAGATTTTTTGGCGAGCGTTAATGTATGCCAATGCTGCTGTCTAGCTGTGATTGGTTTGCTGGCCCTAAAGTGAGCCACAGCCCCAATTGGGCTGAAGTCGGTCCACTTGGCGATACAATCGCACCGAAACCCTCCAGCTGCTATCTCGTACGATGCTGCTATCGACGCAAGTCTTGCCGACGGGCGCAATAATATGCACGCATCTCGGTCGCGTGCACCGCAATTCAGCAAACGAAGGCTTCTTAGCATTGTCGAAGGGTGGATAAGAAGTCAGCTGCTTCGAATGTGGCGCGCAATTTTTTATCGATTATCTATCGATAACAAGTGTGGGACAAGCTATGTCGCTCGCTCTAGGCACGGGAAGCCCGGAACAGTCGTGGTTTCGAAACATCCAGCAAGCGTACGGAGTGGGCGGTTGTAGACATCGTCGTGTGTTGTTCGAAGCACGACGCAGGGGATAGTGGAGACGCTGAGTCAGGTTGATCATAACAACCCGCAAAGCTGTTAAGCATATCCGGGGCTCAAAACATTCACAGCATCTTTACTTTCTTCACCTCTTATCAGCTAAAGACAATGTCCAAGCGTGAACTGCCGTCTGTTTGGTGGGCCCTTGACTCCTCACGCCAAGTTGCAACCGGGCCCGGCTAGGTTGGACTTGCGCTCCACAATTGGATGTAGCCTACTGTTCTGGGTCCATAATTAATGCTGATTTGACCACTGACTGAACAGACCGGTGAGTTTGGTATTCGGCGACTCGGGTAAATCTTTCTAGTTGCCCAATGTGTTGGTATCCCTCCCCTCTTAGAACACTCTGAACATCTATCACCCCTTCTCCTCTGCCAGAATTCTTGTCGCAAAGAGGACGCCCTTATATACTGATCAGACTGATGAGCTGTGTTCTCCTGCTGAATGCGTTTGAGGTGAAACATCCTTTTTCGGGGGTATCATATCATGTGGGTGAGCATGGTACACATGAGGAATGTTATCACAGCCTACCATATCCAAGGGGACACAACCTGATCAAATCCGCAATCACACATGGCTCCATGAATGCGTGGTCTCGGTTGACATCCTAGTGATCAATATGATGCCGACGATCAACGGGTGCGGAAAAGAGTATCTTCCATTGGCGCTGGAATGCTACATCGGTCTTACAACTGGATGGTCACTACTATATGAGCAAGAATGGACATGTAAGCACATATAAATATGATCCACTGACTCAGTATCCGACTGTCAATAATCTATCCTGTAATCACGGAGCCGCATGAAGGTCTTCGTACGATCGACCAGATACGTCTTCCCGACCATCTCAATCCGCTATTCTCGTCCCTAGGTAACAAGGAAACTAGGCTTGAAGCACTAATTAGGCTTATGGATTGACCACGAAGGCAACGGTTATGGCTATGTGTGTGCTAAGCAGATCAATTTGTTCATTCCTTCGCTTTTGACAGTGAGCCCCTAGACGGCGAGATAGTGCCTTTAGGAAGTGAAATTCCGAGCAACAAGGTATTTTCGTCATCGAAATCTCCTCGTACCACAAATTTCAGATTTCATCGCACAAAAGAAACCGCGTGATACCTAAGAAGCTCGACGTACCTGGGTAAGCACGGCATGACAAGCGAACCAGTTAGACTCCATGCCCTCATACAACTGGTCTTATCTTACTATGAGACCATCGCATACTCTAGCCACTCATAGGGCTCTAAGAGCTGAATCCGTAAGCAATTTTGTACTCGCTGGTCACGGAAATGGCTCGACGGACTTTACGGGGATATCGCGCTAAGACTCTTGCTGCGCACGCATCCTACCGCTTTACTTCTGACGCGATGGATGCCTGAGGATCGAACTCCGAGTACCCTTTTCAGAGAATGGAACGCTGTCACTGAATGATATCACAGAGTGGAGTTCGTACAAACGTGCATGTCTACTATAGAATCGTTGTACGAAACCTTGGCTAGAGGGGACTATTTAATCGAAGTTGGCCATGACGGGTTGAAAGCAAAACAATTAACGATTTCATAACATTTTAGATTCGCTGCAAGATGGACACGTCTAGTTTGTTTAGAGTTGATGGCATGGTCGCTGTCGTCACTGGTGGTGCTACAGGTGTGCATCCCCCAACCCAAGGTCCTGCACACACACAATGAGAAGAGCTGAATTCAGGCCCTAGGCATCGGCTTGATGATTGCTAAGGCTCTAGCAAACGGAGGCGCATCAAAAGTGTACATTCTTGGTCGCCGCAAAGCGCTTCTCGAATCCACTGCTGCTCAACACTCCAGCTTGATTCCCTTGCAATGCGACATCACATCGAAAGAATCACTGCAGTCAGCTGTGGACTACATCACGAAGGATACAGGTTTTGTGAATCTTTTTGTTGCCAATTCCGGCATCATCGGACCCTTTGCATGCTTTGGTCCAGGGCTCAGCATCAAGGACTTGCGGAAATCCATGTTCGAGGACACATCTATGGAAGACTTCACAAATACCTTCGTTGTCAACACTACGGCCACGTACTTTAGCATCCTCGCATTCCTCGAGCTACTTGATGCAGGCAACGAAGCAGCACTGAAAGGTGGCTTTGGTGCACCACTGAAAGAAGGCAGTGATGTGCCGAGCATCCAGAGCCAGGTCATTGTGACAAGCAGCGTGGGCGCGTACTTGAGGGACACTACTGTCCCGCCCGCATATTCAGGTAGTAAAGTGGCGATCATGCATTTGGTAAAGCATGCGAGTACGGGGCTTGCGGGATTGGGAATTCGGGTGAACGCACTAACACCAGGATGTGAGTCTCCTTGCCCATGATTATAATCTAGTTCTTACTGGCGCATATGTGTACTAACTATTTTGTAGTCTTTCCATCCGAGATGGCAGACTCTATCATTGCAGGAAGAGACCCCGCAAAAGAAACTGTTGACGATCAAAAGTTCATCCCAGCCCGTCGTTTTGGTGGTGAGGAAGAAATGGGTGGGACTGTGCTCTATCTTGCTAGTCGGGCGGGTTCGTTCTGCAACGGTCTTATTTTGCTCAATGACGGCGGCAGATTGGCAGTCACAAACTCAACTTACTGAACAAATGGAATCATGGTAGCATGATCATTATTTCAACTTGATTTTTAACTACGAAATTCTGAAATACTTTTCGAAACTCCTAACCCATAAGTGAGGCAGGGCAATTCAATACGTGCATTTACCACAATATCCACAATCTTCGGCAGAACATGCAGTGTAATCAGGCTCATCGCTGTCGGAATTACTCGCCCAGTCGCTGTCAATGCCAATTTTCAAATTGTATCCATCGTCGGAACCATTCTCATGCCGATCTGATGCATTAGAGTTCACCCCTTCTGATTCACCCTCCTGGCTTTCCCATCTGTTCATGAGATCGACCGGCAGGGCATGAGTGGCTTCGCCATATTGTTCATGTATCTCCAGAGCCCCTTCGCCAGCAAAATAAACATCAAGAAGCCCACTTGCAGATGCCTTCGCAATGCTGGTGATTCTTTCAAGCAGCAAGTTAAGACGATGAATGTGTTGAGCGTTTACTTTCTCCCATTCATGGATCTTCTCCTCGATGTTGTTGACGTGAATTTGCTCGAACAAGCCATCTCCATCGTGATAAGCTACGATGAAGTTTGGGATCTGCTTGAGCCATAATGAAGGATAGATATCACTCATGTCAATTTCGCGATTGTATCGGCTTGAACGGGTTTTGAGGTCGAAAAGGGTGCGTTGGGGAATCTGTACGCCTCCTTTCTCTACCACGAAAGAAACTTTCGTGGGAATTGTCGAATGATAATCTGGGGCTACAGCTGAATCTGACAGCGCCTGAAGCAGACCGTCCATATCTGGTGTCGTTTTACTGAGTGTATCCTTCGTACCTTCGACTGAAGCAAGATCATTGGTAGCAGCCAAACTCAGGATATAACCGTCGCATTCGAAGCGAACGACACACTTGAGCTCTCCAAAGTTGTACTGTACAATCCGCTGGTGGGTCTCCGATCCTTTTACGTCCCGGTCCCATGTTGTGTATGCTTCTGGAAACGTGTGCCCATAGCCTTTAACATCAGGGATAAGCTCCTTCGGGTCGTTGTGTCTACGCACGAAGAATACTGTGTGGCCAATAACCTCGACGTTGAACCGAAATGCTTTATCCATACCACGGACGAAGCGAAGCAGGCTCCCAAGTGTGCTTCCACAAGCGAATAGATCGACTTCTGTACTGAGAAATTCGGAGTTCGTATCTAGGACAGCCTGCACACCTGGTGCTGTGGGATAGTCAGGATACCTTGCGGTATTTGGGTCACGGAAGTATTCGCCGCTGTCTCTCCTCAAGCGTTGTGGGTATTTCAGAGGTGTCCATTGAGGTGGTCTGCCTAAAAGCTGTGAACACCCACACCCAGAATTGAGCAATTTTGAACTCACCTGGAACGGCTATTGTTGGAGCACTTCTGTTTAGCCAGTTGTATGAAGCTAGATATCGACAATCTGTGATTGTCACCGTTCGACCAAGGTCTTTGACCAGAAACGTGGAATCTGAGGCAAGAATAGTCTCTAGAAGTTTACCAAGTGGATGTTTGACGATATCAGGCTTGATCTGTTCCTTCTTGTATGTAAGGTTTCTGCCGCTCCTGCCGTCACCTCTGCCATCTCCCCTTCGACGTGCAAACCTGCCACGATCATTAGTCCTAAACGACCTTGCGAAAGACATTGCTCAGAAGACTTCTAGCTCACCACAGCTTAAACGCGCCACATGGAATGTCTTATATCAACGAATTGATATATTCGAAGGGATCAAGCAAGGCTGCATGCTTGTGTTGATGTAGCTCGATAAGTAGGTCGCACCAAGCGGAGGTTTGATAGGCTTCGAACATTCCAGTTTTCACCGGAAAACGCAAGCAAGCGATAATTCGGGTTGTGTAGGCAATCACATCCCTTTTGTGTTCCGATAAATTTGCATCCCCCCGAAGAGCTCACCGGTATGATATCATTCATACAGCTCTCTTTCAGTCCTTACATGCCCAACCATGACGAATTAAAGTCCTGAGGCTGCGACTTACCTTGGGATCAAAACACCAATCTATTAACGCAAGCATATCCATCTTGAAGGGCTCCTGAAAATTCATTGTTCAACGAAAACCATGGCAGATTCAGGAAACGTAGCCAAACGTGCGACAGGATTGAAGAAACTCCTCAACGCTATCATCCATGGTCATCGCGAATTGAAAACGGCAGGTGATTCCGACCGATTCCTCGAGGCATTATGTATGGAAGAGGACGTTTCGAAATGTGTCGAGTGTTTGATCGCGTCTCCCGCTGGCTTGAATTCGGTTGCCAAGTCCTTCCGGTTCTCACAGGACAGTGCCTTCCTCAACGGTCCTGCAACCTCACTTCTCCACCGACTCTCAGATCCATCTGTCAAGCAACTATACGGCGGTCGATTTCTCCATCGTGTCCTTGAGCAGATACTCCATCCGCCGACATTTTGGAATACATTCACTCAAGCCTATCGTTCAGGCACGCTTTCACCCCAAGGGACTCAGGCCTTTGCTTGGCTCTTACTCGAAAGCTTATACATACGACCTGAAATAGCTTCTCATGTGCGGGCTGAAGCCGAGAAAGTGTGCAAGAGCGAGGTGCTTATCAAATCAAACTCCTTGGAAATTCGAAACATTGGTTACAAGATCAAACACATTCTCGAAAGCACATCTGAAAACATTACTGATGGTCCGGGCGGTCGTCATGACAATGATTTCGCTGATTATCGCAAAGTCCAACTTTTGCCCACCCCAGACGAGTTTGCGTCTACCGAAACACCATTTTATAGACGCGCGGACGCTATTGCAGCGGCTCCAGTCGAGACGCGCGGCTTGATACATCTCGACAACCAGTTTCGTCTCCTCCGCGAAGATCTCTTAGGCGAGCTTCGAAATGATTTCCAGATTGCAACTGGTCAAAAGAGAGGACGAAGGAAATTGACGTTGAGCGACCTGCACCTGGTCGGTATGGATTGCGGTACTGAAAGTAGACGAAAGCACTGTGCGCTAAAGTTTCGATGCATGAAGGACATTCCTCAGCTGCAACACATGAAGAGCACGGCTTCGAGGAGAACCTATATTTCTACTAACAGGGGGTTCTTGAAGCATCAGTCATTAGGCTGCTTGATCAGTGACGGGAAAATGGTCGCCTTCGCCACTATTGACCGAGACGAAGCTTTGCTATCCGAAAGCCCACCAATTTTAATCCTACGTCCAGCTGATGCAGGATCATTCCGCAAGGTTCTCATAATATGCAAGATGAAGGCCGACCTTTCATTTGTTCTGGTAGATACTCCTGTGTTCGCCTACGAGCCAACTTTGAATCGGCTTCAAGCCATGCATGAGCTGCCTCTGGAGGAGCAACTACTGAACTTTGAACCGGACTCAACCGAAAAATGTTCTGGAATACAACCTCAAAAAATCATAGATGCGATTCGATTGAGACCGGGCCGCGTCCTTCAGAAGCTTACTGGTGCCAGTCGCCCAATTGATCTAGATGAGTCTCAACTGCAGTCTCTTCTTGCTGGGTTGGAGAAGAAACTAAGCCTCATTCAAGGCCCCCCTGGTATGTTTATCTCATTCTTAAGATAACTTTGTCATATACATACATTAGTTTCTCTCATTCTAAATGAAAATGAATGCACCGGACTGTATGTTTCGCAATGTGCTCACTTTATCAGGAACCGGCAAATCTTTCATTGGAGCGCTGATTGCGAAAATTTTGCACAATCACACGAATGAGACAATATTGACAATCACGTATACCAATCATGCATTGGATCAATACCTCATGGACATCCAAAAAGCAGGAATTCCAGCCCGCTCCATCGTACGACTAGGGTCAAAGTTTAACGCGAATACTGAAGCTCTCAGCATGTCCAAGCAACCCAGCGATTATAAAAGCAGTGGGCAGACCAGGAAGATGATCTATGAGCAGAAACTTCAGGCAGAAGATTATCTGGAAGCGCTGAGCGGCAAGATGGCACAATTCACACGCACTCATAAAACAGAGCAAGCCCTTCTAGACTATCTCGAATTTTCAGACGAGTCGGAATATTTTGACGCATTCGTCGTTCCCGATGAGCGAGACAATATGACGCTCGTTGGAAAGAAAAATAAAAAGGTGGACAAGTATTATCTTATCGAAAGATGGTGTCAAGGCGAAAACGCAGGGGTGTTTGAAGACAAAGTCAGGCATCAGTCTGCATGGAATGTTGAACCACAAGCTCGTGCTGGTCTTCGAAGTCGCTGGCTGAGGGAAATCGCTAATGAAGAAGTGGGCGAGATAAGTGCTCTTGCAGTGTGGTATAATGATTGTCGTGATGAGATCGAATCACTCTATCGCGAGAAAGACTCCCACATTCTAAGGCAGAAGCGGATCATTGGCTGTACCACTACGGCAGCTGCAAAATACATTGAAGCAATCCAAAAAGCGGAGCCTGGAATAATCTTGGTGGAAGAAGCCGGAGAAATTCTCGAAAGCCATGTGCTTGCAGCCTTGACATCAACCACAAAGCAAGTTGTTCTCATCGGAGATCACAAACAGCTCCGACCTAAGGTCAATAACTACGCATTGACTGAAGAGAAAGGAGAGGGCTTCAATCTCAACGTGTCCTTGTTTGAAAGACTTGTAGTTGGCGGAGTCCCACACATTACATTAAACAAACAACATCGCATGCGCCCCGAGATATCGACGCTGGTCAGATCACTCACCTATCCAGAACTCAAAGACGCTGATTCTACTCACGGGCGGCCTCAACTTCGTGGGTTTCAGGATAACGTCATTTTTGTTTCGCATTCTGAACGAGAGGTCAATGCGGACAGGATTGCGGACCGACGAGATGGAGGATCAGGCTCGAGCAAGGAGAATATATTCGAAGCCGAGATCATCTTGAAGTGCATCCGATATCTAGGCCAACAGGGATACAAAACAGATGACATCGTGGTCCTAACGCCATATCTGGGCCAACTATACCTCTTGGTGAACAAATTGGCAAAGGATACTGATCCTGTACTCAATGACTTGGACCATCACGAGCTCACACGAGCAGGGCTTTTGTCGCCTGCTGGGGCGAAAGTGTCCAAGAGGAAGATACGAATTTCCACAATCGATAATTATCAAGGCGAAGAAAGTGACATTGTGATCGCTTCTCTAACACGAAGTAATGGAGAGGGCGACATTGGCTTCATGGCTGCTCCTCAGCGTGTGAACGTCTTGTTATCACGAGCTCGGAACGCTTTGATCATGGTCGGTAATCCCGAGACATTTATGGCCAGTCGAAAAGGCAAAGATGTGTGGGTCCCGCTGATGAATCAACTCAAAACGAATCATCACGTGTACAGCGGGTTCCCAGTCAAGTGTGAGCAACATCCGGATAAAATTGCTACCCTTGTCACAAAAGAAGATTTTGATCTCATATGCCCAGATGGAGGGTGCTCAGCGCCTTGTGGTGCGATGCTTCGCTGTGGTGTTCATCGATGCCCAAGTTTGTGCCATCAACTGAAAGATCACTCACAGATGCAATGCAAGGTTTTGGTCAAGTCTAAATGCTCAAAATTCCACGAGATAAATCGAAGATGTCACGATATAGCCGCTACAACTTGTCGAAGATGCGAGACAGAAGCCAAAATGGAGGCAAAGAAACGTCAAAGAGACTACGACCTGGATCAAGAACGTGAAGCAAAACGTCAGGCCTATGCTGCCCGACTTGCTGAAATCGAGGATGAGATCGAGCATCAGAAACGCGTTCTAAAGGACCAAGACGATGAGACGGATCGTCAAAATGCTCTGTCCCAAAAGCAACAAGACTTGTTGAATCTAAAAGAGCTTTCTAAGAGCAACACAAAGCAGCAAGGTCCTATCGCATCGGGATTGATGTCGACAAGTAAGAGCTCGACCAAATCTTTCTCAGGTGTTGAGACTACGCCGCAGGCATGCGCGGCCTCTCCTGGTAACGACAACTCCATTATCGCAGATACGAGTGCAGGATCTGAAGAAACAAAAGGCCATGATAGTGAAGCGAAGGATGAATGGGAGTGGCAAAAGAACTTTCAAGGAGCAGAGAACGAGGCTTTGGATTCTTTGATGTCGATGATAGGTTTGGAGTCCGTCAAAGAAAAGTTCCTCAGCATCAAGGTCAAAGTAGACACTGTGGTTCGCCAGAACGTCTCACTTAAAGAAGAACGCTTCGGTGCGGCCCTGCTGGGGAATCCGGGAACTGGAAAAACAACCATCGCACGGAAGTACGCCAAGTTTCTTGTCAAGGTAGGGGCTCTCCCTGGTGATCACTTCTTCGAGACTTCCGGATCAGCCCTGGCTAACGACGGTGTGACTGCCTGTAAAGGGCATATTGATAAGATCTTGAATGAAGGCGGCGGAGTCTTCTTCATCGACGAGGCATATCAATTGGTCTCTGGAAACAGCTTTGGTGGGAAAGCAGTTTTGGATTATCTACTTGCAGAGATTGAGAATTTGACAGGCAAAGTTGTTTTCGTTCTGGCAGGTTATCACAAGCAGATGGAAGCCTTCTTTGCTCACAATCCTGGCATCCCAAGTCGCATTCCGATTCAGATGGAATTTCAAGACTACACAGACGAGGAGTTGCAGAGAATTTTTGTTCAATATATTGACAAGAAATACAACGGACGCATGAAGATTGAAGATGGCATGGGCGGTCTGTTCGTACGCATCGTGGCTCGCCGCCTAGGTCGAGGTCGAGGTCGTGAAGGTTTCGGTAATGCCCGAGATGTTCAGAACAAGATCTCAGAAATCGCTGAACGTCAAGCAAAGCGTTTATCCAAGGAAAGACGTGCGGGAAAATTGCCAGACGATAATATCATGACCAAGGAGGACCTGATCGGTCCAGAACCATCGTTAGCGCTCCAGGGCAATGAAACGTGGATGAAACTCCAGAAACTGATCGGTCTCGCCTCAGTCAAGCAATCTATCCAGTCTCTCGTCGATGGGATTCAGTTCAACTACCAAAGAGAACTACAAGAGAAGCCCATAGTGCAGTTTTCACTGAACAGATGCTTCATTGGTTCTCCTGGAACAGGAAAGACTTCTGTCGCCAAACTGTACGGCCAGATATTGGCAGATATTGGAATGCTTTCTAATGGCGAAGGCAAGTATACAAACAGCGGTAAGGAAGCACGCTAATGTGAGCC
The DNA here is from genome assembly GCA_001644535.1 of Pyrenochaeta sp. DS3sAY3a. Taxonomy (NCBI): domain Eukaryota; kingdom Fungi; phylum Ascomycota; class Dothideomycetes; order Pleosporales; family Cucurbitariaceae; genus Pyrenochaeta; species Pyrenochaeta sp. DS3sAY3a. The sequence continues at coordinate 1,535,862 of KV441639.1, read as the reverse complement.
TAGTTGTTGTCAAAAATCCAGCCGATTTCGTTGGCAACGTATTGGGAGGATCAGAAGCCAATACGAAGGCCATTCTTGCTTCCAGTATTGGTAAAGTCCTCATCATCGACGAAGCGTACATGTTGGCGACCCAGATCAACGGCAAAACAGATCCCTTCAAAGCGGCCGTGATTGATACCATCGTTGCTGAAGTTCAAAGCACCCCAGGCGAAGATCGATGTGTGCTACTCTTAGGGTACAAGGATCAAATGGAAGAGATGTTACGGGATGTAAACCCAGGTCTAGCGAGACGATTTCCTCTGGAGTCTGCATTTGTATTCGAGGACTTCAACGACGCCGAAATGTGTCGCATTCTCGACCTCAAGTTGAAGGATGTTGGCTTCGAAGCCACGGATCAAGCGAAGAAGGTTGCCATGGAAGCTCTCCAACGGGCGCGGAACCGCCCAACGTTTGGAAATGCAGGCGAAGTTGATATAATTCTCGACAAGGCGAAGCGATTGCATCAGGAGCACCTGAAAGCTGACAAAGTGAAGAGTTTTGATACTTTCGAGGCGATTGACTTCGACCCGGAGTTTGACAGGGGTGAACGAGCAGCTACGAATTTGCCAGCTCTGTTCCAAGATGTCGTGGGGTGTGAAGACTTGATCAAAAAGTTCCAAGGATATCAGAAAACAGCAGCGAATTTGAAGAGGCTAGGACTGAATCCACAAGAACAGCTACCTTTCAATTTCCTATTCAAGGGACCTCCTGGTAAGTGGTGCGATCTAACTTTCCAAAAAACCTTTGCTCAACTCTATATAGGCACGGGCAAAACAACCACAGCTCAAAAAATGGGTAAGGTCTTCTACGACATGGGACTTCTCAGCCAAGCCAAAGTGGAAGAATGCTCTGCCACTGATTTAATTGGGCAGTATGTTGGTCAAACAGGGCCTAAGGTGCAGAAGCAGCTGGAAAAGGCCATGGGTAAGGTTCTCTTCATCGACGAAGCATATCGCCTTGGAGAAGGGCACTTTGCGAAAGAGGCCATGGACGAACTTGTCGACTGCATCACGAAGCCAAAATATGCCAAGAAGCTCATTATTATTCTGGCAGGATATGACAAGCAGATTGATCAACTTATGAGCGTTAATCCCGGACTCACGAGTCGCTTTCCAGAGTCTGTTATCTTCAAGCACCTGGAGCCGGAGACGTGTCTGGAGCTACTTACAAAGACACTGCTGCTGAAGACGAAGAAAGCACCCTTGGACATTTCTGCGTTGACATCGGCGTCGATCGAGTTCCAGGATCGCATAAGGGAGGTTTTCGGCAAGTTGTCTGCACTGAGCTCTTGGGGAAACGCTCGAGACGTCAAATCACTGGCCAACGACATGTTTAACACATTGGTCTCGAAAGAGATAGACCCTGACACTGGCATTATTCTCACGGAGGCCATAATCACTGGAACCATGGAAGCAATGTTGGATGAGCGCTCTCGTCGCGAAGCAGCTCTTTCCAGCAATCGAGACTTCGGTTTTAACTCTTTCGGCTCACTCGCTCAGCAACAGCAGCAGGAGGACTCTCACAGCATGCCTCCTCCAAAAGTCAACACATCAACACAGACGTCTACTCAAGCACAAGCAGACAAAACAGCACCACCTCAAACCAACCCTGCTGCACCACCAAAAGACCAAGAGGAAGCCCATCCATCCACTCCCACAGAAACCCAGCCCCCGTCCCCCCTCTCACCCCTCCTATCCACCCCCCGCGACCCCTCCGTCCCAGACGCAACATGGACCCAACTCACCCTCGACAAACACGCCCAACTCGCCCGCGAAGCCGCCTTCCAGCGCCTACGCGCCGCCCAGCTCGCCGCAAAACAGCATCTCGAAGCGCTACGCCGCGCAGAGCAAGACGCCGCGGACGAAGAAGCGCGACGGCTGGTCGAGGAGCAGCGGAGAATCGCGGAGGAAGAGGAGCGCAGGCGCGTCGAGGAAGTGGAGCGTGTGCAGCGGGAGAGGGAGGCTGAGCGGAAGGCGTTGGAACGCGTGCAGAGGCTGGGGAGGTGTCCGGTGGGGTTTTGTTGGGTTCGGCAGAGTGGGGGGTGGAGATGTGCTGGGGGAGGTCATTGGGTTGGGGAGGGGGAGGTTGGGCTGTAAGGAAGGGTTTTTGTAGGGTTCATTTGGTTTAGAGTTACAAATGAGGGGGCTGAAAGGAGATGATGAGTCGAATTGATGGGGCTTGAATCGACTGATGGATATATGATCGAATAGACTGTGACTTGTACTCCATCAGCACCGGAACCACCACAATCCTTACAGCCCATACCCCCTCAACCACCTCAACTCTCTAGCCTGCACCTCCAATGCCCTCCTCATCTCAGCCCCATACTCCCTCTGCCTGACCTTATCCCCCCTCCCATCACCACCACCACCACCAGTACTCTCACCCTGCATCTCCACCGCATCCTCAAACACATCCTCTTCCACCAGCGGCTCGCGCCCAAACCCGACAACTCCGAGCTTCCCATCGCCCGTCCACAGCACCAGATCGTCCTGCGCGAGCACGCCGTCCTCGGGCACGCTGTGCGGAGCGAGCAGAGAGGGCGACACGGTGGGCAGGATCTTCTGTACCATGTCGCCCCACCCAGACTCTATGCCCGCAGACGACGGGTTGACGAGGTACGATGTCCGCGCGGGGAAAGGCGACGCAGACTCAGAATGCGACGTCGACTTGGACGACGCCGAAGTCGACGAATTGATGTTGAAACTGCGCACCGGGCTCGACCCATCGCGCTCCACCCACTTGAGATTGCCGTCGCCGTCGGCAAACACGATGCGCGTGCCATGCGGCGCGACAGCGAGCAACTTTGACGCCGACGCCGTCTGTCGGTTATGGTAAAACGCCCTGTGATTCCGCGTCGTGCGGGCATCACTCGAGTTGACGGCGCGGCTGGGCTCGGCGGACAGGCCGTACAGTTCCAGCGAGCCTTTGCCCTTGTACTCGCCTGCAGCCACGAGCGTGTAGCCCGGGGTGCAGCGCGCGTCGTAGAGGAGGCGCGGGGACGAGTAGGGCCGCCCCAGGCGCAGGTCCTGCGGTATGAAGGGGTAGGGGAGGGCGGTCAAGCAGGAGAGGCGGGCGCCCGAGTGCACTGTGCCGCGCAGGCGGGGGAAGAAGCGGCGGTCGAAGTTGAGCATGCTGGTGAAGCGGCCGCCGACCCAGATGTCGCCGTTGCCGTCCCATTCGCGGGCGGTGGGGAGGTGCAGGATGGAGAGGGCGCCGGGCTGCGAGAGCGAGACGTGGCCGCCAAAGTCGCCGGTTTCGAGGCGCGAGAAAGATGTGTCTGTTGAGCCGCCGATGAGTTCGCAGCGCGTCGAGGACGGCGGGGGAGGAGGTTTGCGCGTGTCGTGCAGGTGGATGGTCCAGTTTGTGCCGACTGTCAAGGGGGTCCGATGGTGTGCCTCTGAGAGAGAGGTGATGGGGAAGGGAAACGGGGTCCTGGATATGACGTGCAGTGTGTTCAGATCCACCTCGTTCAACACATTCTGGACTGCAAAGAAGCCCCTTTTCAACTTGCTGTCGATGCTCACGCACTCGACAGCTCCGGTCTCCGTCATGAGCGTACGACTCTGCGTGAGTCTCGTGTCGTAATCCAAATCCACACCCCGATTCGGTAGCAATCCAATATCGCTCTTTGCAACAAGCCTCCCTTTCTTCTCACTCTCGGCTCCGGCGTCCCAGACCCTGATACTCCCATCGTCCATAGGGGCAACCAGCATATCCGCCAACCCATGACTGTCGAACAAGATGCCTGCGCCCGTAGCTTCCGCCTTCACAACCTCATCCTCGTCCTCCTCTTTGCCCACCCCCTGAAACCAGCTCAACCTCTGCTGGGCATGTCTCTGTATGAAGTCCCGATACCAATTGACTCTCTCTGAGGGGTAACTCGGGTCCCAATTCGCCGCAAGTGCCTTTCTCCTCTTGTCCCTATTCCGCTCCTTCTGCACCTCTGCACTCGGCGCATGGGGATCATGCACCGACGTATCAAACGAATTGGCCAGCGTATCCGCGGCGCGAATCAGCTCAGCGAGGCGTGGATCGACGTCGGCGGCAGCGGCAAGACGCAGGCGGCGGCGCTCGGCGGCCGAGTGGGAGAAGCATAGCTCTTTCCAGAGCTTGTTGTCGCGCGAGAGGCCGAGGAAGCGGCGTGAGACATGCTGCAGGGTGACGAGTTCGGCGGGCTCGAGGTCTGCGTGTCCACAGTATGGTCAGCGTGGGGCTGGAGGGGAGGGGAGGGTGTTATCTCCGGGCGGACATACAGGCGACGATGTGGAGGATGAGTTCATCAGGGAGGTGTCTCATGGTGGCCGAAGGGGGCGCGGGGGAGTGCGCGCGCGGGGAGGATGAGGGGAGGAGCGGGGGGGTTGTGGGTGTGCAGCAATGGCAGATGCGACGCGGTTATCTCGACCATGGTGAGGGCGGGCTGCAGTCATAACTCCGACCTGAGTCGCGTCGAGGGCGGAAGGGCTGACGACTCATCACACCGTCGCGACAACTCTCTGCCGGCGCCGATCATTAATCCAACTTATCTCTTACCCTTTTATTTCTACTACGTCTCTATATCATTACCTAGGCACTTAGACAGGCTACTTCCAAGACCTTGACCAGGACTCTCAATAGAATCGCACATTCCCAAACAACCACCTCTGAAAGCACCAGTCTAGGTTATAGAAGGTAGTTTCACCAGGCATCTACTTATCCAACTTGTATGCACCACTGCACAAGTCTTGGAAAGTCCGCTTGGGGTCATACTTCTGCGAAACTTCCTTCATCTTCGCGTAATTCTCCGCTCCATAGCTTCCCAAAACATCGTCCTCAGTATGTGCATTGTTCATCCATATTGTTGGCATCAGGAGGCCACGCTCCGCCGCCAAAGCTCCAACCTTCACCATACATTCACGGGACAGTGAATGCATCAGCTCATCGTCAGATGCTTGCGAGTAAACCATCTCAATGTTGAAAACTAAGCACAACCTGAGTCAGTGATGGTTTCCTCAGGATCATGGTAGCCTCGGAGCCAGCTTACAGAGTTGATCTTCTTCCGCCCAGCCTGCCGCCATGCCTCCTCGCTCCTTTGCATGCCTCACGGCGTTCGCGGTGAGTGGACTCATGTGCAGATTGATCTGAGCGTCTTTGACGCCTCGGGCTGCATTAAACGTGTCGAGATAAATATCAACGGCTTCGCTATAGAGCTGGAGGTCCGGCTTGAGAGTTACCATTGCAAGGTTCATGCTAAGTGTCACAGAGAACAGATCAGCATATTGTAACGTGATACGTAGGGGATGCGCATTTTCGGACAAAGGATACGAAACACTTACCGTCCTTCTCCTCCTGGCGTGTTCCAGAGCTTGCCTTCTTCAGGCAAATTCTCACTCGCCATCAGGTTGGCTGATACAGCCAATCTCTGGTCCTGGGCGTCCTGATAGAGGACGCCAACGTCGTAGAAGGGCTTGAAAGCATCTGGGTAGGATTCATTGCCATATCCAGAGGAATCAGCAAAAGCCTCGCCTCGAATGAATGATTGATTTCCGTGTATTCCGAAACCGAGTAGAATTTCCGTTCCGTTGTCTTTGACAATGCTTTCGGTTTGGAACTTCCAGAAAGCGCCCAAGACTTCTTCTTTCTTGCCGACGTCGAAGCCTAATCCTCCCGACCAGATGCCTTGGAGCGGGAACGTGACCATGTCCAAGCGAGTCACGATGCCAAAGTTATTGGCGCCTCCCTTCAGAGCCCAGAAGAGGTCAGGATTTTCCTCAATGTTGGCGTTGACAATGCTTCCCCCTGCCACCACAACCTGGAAGTTGTGCACATTGGAAGAAGAAAAACCGTAACGATGGAAAAAAGGTGAGGTACCGCCTGTGATTGGGCTATGTTAGCACAGAAGACTTTGTAGAGTTTGAGTAAGACGTAGACCTACCGCCTGTGATCTGACCGCCTGTGCCTACAAGTCCGATGTGTCCACCAGTCACGCCGCGGTTATATATGTCGAGGTGGCGATATACCGAAAGCCAACGATTTCCAGGACCAAACGACACAATCTCATTGTCCGCGTTGTAAGAGATGGCGTGCAATCTGTCCAAGGAGATTAAGATTCCGTCTTTGATGGCCGCCGCACCATGAGCAGTCTGATGGCCGCCACTGCGTACAGCAAACGGCACCTGAAAACACTCAAGCACTTTGATGGTTGTAGCCACCTCCTCAGCAGAAGCGGGGTGAACTATGGAGGCCGCTCGCTCCACAGCCGCTGCAGACCTTTAAGCAAGCGCACAATCAAGTTAGCATACAATAACTAGCCGTCGTTTTATACAAGAAGTACGTACCAGTAGTGAGTCATAGACTCGTTATACTCTTCGGTTCCAGGAAGGTCAATTGCACCGGGGATCATTGCTGTGAGCACGTTCGATGCAATCTGAATGTTGGAACCAGAGACATCAACAGCCTTGCAGTTCTTCCACCCTAGAATCTTCAAACATTGCTCCGTGGTTGGTCGGTCGGTATTTGACTTCGCTGGAATGGAGGCTTGGTATGATCTACCGCGGATTCCCTGAGCGGAGCCGTACACGCCAAGGTGAAGGCAGAACAGGGGAAAAAGCACACTCCTCATAGTTGACTGTGATAGATTTCACCACAGTATCGTGTTGAATGCAGGTAAGAGGTTGCTCTGGATGTTTATCGCCTGTTGTGACCGTCGTCTGACTTTATATAGTGGTGCTGCATTGTTCATAACATTGGACCTTGATGTACAGGGCATGTGTGAGTTCGTCTACCTCGCCGTGGCATGCCGCATTGGGAGTATGGTGATCGACTCTTATCGATTCCTTTGCGCTATAGCGGCTATCTCATGTTCTCTAGTTCTTGAATAATACCGCACAAGCGATGCTGGTAGACTGCCAGAGATGGTGACGTTGTGGCCTAGATGATCCTTGGGCGGATCGCCCTCCGTATGACACTACGTCTGGATCCCTTCCGTGGACACTGGCATGCTTTCCCCATGCTCAAACCCGTAGCCAATAATTCGATTGACTGGGGGATAACTATGTCATTGATTCAGATGTGCCTACGTAAGTGAAGTTCCACTGGTGGCATGGCGTGAAAGGGCGGCACTCGTACCTAGACAATATCCAATAAGTTAACTACAGTATGTCAATCTGTGTGAAACAGACGATGACGAGCTACCGCGAGGAATAGTCAGGAGTGAAGGCTCAGACTAACTTTTAGGTTTTGCCCTCGTAGGCTTCGAACACTTCGTCTAGTCGGCCGTGAGCCACTTTCGCGAAGCCGTACATTGGTCGATATCTCATTTCGACAAAGTATCTGGAGGTAATCAGGTCCCCACACTTCCGATTGAATTCAAGCTGAATGTATGAGGTAGCCGTCGCGATTACTACAGAGCAATGATAAGCTTTCGTTCGAGTCATTGCCTTGATCAGTTATCATATTCCTATACACTTTGCACATTGTCTTCTCGTAATGTAGGAATGAGTGAGCGGATTACCTCTATCAATGCAAGCGCCTTCGAAGCAGGATAATTTGACAAGACCAGATTCAATTAGCTGTAGAGATCAAAGGTGACTAGTTTACAATCGCTCTGAACGATTAGAGCTAATGGATCAAGACATGGCCAGGATGCTCGTATCTCGTAACGAAGATCAGTTGGGAAAGGTGGTCCACTCGTTCATCATTGATCCGGCGGGCCCGGTTATCCCTGACTTTACTACGTACATCAATGATAAGAGAAGTGCACTTTACCTGATTGGGCAGTCCACGACGAGCCAATCGCGTTGCTCCCGTTCCTGCACCAGACGAGTCAGGGGACCAATCTAAGGAACCAGACTGCTACCGAGAACTTGAGCTCCACGCCTTATGCATGTCATTGAAAAAATACAATGCCCTCTCGAAGACGAACAAGAACTTTTACTGGCTGCTGGACCTGTCGTGCGCGGAGGGTTAAATGTGATGAGGTCAAACCGGCTTGCAAGACTTGTACTAGCGCTTGCCGTGTCTGCGAGGGATATGATATACGACACCTTCTCGCTCTCTTTCAACGACATCGCCTCCAAGTCCTAAGACTCCAAGAAATTCACCTTACAGTCTTGAGACGGATCCAGGGGAGAACAATGAGCCCCCGGTATCCGTCATTGGTGGCCAAACAGGCTTCCAGGGAAACGGTGGCGCGATTGTTGCGCCCCGCGACGTGCAGCCTTTATTGATATCACCGAAACTGTCATCCGTTGATGGCACGCAACGAACAGAGAGGAGCTCCAGTACTGGTACATCTCAGCGCGGTGAATCCGACTCCGAGGGACGCCTTCCAAATACTCCTGCGTTGAGCATTTGGTCTCCTAGTGTGGACACAAGAGAAAGAATATCACACAACTCAGAAGGCGTCTTGAAAGAAGATGCTTCAGCCACACATGATCTTACGTGAGTCTTACTCCGATCCAATGCTTGCAGTCTTCTTGACTTCACCAGTAGTACTGATTCAGAAATAGTCTCGATGCAGAATTGCCCATTAATCACAAAAATATCGAGCATGAGATAGCATTCTCTTGTAACCATCGACATACCACTGGGGAACCGCAGATACATACTCATCTTGACCTTCTGACAATGCCAAGCCGGCAGAAGCGCTTGATCCACCACTTCGTTGTTTTCCTGAGCACGAAGCTGTTCTTCTTCGATGGACCAGATAACCCATGCCAAACAATAATGCTACCAATGGCAATGTCGGGCTTGCTGACAAGCTCTAAGATTACCAGCCTAGAAGTCGCCATGTTTCACACAATCTGTACCTGCTCAGCATACAATTTACTCGAGCTTAACGGGCAGCAGCCCGACGAATATCTCACTCTCGCCCTCAAACACGAACAACTGACCATGACCCATTTGCGCCTGAACTTGAGTCCCGCGAACGGTCAAGCTGATTTGACCAGAGTTGCTATCATGATTGGAGCTTGTTTTGCAATTGAGGCAATCTCTGCTCATCCACTCCGATGGCGAGCTCATGTTGCAGGCGGGCTCAGCTGTCTTGAGAAGGCTTGCTCAAATTATCTTCACAGCAACCAGATCCTTCCCGACCAACAGGGTATCCTGTACATCGCCATTCTAAGCGACGTCTCCCTCACACCTAATATGATGTCTTTTCTTGCGAAAATGAGGGACAGTGGAGCTTCAGACCCGCTCATTTCCTTTCCTGGGCTAACGCCACAACTTGCAAGCTTCATTGCTCATGTCAATCGAATGATTCACCCCTTGACGCGAGTCTGCAGCCAGAGAGAAATCGATCAGTTTGAACTCTTGCTGTATCTTGATTTCCCGCGACAGCGAAGACGACATGTGGACTTACTGTACGATGCCGTACTGTTCCACCTGGAGAAACTATTCTACTACGCCGTTCTGGTCCACTTTCAGCGTTCAGTTCGGCACCAACCTGCAGATTCTATGCAGTCACTTGTCGAACTTGGCATTGCGGAGCTAGAGCAAATTGAGAAGCTGATGAGTGGAAAGAGCGGATGTATGGTCTTGTGGCCAATCTTCATATTGTCGTCTGAGTGCACGACACTGACTTTGCAGTCAAGGATGAAAGGCTGGTTCTTGGATAAGCAGAGCTTTGGAATGAGGAACATAAAAAAGTTGTATGAAGTTGTGCAGTTGGTTTGGGCGAAAAGAATCAATAGAAGTGAGGATGAAGGTGAAGACGTTACATGGCAGAGTATTATAGACACAACCGAGGACCTAGATATTTTCAGGCTTTAGCCAGAGTCATGCTTTCAAAGATGTAGTATAATGTGCTACATACACTTGTGCTATGTGATCGGACGATTACCTGTTGGGTCAAAAGCCTCTTATATCTTGATCGAGGTCATGGATCCCGTCCACGACTTCGATCCTGACGGTGATGTGGTACTCGTACTTCAGAGTGCGATACCGATGCAGGTGGGCCAGACATAGATTCAGTGCGGTGACGGGTGCGACTCGATTGAACGCTTAAATAAGGCGACGTTGTTCTTACTGCTTCACTTAACTAGGTAGTCAAGAAACCTCTCTTAAGCTCGGCCATAGTGTTCGGCCACCCTACCACAACACGTTGCCGAGTCTTTGACGTCTAGTGTAATTTACACAACGATTATGGATGCCAGGGAGCCAGCTATTCAAGCTGCTATTCATGATCTCCATGCTGGTGTTTTCAGAGGCCATTCTAGTAGATTGCATACTTGATAAAGACTCATGCGCACAATCTCCATCTCATCCCCGGGTACGCTAGACAGCAACCCGAATCCTCCACATATACAGGAATTACAGGCCTCTCAGGCAACTATAGATACCCCATTTCATAGCCCGAAACCCACGCGTCGCATCTATAGTCGGCTGAACGATCGAGAGCGCCCGAACTACAGCAGCCGACTGTGAGACTGTACGTCTTTTTTTTTGAGCTATTGGAGAGCACTCAGGTAGAGCTAGGTATACAATAACAGGATATATGGAAATACTTTGGTGATATTTGATCTCTTGTCCATTTCAAGCAACGAATGTAGTTCTTACTGCACATGACTCGTGCGTCCTTCCCCTCCAGGCACGCTCCTCGCGTCTTTCATCTCATGCTCCAAAAATTCAATGGGAATCTCTCTGGCCCCAGAATCTTGAGGCTCAAAATACAATCAAGGGCTTGCGCAGGCTAGACTCCAGCCTTGCCGTCCCTCGCTTTCTCCAGCCGTTTGCGGCGAATCTAGACATTGCGCGTTGGAGGACCTGATATACACCTGAGGCTCTGTCGCGTATCTGAGCTCTATGCAGTGAGTTTGAGAAAGATAGTCGAAATTAAGTTTAAGGATGCATGCAGAGAGGCTGAAAGCCATCAATGTCAACCTTGCTGTTGATGATTTTGTTGCTATTGGGTGTACTGAACAGGACGCCATAGTCAAGCACCTAGGTACGTACTTAGGGAGATATGCAATTCACCAACCCTCGAAAATCATACCTAGACAGCAAAATCTTGTTACATATAACGCCAATCATCAATAAAACTCCCAAAGCACACATCAATGACAACACCCAAAAACTGCCACCATGCCCCGCCCCCACCAAACATACCTCAGCCTCGTCTTACCGCGATGCACATCCCCCAACGCAGCTAGATCCCCATGCACGAAACTCGTACCTCGAGTTCCAATCTTGCTCCACTACACTACCTGCGTGCTTACCCCTGCCCCTGCCCCTGGCCTTCCACCGGTGAAGTCCCCATCACCACAACTCGAGTTGCACATGCACATTTCCCCAATCCCCTCTAGCCACGCCCGCAAGGCAGCAGTCCAACAGTCCCATCGTGCGCAATTCGTGACCCTCTCGGACCTCCAGGCTCCGCGGCCTCCACCCAAGCAGCTGACAAGGCTGCTACGGCCACGAAAGGAAATATCCTAGCGATGCATAGCTGGTAGCACCAGCCGTCCAATCACATCCCCTTTCCATCCAATCGCCGACTTCCCCAAGTGGCGATTTGCCGCTCGCTGCGGGTAGCAAGTCGTGCGTGTGCGTGAGCGACGCGCACTTTGCGTTTCGTAGGGTGGACGCGGTTGGACATGGGCTGCTGCCTGGTGGGCGTGGTTGGCTCGGAAGTGGGTTGGCTGCGAGTGTGGTGCATGCAGAGGGTGATCTGCTCGTCTAGTCCTGATAGTCTGCTTGCCTGATGCGAGGGGTAAGTACCTAGGGACTAGGGGGATTACATCCGTCGTACGTATGGTTCCAGTCCAAGAGGCCGGCTGTCCACAAAATATGTGCCATGGCAAAGTGTATAAATTGCGCATTGGGGATGGTGGTTTGAGTTGTGCTCTCCCCCTCGAGTAGCAGTCTCATCTCGTTCACTTTTTCTCTCCTCCCCTGTTGTCCTTTTTAGAAAGTATCATCTTCGAGTATTACATCACATCACATCCAACACCATGGCATCTGAAACCTCCATCCTCGCAGCCACCCAAGACGACAACGTCCATGTGCTGTCGAGTTTCAAGGCTCACTGCAGTGCGCCCCGCACAGAAACAAAGTCGCATTTCCTCGAGCTCATCCGCGATACATACCCCCTGTACCACGTCACCGAGGTCGACGAGAAGCGCATTTCGCTCTTCGAGTTTGCGGCTGCGGGCAAGGCTTCAATCGTGCTCGATGATGAGAGTGAAAGTTTGCATGCTACCCGGTACTGGAGGTCGGTGGGCGAAGGTATCGAGAAGAAAGTTCATCCTGGCAAGTTGAAGGATGACTATAGATTCGTGAGGTATGTAGTATCCACTCTTATCTCACTTACGTTTCAATACCGCATATGACTGACACGAAATCAGGTTTCAGTACACCTGGGAAGACAAAGAGTACCTCGTGTACAACGCCAAATGGCAAGACATGCTCAAGAGCTGCGAAAGCCCCTTCTACATCCTGTACCCACGCTCCAAAGGCTCCATCTCCGACGGCCACTGTGCCGAGACGGACGACCTTGTGCTCGCAGCAGGAAAATGGACATCGCAGCTGCACGACGAGATCTTTGTCTTTGACGACGGCCACTGGGACAAGAGCAAGGATCTGTGGAGGTCCGTCAACGGCGCGTCCTGGGACGATGTCATTCTCGACCCGGAGATGAAGAAGAATCTCATTGAGGACGTGCAAGGCTTCTTCGACAACCAGGGCCTGTACCAGCAGTTCGCCGTACCGTGGAAGCGCGGCGTCATCCTGCATGGTGTCCCCGGTAACGGAAAAACAGTGTCCATCAAGGCGCTGATGAGCGCTCTGTACGGCCGAGACGAAGCCATCCCTTCACTATACGTGAAGAGCTTCGAGGCAATCCGCCAAACAGAACAGTACTCCATCCGCGCCATCTTCCAAAAGGCGCGGGACATGGCGCCCTGCCTGCTCATCTTCGAGGACCTGGACAGCCTCGTCAACGACGACATACGCTCGTACTTCCTCAACGAGGTCGACGGCCTCGAAAGCAACGACGGCATCCTGATGATCGGCTCGACCAACCACCTTGACAAGCTCGACCCGGCCATCGCCAAACGCCCCAGCCGCTTCGACCGCAAGTACCACTTCAAGATACCCAGCGAGGCAGAGCGCAACCTGTACGCCGAGTACTGGCGCAAGAAGCTGGCAAACAATGGCTCCATCGAGTTCCCCGCTGAGCTCACTAGCATTGTGGCCAAGCTGACCGAGGGCTTCAGCTTCGCGTACCTGAAGGAGCTCTTCGTCATGGCCCTTCTCAGCCTAGTCCGCGGCTTCAAAGCCGACGACTTCGAGATCGTGGACAAGGACGAAGCCGCCTCCGCAAACGAAGACGACACCACGGACCCAAACAAGCCCGCGGACCCCAACGCAGAAGCAGAGAAATGCACCTGTGCAACCGTATGCCACACGTGCCACAAGCTGCTGCCCAAACCGTCGCCCGACAGCGCCGACGCAAAGAAAGACGACGAGGACAAAGAGGCTAAGTCCCAGCTCAAGAAGAACAAGCTCGTTATGCCTACCGTCGATGTCCCCGAGCACCTGGCTGAGAATCTGCTGCTCAAGGTTATCACGCATCAGATCCGCATTCTGCATGCGGATATGGACAATACGAAGGAGGAGGCGTGGCCGACGAGCAAGAAGGGGATTAGTGGGAAAACGGCGAGGGCGATGAGGAGGGCGAGTAGGAGGGGTTAGGTGTGTTGAAGGTTGGTGGATGTGGGAGGTACGGGGGTATTTTCGCTCCACCAAGAGTAGTCTCGGCACGTAAATTGCGTAGATGGGTGCTTATGAATTCGAATGAAAATAGTTTGAGATGAGGGTTTGTGCTGTTGATTGGTAGTACGTGCTGATTGACCCTCTTTGATGGTATATTTCCATCCTCACCTAGGACTTGGCTTGACTTGACAAACTAGACCATGCAAAAGGGGGAACTCGACATGACCAAAAATAAAAATTAGCATATTGTTCTTCTATATGTGAGTGAGCCAGGCTTATCAATCTCTATGTACACCCATCCAGGAACCATCATATCAAAATGCATTCTGATCAATATCATAAGCCAATCCATCCAGGGCTTATACGCCGCCGTCCAACTCCAATCCAAAGCAACGCTAGTAGTGCAATCTACGCTTTCCAATCAAACTCATTGGATACATATGAAAAAAGGGGATATGATGCATAGCTCGTAAAAGGAGTGAGGATATAATATAAAGAAATCTAAGAATCAATGTGAGGAACACAATCACATCTGCCCCTCAGCCAACGCCTCACCCAGCGCAATGGCATCGTAGTCCTGCACGACGACTCTCGTCGGTGTTTCAGGGATGTCGAAGAAACCCCAAATGGGACCCGACTGATTGACGCCCGAGGGTCTGAGTTTTGGTTTCTCGGCCTTCTTCTTTGCTGCTTCGGCAGCCGCTGCGGTCGCTGTGCTCTGGGTTGACGTTGTTTGCTGACTGTTTGCGGATTCGGGACGTGGAGACTCGGGGGCGGGTGTTGCACCCCACTTCCCAAAGACCCAGCCGCCTACTTTCTTGCCGATGCCACTGGTGGTGGATGTTGTGACTGGCCCGTCGCTCTTGCGTGGCCCACGTTTCTGGTTGGCGATGCTTGAGTATAGGAGCGATCGATTTAGCGTGCTGCTATCTGTCTTCTTAGATAGCATTCCGTGTGCAGTAGCGGTCCAGGGTGTGAGCTCTGGACCAATAGATCCTGCACCTCCTAAGGTTGAGAAACGTGGTGAAGACGAGTAGAGGAGTTGTGAGGGTCGAGACTGGAGGGTGTGGATGTCCATTCCGGATACTGAGATCAATGATTCATGCGAGGCGTGGCGGCGTAAGGTAGGACGCATCTGCGTCAATGGTGAAACGATGTCATCAGGTTCATCTTCCTCCGGCAAAGGTGCGGGTGTAGGCTGTGGTGTCAAGAGTGAAAAATCTTCGTTCTCCTCGGGTATCGCAGCTTGCTCTTCAATTTGAGGAGATGGTGAGAGCATGAAAATGTCATTGGTAAAGGAATTCGCAGGGCTGATAGCTGATATGATGGCCGTTGCAGGACTGCTCTTAGTGGTCAAAGATAATGGCGTGCTCACACTGCGGATCGTAGAAAGGCCAGGCGGCTTGAGGTTCGAGGATCTTCGTCGGTGGTGTTTGGGCAAAGGGGTTTGATCAAGAGGTTGCTCATGTGACTTGATAGGGCCGAACATAGGAGAGTGTAGGTCGATGGAGTCTGGCGGGCTTGTTGGCCGCGATGAATCGTAGGCCGCATCGCTGAACACACGATCATATATTGAGCCACGATGAGATTCGGAAACAGGCGATCCTGGATATGATCCCGGAGTGAGTGTTGAAGCTTGCGACCAACGATGAGTATTGGGCACTGTGACGGCAGTTTGATTCAATATTGTTGCAGTAGAAGAACGATCCAATGGTGCGGGAGGGTCGAAGTGCCCCGGGGTCAGACTGAAGCGCTTCTTCTTGGTTCGCCGTTGCCCCTGAGGTTTCGCTGGGGCTTTACTCGGCTTAGGTCCATGGTAGTGATGATGAATATGAAGTTCCTGATTCATCAGGGCGTCATCTAGCCCAAGCTCTTTCTGAAGGGATGGCAATTCGGTCTCTTCCGAAGACGAGATCGGCTGATGTACTTTCAAATGATCCCGCAACCGTTCTACCTCTTCATTCGAGTTGCACAGCATCTCTCTCAGCTCCAAGATGCCATGCTGCAAGTTGGCGTTGTCGAGAAGAATGTCCTTAACAAAATGCGAAACGACATTCGTGCCAGCTTTGTCTTGCCCTGCTTTTGCTCTCAATCTGCCTGCAGCCGTGTCCAGCTCGCCTTCCACAGCCATTCTCCGCTCCATGCGGGCCACTACTTCGACATGGCGCTCACGCTCTTCTCGGGCTTCTTTCTCGATGCGGTCGATTTGGTCCCCGAGATCTCCAATCGTCCTCTCGGCCGTCTTCCACCGCTGAATGGCGCTGCGCTCGTCGACAATTTTGGCGTCCAGGTTAATTTGCAGTTGCGATTGCTCCCGCTCCAGATCTATAAGTTGCTTTTCTAGCATCAATGCCCTGGTTTCCAAGAATTTCAAGCGTTCGATTTCCTGTTCCGTAGAGCGAAGGATGTTGTTCAGATCCTGGATATGGGCGTCGGAGTCGGCAACCGCATTATTCATATGCTCGAGCTGATCAAGAAGATCGCGGTTGGCCTTGATAGTCTCAGCGTTCTTTGTCTCGAGGGCTAGCTTCTCCTTCTCGAGCGTCTCAATCGTGGCCAGCATCTGCTTGCGTTCGCGCTCCGAGTCGGCAACATAGGCTTCGTGGCGCACGAGGAGAGCCTGCAGGGCAAATGTCAGTGGCATGGCGCAGAGACGAGGGCATGCAGCGGTAGACGGGGCGGCCGTGGTGGTGGGCGGCAGCGCTGCCAACGGCAGACAACAGTGACTGGGGCACATACTTGGCCAAGCTGAGCAGCCTTTGACACATCGCGCTCGAGGCCCTCGAGGAGGCGGCCATTGTGGGCGAGAAAGGCACAGTCGGCGCTCCCACAGCAACACCGGGGCCCAGGAATGCCCCTCAGCGTGCTGGTGTCCATGTGTACGACCCCTCGCACTGGTAAACACGCCCGGCGCCCGATGCGCCCTTGCTGGTGGATGAGGGAGGCGATGCGGTGCGGATGCCGGCGTTGCGCATGCTCGGAGAAACACGTCGGCGTCGAAAAGGGTAGGTGAAAGAGGGGGGAGAGGCTTCTTTGTGGGTGTTGAGCGCGTTGTTGACCTGTTCCTGGCCGAGGGCGAGGCTTGTGAGGGCTAGGCAGGGTTCTTGTCAGTCGACGACCCTGGTCACGCCCCGCCCAGCCACCGCTCATCCATGTCGTCGTTCTGTTTCCCGTTTCCCTGTTTTGAGAACATCACTTCAAACGTCGACGAGTCACATGAACCCTTATCATGTTGGCCATGTGTTCGCGCATCTATCTCACACCCAGCGCCAGGCACGGCGACGTCAACGGCGGCCAAGCGCAGCCACTGCGAAAATTCGTGAGATTACACCATGCCAGACCCCGGTTCGCAATTTCTGTCCCAAAGCGGACATTACTGCTCTTGGCATCTCGTATTGGCATTCATCGACCGAAATGGTCACACACTGCGAAGTGCACTTCCATATAACTCTGAAAGCGGGTTCTGTGATGATGATCATGTTATTAGATATATTCTTCCTATGAATACCATTCTCACATTCTCCCCATTGAAGACTGTCTCGAGTTACTGGCTCATTCACCATGAAAACCTTTCATCTCCTTACCAGGAACAAATTCAATTCTACCAGCCTGAATATGATCAGACCAAATCCCCACACCATCTTAAATACACCTGCACGATTTCCCAAACCGCAGTTCAGATACTTCCATCCTTCAGCCAGAAGTCTCGATAATGTACCATCACCAACACCAGAGCCAAACCCACTCCCAGACAACAACTCACTGCCGTCCTTCAACCTCTGGCACCAGATACGTGAAGCCCGCCCAGCCGTCAGATACACTGTCTACGCTGGCTTGAGCTTGATGGTCATGGTCGAAACAACGTTTTGGGTTAACGTCCTCAAGGCCAAGTTCTTCCCCTCAGAATCCGAAGAGGAAAGGGCAAAATCAGACGACTTCTTACAAGACCTCAGGCTCGTGGTCAAGGGATACCGCGCAGTCTGGATGAGGAATTACGGGAGATATTATGGCGCCTATCTGTTCGGTGTGGGGTATGGAGGACTTGACGGCTTGTAAGACAGGGGCGGAATCAAGTTAGTCAAGATTGAATCGAGCTTATTTCTTGTTGTATGCTTTTGTTCGCGTTTGGGAATACCAAGGCTCTTGTGCATGAAGGGGCGCAGAAAGGGCAACATTGCCCCTCTTTCCTCAGCCTCGTGGACTAGTGCTACTTAAAGACTCCAGTACCCAGCCAACCCACACTTATGATCAATTAAACTCTTATTTATTCCTTCACTCACTTTTCATTCTTGAATCTTTCTTACTGCTCGAGCCATGGATAATCAGCTCGATCAGAGTATGTCCCTTATAGAGTGGTTCAATGCGCAGCCGGAACACCGCCAGCTGACACCTATCTTCGACGATGAAGGGGTATACTACCGCGCGTCTCAGCCATACCCCGTCAATCGTACGTAGGATAGCAAGTCTAAATAGCAGCTCTAATACGTTATCCCAGCCTGTCTGATCGATATTATGGGCCAGGGCCTGGGAGACTGTGAGGCTGAGCAGGCTTCTCGCCTGCAAGATGTCTCCCAGCCATCCATGCAGGACGCCTTCCAGACATTCACGCAAGAAGGCAATGTTAATGTGTAAGTGTAAAAGATACGCTATCCTACAACAAACAAACCGGTCCTTCGTGCATCAAATATCAGCATATTATCTGTATCAAAGGTAACACTCTTCCCGTGGTTGATTATACACACTAACGCCTTGCAGGTTTGGAAATCATCCTATTGACTCCATCACCGTAAATGTTGACGAATAAGACAGACTCAACTTCTCCCGACTTTGTTCCTTCCGGAGAAGCATTTTCCGAGTAGCTCGGCCAAACAGCGACACTCTACGAGACAATATTAATTGTCATCTGGCTACACGATGATGATGGCTGCGCCCATACCATGATAACTCCCTGAGTACTATCTGGGGGATAGATCTATGCGCTAGATCAAGCTCTGCTGGAATTCCAGCAGAGCTTGATCTAGCGCATAGAAGGTCCTTGTATGTAGCTTCCCCGTAAATATTGTTTCCTGCTGCGTGAATTCGTGAATTCTCCCTTTACGCCACAAGGGATAGTACTGGATTCCAAATGCTCTCTACTATCCAACGCTTTCCTCAATCACAGGCTAACGAATAGTCGCACACAGGTCTACAGCGCCGTTTCTCCACGATGCCTTCCTCCACGATCCTTTCACAGACATCGACCGAACGACATCTCTCGCCTGTCCCAGCGGTATGACTACATACCACCAGCCCCCTTCGACGTACCGAAACGCCCCAACGCTCAACGCTAGTGCTTCCACCGCACCATCCCCACCCCCCGAATCATCCAACGAAGACTTCGTCGTCATCGGCATCATCCTCAGCAACGGCAGCATCCGAACCGACCGCTACAAATGCCACGAGCTGGACTGCGCTGCCTCGTCCTTTGGCCGCCTCGCAGACCTCAAGCGGCATAACGCATCCAAGCATCATCGAAATAGTGCGAACAGGCAGTCCTTTTGGTGTCCGGTCGAGGGATGCAAGAGGTCTAGGAACGGGGGTGGAGAACCATTTCCTCGAAAAGACAAGATGAAGGATCATCTCAGGTGTGTGCATAGGGGGAGTGGAGTCGGTGGAAGGTGAACATCTCTTTTATGTAGCGAAGGAAGGCGGTTGGTCCATTTAGGTGTTGAATTTCCTATTATATACTATCTTTAGCTGCCCTGACGTTAAGGTCCGGCACCACGAAGCAAACATCCTCTACTTTCGCCGTCCCATCTACTCTTCAGGCTCCACGTTCTCGTCAACCCCATACTCATCCACAATCCACGCACAAAACTTCTCCCACTTGCTCACCCACTCCTTGAGTCTCTGCGCCCGAATCCCCTTGCCAAACATGCCATCCTTGACATCCTGCGTCCACTCCGCCGCACTATAGTCGTCCAGACTCGCCCAGCGCACACTGTTCTCCGCGAGCGAACCCAGTCCTTCCAACCCGAGATTCTCCCACCCCTGAAGCGCTTGCCAGAAGTCATGCGACATGCCGGATACACCTTGGCCGAGGATGGTGGGGTCGTCGTTGCAAAGAGAGCACGGCACGCCTCGGGCCAGCAGCGCTGGAAGCGGGTGAGACATGATGCTTCCACAGAGACGCAGGACTTCGTTCGACACCGGGCAGCTTTCAACGAGGATACGTTTCTCCTTGACCATGTCGATGAGCAGCGGATGTTTGTACAAGCTGAAGCCGTGGCCGATGCGGCGCGTGCCGAGGACAATGGCGTCGAAGAGGTTTTCGTCGACCGAGTCTCCGTCTCCGAGGGTCTCGCCGGCGTGGAAGAAGAAGGGGATGTCGACGCCTTCTTCAGCGCACTTTTTGCGGAACCAGAAGAGTTCTGGGGCGAGGTCTGCGAGGGGGCGGCCTAGGTCTTCTTGTCCGACTAGGTCGTAGCCTGCGATGATCTCGGGGAATTCCAGTTTCATTTCTATGCACTGTTTCATGCCTTTACAAAGTCAATAGGCATTCTTCATGAGAATGATGAGCCATGTAGGACTTACTTTCAATGACCTGCTTCTTTCCAAACTGCCTGATGGTCGTCCAAATCATCCTCGCGCCCCAGAACTCCTTGCCCTCCTCCGTCTTCTTGAATTTCTCAATCTCATCTGCCATATGCTCTAGCATGTTGAACCAATCTTCATCCCAATTCTCTTTACCCACACTTCGATAAGGAGTGTAGAAGGCGGAGCGCATGTCAACCCAGAAAACGCCATCGTCTAGCAGTGACTTGAACATTCTGCGCAGAAATTTGCGGAAGATTGGCTCATAGTATATCAGAGATCCTAGTATAGGAAAGCAGGACATGAACTTCCGCCATACTTCGTTGGGTCCTTCGTGGTGTGAGAGGTGTTCCGAAGCGGTTATTGTGACTCGGGAGCGGATCCATTCTACGAAGCCTTTCTTTCCGCCGTCGGGGAAACTGTCTGCAGCAGAATTGATGGGTATCGGCGTTTTGGCAACATAATTCTCATTCCAGAGGGACGAGTCGCCTTTGGCCGATTTTGAGTAAGTAAAGGAGAAGCCAGTTTTCCGCCTCGTCTTCTCGTCCGTGATCGGCCCGTCAGCGATTACGCAGATTCCCTCCGTGATGAAGGCTTCTTCAAGCGCCCAATCCAGGTCGACCATTGCCTCCAAGTGACAGTGCAGTAAAGTACCTTTTGGCATCTTTTTGACAATCTGCCACAGCTTACTCTTCTCCATGCGGTCCTTGGCTAGTGAAAACATCATTCCAGGAAAGACGTCAACATGTTCAGTAAGTAGGCTATCTTCATACTCTTTGGTCCATAAGGTTTGCTGCTCTTCAAATCGGATCTGGGAGACTATGGAGCATGCCTCCTGGGCCATTGGCGAGAGATTCTGCCGAAAAAGGTAGTCTGTTGTATGTTAGACTCGAGATTACTTGTGCAAATGTTATGATTTTGTTTGACCAACCACTTCGCTGCCTCTTTTCTTGCTGCACCAAAGCATCTCTGCCTTGGAGATACTTTTGGATGAATGGGTCGCTTAGGCTAGGGACGCCCTCCTCTCTCTCCCAGTCCACGTCATGTTGAGATTCGTTTTCTGCCATACTGCACCTTGAGAACGAGGGATGGTAAAGATTCTCAAAGCAAAAACTCAAAAAGATGTGCCCAAGATTCAGACTCTAGGCAGAAAGGTCAATCTCGGTGCCTTCCGCGACTTCCTTCCTTATGTAACCTAGTCTGATGCTGACGTAATGCACCTTTTCGTCTTTCCCCCATCCGGCTGACTTTGATGTCCCACAAAGTAGACGACGACAAGGCTTTCGTCTCAAAGCTAGAGACAGTTCGTTTTGATGTCGCTTCTTCTCTTGAATAGAACAAAATCCGACAAACGAAACCCTTCTCTTGGGTTGTCAGTGTCGTCCTTGAGTCAGTTACGCGTTATCACGCGCCGCTTATCGATTGCTTAGCGTTGCGTCGCGGGGGGATACGCTGGCGAGCGGGTGCAGCACGGCCGCCTGGCGGGCGATGGCATCACGCATCATCTGCCACCACAACAACCTCCCCTATGGCTTCACATTCTCTCTAATATCTCCCGTGACCTCCTCACCTAGACCTCCGCGAACTGCTAACCGCCACACGACCTCACTAATACACTCCGTTACACCCTTCGTTGCACCCTGTTGCCCGAGTCGCCGCGTTTGCACCTCCGGCTAGACACGTTCACCAGCTCTAGTGGAAGAAACATATCGAGGCGTTCGGCGCTTTTCACCCATACCTCTGTCCACCACACCTGCCCTTATATTACATATGGAGCTTCTTCCATTCCAACGGTAGGCGTTGAGCTTGCCTTCAGCCAACATCTAGGCCAGCGACCAAGCCAACCTGCTGAACCGACCGCCTGGCCCCGACCATGGCGTTCTTCTCAGGGCTCTCCAGCTCTATCGGCAAAAAGCTCCTCCTTTATGGCCTTCGACACATAGACATCCTCGACAAGGATCCTGCCGACTTTGTCAGTGTTGATGTGGGCAAGCGCACGACACTCGAGGTCCGAGATGTCGGCCTACATATTAAGGTACCCATGGTTCCCCGATGGATTCAAAAGATGCAAACATGCTAACAAACGCTAAAAGAAACTTGTGACGCTGCTTCACCTCAAGCTACCTCCGGAAATACACCTCTCCAAAGCTCGAGCCTCTCTACTCCGAGTTACGTTTCTGCTCGAGTTCGGCGTTCCCCAAATATCCATCGAGGTTGACGGTATACAAGTGCAGGCTAGACTCGTTGATGATGTGAAAGACGTTGGAACAGGGCAGCCGGATGGGCAGAATTCGCCTCAGTCTCGTCCGTTTGTCCCTCGACATGCCTCTCCGTCCTTTCGAAGACGAGACGATATGAGTGACACTTCCTCAGATGATGAACACGTGCCCACTGTAGACGAACTGGCGAATTCATTTATACGCGAAGAACCTGCTGATGAGATCAGGGAGCTTGAGCAGGAACTGGAATCGCAGTCCGCATACATGCAGGAGTCGATTGCATCCAGTGATAGTGGAGACGATGAATCCTCGGCAGGCATGGGTGCACCGCTGGCGCTTCCAACTTACTTGCGGAACATTCTCAACACCGCCTTGGACCGACTTAGCATCGTAGTCAGTGACATCGACATTGAGATGGAGGACCACTTTTCCCCTGATACTACCACCACACCACGATCTCCACAGAGTTCACCAGTGACACTTAACTTCCATGTCGAGCGAATAGCAGTCGACTCGATAACCTCTACTGATCTTCGCGTCCAGGATACTCATCAAGACCTGCTTTCAAAATCAGGAAAGCGCAGACTCCACGTACAAAATATTTGCGCTAGGCTTGTTTCCGATGCGGAGAACTTCATATCCTTGTCAAGGCTATCTCGTCCGTCGTCACCAGAGACTACTCGTTCGGAATTGTCTACCAGCCACCGAGAGGCAAGTGAGCCTTCCGCCAGCCAAACCACTACGCGGTCAAACGGTGATGCAGAGGCGGACTTGGAGCAAGTTGCAGAGTCTGACAACTCACCTGCGTCCATTCCACCATCCTTACAATCATCAATGGCAAGCTTGCATGGAGATGTCAATATGCCCACACCCACGTATTTGCACGAGCAAACTTCGCTAGCATCTTCCGTGCACACTGTGGACGACGATCGCTTTGCAGATGCAGCCTCGGACGATGGTTTGGATGAGGGTTTCGTCAATCGGTCACCTGAACAGTCCCGGTATTCACCAGGTACGCGAGATCTGGGTGGAAGCAGTATCCTATATGATGATGATGGGCTGCTGGACTATGCAATGCAAAACAGTCTGCTCAACTCTCGGTTCGATGACGCACCCATCATGCAAACTTCAATCGAGGATGCACGTTCGTGGAGATCCGACGGTGCGGGTTCAACTTCGACTCGTGACTTAAATACTATGGAACGTGGAGCCGAAGAGTCGGCCTCAACTTTACCTACTGTTTCAGCTCTAGGCCGGTCCTTCCGTCCTCCAAGCGCAGCTCAATCTCCTTCTCAGTCGAGCTACTCGGATCGGCTTCACCTTTCTGACTTGCCAACTGTCTCTGCCCTTGGACAGTCATTTCGTCCACCAAGTCCGATAATCGCTTCTCAATTAAGCTCTTCTGAACAGCTTCAACCATCGACTGACAACCTACAAGCTGCACGTTTGAATATTTTGGAGCATCCGCGAAGCCCGGAAACCAGTATTCATCAGCATATTGCCTCACCCCCATCTCCAGAACAAGATTTGGCCGAATCACAACTTTTCTCTCATGATGATGCTGAAAGCATGTACATGAGCGCAATCAGTGCTGCCCCAACGGACTCAAAGCATGGCGGGCACATTCCTGGGGGCTGGGATTCCTCATCCACATCAAGTCGTAGCAATGCTTCAGATAGATCCGGATCCGTTCCTGAAGCGATGATATCTGGCAGTATACTTGCCCCACTGCCGGAACACGATGACGGCACAGAGACGCCTCGCCCAGGGAGTCGTCAGAGTTCGAACTCGTCTCCCCATGTCGCACGCGCACAGACTCCGGACGGCCATCCTCCAGTAGTCCGCAAGCAAGCCAAAATCTTCCTTACCATTGACGAGATAACCGTCTGGTTCCCATTGGGACTTGATGGAGAAGAAGGAAATGAAATGTCCGAGTCTACTGTAGGCGCTTCGGGCTTGGACTTTAAACCTCCGAACCTGGGGGAGGATTCCATCTTTGCTGAGATGCCTGGCTCCTTCTCCAACTATGCGCACTCATCTTCACACCGACGGAAGCCTTCACTCGAAGAGTCAGCTCGTAGACGTCCCAATCCGAGATCTGTTCACTCCGATCAGCCTGCAAAACAGAAGAAGAGCTCATCCCCTTCTATCAGTGTCGCAATAGGCTCAATAGCTGGGCACATGGATCTCTCGACTGGTCGCGTAATGTTCGGAATTGTCAACCGAATTGTTCAAGCTCTAGCAAGTGAGCCAACTCCAAAGGAAGAGATGCCAAAACCCAAGGAGACACCGAAAGATATCACAAATAGCCTTGAAGTAACAGTCAAGCACTTTGGTATAGCATGGCTGGAGAACATAATGGTTGACTCCTTCGTTGAGGGCCAGGTCGTCAGTCGCCAGCTCGGGCTTCAACCCGTAGGAGCTATCCTGGCGATTAATATGTCGGCAATTCATGTCACTCAGCAGACACGAACCCAGGAATCACGAGCAAAGCTTCAGATTGGGAAATTTGTCATTACTTCTCTTGATCAAGAGATCATTTCCTTCCAGAGCTCACGACCTCGATCCCGGCGATCCGTTATTGCTCTTCCGGAGCAACTGAATAATGACGTGGAAATTGACTATGAGCAAGCTAAGGAAAAGCGCATAACAGTCGTTACACGCCCTGTCAAGGTTCAATTTGACATCCAAAGTCTAGACGATGCTCTCGGATCGTTCGGCGGATTCAGTGGAGTGCTCGAGCTGAGTAGCTCCATCAGCTCAAACAACACTATACATAGCCCTGTTTTATCGGCTGCACCACCACGGCCCCGTGGAGTTCATTTCGGCGACAGTGTAGCGCCTGCGACAAAAGCTCCAACAAAATCCGCAAGTGTACCGAAGATCCAGGTCCAATTCGGAGAAGTCACATTCCTTCTCAAAGGCAAGTCATGTGCAGTGCAATTGCAAACAACTTCGGTACGGATTGCAGTGCGGGAGAGCAACGTTCGCTTGAAGATCTCTGAAATCCAGCTGTCTGGCCCGTACGTTCAAGCTGGTCAAATAGGCTCCCCATTACTGGTTGAAGTCCGGGGCACTACAGTCAACTTCTTATTCACCCCAGAGGAGACGGATCTGGCAAAGCTCATCTCAATGATCACACCCACAAAGGATCCGTACGAGAACAATGATGACATCCTCATTGAAACCTTGCTTCGGCAGCGGCGGAAAGGATCTGTCCTTCGAGTCGAAGTTGGTGAAGTGGGTGTTCGGTTATCCGATCTCGAACAGATGAAGACATTTGAAGCCCTTGGTGCAGAGCTTTCCCGGCTATCAAAGGTTACAAAGTACTTACCCGACGATGACCGACCTGGCCTACTCACGCTGGCAACGGTCAAAAAGTTCGACGCCACTGTGCAAGTGAGCGAAAGGCTCGGCGATGTAGCAGTGTCTCTGCAGGACACCTCTGCCGCACATGTCGGTGTTCCAGCTTTGTTGGCTGTGGAAGTCGGAAATGTGACCGTCGTTCGCGAAGATGAAGTTCTAGTCCACGAAGTCGTCAAATTGAGGCAACAAGATCAGCTACCCGCTATCATGGTGAGGATGGTTGGTGACGAGATGGAACCAGTGGTCAAAGTGAAACTGTTCAACTTATGCGCCGAATACCGTGTTTCCACCGTCATGGCGGCGCTCGGCCTCTCCGAAGATGGAACAGGTGATGACATTGCTTTGGGAATCGCATCAAGTGTTGCAACCATCACCGGAACATCATCACCACGGGACTTGAGCAGACAATCAACACAAGCGAGTTCGACTTCTACCACTACAGCTAAACCCCTTCAGATTGATCTGCTTCTTAGGAACTGCGCAGTTGGACTCAATCCTCGAAGTATCACGTCAAAAGGTCTTTTCGTTCTCACAGAAACTCACATTGCCGGAAAACAGGTAAAGACCGAGTATTCGATCATTGTAGAGCTCCGTAAAGCTTCTATACATGCGATTGATGATACCGCCCGTCTCGAAGAAGAACGTGAGCCAACGACCTCGTCTGGTACCAGTCTTGCGACCCGCCATCTGAACGAGTTGAGCGAATCTGGTTACATTTCCCTAAGCTCCATTTCAGCGGCGAAGGTGCTGGTCAATATTACGGGAGACGGAAAAGATGGGCCACAGCTGGTTGATGTGGAGTTCAAGAACGATCTCTTCGTTATCGAAGCATGTGCCGACTCGACACAAACCTTGATCGGCATTCTAAACGGTCTTCAGCCACCGATTCCTCCTTCTACAGCCGAAAAATATCGAACCGTTGTTCCGCTGCAGGAAATGATGCAGTCGTTTACTGGTGATGCATTGATGGCTCCCGAGGATGAAGATGATGACTTTATGAACAATGCGGACCTGATAGAAGACGAGTTGCCGACAAATCTTGAGTTCGTTGGGAGCTGCTACAACTCGCAATCTCTGCCAACTGACGAAGAATTGGGAGACGACTTACTAGACGAGGATGATCTTGGTGCATTGGCTTCACCTCCTCTTACACGCCAACGCGGTGATCGTGCGCTTCTCGAAAGCTTCCAAGAAAAGTATGAGGTCCAGAAAGGCGAGGACTCGTTTGACTTTAGCGACAACTACTTCAGGGAGCCTGACGCAGAGCAAACGGGCAAGGCCAAGAAGTGGGATTCTACAAAGAACCAGTACCATTTGTCAAACGAGTTCAAAGTTCCAGATGCACCACTCAAGGTTCGCGTCCGCGATGTGAACATCATTTGGAATCTCTACGATGGTTATGACTGGCCACGAACACGAAGTATCATTAGCCAAGCTGTGGATGACGTCGAATCTCGTGCGGAGGAGCGAAGGCGAAATGCTCGAGACGATGATGAAGATGATGACTTCGTGGAAGAAGACTTCCTTTTCAACTCCGTTTGGATCGGGGTACCAGTCAAGGATGAGAAGGGTGCTCTTGCACGTCGCATAAATCATGACATCGACGATCTCGCGAGCGAGACTGGTAGCTATGCGACTTCTACAAACACCCGCTCGACTGGGGCAACAGCACGTCCGAGAAGCTCGCACAAATCAAGAAGGCGTCTCAAATTGGAACGCAGCAAGCACAAGAAGATTGCGTTCTCGCTAATGGGAGTCGCAGTCGATCTGATCGTCTTCCCACCGAACTCGGGTGAGACGATCAACTCTATTGATGTCCGAGTGCAGGATCTCGAGGTTTTCGACCATGTGCCAACTTCGACCTGGAAAAAGTTTGTCACCTGCGCAATTGAACCCAGCGCGCGGGAGCTGAAAAGACCTATGATAAATCTTCAATTGCTCACAGTGAAACCAGTAACTGACCTTGCCGCCTCAGAGCTGGTCATCAAGGTAGGATATCGAATTATCATGATATTGCAGATTGGCGGCTAACAATACTTAGGTCACTGTACTCCCGCTCCGTTTGCATGTCGACCAAGACGCATTAGACTTCATTACCAGATTCTTTGAGTTCAAGGACGACTCTACTCCACAATCAGCTTCTTCTGCTGAACAACCATTTATTCAACGTCTCGAAGTCATGGCAGTCGTACTCAAGCTTGATTACAAACCCAAACGTGTTGATTACCGCGGCCTCCGCTCCGGCCATACTACCGAGTTCATGAACTTCTTGATTCTGGATGGGTCCGATATCACTCTTCGCCATGCCATTGTCTATGGAATTACGTCGTTTGATAAACTGAACAAGACCTTGAACGATGTATGGATGCCAGACGTCAAGCGCAACCAACTGCCTGGTGTTCTCTCTGGTTTGGCAGCGGTTCGACCCTTGGTCAATGTTGGCTCGGGTGTTCGCGATCTTGTCGTTGTCCCAATCCGTGAGTACAAGAAGGACGGTCGTATCGTGCGCAGCTTGCAGAAAGGCGTCTACGCTTTCGCCAAGAACACTACATCTGAAGTTGCTCGTCTCGGCGCCAAAGTTGCCATTGGCACCCAAAATCTCCTCGAAGGCGCGGAAGCCTTCCTCAACCCGCAGAATGCTTCACCCTCACGTGGCAGTCACTCCGAATGGGATGGTGAAGATCCGTCTCCCGACACGGAGGAGCCACGTGCAGTTTCGCATTATGCTAATCAGCCAATTGGTGTTCGCGCTGGGTTGCGATCTGCTGCTCGACATCTTGAACGAGACCTGCTCACCGCACGAGATGCAGTAATAGCAATACCCGCAGAGGTCATGGAAGAAGGCAGTGGAGTAGGCATGGCCAAGGCACTCGCGAGACACGCACCGACTGTGATCTTGAGGCCAGCACTCGGTGCCACAAAGGCGTTCAGTAACGCGCTAATGGGAGTTGGAAATGCGCTCGATGAGACCAGCAGGCGCAAGATCGAAGATGTAAGTGCACTCCGTGGCAGAGACAACAACTCCCAAATGCTAACATTTGCGCAGAAATACAAGTCATACTAAACGCCACCCTGTCCGCGCGACTGGCAGCCCCAACAATGGAGCACCCTAATTTGCATATCGCTCTACCTAGAAGCTTTATTTCATTCCTTTTGTTCAGATCCGCTTTTACCTTTCGATTCAAATTGGTTGCATAGCGATGGTGCGTTTTGATTCTCACTTTGATGGCGTTGCATACTTTGTCACTCACTCTCCATTCGCGTGCCTCTTTCCATCTTGCGTACGCATCCACTTTCGGCGTTTCTTGCATCTCTGGTGGGACAATCAGATACCCCGCTGAACAGACTTGGGATCGCAGAGATGATCTTGATGATTGAAGTAGAGAGGCGCATCTAAATATCTATACCTGAGAATATTACAATCGCGGAGAACTTTGGGTTTATTCGGCTAAGGATATATGTAGGAGTGCCCTTCGATTTGAATCTCGTGATGTGCAGTCCAGAATTCCTAGGGTTCCACTATTCTCGCTCACATCAAGCGTGAGTCAAAGATGTGTTTCGTACTGTCGATACGGAACTGTCAAGTTTTTGCGCAGACGGGCTGATAAGTCTAGCGCGTTGTCTAGGAGGAAGGCGGGGAAAAGTCTGATTCGCTACTCGTCCCTTATTCCCTGGTACCCGATCTCCTGTAAGAAAAAGGCCCTGCGGAGAATTTCTCATTTCTCTCATTCTTACCACTTTGTAATATTGCTTTTAGATTTTTGTTGTTACAGCCGCAATGGAGGGACGCGCTTGTGACCGATGCTTCACCATGGTCGGAATCCCTGAGTAGTGAATTCCTGACACGATCGCTGATGCTCCCATTCCGTAGAAATCCCAATGTGATCGACGTCAGCCGTGTGGGCGATGCGCAAGGCTTGAAGTAACCTGCCAAACACGTCGTCCTGAAGCTCGCCGTGGGCGTCCTCGTAAGCCGGCTCGTGAGGGTCAAGGCCGGGCGCAAGGGGCCACAACTACTTCCAGTGGTCCCATGTCGAGAGTTACAACGCCGAGAAATTCGATTCCATCTGCAGTATTTCAGGCAGATAGTCTACGGCAGAGTTCACCCTTGTTTGGGGGCCCGGCAGCTATTCCCGAGGAGCCGCAATCCACAATAGGCCATCCCGTCGAAACCTCATCGCCTAATCCGGTAGCAATCCAAGGCTGGTTGTCTCCCAATTTGCTCGACGCAGATGTTAATTTGTCGTCATTATCGCAATGGCTTGATCACTCTGCAGTCCAGCCTGCTGCACTTGGTATATACTCGATCTTAGACCCGACCGACTCGGAACAGGCCACAGCTCTTGCAATCAGCCTGGTTGATGCGGATGCGTACGCCGAGTACCCTCCTTTGAGCTACGCTCTACTTGCCATCAATTTGCAGATGGCTATCACGTATCCAACATTGACTGATACAAGAGAAACAGAGCTATTGATCGATACTTTGCGAATTCGGTGCCTCAAGTCCATACCTGTTCTGACCTGGAAAACTTACGATGTCAACAGCGGGCATGCCAAAGCACTTGTTCTCCTCAGTCATATATGGTGCATGCACGAAGCCTTAGCTGCCATTGCAGATCGATGGAACTCACTTGCACGCCTCATTTATGTGGACATAGTACGAGCTGCTCCAGGGCAACAACTTGAGAGAGTGGACTCAATGCGATTGTCGGTATCTTCTGCCTCTTCTGGCTTTATATTTCCTAACAATAGCTTCGTAGTCTATTAGCAGCAATTGAGCTGCAAGACACGTAAGTGATTGCATTGGCGTTATTTCATAAGCTGAACAACTTCAAGGACCTTGACTCTACTCCACAATCGTCAGATACGGAGCTTTGAGGATTTTGAAGTGACTTCAGGTACTCAATCAAAAGACTCAAACCAGCGGCAACCCCAGAGATCCAGCACAACTGTGCAAAGAAGCTACTTTGGACTCCTTGAGCCACTCAGCCGGTATGTCACCGCTTTTCATTACTGAATGTTTTACAGCAAATAATGACGAACCTATGAACAGGTACCTCAAAGCCACATTAAAATGCACCCAGACAACCTCGGCCAAGGAAAGAGACGGCATCAGAGACGATCTTGAGCAATACTATTTGTGCTTACCAGAAAACCTCTTATCTTTCAACAACATCGTTGAGATTCACGAGGCCGAAGCCATGATTTGGTTTCACGGTACCTACATCTTGACTTGTGTGTAAAAACAGCCGCTCCCAGCATGACAACGATTGATTGACCTAGACACGCAACGAGACCTTTTGAGTCTGTTATTGGATAATCGCCTCGCCTCAAGCCAAAAATTCTATTCCAGCTGTGAGCATGCTCTCCTGCTCGGCGAGGTCTGCTCAACCCTGAAATTGGTTTCCACTCGCTCCATGGCTTATAAAGATACAGGTACTTCCTCATATGCTACGGGTAGATCCTGAGCTTCATTATAACTCACCCACAACAATACACTTGATACTGATATCGTCCATAATCATTTGTGTCGCCTTGTGGCAGTTCCACGCACCTCACGACTCTGCATCGAGGCTTTTACCACCACAGACTCCTGCCCTGCTCTCATCTAGCGCATCGAGTCATCTCAATGTCTTGGAAAGATTACATCGATCTTTCTACGTGACTGATGGAAAACTTTATGAGGCTGTTTACCTGATCCTTAAGAAAGTTCATCACGAGCCAGGAGAGTTTGATTCAAGTGCCATTAGCGAGGCATTGTTTACTCTCGCCCACTATAGATGGTGCGGCAGCGGGACTGGCATCATTGCTTCTACAGATGAAGCTGTACTAATTAATTTGGGTCTTGACCATTTCCCTGCTCCAAATGGATTCAGTCTTCCATCAGTTGCCACGGTCAACGACATCGCGGGTAGGCGCGCCGCCATTGAGGCTCTTTGTCGTGCGGACGCAAGAGTTAGCACTTCAGACTGCTTTGATCTCAATATTCGTTTCCTGCCATCGTTGAGAGGGCGCCCTGGTGATTCACTCAATCCACCAGTCATGTCTGTTGGTTTTCGTCTCAATTATGTTGATAATAGGCTTTTGCGAAGAGGTATGTATACCATTTATCACATCTACCGGGATACACACAGACTTTTACATGATGTGACATACACCTAACTACTCTTCAGTTGTCAAACGCTGTCGAACTGCTTTCGAAGCGAATCTTGAGTCTCGATCGCCGCTGCTACATCTCCTATTCCCTCACGCTCTTAAATGGCCAGCAATTCTTCATGGAATGCTTTCCTTAGCATCGAATCACTCCAATCGATCTCTCCCCGATTACCTTCATCATCAAGAAACTCTTCGAGCTCTCCGTGCAGAATCCGAAGCAATACAAGCTGGGAGTCAGAAGACGGATACCAATCTTGGAATTCTCAGCTGCCAGTTCCTACTGAGCATGTTTGCCCTCTCGGAGTGCAATGAATGGCGAGCCCATCACAACCGCGCCATGATTGACGTTATCAAAACTACTACTTTAGCAGACCTATGCCAGTCAGAACTTGGTCGATTCTTAGTCGGTATCTCTGCAATGTCAGATATCTCCGCGTTATCAATCGGCAGTAATCAGGTATCACAGCGATGTTGGGTGGGCTGGCCAATGTCAACAGCCCAATCTTTGGAGTTGGGAAATTCTTCACTCGAGTCTATCATAGGGTATCCCCCATCGTTAATAGATGTGTTTGCACAAGTAGCCGCAAATTCCGACAGGAACTGTAATGAGGGAATCATAATAAGTGGTTAGTATTACCAAGTCACTATCCATACGAAATCCCAACAACTCTGACAAAATCGCGTTAGAAACACCCGGCGGTCACACTATTCTCGAGCTTGAACACATGATTCAGAATTGGACAGCTCCTCCTAGCCGCCCAGACGCCAAACCGTACACCGAACTAGTTCGAAGGATAGCCTGGGAATGTGTTCGCAAAGCAGCATTCATCTTCCTTTGGAGAGGCAAGGGATTCCAGTCCAACCTATTGGAGAGTTTCCCAGCCGATCGAAAACATCTGCGCGACATCTACGTAAACGAAATCATCTCAAACCTCCAAGCGATGTTTGAAATGGTACAAA
The DNA here is from genome assembly GCA_001644535.1 of Pyrenochaeta sp. DS3sAY3a. Classification (NCBI taxonomy): domain Eukaryota; kingdom Fungi; phylum Ascomycota; class Dothideomycetes; order Pleosporales; family Cucurbitariaceae; genus Pyrenochaeta; species Pyrenochaeta sp. DS3sAY3a. Next base: position 1,502,857 of record KV441639.1, on the reverse strand, counting down.
TGCGCCAACTCTCGATTGGCAATCTGACTCTCTGGTCACTGGCCGTGGCTGGGTGCGAATGTGGTCGGCATTCCGGCATTCACCGAAGCGAGGATGTTGCGGCCATGTTGCGTTCCCTCGGGAATGACTTCACGGTGAGTCATGCGTTGCGGCTTGAGGAAGTTTTTCGCCTCCTTTGGGCACGAGAAAACGAGACGGTCAGCTATGGGGCCACGCCGTCATCCGCGGGGCAACAAGTGCAGCAGTATCTCAGCTTAGAGCACGTTGCTAGAGAAAAGGGATTGGAAATCATGCTACTTTAAACTAGAGTCGCTCAAATCCAAGCCATTGTATGCATTATGCTTCTCTCTACATTTATCATAATTAGCATCGCTATCTGCTTTTATTCTAGCATTATAATTTTGCTGCAGTGATAGTGGTTTATGTTGTATCTCTATACACTGTTCCCAGCTTCACTACCTGGTAAGGCGCTCAAGATATCCGCAAATGCTTTCAGCAGATCATCAATGTGCGCTTCCGTGTGAATCAGATTGAGCATGATGAACCCTCGCCTCGCAATGCTGATACCTCGCTTCAACAACTCAAAATAAACCACATCTTTCAACACACCAGCAGCACTTCCACTAAATTGTAGACCGACTATGCTGCCATAGCCAATTGCTTTGAGGTCTAGCACGCCCCACTTCTGAGCCAATTCGTTGATGCCCACACGCGCTTTGTCGCCCAGGCCATTGATCCTGTTAATCCCGACCTCAGTGACCAACTTCGCCCCCGCAACTCCTGCGGTCATGGTGAACACGTTGTTGTTGTACGTTCCGGAATGGGCTACGTGCTCCGGCGCTCTGGCGTCAAACATGCGCATGATGTCTTCCCTGCCACCGAAACATCCAAAGGAAAATCCGCCGCCGACGTATTTTCCAAGCGTGGTCATATCAGGCGTAACACTATGTAACCCCTGCATGCCATGGTATGCGAGTCTCGAAGTGACGACTTCATCGAAGATCAGGACCGCACCGAGAGCTGATGCAGCGTCTCGCAGGAACTGGAGGAACTCTCGTGTTGCGCTGTTTACGCCTCCTGCGAATTGAAGTGGCTCGACGATTATCGCGCCGATGCTGGGATGGAGCAAGGTTCGGACTTGTTCAATGTCGTTGAACTTCCCGATGATGTAGTCGTGCGGTAAATTGACTGGTGAGGATTTGTCGCCATTGAAGGTCAAAGTGCTTCCATGATATCCGTTTGTGAAGACCAGGACCTGCAAATCTTGTCAAACTTGTGCTTCTTTGAATGAACGCTTTGTCATACCTTGTCGCGTTTTGTGTGAGCCAAGGCCGCTGCCAACGCCAGAGTATTGGCTTCAGTTCCAGAATTCGTGAAGCGCAATAGTTCCATGCTTGGAAATCGTTTTTGGAGAAGAAGAGCTAGTTCTGCCTCTCTCGCAATAACGCCGCCAAGGTTAAGGCCCTTGGATAGCGCCTCTTGAACAGCTTCGAGGATCGCAGGATGGGAGTGCCCGTACATGGCCGCAGAGAACTCTGATACGTAGTCCGTATAGGTAGCTCCGTCCAAGGATGTTACTTCCGTACCTTGTCCTGATTCAAGAGTCATTGGGAAAGGCGCTGAGTGCAGTACGGTTCTCGTGGTTCCTCCAGGCAAAGCGACTGAAGCAGCTTCAGCGTGGGCGGCCGATTTCGGATTTACTTGGATATACCAATCAACCAAATCTGCTCTCCGAGCATCTAGCTTATGCTTAAGCTCATCAGTCTGCATGGGACAGTCTGCATGTCGCTGTTCAGTGTAAATGGTTGATATGCCTTGTGACTGAATGATCGAGGCCATGTTGAAGAAAATGGTGTGACTGGAGAAATACTTTGACAGTTATTTTGCCATCCATCATTTCCGACAGCAGGAATGGATCCTTTATAAGGATTTCCATTTCGTTCAATTAGGCGACGATGGGACTGGTGCTTTGAAGGGGTCTTACATAATAAATCTCCGGTCGAAGGACTAATGTCATAAAACCCCGACGGCTGTGCCAAACCCTCTCTCGCATATTTTCCCGTTGGTGCCTAGAAAAATGGGTTCTCATTTGTGATAGCTTCCTCTGCAGACAGTTGGACGTGTTAACACTACCTGTGGTGTATGTGTTCGCTCATTTTGCGCAGTGGCATGCCAGTTAACTTCACAGAGGGTTTAACACAAGTTTAAAAGAACAAGTTTCCATCAATTCTAAACTTAACAATCCTGTAGGAACCTCGCGCACTGGGGTGTAGGGTTGCCTTCCAGGCATGCATGATTCCAGCAGACTTTATAAAGACTTGAGTCTGCAAAATAGAACCTATAAAGCGTGCAAAAGATGTGAAGAAACTTGGTGTGATGAAAGATGTTGAGTTGTCGGTATCGATTCCAAATTTCGATCATGCTATCAATAGTTCGTGAGTTCCAAAGTACTTTGATAGCGCGATTGCGAGGCGACGCCCGAATGATCGTAAATGGAAGTGGAATTGAGGATTCAGCATTATGGTGCATTGGAGCCAATCGGCCTCGTTGAAGGATCCTTCTCTGTGCTGTATTCCTCCGACGGGGAATATTCAGAAACAGTCCGATAACAACTTTGGGCCTCGAGTCATTTCATCCACGTATAGTAACTGTCATGCAAAATACATCATCTCCAAATTGAGAGCCTATACCGGCATAGCAAGAGAGTCTTCTTGCCGACGATTTATTAGAGGGAGCATAAACGCAGGCACACCCTCGCAAGGAAAGACTTTCGGAACTTCTCCTCAACATGTGCAACATAGAAGACCCAAACGCAGACTTACTACAGATGTAGATGCAGCCACGCATATTTCGAAGTTCAAGTTTCGAATTGATTGAATTGTCTGGGTTTATTTGCCCGATTTGACCGGGCAGATGGTCTGATTCATCGGATAGATGGCGTCTCTTAGTCTCAGCCACGCGTCAAAGCGTACGCTTGCGTGCAGAGTTCCGAGAAATCCAACTGGTTTGTTTGCCTTGCAATTTTCGCGTGATGTTATATTGGGCTTATCTTGAAAATTTCCGACTGTTATTGTCTCGCCATACGAGGCAAAAGCTCTCAAGCATCCGAGTGAAAAGACCCTTAAAGGCTTCGATATAGTGGGTGCGATCGTCAGGGTCAAGCTGCTTGAGTAAGACATGTGAACGCGACCACGAGTGATAGAACTATCGAATCCTAAACATGTATTATGGATCTCTTTCGAAGCATGATATCTCATTCTGGAAGATATCAGCGAGAATTTGCTGGACACACTGGTAGAGGATTTCTATCAATTGATTGTGTTGGCTAGAGATTCAGCAAGGGAGATCGAAGTGACTGGGTGATCGTTGCTAGGAAGGTCGACTTTGATACTCTCCATCTGTATCAGCCTAGTATAGATCATCGTGACGCATAGTTGAACTAGTGCATTGCTGTTTGTTCCGCGTTGTGACGTGGCTCAGCTGAGTGAGCAGTGCATAACATGGCCCTGAGGAACGGATGTTAAGTGTTCATCACCGATCTCAAGACTCGAGACCATAGACGATGGAGAAAGGTTGGTGCGACTTAGTCGTAAAGGACGAAGAAAACAGCCTGCCCAGACGACGGAGGCTAATTTTGGCAGGCGAATAAGGTTGGGGGTAAGTTTGACAATGCCGAGCCCATAAACGGTGCCTGTTGGCGGAAGCTTGAGCGAGAGGGTTTGGTTTGGCATATGGCATAAACCTCGACGTGCCTGGTTATCCGTAGAAGCGAGAACGGGTGAAATGAAGATAGTGTATAAAACGAAGATCACACGCCTTGGGCATCGCATCTCGACACCATGCATATCATTATTGAACGCTATGGATATCGCAGGAATCTACCATGCCTAAGCGACGTTGACTGGGATGCTTAGAAAAGGTTTGGTAATGTCAAGTTTGGTACGGAGCAGAACGAGCGGGTGTGCGACAGGGCTGGCATTGATGCTGTGGTACCTGAAGTGTGGGGCAGCTGGATGATGATGTGCCTAAAAACCAAAGAAAACATTTGAGTTTGCAGGGGCATTGTTGTGGCATAGCGGCTGTGCAGTGATTTGAACGACTGCGTATTTGACAAAGGGAATGATGCACGAAATACTGTGGGTGAGAATTAGAGCTGAGGCCGGGCACGATGGCGATGTCGACAGTATTCGCCAGTTTCCGCCAGTTTCCGCCAGACCTACTCGTTCTAGGTATGGTCTCGGAGACTGAGGCATAATGTCGGTCAGTTGGAGACCCCAACTGGGATGGTTCCATGGCAATTGAAAGGACGATAGATCTCGCAAGCGGATCTGAGGTTGGCGGGGTGGGCCTTGCGATCTAAATGCCGGAGTTTCAGACGACGGCGCGAGAACCGAGAAGCTGGGAAAGGGTTGAGCCTGGCCTAGTTCTACTATTTATGAGTGCAGCGCCTCTGCTGCGAGTTGAGATTGTTTGAGGGTGTTGGTGTGGCGGCCGGCTGTGGAGTTTAGTCGGGGGCCCTCACGAACCGGCGTCCGATCTGCGTCTGACTATGGCGTCTTTCCAGGCATGTTGCTAGAAGGCTGGTCACAGGTACCGACCCGTCCTCACGAGAATTCTACGATAGCGGGCGTAGTGTCTCAGCGCATGGGCCTCCAGTGAGCGGTGGACGGTGAAAGGGCTGGTAGTTGGTATTCGTCGCGTGCACCATGGGCGCGGGGTCGGGTCGAGATGACAGTCGCATGGCAACCCAGCTTACACCGATAGATTGCAGACGTCGTATCACTCTACGGCCTCTACGCTGTGCAGCTGAGAGCAGCACGGTGCGAGGCTGATGGTGGATGATGGATGCTGGTGCAGCGAACATTTGAACCACGAAGGGATGGCCTGGCCCGGGCTCTAGCCCACCTGGGCCTCTAGCGCAGATCACCCGTGAAAGATGGGGCTTCATCCATGACTGAATGGCTTTTTTCTCCTGCCGGATTGACGCACACAACGCATAACTATCTATTCGCCGTCAAAGAGCAGCACAGCCGCCAATCGCGCGTGATTGGGCCGTCGAGGCCGGACGTCTTAGCTGCATGACATGCGTGCACCTGAAACACTCTCTCTTTGCAGTGCTGCACGGCGGGCTAGCCTGAACCTCCGGGGTCCTTTCAGAGTCAAAACCACGCTCCAGCGGTCCCACGAGGCCGACGAGCGCGCGCTGACGCTCTTTCTCCCTCCTATATCTTGCTCCGGGGACCATGCTGTGTGACTTTGCTGCCAGAGCCAGAGTTCACAGCGAAGATTGGGTCAGCCATGGCCAATTCAAAGTGAGTTTGCCGACTACTGCCCTCATGAACCATGATCGCTAACGGACTTCAGATACGAGTATGTGCGCGCCTTTGAGCAGCCAGACAGCCTGCTGGCCAATACCTGGATCGTGGTGCGCATCGACGGCCGCGGCTTTTCAAAGTAATTTCCTCTTTTCTTTTCCCACCGGTCGTTTCTTCTACTCTTCAATTTCGCCTTTCTTCTCCCGTTGCCCGTTCCTCGATATGCAGGTACCCGTCACATGAAGACCGTTGCATGAACGGACTCTGCTGCCCCAGCCCTCCACACTCGGCTAATGTCGACTCTCAATACGACATTGCTAACAATTGCGCTCCAGACTGACGGCCAAATACAAATTCGTCAAGCCAAATGACCGCAATGCATTAGACCTTATGAATGCCGCAGCCGTGGCGGTCATGAAAGAGCTGCCAGACCTAGTCCTCGCATATGGTAACAGCGATGAATATAGGTATGCTACACCACACTTATTGGACCACATGTCGTTTGAGACAAATTGCTGTTCCCAGCCAGCTCGCCAAAGCGTGCTGGCGCTGGTCGCAACTAGGGTCGCTTGCGTTTCGGAAGAATGCTAAGCTGACGTGGATTGTAGTTTCGTCTTCCACAAGGACTGCGTCTTATTCGAGCGACGAGCCAGGTACGGAGTAGTCCCCATTCGCGCAATTACTTATGCGACTGCTCACTGGCTGTGCTGTGCTCACCTATTCTTAGCAAGTTGACTACGACGATCGTATCTACATTCACCTCATACTATGTCTTCCTGTGGTCCACATATTTTCCTGATAAGCCGCTCACGCCTCCACTTCCCTCTTTCGATGGACGTGCAGTATGCTATCCTAGCGACTTCAATCTCCGGGATTACATGAGTTGGCGACAAGTTGACTGTAAGTCCCTCATAGTGGGGTCCTTATCTTTGCAGCCTAGACGTTCAGCCTGGTTATGAACCTTTTGCATTCCCCAAACGAGGACTCTATCATGTTCACTCATTACAAGTCAGCTGATTCAGATTCAGGCCACATCAACAACCTCTATAATACCACGTTTTGGGCTCTAGTCCAACAAGGTGGTATGGGACCACGAGAGGCTGAGCAGAGACTTTCAGGCAGCGTGTCATCAGACAAGAACGAGATCCTGTTCAAGGAGTTTGGAATCAATTACAACAACGAGCCCGAGTGTTTCAAGAAAGGCACTGTGTTGTATCGAGATGTAAGCCGACGCTGTGTTCCGACTCCAAACTGCGGCAGATTTATATCTGACAGTAACAGTTTTTCCCAGCTGTATCAACACAAAAGGAACCATCCCCAACTCTAGTAACAGACTTTTCATCGCCGATAGCATCACCACAGCCTAGAAGAGCTCTATCGCGGCCTGTGTCGCAGCCGATTGGACGAGCAGCACCATATTCGCAAGAATACCCAACTTCGCCTATAGATCAAGGTCCAGGTCCAACCTTTCTTTCAACAACGTCCACGCCGTCGCCTCCTGCGTCGCCCACTATGATGTCGAGGCCAGCGTTCCCGAATCCATTACGGTCCAACCCTGTGAGTCCTCGGACTAGCACATATCCAACGACTACTTCCATGCCAATCTCACCACCTTCCACTGTCACCTCGCCATATGGAAACCTCGTCTCACCAAATAGCAAGCAGGGCTTCTCGACATTAGTTCCTCTGCCTTTGTCACCACCAACGCTCAGGCCGAGTACTAAACCTCCACTGTCTCTGGATCCTCCGAATCCCACAACACGCACAAATTTCTCGCCCACAACCCCACCCCAAGACTTCCCTACGGCATTCCCAATCTCCGGTTATACTCATGCAACTTCGTCTACTGCCAATCACTTTGTCACCCATTCCGCTTCTGCGTCCATGTCGACTACAGGTCCCCTTCGATCAGGCCTCAAGCAAAGGTCACCAAGCCAGCCTCATCTGCCGAGTTATTTTGCTTCCTCCAACAGCTACCCCCCTGCAGGACCACCAGTCATACCTCTCCGTATATCGAGTATCCCGACAAACAACAAACCCCGCAAGTTATCTCTCCACAACCAACGCTCAATGTCAACCATCAAGCCCAGCAGACGAGATTACGAAGAGAAAGAAAACTTCATCAGTGCCGCACAAGCAGGAGCACTGACACCAAGAAAAGTCAGTCCGCCACTCCGCACGAACAAGGCACTGCCAAGTCCGCCCATGAACCACGAAGAAGAGATGCGGACGCGCGAAAAGGTCATGGGAAGCAGCCCGCACCAGGACTGGGGCATGTACACGGCCACGAACCCACAGGATCTGCACCGAAGCGCTAGCGACTCGGACAAAAGAGAGGGACACGTCTGGATGGATTTCGATGCCGCACAGCCGGCTACTGCTGAACTGCCTGCAACGTCGGCAGGTCCCGCAAGGAGAGCGAGGAGCCATTCGCGCCTCCACTCGGCACCGCAGTCTTCTGCTGTCTCGTACGGATATCACGATGTCGAGCACAACATACCCAGCTCCACAGGAAACCCCCCAATCTCCTTCTCCGACAGCCCCAACCAAACCCCCAGCACACTCCCCCAAGACCTCGACACGGTAATCCAGCCCACCCCGCCCCTAAAAGACTCGCCCCGCTCCAAAGCCGCAAAAACCAAAACCGACGCCCTGCCCTCCCCAAAACAAGCACAAGGACAAGCAGATCCCCCCTGCCGCGCCAAAGACTTCCGCGCCCGCACCGCCGCAGACCCAGAAGACGCACAGCCCAAGACGAGCAAAAATAAAGGCAAAGTCACGGAGCAGGGCGGCTGGGCAGCAGGCACGCTCTCGTCGGGGGCGAACGAAGGACGACCGGTGCACATGAGCCGGACGCAGAAGGACAAGGAGCGCAAGAAGCGGAGTAAAGCGAAGGTGCTGATTGAGCATGTTGATATCATCAAGGATGAGTTTTGGGAGAAGAGGCCGTGGATTCTGAGTGGGAAGACGGCATGAGATTTGCATTGGTGAGGCGAAAGGGTGTCTCTTCTGTCTACTTAGGTATCTAGGTGTTCATCTGTTGTGATGTAGGGGTTATGTAGTTCTGAGTTTGACTAGCATGTGAGAAATCACTGGATTCTTCGGATGAATGTGTATGTCTTTTGGTCTTATGTGATTACAATGGTGATATTTGCGTGAACGAGGCCTGAGCTCGGTGGGTGGCAACGCACTGCCGCCGTCGCTATCGTTCTATCCGCTTGCCTTCCTCTTGAGGCGTTCCTTTTGCACTCTATCATGGAGCGTGATTGTCCCTATAAGCAAGATGATGATGCCTTGGCCAGAACTATCTTGATAACTGATCACATCTCATGCCAATCTTGACTTTCGGCAATGTGGCCTAGCCTGTCCCGCAGGCTGCTCTTCCGTCGATGCACAAGCCATGACCGCAGTTGCCGTGCTGGATGAGGTGAATCAAGGTGTTTGCACATGTTCTTGGGGAAGTGCTTTCCTGATTGTGGACCCCGTCCCAGTATTTCGGCTGGCCGAAGCCATGCGGTGGCATACGCTTGGGTACGATTGCGTGCTCAGACGTAGCTTCAAGTTTGTTGAACAATGAACGCCGTGTCGTATTCATTTCTTCGCTCGCTTCTCGGCCTTCTTCTCGATCCTCCGTCGAACATATTGCTCGATTGTCTGGCCTTTAGCCGCAGCCCGGGCATCGCACTGCGCTCTCTCTGCGGGCTTCATTTTGGCGAGTTTGGCAGCCACGCGGTCCTTGTTCTTGCTCTTAGGCTTAGAATCGCTTGTGGCTATTCTAGTCTTCTTCTTGCTTGAGGCCGTCGCTTCGATGCTTCTCCTGCGCTTGTCGAGCTTTACGGAGATTTGTGCAGCAGCCACCGGTGCCTCGCTTTCGGATGTGGACGTGGGCGGCGTGCTCGCTCCGGACGGCGGCATGGAGGAATCGGTTGCAGAGCTGTCTTCGATGGTGCCCGCAATGGCTTCGCCCCTCACGAAGAAGCCATAGAGGCCGCCGCGGTTGATGCCCTGTGTGCGGATTTGGCTGAGGGTGCTCTGTGGCGCATGTTAACCCTTCCGTCCCGTCCAGAACAGAACATGACAGCGTACCTCCTTGCCCGTCCCGATTGTCTGCAGGCTCTGGTCGAATGCGCGCATCCACCATTGGTCGTCGGTCGTGTATGCAGCCTTCTTCTTGCCTAGGCCCAGTTGATCCTGCTTGTGGGCAATGAGCAACGGCTTCTTGAGCCCCCGGCCGGTAGAGTCGAGGGAGTGGCCCGAGCCCTTCCAGCCTTGGTTGCGCAAGTATGTTTCGGCGTTCATGGGGATTTGAGGCGTGAGACGTGAGGCGGGTGTTGCTGGTGAAAGTTAAGAAAAGTTTGGGAAGCCCCCGGCTGAATTTCGGGTGCGGGGCGCGCTAGTGCACAACAGGCTTCCCATTGCCTCGTTCTGCCATTGCTCTAAGAAACACCATAGAAAACTGTAATATCTTGGAACCGCATTTTTGAAGCCGATTCTTAAGACTGCGTCGAATTCTTTGTCTTGAGTCCTTATCTAGTCATGAATATTCTCAACTTGTGCCTACCACATCCCTGCGCTAATCCCCCTGCACGTTCTCAGAGTCGATATATCAGCCTTCAGGTTGCATACCTCAGTCCAGAATAATGACCATCTAGTATTTAAGTAATGGCATCTTTGCTCATTTATGTTTATTTTCAAAGACTTGAAGGCCATGCATGAACACCTAGTTCACAATAAATATCACAGGCACCTGGCCTGGACCACACTGAGCTAATGAAGACTTATTAAAATCTATAGGTGCTATCTTAATTATCGCTGTCCAACTCACTGGCACGTCGATAGACCCTCAGGAAGCGGCAGTAAAAGATCGTAGCGTGGTACATCCCCTCCACTCGCCATCACAGGATCGGCCACTTGTACTCTGAGTGTCACCTGCGCTTTGGCCTGCAGAGCCTCAACATTGCTCAATGGTCCATGCGTTCATAATTTCACTCAGATGCTCACATGGTTGCGTTTGTCAAGCTCGGGTCCTTTCCCTTCGCCGCGTTTGCTCTTGCCTTGTTTTGGAGCAGGGTCTGCCGAGTTCGCACTTTTCTTGGCCTCACTGCCTAACTACCTACCCACCCCATTTGATCGACTCGCACTCTTTCTATTGCCCAAAACCTCGAAATCTATCGCTCGCTCACATTATACACTCTCTCCACCTTGTCTTGATTTACTCTTCCTCTTCCTGGCTCGCCTTCCAAGCGATTCATCTACTTCATCATGTCCCGATTTCTTACGGTCATCATGAAGATGATGCAGTTGCTGTGGCTCCTTGGTACGACTGTGCACGCTGCAGATCCTCGCCTTCTTGCGCAACGCGGTCCTGTCTACTACCCCGGAGTGCAGTTCGATGGCAATGGAAAGTTCTCCATCAGCGTCTTCAGTGACCTTCACTTCGGTGAAAGTATGTAAACTCCAGCCTGGAGGGCAATAGGTACTGATAACATTCAGCTGAGGGATATGGAGGTCGTTATGATATGGACACCAAGACTGTGAACGTCATGTACTCGATCCTCGACAGCGAACGCCCTAATTTCGTGGTCCTCAACGGTGATCTCATTTCTTGCGAGAGGATGGCACCTGGAAATGTGAATGGTTTGCTTGATCGTATCATGGGCCCCCTGGTCAATCGCAACATGCCTTTTGCTGCGACATTCGGCAATCATGACGCCTCCACGACGTGCAGCACCAGGAGCATGTCGGAACACATGTGGGACATCAAGGGCACGAATGGGAAGAAGCTTTCTTTCACCACATCTTCTGTGCCTGGAGGCCATGATCAAGTCGGTACCAGCAACTACTTCGTGCCAGTATACAGCTCCACGGATAGTACTCGCCTCGCGATGATACTCTGGTTCTTCGACAGCAAGGGTGGCAAGGCTTTTCAGCCAGGTGGCAACGACGTACCACTTGCTAATTGGGTCGATGAGAAGGTATCAACACCCAACCTTGAGACAAGATATCTTCTGACTTCAAAGGTTGTGTCTTGGTTCCGCCAGACAAACAATGAGCTTCGCCAAATGGCCGGCCGCGTTGTTCCTAGCTTGGCGTTCGTTCACATCCCTGTGCAAGCAGCTCGGTCTTTTCAAACAAATAAAGATCGTGCAACGCTACTGGGCCTCGACAGAGAAGCTGTTGGACATCAAGGGACAGTTTGCGGCAATACTTGCAACTATAATGGTGCCGACATACCATTCATGACAGCTCTTGTTGAAACGGAAGGCCTCATGTCCGTTTTCTCAGGTCATGACCATGGCGTTGAGTGAGTCTCCCCTATATCAATAATCTTCGTGTCGAAGACTAATAATCCACAGTTGGTGTATGAAGTGGTCGCAAGATCTGCCCAATACAAGTCCAGCCAACGGCAAAGGCCTCAACATTTGCTTCAACCGCCACTCAGGCTACGGTGGATATTCGGACTGGACGCGCGGCGCACGACAGATTGTCGTCCAAGAAGACAAGCTCAGTCGAAATGAGCTGGAGACTTATATCAAGCTTGAGAACGGACAATATTCCGGACGCGTCACACTGAAGTACGCTCAAGCAGACCAAGCAAATACCACTGGCTTGTAGAATCAGTCAGGTTCTATATCACCTCGACACCGCCGCTGCCGAGTTCGAGGAAACCAAAGTCCAAGCCAACGACAACGAAAGCGAAGAAAACAAAAACAGTATCGATATGGGACCAATACTCATTCCGGGACCAAGTAGCTAATTTCCATGCTCTAAACATGTCTTGACCAATTACTTGCCCGTCTGAGTAATATGATAGGTGAATGGTGTCAAATGGGAGTTCTGTATCACCTTCTTTGCAATACCCCTATTTGAGTGAAGTCGTGAACATTTATCACATGTCCCGAACCAATGGGAATACCGACCGGTTTTTATTGTTTATCCATATTCCCAATTAGGCTTAGGCAGATTGTAGCAGGCAGCACATGAAAGTGAATTCAATGCAAACGCTAGGGGCATCGGGTGCAACCAAAGACCACACCAACCAGGCAGGCACGGCCCTGGCAGCTGTGCCCTGACCAATGGGTCCACTTCATCTTCTATATTTAATTTTCTCGCACTTTGAATTCTACAATACCAATCATCAGACACCACTTACTCCCGCCTGGCTATTGCACCCGGTCGAAGGCTTAGCGATTTCAAGGGACCAAAAGGTTGGGCGGAAAGATGGCTGTAAGTGTTATTTGCGCATTTGGTAACAAGAATCAAAATAACACAGACAGGCCAGCGTAACGATGAGACGACTACCAGGGTACTTCGCCTATATCTCAGATCAAGGAGAGGAGAGCTGGTCCTGGGACGTGGACGACACGAAAATCTTCCCGCAAGTTCCAGCAGTCTCCTATAGCTGCAGCTGTGGTGACGGAAAAGGTACCTTGGGATGTCCATTCTCTGGTCGATGCACAGAGCCTCTTGCGTGGTCTCTTGGTGGTACACCATTCATGAACCAGAACAATTCACCTCTCTTCGCCACTATTCCCAAAGAGATCCGCGACATGATCTTTGTATACGCACTCACAGATTGCACCCCTTCAAGGCCACACCAACCAATTCCATGGACTATGCGCGCTTCTCTCCCACCTGCGAGTTCAACCAAAGTTGCAGGTCAAGCTGTGCGATACAGATCAGATATCGCTTTTCCCCTCCTCTGGACTTGCCGTGCTATCTACATTGAGACATACTCATTGCCGCTATCTCTCAACCCTATATATTATGGTTATGCGATGCAAATGGGGAAGCCGCCTGCACTTCTGCCCTGGCAATTCGCATCTATCAAGGGGGTTGACATCGCAGTTCAGCAAGTGCGGCTCGAACAAGGCATGCTTTACAGCCATCTGCGATGGGACAAACAACTAAGTCTGCAGGATCGACACAATGGCGTTTTCGTAGTTCCCAGTCTCTCCGTAAATAACGAACCCATCTATAGCCACCACTTCACGCTAGTGCATACGGATAAATCTGTCAAAACCAAACGCCTTACCGATGTGTTGCGAGACGCTACAATCGAAGAATGGTCCTATTCAAAATCCGAATTCCCATTTCCATCGTCATCATCGGCACGAGTTTCTCTCGCTCAGCCTTTCACACACATCACCATTCGAATAGGAGCCACAGACTGGTGGAAGTGGTCTACCAATCCTGATAGCACAGATGAGCTTCAGCATCTAGCACTGGATCCCTCTCTCAGCGGTGAAAGTGACGCACCCCACTACCGAGCAACGGCAGGGCGCATGAAAGAGCGAGCTCAAGAACGCCGCAACGGGAATTTCATGGGTGATACAAGCATCGACCGGTTTCCCCCAAGATATGGCAGTGTAAGATGGGGCCGAATTGTAGATGAGATGCCCGACCTAAGATCTCTGGAACTTGTCCTGGAGACGTTCGCTCCAAAGAAAGCCCAATTGAATGCCGTTGTGGAATGTGCAAAGACATGGACTTTCCCTAGCCTCGGAAGTTGCCGCGTGTTTGTCTGGGACGGCAGGGTGGAGGAGAGTCGCTGGTCGAGAACCGTTAGTCCCCCGCACTCTGACGAGTCGTTAGAGTGGTATGACACGTGCGAGGATTTCGAGGTTCGAGCTATACGATTTGTCAAGAGAATATTGACGGGATAATCTGAGCACATACTCAGGACGCCAGGGGTTCGGTATGATGTAGTCGAGAGTCTGACGATGAATTGATGGTGTACACTTTTGTTCATGCCTTCCATGCCGTGCCAACGAACAACATCTCTTTTGACATGACCCCATTTCCGTTTGAATCGCCAATCCAAGGCTCTAGTTCTTTCGCGTGCGGATGTTGACCTCTCTCCGCCAGCCAACCCTTGCTCTCCGTTGCACAGTGCTCTGAATGTCTAGTCTCTGATCGTTGCTGCTGAAATTCACTCATCTCCATGGCCATATCGAATCGTTTTCGCAACGCTATCCAGGTAGCATGTATCTCAGGCGTCATCCTTGCATACGATTCCGCGAGCGTAGCATCATACGCAAGCCGCCATGCCTCGAGGCTTGCAAGCAGGTACGCGAGTTCCTCATCAAATAGTTTCCGCGACGCAGTTGCAGAGAGAGGGATCATACGCGCTTGCTCCGCAGAATGTGCCATCATATCTACCAGCGAGTCGAGATGGTTGTCCGCCTCGACGATATCCGAGAATCTGAGCTCCGTCTCCATCGCGGCGGTCTCACTGTCTGTTTGCGATTGCACACGATACACCTCCGTTTGATCCTGTAAACGGGCGAAAAAGTGGATGAGCTTGAGCTCATGGCCCGCCATGCCCGGATTCTCCAAGAGCTGCTTCGCGAGGCGCGCGCCGCTTGTAAGGTGCAGAAAGCCGGCGTCAAAATTACCCCTAGTGTACTCTAGCAGCACGAACAGCGCGCACATTATCACCGCCATCAGGCATTTCGGCCCTTTGGGTCTGTACTCGTTTTCAAGGTAGCTTTGCAAGTTCCCGATTGCGCTGCCATATTGCTTGAGGAGAAATATCTCCTGGGTGTCCGGGGCAAGGCCGTCTCGTGCACGCTTCGCGGGCTCGAGGACTTTTCGCTTGTGCACCGCGCTGAGTGCGAGCATAGCTTGGAGCACCATTGGCTCGTCCATCGTTGCTTGGAGAATGATAGGGTCCCAGAACGGCGAGTTAAAGATTCTGGGAGTCTTGGTTGCGGTCCCGTGGATGAACCATTCGAGGTATTTCTGCTCCTCGGACGATATCCGCGGTCCGAAAATCAAGGGAGAAGATGAATGAATTAGCGTAGTAGTTTTGTTGTTCGCAGGGTTCCTGGATGCTTCGTCTTGGAGCTGTTTCCGTAATCCCCGGGGCTGCGCAGTTTCTTGGTGAATGGCGCCGCCGCCGCCCCAAATACCGTAGCCGTCGCATACACGGCCCATTGAGACGCAGCGGTAGCATGCTGGATATCCTTCGTCGCATTTCACTCGACGGGCTCTGTGTGGCGTTAGGCTTTGTCATATTCCACGGGTGAACATTAACGACTTGCTTGCATGTTCGGCACCCTGTTCGGACTTTGCGGTGTGGCTTTCTCGCTGTGCGTTGCAGCTCAGAACCCTCATTGTGAGCCATTGTGTGCTTTGGAGGGATAGGAAAGACGTGCAAAGAGATGTCCGGACTTATTGTTGTCACAAAGGATTTAGACTTTACTATTTCTAGAGTAAGCGCTATCATTCCGCATCGCCTTGGCTGGACTACTGCAATGGAGCTACACATTGATTATTAAGGTAATCAGCTTGGCGGCATTCCCGCAATTGTCAGCTCGATGCCCTTTCTCGAGATAGTCTTGTCTCGGAGGATTTTTGCGGTGAATAGTGTAAGCTTCCCGACACATGCAATCAAGGTGCATGTCCAATAGGTATGGCTGTGAGCAACGAGCGCACAACTTGCTATTGTCAACCTGACAAGCACAATATGTTGACTTGGGAACATTTTCTGGCCAAGGATGAATCATCCAAGTATAAATGGAGGTGTCAGCCCTACGAAGCTAGACCGTGGATCGGTAGAGGGATATGGGGGTTGAGTTGTAATCATCACGTGCAACGGGCTCTCGCTTCTGGCTTTACCTTCTTCCATCTCCATGACCTCCACTTTCCGTGTCAACTCGTAGGTCTTATCAAGTTGTTCAGCTTGATTATGCTATCATCGAATCCATGGTTTTCTTAGCTCGTGCATTGCCGAGGGTTTAGCACTGTTCGTGTCACGACCCAAGTCCGGATCTCCTCTTCGCCCGGTATGCGGCTGAACGTGGATGAACTCCCCCTTTGCATGCATTCTCAGCGTGTACTGAACCTATCGGCAGATCTGAACGCTCGCAAGCAGGCTTGGTGCGAATCTTCGAGTACTCAAATGTGCTGGCTAGCATTCCTCGAAAATCTCCAATCTTTAGGTGATTCAACATTTCCTAGCCAACTCTATTCTTCTTGATGCGAACTACTGCGAGTAATTTGTAATTTCTCCTCACTGTTTCCTTCGATCGCGTAGGTACCTCGAATCTCGCAGCTGCAAGCTGCAGCTCAATATGCACGTATTCCCCGCGTTTCAGACGTGATTCGGCTGAAATACGTTCGCAATCCGGCAATAACTGCTTCTGGAACGCCATCCGCTGTTCATATTCAATGCGAGGCGTCACCTCTGGGACGTTCTTACGCCACGACTGGCTATACTGGGTGGCCTTAATCAGCCTGTTCTGAACGCTCACCTGGCTCATTTCGGTCGAACGCTGCACCTCTCTGTGAGCCGGATCATGCGTAACCCGCACCATCCAATGATGTGAGCACTGAGAGCCATCTCTGGGATTGGCCCGGTAATTTGTGCAGACTGCGTACTCTATGCGGGTGCTTCGATTTGATGCATCTCTAGTTTGGGACAGGGAGTGCAGATTGGAACACGCTCGAACGGGCAGTCTGCGATGAAGGAGATGGACTATCACTGCTGTTATGGTTCTCTTAACATTGGCCCACGTATTGCGAGCGTGATGCGCAAAGCTTCTACACTCCTTCAACCTTCTCGTCACACTTTCACGTCTGTTTAATACCCTATTTCTTTTCATCATGATTTGCAGTAGTGGAGATGTAATCCGGCTGTGCTGGTTTCTTCTTTTCTATCTTCCATTCGTTCAAAGTCAGTTTGGTGGTAACGGTCTCATTGATGCTACGTTGGATGAACTGAGGGGTCAGGGACTACCGTTTCCTTTCAATACTGATGGATCAAATCCAAATCGATTCTCCAATGTAAGGATTTCCATACATATATCAGTACTGAGACGAGGATCGCTAATTATTTGTGTAGCCAGCGGGAGAGAATAGATTTGGAGGACCGCAAGGGGAACGTGCCGGGTCTCCCGCAGAAGATACTCAAGAAGAATCGGTCAGACCAGTTGCAGAAACAACGCAACCGCCTTCGACTCTTCGAGCTGCAATTCCTGAGCCTGAGACAACGGGCCCTCCAAGTACTCTACGAGCCGCTATTCCCAGCCCGGAGCCCACGTCTAGTGCTTTCACTCCTTTTGTACTCCCTGCTTCATCTCTTAGAGCCGCGATTCCTTCTCCGGTAGCTTCCAGTCCCAGTCGTATCAATGTTCTTACGTCTACCGGATCGGCAACCTCGACAATGACAGTATCCACAACTGTACTAGTCACACCGTCCGCAGAAGCAGTGCCAGACGAAGCCCCACTCGCAGCAGCCACCGAATCCGCATCCAGCGAAGATCTACTCGCAACAGACGACGCATCAATGAGCGCCAGCGCCATGGCCGGCGTTGGTGTAGGTATAACATTCGGCGTTCTCTCCATCGCAGGCATAGCAGGCTTCTATCTGTGGCGCCGTTACCGCAGCCATCACAGCAACGACGACACCACCACCGCAGCCGAGCAATGCAACATCCTCGGCAAATTCTTCGGAATGAAGAAGTACAAGGACAACAAGCAAGACCCAGAATGGAGCATCGAGTCTGCGGAAAAGGTCCCTATTGTCAAGAACATGCGCGCGCAAAGCATCAGCACGGTCTCACGCAGCAATTCTCAGGGCTCGGATGGACAAAGGCCGGGTACGAGAGCTGGCCCTGGACCTGGTGTGAATAGCACGGTTGTGCCGCCGAGGCGGAATGTGGGCATGCAGAATACTGCGCTGAAAAGTCATCCTGTTACCCCTGATGCGTCTGCGTTTCCTGTACCGCCTTCGTTCCCGGGGGGTGCGAAGATGGGCGATGAGGCGGCAAGAGACGAAAAACCTAGCAATTGGCCGTTGCCAGGTTGATGCTTCCGCTTGTGATATCTGTTACATTGACACTAAAATCTACTGAGGGTGGCACTTCAGTGCGATGTACTAATAGTCGCAGTACTACGTTCTTTAAATTCAAATTTTCACGTGGTTCATAATTCAGTTTTCAATATGCTCGTATTATTGCCTGTTCATGCCAGGGTGCGCTGAGCCTCTGAAACCCAATCTTAAATCTTGTCAATCGGCTCAAATCTGCAGAAACTAACTACACCATCTCGGATCCTACACATAAACCCACTGTCTCACCACCAGATTTCCATCCTAATCCTTAATCTTCTCCGAAATCTCCTCCGGAGGCGTGGCAGGGCTCTCTCCCACAGTGACCATCGGCCCCTTCGGTGGTTTCTTCTTGCCAGTGACATCCAAATAGATCGACTTGAAAGTGTTCACGCTCGTCTTCCTGCCTTCCCACAGCGGATAAAGCCCGACGCAAAACGCAGAGCAGAACATCCACAAGATGCCTACGACGACCCATCCCGTAAAGAACTTCTTGGAGAAAATGTAGCCTGTTCCATACATGGGCATGGGCCACAGCACTAGAAGTGCGAGCGTCATGAACACCGTCATCCATCGAGCGATCTTTGATGCTTTGAGGAGCTTGACTTGTTCTTCTTGCTCTTGATCGATCGAGTGTCGCCGTTCGCCGGGGATACGTTCCAGATCGATGTGGGCTGCTGCGGCTAGATCGTGGTCGTCGCCTTTACGTATAGCCTTCATGCTGAGCCAGTCGTAGTTCTGGGGTCCAAACGCAAAGGTCAAGACAGGCACGAATATAAGGGGTGACAGCAGAGCTACAACATTGCCTGCAAGCATGGGGTTGTTGGCACCCGTTGTTGCGACAGATAGCTCGCCTCCTTCCTTCTTGGCTGTAACGAGCCACGCGATCAAGGAGCAGGCGAAGCCCAGTGGAGGCGTAAACGTTGCCGCCGCCCAGTTCTGCTTGCTCCACATGAGCGTCAATGTTGCTGGGAGCACGGCTGAAGAGATGATAACGCCCATCAGCAAGTACAAGTATCCCATGCTAATACCGATATAGTAGAGGGCGGTAGACCACGCTGCCATGGCGACGGCGAATGCCACAACCATGATGTGGGACATGTATATGAGTTGCTTGCCAGACGCAGTTGGATTCAGATATGTCTGGAAAAAGTCGTACGTGAAGATGGAGGAGACAGCGATGAGCTCAGCGGACATGGCAGACGTGACAGCCATGAATACCAGGAGCAGAACGGCAGCGGCCCCTCCTTTGCCTAGCATTGCAACCGCCGCCGTGGGCAGTACAAGTCCAGCGGACACATCGGCTTTAGCCATGCGGTTGGGATACGTTGGGAAGACCGGATTGCTTTCCAGAGCCAGAGCACTGAGACCCATCGTGGTAGCAGCAAGCCAAGGAATAGCGAACCAGGAGAGGCCGCCCATGATGTAGCCAGGAAGAGCATCAACCGGGCTGGCAGCAATGGCTTTGTTGTAGTAACCGTTGTCGCAGAAGACCGTCCCGAAGTTTCCTACAATATTGATAACGAAGAAGATGGCCCCTTCTTTGGAGCGCATGGTTAGGTAAGATCCGCCTGCATTTCCCTCGACGGGATGTCTCTTTGCGGCTTCGACGAGTAAGTCGAAAACTTTTCCGGGACTACCAAGATGCTCGTTTGTAGCGTAAGCAGTGAATGCAAACATGAGCAGGATAATCAGAATGACCACAGTATGAGCTGTATATTACTTAATCAGAATTTGATCTTAGTCAGTGAAGTAGAGAATACTTACCGTAATCAGTCAGGAAAGTAGCCTTGATTCCTCCGAACATTGTGTATAGTACAACGCCTACAGGTAGTAGGAAACAAGCAGCAGCCGTGTGCATCCCAGTGAGCTGTTCAAAGAATTAGTATGCAGCAATAAATCTGTTGACAAGAGACTTACTGAAGTTACAACAGCAGACCCTCCGGTAAGCAACATAGAAGTGACAAGGATATTGGTGAACAGGCCAAAGACCATGAACACGATATGAGTCACGGCTCCATAGCGAGCTCGAATTACCTCAAGAAACGTATGTGCATTTGGAGCTCTCCGCTTCAACTCAATGGCAATAGTAGCGAAGAGAATAATCTGCACGGTTGCTCCAGACGCATACCAAAAAGGACCCGAAACGCCATACTGATATGCTACGGCGCTGGATTGAAGAAGGGTTGCCGCCCAAGTCCAGGAAGAGACCACGGCGGATGCTACGAGACCAGACTTGACTGTGCGACCAGCAGTGGAGAACATTTCCGATGTTTGAAGCTCATAATTATATCTTTTCAGGACGAATGTAGTGAGAATCATGCCGAACCTGTAACATGGTCAGTCATACCTTTTGTACCGGAGCACAGAAACTTACGCAAAAGCGAAACCCAGTCCGACGACTATGCCATATCCAAACCCTTGACTGAGAGGCGGAGTAGCACTCATGATTGCTTGTGTTCAATGTGATCCTGTATTGATGAGATATTTTTACTTCGGTGCGGTGTAAAATGGGTTGCTGAAAAGGCCCAATGGTCGAGGGTGCGACGACTAAATATCTCAGCCGAACATCAAACACTGGAATCCTCGAACCTCAAAAGTTGCCGCTTCGAAGAAGAAAGATCACAAGGGCGTACAAGAAGGCTTGAGAGAAGATAAGCTACAAGCCACCTCGAATCTGGAGCTTGATCGCCATATGAGGTAGGCGAAGCCAGACGAAAGGCTAACGCACATAATGACGAATAAACGAATAATATGCCTGAATACCCGCGGTCACGGTCGTGAAAACCTACGTGGGGTTGGTTTTGCGCGGTAGTGGTTGATCGAGGACGGAAATGATCGTCCAACCCTGGTTCTTCTAGATAAGGTGGTTGAGGGGTGCGTGTGATAAGAATTGAATCTCTGAAACGTAGAGGATAGGACCAATCATGGTCTTTCGGTCCTATTAGTTGCAGAGCGACTTGCAGCAAGGAGTTCAGCTTCTCGACTTTAGTATGATGCTATGTCGAGCGCTCGATGCTGGCTGCACTGTTTCAAGTCATAACCGTCGAGGTCAGGGTGGTGGGAAAGGGGAATAGTGATATGCCACCAACGCTTGATCAAAAATTGCTTCGAGTGATATTAGTGGGTCAGGACATCAACTGAGTACAGTGCACTGTGTGGAACGATTGCTCCGCAGACGCTTGTTCCGTCAAGCTTCCAACGACTGGGGTAGCGGCCGGGCGGGCGTACGCTTAGCTGTTGCTGCTACATCTGATTGGATACAACACAACTCTTATCTTGATCTTGACTACACGAGTGGGATTGGCATTTGTATCGACTCTACTAAATTGGTAATGGACTGGACATCTCTAGAATACCTCGGGTTGGATGTTCTGTACGACGAAAGAGTATGCTACGTTAAGGTGATGAAATTTGTTCTTCTCTCAGCGTCGCAGTGCGCATGGTTAATCGAAGGTGATGGCAGATTCATCGAAAATTCGCAGCTGGCATCTTGAGTGAATAAAGAGATCTAGGATGCCACATGCGGAATGTGGTTACAGTGAAGACTTTAGGTAGTCACTATGAGACGTGAATAGCCAAGGACTTGGTTGGGTTTCTGACAGTGTACAAGTAAGTGTGTCACGGATCTAGCAGGAGGCCTGTTCCGTTCAAATCATCTGTTCTGGCATTTGTACTTCAGTGTGGCATGTGGCAGCCTTGCGCACGCACCAGCCACCGTGCGCAGTCACCTTTAAGAGGGACGATCCCTCTTCGATAGCCTCCTCACGCACTTTCTCAATTGTAACCTCATTTGACTGATCACGTGCTGCGAGCCCTCCCGTGCCCTTGCAAGCGCGACCCGCTTGGCAAGTGAAAGGTGCAACCTGCACCAAACCATCTCACCTACTTTATACTTGAGCTCATTGAACTTACTGAGCTTTCTTCACAGTCCTTGCCTCTCACTTCAACATTTGAAAGCTTGCATGCGGAACCAAAGGGCACATATATCCAACTACCTGCGAAGAGTCACCAAGCGTCTCCCGCCCTGAGTCCCGACAGCACCACTACCTTCACCCTATAATCACACGTTCCAAAAACAAACTCGCCTTTACAAAGCTTTGTCCCAGTTTCTACTTCGTTCATAGCTGATGAAGCTCGTAAGAACTTTTCATTTCAGCGTTGTTGCTGATGTCAGAATGTTCCGATCCAATGAATGACAACCCCATTTCCCATACTCAGCCATTTTCTCACTATTTTCCGTCATAAGAGTCCAATTTGACGTTTTTGTTGGAAGACATTCTGATGGATTTTCCATATAAGTTATATGATGCCCGTTCAACAGCCGGTTCACACTATTCCTTCGCGCCCTTTTGCATAACGCCATCCACGTCGAAGATGGCATCAGAGCAAAACTTGGACGTCTTCATTTGGGAAACCCTCGCTTCCACCGCAGTCTGTTCGTGGTACGAGATGAAAAATTGCCAACATGACTCTGGACAGGATGAGACCTTTTATCTTCGGCTGCAGCCCTGCCTCCCGAGGCCCTCTCTCAGACTCGATCGTGTTCGCGCATTGATGCAGTATTCGGGAAGTGCACCCTTATTAGCTCAGGCCACGTCGAGACCTGAGGTGGCTTTTCAATGTGTTTAATCAACTACTGTCATTGGACACCTTGACTAGTGGACGTTTTGCATACCCTTTTCGGGTCTACGGCTAGGCCTAAACGGGTAATCTGTCAATGTTGAAGGGCGGTCTGCCAAGGCGGTTGGAGGTCAAGGGCGGTGGCTTTCGAGATTATAATGCAAAGAGCCCCCCAGGAGAAGCGAGGCACATAAAAACTCAATTCAGCATGAACAAAGTAAGTTTGAAAGGGTGGTTGTATTTCTCTCCGATCCATTCATGGGTATCTTCCGGATCATTCAACTAACATTACATTTTAGGTCCACCATAAACCTCTTGTATAAAATGGGATCTCTAGACTTTTCACAACAGAACATCTACGAACCACTGGAGAACTTGCCCTGATCAACAATGACAAGACCAGCGACAGTGGCGCTGGACAAGGTGGAGAAGACACCAGACACAAGCGCAGAGAGAGCAAGGCGAGAAACGTCACCACTGCGGCCAGGGCTGATCTGGCTGAGCACACCGATCTGAGTACCGAGGGAACCGATGTTGCCGAAACCGCAAAGTGCGTAGGTGGCAATGACGCGAGAGCGGGGAGAAAGAGAGTGGTACTCGGACTCTGGGTCGTCGGTGGCAACAAGCTGAGCAAAAGCGACAAACTCGTTGGTGATGACCTTGATACCAATGAGACGGCCAACAAGAAGCAAGTCCTTGCCTTGGCGGGATACACCGAGCAAGAAAGCAACGGGGTAGAAGATGTAGCCAAGGACGAGCTCAAGAGTGAGGTCGTACTCGCCGTCGAGATTGATGTAACGACCCCACCAGGTCAGCAGACCATCGACCATGTTGAGGAGCGCAATGATACACAAGAGTGTGGCGACAATCATACCAGCGATCTTCAGACCGAGCCAAGCACCGTTGGCGAAAGCGTGGAGTGCGTTGGCAGCTTTGTGCTCATCATCGTCAGGAATGACAACACGACCGGCAGTAAGAGTCTCCTCAGTCTCAGGATAACGGAGCTTGCTGAAAGCGAGCGAGGCGGGAATACTCATGACGCAAGAAGAAATGAGCACCTGAGGGTTGAGACCCATGGAGATATATGCAACCAAGACACTACCAGCAATGGTAGCAAAACCGGAGCACATGACTTGATGCAATTCAGCCATGGTAAGATGGGGCACGAAAGGCCTGATCAACATGGCAGATTCACCCTGACCAATGAAGGGAGAGGCAGAAGCGACGACAGCCTCGGCACCGGATACTCGCATAGACCAGAAGAAGAAGACGGCGAACTTGCCAATGAACCACTGAAGAATACCCCAGTAGTACAAGAGCTGGACGAACGAGACGAAGAAGATGATGGCAGGGATGACACCAGTGAAGAACCATGGGAGCTTGGGGACATCCGCGCTTGTCAAGAAGATGACACCGTCGTTGGCGAATCCCAAGAGAAGGCGAGCGAGTTCGGAAATAAAGTTGAAGATGTCATAACCGGCCTTGGTGCGGAGGACGAACAACGCAATGATGAACTGGACCAGCATACCAACGATGACGGTGTGCCACATGATCTTGGATCGACTGCGCGAAGTAGCCCAGAAACCAGCAATGAAGACGAGAAGACCAAACAAGGAAACAGCACGGTTGGCACGAGTGTTGTCCTCGCTCTCCTCACTGGCGAAAGCACCAACGAGGATGACAGCAATGGCGAGGCCGGCACCGGCAGGCACGCGCATCTTCTCAGGGATGAGGTTTGCGATCCTGACACCGGTCTGATTCCAGATCCAGTGCATTGGCTTGGTAACAATGGTGATGGGAATGTGGAGCGTAATCAGGCGGATCATGATGGCAAGCCAGAAGAGGAAGGGGATAATCCAATTCTTGTCATGGCGATGTACGACGACACTGGCAATCCACCATCTGATTTTGTCAGCCAATCACGTTCCAGACATTCGGCCGTCTGCATGAGGACTACTTACCCGGTGAACAAAGCGCCAATGAAGATGTGCACTGGGAGCCTGAATCGCCTGTAGAGAACAGAGGGCGAATACCAGGCCTTCTTCTCTTCTTCGGGCTCGGGATCAGTTGAGCTGCGAGTACCCTTCTCGACCTCGTAGTCGTAGCCACCGGCCTTCTCAAGATCATGCTTCTCATCAAGATGGCGTTGATGAAGATGGCTGTCTTGAGCACTCGGGTTGGGAACATTGCTCTTCTCGTCGGTGGTGCCGGTGCTGTAGACAATGTTGTCGGGATGGACAGCGCGGGCACTGTGGTGCACGTGGGCGTGCTCATGCTCGTGAGCAATGTCAAGCGCCGGGTCGTTGTTGCGCACGACACCGGGCATTGGGGAGTTGTTGTGCTCACGCAATTCGGCCATGTTGAGAATGGGCACGAGGGCAATTCCTTGAGTTGAGTTGAACAGAGGACAGGAACTGATGTTGTTCTGCTCGGCGGCCAGGACGGGAATTATATTTTCGCAGTGTGACGGGCGCTACCACCAAAGTGGAGGGTCTGCCACCGTCGTTGGCCCAGACTACAAGGTCGAACCCCCGAACGCACGACACTTGGCAACTGCCTCTTTGGACATGGCCGCGATGCTGCATTATTATCCCTTATTGGCCCACGGGCATCTCCGCTTTTCTCATGGTCCTTAGCATCATCCTAGACGGCGCTCACTCGCTGCCCGACTGCTGGCCGTCTCGTGTCAACTCGTCCCAGTGCTGGCGGCCTTTCCGCGGCCCTGCAACGCTGACCAGGTTCTTATCATTCCCCAGCTCTGATAGTCGGCGCGCCGCCCAATCACGCCTCCCAACGTGCGGCCCTTCACTTTAGCCCTTGATAAGCGGCGGCGAATCTGCGCCCCCGCCTCGGTAGAGCCGCTGCTTTCGGAATCGTGTGGCGTTCTCGAAGCCGCACGTCTGACCTCCCAAGTCATCCTCCATCGTCGTCCCCGACGACCCTAACTGCTCCAACCATAGTTCCAGTATCTAGCCCTCCGCATGGATCACGACGTCTGCAGTACCCGGGGGCTCGCTCTTCCAGCGAAAAGGTTCAGGAACCAGAACCCCGCGACCCGACGCTCCCGAGGTCGTTTTCCTCCTCCATGGCCACCACCGCAATGCTGATCTTCTGCACCAAGACCAAAGTGACGCCGGCGAACCGTCCCCGCCACCCCTATCATGCAGTTGCATCGCTCCACGCGCAAACGCCAGTGTAAGAAACGGTGGGCGCCATAGTCTAAATCCTTCGACTCGTCTTCTTCCAACTTATCTCTCTTCGTCTCCAATTTCATTGCTCGTCTTGGCCAAGACCCTCTCTAGCATTCCGATAACCAGGTTGGCGCTAAGCTCACTGGACCACCAGGAGCGCGCTTGTGTCTGTCTTGCATAGGATGGGAGCGGGAGGGCTTATCACGAGGTGACTTGTTCAGGCATTACGCCCGGAAACAACTGGCGGAAATCGCCTCGTTATACGTTTTGGATAGGGCGTGCTTAAGACATTCCCAGCGTCCGTGATAGGGACTCCCACATATGCCAATGCCGTAAATCGCAAGTCAGTCTAGGCAGGGTCGCCCTTGGTACATTGCATTTCCCCCGCAGTGGAACCGATTCAAGCTCCATGTGGAAACGTTCTGGCGTGGAGGCGCCATTTCCAAGGCGATTCTTGCGTTACCCAAATACTTTACCTTCTACTGGTTTGCAAAGAAGCAGTAAAATTGGGCCCCTCTTGCCACAGATCAGACCTAGCCATTTGCGCGCTCTAGGAAGGACGATTGCCAAACGAAGGCATTCCAAACCGGGACTTCGGCAGGATACCCGTAACGGTACTTCATGTCCGAGTGTTCATGTGCTTGTCACTCGATCTCGAACACGGCTGATCATCAGCAGTGCATGCCTTCTCCATTCGCGGACGATCCCTATCAGCATCCTTCGGTAGAGCTAACTTCTGAAGCCCCGCACTCAATATCCACCAGTTTATACATACGGGCACTTCCTATCATCACTGTTTGTGTGTTGACGATTGTCCTTCGAGAACCATCACAATGATATCGACCGCGAATTGAGCCGAAATCGGAAAGTTTCAAGCGAAACAATTTCCGTTCCATGAGCCTCACGGACAGTTTTGCTCGCTTCACCCAGGCTCCACGAAGCATTTCAATTCGCCAGGTAGATTGTCATACACATGCAGCGTGCCGCATCCTAGGCCCCCTCTACTGATTCGATATGCTACCGCGCTGATATTCTTACCACACAGCAAGAGTCTCGACGATTCCAGGCCAATGAACAGCAGCTTCTCGTCCCTCGCGAATTTTTCCACACGAAGCCGATCACCCAAAATCCACGTTCCTTATCATACCGGCGGCATACACGAAGATCCTCTCGTAGGTCACAACGCCTTTAGACACACCCCTCAAGTACCGAAATCGCCACCTCGCGTCTGCATACCACGTTCGACAGATGCGCTGCCCACCAACTCCCGCGTATACAACGCAGCGCCCGCGTGCACCATTATGCCAATGCCATGCGCACCGTATACAATATAGGCGGTTTACACAACGTTCTAGTCGCCGCTACGAAGCGAGAGGGCTCCAGATCCAAGGCCTCACTGCCTCGATGCACGAGTAGTCTTGAACCCTTATAAAATTGTAGTTGCAAATGCTACTGGGAATTACGATTTGAAGAACGATTCATGAATGTATGAGGAGTTTCTCAAGTCGCTAATGCTCCTCAGCCTGGTAAGAAAACATCGTAACGATGAAGTGTGCGCACATCTCCTGCCACGGTAGCGTGTGCATATGCTGCCGACAGTGTTGCGCTCTTCATCATTTATGTCTCTGCAGTGAGTGCTGTTCTCTGATCTGCTAAGGCAACAAGGTAAGCACGAATAGCAACAGCACATTCACATACACTAGATATTGGTCAATACACATCTCAATACACGAAATAATCTCATTGCGGCTGTGTCCCTTATAAAAACAGAGAGAGAGCCGATTAAAAGAGTGTGAGCGCTTATACTCAGCGCCATATGAGTCGTCCTTCCCTTCCACCCCTTCCAAAACACCTTGACTCCGTTCCCACCCCTCATGAACTTTTCGTTCGCTATATATACTTGCTCATTCGAGTTCTCACTCGCGATTAATACTTTCAACCAATTACTCCGACCCCCCAGATCCCTTACGCCAACCCCCTTGCCTTGAGACTCCGGTCCTTGCCTACCTTCTTCCACGCCTTGCCTCGCTCCGTACTCCTTGCACTGCCCAACCGCGTCACCATGGGCGGCTCCTTGATCGTCGTCGTCTTGGTGAACATGCTGAGATCGGGGCGCTGGGCGTCCGACGGCGGCGGCGGCCTCGGCGGCGCCTTGGTGTATTTGGACGGCAGCAGGATCTCGGGGAGCAAGATGTCGTCTGTGAGCGAGTGGCGCGAGGCAGCGGGCGATGTGGGCGTTGACATGGAGGCTTGGATAGAGGGGAGGGGCTCCTTGATGATCTGCACGTGCGATGCGAACGAGGCGTAGGACTCGTAGGGTGTGCCGCCGACGGTGGTGCCGGACCAGTGCTTGCAGTATCCGCCTGCTTTTGGGTTTGGGGTTTGGGACCGCGTGGCGTGGAGGAGAGCTGTGAAGGGCTTGAGCATGAGACTGCATGCTAGCATGACGGATAGTGTCGACTGGCTCTGTGTGGTGACGGCGTAGGGGATGAAGTCGAATGTGGGGTCTGCAGTCTCTGCGAAGGCTCTTCGAAGATAGAGTATGCGGATGATGGATGCGGCCACAAGGCTTGGGCACTGTTAGTGTAGATCAAAGACTATTGTGTATGGTCCCAACTTACAGTAAGCGAAGTGAGAGTATCACCGTGACTAGTGGTTTACGGTGATACTCGATGCGCAAGGACCACACGGTGCAAGCCGAGACCATTATAATGGCGACATCAATGATGATATCTACAATAGTTGCTGCGACCCAAAAAGGAACCTGGGAATGGTTAGACATCATTCCATTCTATTACAAGATTGGTTGCTTACCAGAGGGATGCACTTTCCCGTCCATATTTCCCATGGCTTCGGCATCTCGCACTGAAAGACCACGCCCGCCATTACTGCAATTGTCCAAAGAAGAACCAAAACTCCGATGCAGATTGCTCCTACCCGATGCATGGTATCATCCGCGACTTGATGAATATAAAGAAGGATGGAGCATTTGGATACGCTGATTGCCAAGACAAATAGCACTGTTGAGATGAACACTTTGACTTGAATTTCTTCCATGCTGGACGGTTTCAGGAGACATTCTCGCTTTCCAAGGCCAGCATCAACCGCTGTGGATATTATGACGGTGCTTCCCAGAGCACATAGCGAGGCGGTCATGATGATAGCATCGTCTGAGAGAGGCAGTTTCTCCAGCCGGTGCGATCTACATCGACTGATGATTCTTGCGGCTGTACATAGAGCCTGAACACGTCTGTTAGTGTATGTAGTCTAACAGGAACGGTCGCCATCTTACTAGTAGGCAGGCGAAGAACCAAGCTACCATTACCAGAATGGTACCGTGGTTTTGAGCAGTAATGAGCGCATTTGACTGCTGGGATTCTTGGTTGCACATTGTCACTTGGCCTCAATTGCCCTCAATCACCCTCGCGTACGGAGATTGCATTGAAATGAGATTTGATTAAAGCTTTATTCGAAATAGCTTTTCGGCGGAGACATGAGCTATTCAAAAGGCCACATGTCTTTGACCATCGGACTAGTGCATGTGCATATTCGTCAAGCTCCCTTAAAGTCCGGAGTCACCATGCCCTCGCGTCCCTGCATCCGTTGCGAATAATTGCCTTTTGTCCCCTCGAGGAGCATCTGCGGCCCAGTAGGTGCCGTCTGCCGGAGCCCGAAATAGAAGCGGAAGGGAGATCAGGGAGGGGCAGAAGCGAATCACAGGAAAAGATGGCTAGAAAGAGATTGATCATGATGTAGGTCCGTAGTACGCGTACCTGGCTCTGGACTCGATAGTTGTCAAGGAGCTGAGCCCAGTTCCGTAGCGTTGGGAAGCAAACTAGCGCCACGGTCGTACGAAGGACGTGAGACAACGTCTAGAAGGGCTTCCATGTGGAAAGCGACAGAAGAAGTTTGAGAAGAGCGGTTTCAAGCAGGAGTATGAGAAGTGAAAAGCACGCAACTGTGCGATGTCCTGCCAATTCCCAGGAAATTGCATCTCTGGGAGCAGTCTTCACCGGGAGTCGGATCAGCCGAAATACACAATCGCATCATGGAGCTTCCTTTGACATTGACGATAATAGGGAAATATAGCCAAGAAGAAGTTGATATATCGTGGCGACCAATCGAAGCTCTGTGATGGAACAGGCAGTAATTAGCGAAGTCCGATGGTGATGCTGGCTTGGACGAGAATGGCTGGCGCGGAGAAACTGTTCCGACATGTCGAGGTATAGCTGAGAAGAGTAAGACCCATAGAGGAGTATATATCAGGTGTTCTTCTCGATCAAGCTGTTGGAACGGACTTCTGTCGATTGCATGTAAGTGCGGGGTTGGTCCATCGGACTCCAGAGGACCCGTTCATTCACGATGCCTCATGGTTCGCAGCGAGCGGTAAAGATGACATGTTCAAACCTTAACGAAGCTTTCGATGCATCTGTGGAGCTTTCGTCTGACACACTGAGGACTGATTGAGCACCCACTAGAGAATGGTAAGTCCTTTGCCAAGCTAGGTCAGATCGTAAGGCCCACATCGTTCTCTGCAGAGAATGGTGTGACACAACGCGGACTGATAGACTCAGAGACCTGACGTATCGATAACAGTGTTGTACAACAAGATGATGTGTTGCATGTTTGAGAGGGTGACACTGTTACAGAGGCACAGAGGGTCGGAAGGTTCCAACGCTAGACATGTCCGGATTAGGCCTAGTTGAAATGCTCTTATCGATACGGAATTGGGACACTGGGATTTGTTGGAAAATGCGCAGGGCGAGGCTCTTTTCCATGTCGAGCATCGCACCACAATGGTGAGTCCTCGTGAATGGCTACATGTCGGCTCTCATATGCTCACCCATCCTCTAGGCGCCGATAAAGAAGCGCACAACTGCGCGCGCAAAATTTGCTCGAGCCGCGCGACCCACACCTGCAGCGCTCCCTAAACCCGACGAGCCTTCGCAATTTCCCTCGTCCAAGAAGGACAAACAGAAGATCAAGCACTCGTCATTCGTGTCCAAGATCGAAAAGGCGTCCTCCAAGCCCCAAAAGCGACGGCGGCCCAATAAGAAGCTCGTCGCGACTCTCGAGTCTCTGGCTGATGCGCTTCCCGGCCTCGCTGATGGAGAGGCCGACGGGGAAATCGAGATTGGACAGGCGAAGATACAACGGAAGAGCTTGAAGAGTATGAAGTCTAGGCCGGGTGCTATGAAGCGGAAAGAGAAGCTTCAGAAGATGGAGATGGACCGATTCAACAAGAACTTGGCGCAGCTGGCGAGCACTACACAGGGCAGCGCTGTACAGGACAGGTGGGCAGCTTTGAAGAATCATGTCCAGAATAACATGGAAATAAAGCCAGAGTTCGCCAAGAAGGCTTGAAGCTGCTCCGTCGTAGGGCCCTTTACATGGATGCCAATATCGCCTCGAGAAGCTGAAGTCCAAACTGTCAACCGGCACCAGTGGCGATCGCCAGTACCAAATATTGTTCGATCGGCATTAGCATAATCAGATGCAATTGTCTCTAATCACATTCGCCGTCTTGTTTCGACTAGGAAGAGAGGCATCCGGGGTCCACTCGCCCGGTCGAAATGCTCAATGCGGATTACCTGAGTCCTGCAAAGGATAACCCAACAGCCTGAGCTATAAGGGGATTTCTGTGTATCTGCGACTGCGATTGTGCATACATATCAAGCAATCTGCCTTAGATGTGCATTCGATCGGATATTTGCTCATGAAGCAATGGGCATTCGTGTGATTTCGAAACACAATTACGAATTATTTCAGAAGAAAGAGCTTCAAATGTATTGAAAATTCTTCTAGACGCTTGCTTTGATACACAAGAGACCTTGTATTGATAACATTGGTGATTTCGGTTTGCTGTCTTCAGCTGGATTCGACAAGCTTTAGGGCTGACCGGGGCCAACCAGGGCGGACCGCGGTATGACATCACCCGTACTTTCTAACTTCACACTATCTATAGACACTACCACATTAGATCCCCGGACAATCCGCTCAACCTGATGAAGGAACCACTGTCTTAGCCCTCGAAATAATGTCGGTTTGTTCCTGGACCTTTCCCCTACGCGTTCGACCATCTATTACGCGCTGAGTCGCGTTTTATGAAGACTTCATCGTCGTCGGTGTAGTCTCCTTGTTTACTTCCATCTCATCCTTAAGACGCCCTCAGCTCGCGTCCAGCTGTGCTTCATCATGTCCTTCCTCGAGCGTCAGACCACCCGCATCACCGGTACCGACCATGTCCATCGTCAACATAGCAACTTGCATAAGACTACGTCGAGCAAGATACCTAATGCGAAGAAACCCCGATCCAGACCACCTACATCCTTTCGCGATCACTTGCCTTACCCAACCGCCACGCTCCCGCCGTCATCAGGGCCCTACTCTGTCGGGAGCATGGAGATTGAGGTACCTGTCGAAGAGCCGCGTACCATATCCAACATAACGCGACATCGTCGACATATCCTACAATTAGAGACGGTCCTGTTTACTTTGTACTATCCAGCATCGCTTGGTAGCGGAGCAGGGAAGGCACCTGGCGGCGAGAAGAAATGGAGTCGCGAAACCTGGCTCCCAAGACCCAGGCTCGAGACAGCGAAGGGATATGCTGATTTTGCTGGACTCCCTCATTGGGCGGGAGTTGGATTTTTTGGATCAACAACCATGCTCACCAAGCTGCGTGCATTTCGAAACAGCCCACCGGCGAAACATTGGCCGCCCGAGGGTAATGCTAAGAAGCACGGATACAAGGTCAAAAACCAATCCGGGTCACCGCCAGAGGGAATGCATGACGAGCCTACCTTTCCATTACTGATGTTCAGCCACGGGCTCGGAGGTTCTAGAACCGCATACAGTAGTCTTTGTTGCGAGTTTGCGAGTTATGGTTTCGTGGTGTGTGCGGTCGAGCATAGGGACGGCAGCGGGCCAAGAACATTCATCAATCACATGAGGCGGGGTGGTAATAAAAAGGACCGACATGGCGGTGCAAAGGTCGACATGATGGACTGGAAAGGAGATCCCGGGTGTGAGGCAGAGTTCGATAGATGGAAGCATTTGGATCACACGGAAGACGACATCAGGAAAGGTTTCCATCATGTGGTGCGTGATGTGTTCGTCCACGCAAGACACGGGCTAATGAGAACAGGACTATATTTTCCCGCAAGGTAATCCATTGGACACTTCACCAAACAATGAACTTGGAGTTGATGCCGACCTTCGAAATGCTCAGATTGAATTGCGACTCTGTGAGCTCGAAGAAGCGTACCGAGTGCTAAAGCTCATTTGTGCGGGGGAAGGCGAAGAGGTTGCTCGTCAGAATCTCCGTGCCGAAGGCTTTGTTGGTGGTTCCTCTAGAGGCCTGCAAGGTGTGGATTGGGGACAATGGAAGCACAGATTTCATGTGGACAAAATGATCATGGCAGGTCACAGTTTCGGAGCAGCCACAGTTGTCGAAGTACTCCGGCATACAGAGCGCTTCAAGAACGTCGTTGCAGGAATCATATATGACATCTGGGGGTCTGATCACCTCTCTTGACTAATTGAGCTTCGTGCTGACCACTGCAGAGCACCGATCAAACCTCCAGCCGATGATCCTAAACATCGCATACACCTTCCACTGCTTGGAATTAGCAGTGAAGCCTTTATGTACTGGGAGAAGAACTGGGATGCCGTCATGTCGTTGATGAATGAGGCGAGTGGACACGGCGCACCAGCGTATCTTCTGACAGTGAGGGGCTCGGTGCACATCTCACAATCCGATTTCTCGATCCTTTACAGACATGTCACATCGTTCTTCCTCAAGGCAACAGTACACCCGCAGAGAGCCATTGATCTGAACATCTCGTACGTCTATCAACCATGGTCGTGAATACTCAAGGGTCTTTTACTAACGGTTGATAATAGTGCAAGTTTAGAATTTCTGCGCTTGGTAACACCACCAACTGGTGGCGGCCGATCGATCATAGATCGGTGCATGACTGACGAGCACCTACTGGAAACTTCACTATTGGAAGAGATGCCTGACGAGCATCGGCCTGATGACGAGCATATTGCCGCAAAGCTTAAAGTGAATAAGGAATTTCGCACACGTATGGCGGCCAGTCTCCAGAGGAAATTCAAAAGAAACTTCCAGGGTGGGATGGGAACGGGTTACACGACATCCGATGAGGTTTGGTGTCATTTCAAACCTACAGAAATAGAACTGCAGAAATGGTACGAGGAGGAGGAAAGGGGAGAGAACCGAATCGACCAAGATCATGCTATACAAGGGAATGGATTGGATGATGAAGGCGGTAAAGACGGGAATGAAGTCAGTCCAACTCAAGCGTCGCTGAGCGATGCTGATGAAGAAAAGACCTCAGAAAGAACGTCCAATGTGAACGAAGAGGTTCAATCCCTTGGGACGCAAGATGGGTCTGAGCAACACGTTGTGGAGAGTAGATCTCGGGACGATGGACAGGGTGAGAGCCCCACTTATGCATCGCCCGGTGCAGCGGCCGATGCATCTCAGTCGCAGGACCCACCTCCCCAAACGTGGTTGGGCCTGAAGTCTGAGCTTCGAGACGGACCGCCACAGAGTTGATATTAGGTACGCAATAAGGCTGAGACTATGCCAAACGGTCCAATCTCGCACGAAGGATGGGTCTTAGTGTATCCAGTGCTGTCTCGAAGCGGGAATACAGCAAAACGAGGGGTTGCGCACGGCGCAGTAGTCATCACAACTATTATGAGATTGCGGCTCTGCGAGATCAGAGTCATCCTAAATCGATGCACGTCAGCACGTTCGAGAAAGGCCAATTGACATGATGTTCATTGTTCTTTTGGGTGTTTGGGCATCACGTGACTCCATCAGCCTCGACCGAGGCCGAGATGTGGTTCACTAATCATTCCGGAGCGGTGCAAATACAAATCGCCGCCCAGCCTTTGACCCCAATTCTCCGGTTTGCGACTTTTCAATCCATTATTCCAATTCTACAAAGCCAAAAACCCATCAAGCCATGCAAAATAGCATGACTACGGGGGTTGCAGCCTACAACGCTCGATAATCACAAGATCCAACACTAACGAAGTGCATCCCTCGCTTTCCATCTCCAGGTCCCGCCTGCAGGACTCAACGCAGTTAGTCTGGGCTTGGTCAGCTTGCGGGGGCGTCGAACGTGTAACCGTACCCTTGCACCACTTCTTCAACAGCTGAGCGACGCTCGGTCGAGGCGGTTGCGGCTTGCTTTTTATTATTGCGCTGCGTCACCCGTCCAAGGCTCATTATTCCAGGCAACTTCCCCTCCACCTCAGCCTTCTTCTTATATACACAAGAGACAAGTGTTCAGTCCCGTTTGCGATTACCTGGAAGAGGATTTGCGTTTAAAGTCTGGCCTCTTTCGCATATTGCCGATAGTTCCGGATCTGCGAACCATCGGACAATATCCCATTGCTACGTTCAACCCGATCTGGCTGAGGCTGTCATCGATCTAAGCTTTAAGTTATCCGATAAAAAGGAAGAGTTAACTACCATGACGAGCTCAGAGTCAGAAGAGCCGTTGCCCACACGAAAGCGCACCCGTACGAGTCAGAGCACTGAGGATGGTGCTTCTACTCCTGGAGGAAAAAAAGCAAGGGGAAGACCACGGGTGGATACACATGATGCTACTGCTGCCGATGTGAGTTGTTCCATCATCCCTGAGTCGTAGAGCTCTGTCACCCCGCCCTACCAATGAATATCACTGAAACTCTGCACAACTGTGCTAATGCGAGTTCCAGCGGCGACGAACTCAGATTCGTCTTGCACAACGAGCATACCGCCAGCGGAAAGAGACAACGATCTCTTCGTTGAAGATACAGAGTGCCCAGCTTCATTCAGTCATTGAGCAGATGAACAAAACGTTCTTCCGTCTCAGTGAAAGCACGCTAAAGTCGGGACTGTTGCAGCTGAATCCTCATTTGGCACAAGAGTTCAAGCATGTTACGGAGACCTTTACAACTCTCGCGAAAACAGCGAGTGAACGGCAATATGACGTCGACGACGAGACTGTCGAAGGAGGAGAGCACCCAAGCAATGGTACAACTATCAGTAACGAGCGGCTATCGGAACCTACTCCACCTGAGCCCGAGCCACATCACGTTGGATGGGGATATACTGTCATGTCATCAACCACCAAAGATGGTTCAGCGTCACAACCCCAATCGCAGCCGGAAAACTACTTCACGAATCTTTCCCCCTCCTTTGGGCAGCCAGACTCGACTACCACGAGTGTTATTCGCCGCCGTCAATTTCCCAATGGTGATATCATCGACCAACCAACACTGTCACAAACTTCCCAGCCCATAACACAACAAGCATCACATTTACCTTTTGGTTTTGTTGACATGATCCACCAACGAGACACAAACTACTCCCCACAATATCCCCACATCTACCCAGTCAATATTCCAACACCGGCGGGTACACCGCCATCTGCACGCCTCAATACACCGCCCTTACCACTTCCGAATATTTTAACAACGAAAACACTACCCCCCATCACAACGTATAGCTTTGAGGAAGCGACGTTCGCACGGCGACTGACTAGACTCACACTCGAAACAGGTTTCCAACTCCTAAGCACAGCTAATGTTCGCCCAGCAGCACTGAACTATGTGTTCAAACTCTCTTTGCCTTTCATGAATCTCGAGCAACTTCGTAAGAAGTTCAAGATCATGTTATCAAAGGATGTCAAGGAGGACATGGACTGGTGGGAAACACCCTTCATCCATCTCGGAGGAGCAGGTACACATTACCCGCGCCGAGATGCTTCTGGTAACACGGTACCAGTCAAGAATTGCTGGACCATTAGACAAATTGGTCCATTAGAGAAGAGGATGGTCAGGCTTCAGAGCGTCGAGGACGGACGCTTCGAGGACTTGGAGGGCATTGACCTTACTGGCTTCGATGGCGAATGGTTCGACGCGTTTGATGTTCAAGGCTACCTCGAGGAAAAATATGCCTGCAAACTCGACCCGAAAAGCTCTTTCGCCGAATGCCTTGTGGACGATGAAGAGAGCGAGCCTCCACAGGCGGGGCCAAACAACTTCCTCCCGTATGATGGACTCACGCGAAGATCTTCAGGCAACGACACCGATTCTGACTCGGCTAGCTTGACGCATAGTACCACTACGTCGTCGAACTCATCATCC
This sequence comes from Pyrenochaeta sp. DS3sAY3a, assembly GCA_001644535.1. NCBI lineage: Eukaryota > Fungi > Ascomycota > Dothideomycetes > Pleosporales > Cucurbitariaceae > Pyrenochaeta > Pyrenochaeta sp. DS3sAY3a. The sequence goes on along the minus strand of KV441639.1, from coordinate 1,465,721 downwards.
GAGTCCATCACGCCTCCAATCAACAATGTTTACAGCCTACCCGACCCAACCTTTGGTCTAGACATGGGCTTCAGCCACACACCCAATTTCCCCGCGGACGCGTCGAAAGGAGGCAACTTTGATCTTTCCCTTGACCAAACACTCGGTCTCGACCTTGCTCCTGGATTCGACTACGGCTTCACCAACGGCCACGCATGGAACGGGCCCTCGCCAATGGCACTAGACATGATGGGTGTACAAGAAGAGCCGATCCCCGTTGTGAAACAGAAGAGGAAAAAGAGCGCGTGGTTAGATGTGAGCATGTTGTTGAATGGTAAGTGTACAAACATCCGCACATATGTATGCGACGAATTCAAGGTTCTATGGAGACTAACGCTAAGCAGAAGTCATTAAGCATGCTGTTTGCTTAGGGAGAACGCCAGGGTTCAGGAGAAAAGATATCGATGTGGCACTGCAGAAGGCATTGCTCTCAGCGTTCTAGGAGGTTTTCCAGAAGTCGAATTAGGTCATGTTTAAAAGCGGCTTTCGCCCACGATTTTTGGCGGGTCGGTCAGTCCTTGTCAAGGTGTTTGCAATGTTGAAATGAGGCACTTGGTTGAACGGGGTCCGGAGTTGTTGGAGCAACATGACATGATTCCCAAATAAGTCTTATGATTCAACGATCTAGATGTGCAAATATAGCCTTTTTAATCGGAAAAGCCTGCTTCGTCTCTCACATTGTCTCCGTTCCCAGCGAGAGGACAGGCCAAGGACTGATTGGAAATCGGTCACGTGACGACGCTAGAGGCGCGCTAAATTCCGAGCGACTCAAAGATCACCCAGGTGCCGCGATCCATGCCCATTACACCAACCTTGGACCCCAAAGAACATCGCTGTGAGGCACCCGATTCCGTCGCACAAAGCCCTCCGTCCGGGCCGCCCATAGCTGTACACCGTTCACAGAGCGCTGAAGCTTTCCGAAGCGCACGCGCACTCGCTGGCAGCCTCGAGCGCTGACTATCCCCGGCAGCCTGGCCTGGTCTTCTCTCAACCCTCCTCGCTGTACGCGCATAACGATCGCAAGCTGCAGTTACGTCTCTGTAAGCGGTACGGTTCGGCACAGTAAAGAGCTGAAGCGTGCTCCAAGAAGTCGCCATGTCTAATCAGGTCGTGGTTAGTATTCCCAGATGTGCACACGAGCTGCGCTGGTGAAGGTTGCTTGCTGACAGCGTTCTCCAGGGCAACGTCTACCAGCAGATCATCGACAAGGTGATCCAGGCCTCACAGAATGACTTCGAGGAGTTTGGCGTGGAGCCGACCACGCTGGAGGAAATGAAGTCGGTACGTTGCAACCCAGCGGCTATCCGGCTATCGCGCCATCCCCTCACCAGCAGAGCAACCCCATCCTAATGTATCTTTCGCTTCTCTCATTTTCTTGTTTTTTCTTTGCAGTCATTTCGCAACATCTTCTTTGCGGTCTTTGGAAGACGGGGTGGTGCCTTCTGGGTTGGGAGGTGATGGGCGGCCGAAAGCGGGGCTGAGTTGCCGGTCGGTCTCGCAGCGTTGGGGGGCGCCTCAGTATTTGGGACACCTTCTTATAGCCCCTGCTGCAGCTCCCCACTCGCCAAGACCAACACATCACCGACCAACAAGGCATAGCCCCGTCACATGACTGCTGCCTTCACACAACCATCTGTTTCCTTTTAGCTTTTCATGAAAAACCGTATGCTGACATGATCACAGGGATGGCAACAGAAGCTTTCTGCTCTCAAGGTTGCTCAGTTTCCATGGGATCCGCAACCCGAGCCCGTCCGCCAACCAGCTACCCTTCCGTCCAATGTTAAAGTAGACAACGAGTTACCTCCCCAGGTGCCCCCGGAACCGCTGAACTTTCCTAATCAACCAATCAAGACAGAGGGGAGCTACCAAAGCCCTATTTCATCCTACCCACCTGCGCAAACCGCGAATGGTGGTGGCTATACCGGTGGGTACGAGCAGAATGCCAACCTGGCACAGCAGCGTGCTCAGAATCTAGTCCAACAGCGGATTCAACAGCAGCAACAGGGAAATGTACACCAACAAAACTTCCAGAATGTTCCTCAGCAGGGTCATCTTCCCCCCATGCCAATGCAAGGTCAGCAACAGCGCATGATGGTCCCGCAGCAACATCAGCAGCGTCCGCCTCAGCAACCACAACAGCAGATGCCACAGCAGAGACCTCCACCTTCAGGTCACATCTACAACTCACAGACTGATGGCTCTAGTGATGGTCTCGCAGATTGGGAAGCGTTGAAGGCTGCACGTGCCGCTGACGCAGTTGGCCGGATGGCCGCTGATGAGTTCATGCGCGCCCGCGTCGATGCCATGTCCATGCGCCAAGACAGTGGACTCATGGTCCCGCTCAACTCTATGCCCAAAGGCAAGAGGCGCAAGGCCGCTATACGAGTGCTTCAGAAGGAGGATGCCGAAGCCTCGTCGAGCGCACCCGCTCCCGCACGCTTCGACGGAGATGATGATACCAAAGTTGAGGAAGATCCGGATGATGCGATCAACTCGGACCTTGACGACCCGGAAGATGAATTCGCTGATGGAGATAACAGCGATGACGACATGGTAGACTACATGCTTTGCACCTATGACAAGGTCCAACGCGTCAAGAACAAGTGGAAGTGCACGCTCAAGGACGGCATCTTGACCACGAACAAGAAAGAGTACGTCGTCACGCATCCGAAGTCTAGTCCCTTGCACTGACTTGATATAGGTATCTTTTCCACAAAGCAAACGGTGAATTCGAATGGTAAAACATTCGACGGCTCATGCTTATGCTGTGGTAGCTGAACTCGAGTTCTAAATCGTTTGCCCGTCCTACGAACAGGCGTCCACGATCCGATCACGAGTTCAGCACCGTTTGTTTGTATTATATACTTGCTCCTTTTCTTTGTCTAGTCTCGACGGCGTCCAGCTGCGCGGCACTATCACTCGATATCCCCTCGCGTCCTCTTCCTTGGAAAGCTCCCTCCATGAATCAATCAACTCAACGAAAAACATAACATGCATCAAGCCACCGACCATGGCTACGATGACGACTCGCCGCCCACAATTGGGAGGTCATGACTGAAATTGCATTTTACTCGGTCGGAGGAAATAAAAGAGCCAAAAGCTTTGGTAAATGAAAGGCAACTGGGGCGTTTATTGGTTTCCCCTTTCTTGTATTGCTCAACGACTCAGTCTACCCTACTCTTTACTAACCCCTGTGGCGGGCGGACACTGGTTCACTTCTTGCGAGTCAGTTAGTTTTTGTCCAAAGGCTCAATTTCTTTCTTCTTCTTTTATACAAATGGGCGCATAATTGCGAGTAAGCAAATGGACAAACACTGGGAATGAAGGGATGGGACGAAATCGCGAATATGGAGCGCCATAGAGATTGATTGAGGAGTGTACGTTAGCTTTTTCTTGGACAGGTTGCTTTTCTTTGGGGACTAAAGATGAGGGTAATTTGCCGTAGTATGCTTCGAAGAGTGAATGGGCGCAAAGGCGAAGGAAATTGAGGAAGCAGAAATCATAATCAGAAATTTGATTTCGAAATCAGATTGATTACCGCCATATATGTCTCTTTGCACATTTCACACTGACGGCCCATGAAACCCCAGATGACGCTCCTCACTCATCCTCTGTCTCGCTCTCCCGCCCAGCCTGCAAGAACGTCTCATCCCCCGCCTCTCCCTCACCCTCGTCATCATCCTCATCCTCAACAAGCGGCACAAAGCGAAAATCAACAAAACTAGGATTTCCGGCTCCGGCACCGCCACCACCTGCTCCTGGACCTGCAGCACCGCTGCCATCAACTTCAATCATGAACTGCAGACTCAGGACGCCCTGGCTGTCAACACGGATGCTGACTTTTGTCGCGACGCTCATAGCGCGCGCCGCTTTCTGGATCAAACTGAATTTATACGTAGCTTTGAGCACGGCGTCCGGCTCCGAGAGCTGGAACGTCTCGAGGAGGTGTGTAGGGGCCAATGGGGCATCCGCGTCTGCTGGTGCGCCCATGCCCAGGTTGGTGGAGGCCGGGGTGCGGTACGCAGAGGGCTGGGGCTGGTTGTTGAACTCGACTCTTGCGCTGCCGAGGGTGCCTGAGGAGCTGAGTGCGAAGAAGGGCTTACCGCGGACGGTTTTGGCGTACATTGTTAGTTTCTCGGGCGTCGTGGAGCTGAGTTCTGAGACGGCGTTGTAGAGCCAGGAGCCGCGCATTATGGTCTTGAAGGCCAGGGCTTGGCGGTCGAAGGGGATTTCTTCAGAGTATTCGGGCTCGTAGGTAGTTAGGTCGCATTGTGTTCGGATGCTTGCCTCTGTTAGGATGACGGAGAGAGGGGCGCCAGAGTAGTCGTAGGTTATGCGGCATAGATTGTTCATGCCTAGGACGTTATTGGAGAAAGCAGTGCTGGTGGGATATGGGTTATCGCGTGCCCATGGTGGCCTGGAGGTACTTGGATCTGTCAGACCGAAGATCTGGAGTGTTTCGAGAAGTGCGGGGAGAGAGATTTGGAAAGATGGGGCGGCGGCACCGGAAGAGTCTGGATCGTCGTCTTGAACATCGGGGCCGTGGAAGTGATAGGTTGTGAAGAGAGACTTTTCGAGAAACGCGGATGCTAGGGGTAGGGTGAGTACTGAACGTATACTAGAAAGAGTGGAGGAAACAAAGGCGTACCTTCCATGACGCTGGCCTCATCAACAGATAGCTTGAGGCCCTCTTCACCAATCTGAACGAGCGCCTTGTTAGAGAAGGCAATGCATCGGAGGAGCAGGTACAGCTGTCGCGCCGAGCTGGAAACAGCAGTGAGGACTGGAGGGTCTTGGTCGTCCATTGTGTAGGATAGCTTCGTTGAGGAATAGATAGAGGTAGAGTGGAGTGCAAGGGAAAGTAGGAAGCAAAGGCTGTGTCTTCAAGTCTTGAACGTTTTATTGGATTCCCATTGACTATACGAACAGTGTGCCCCGAACGCCGGACGTGATGAGAAAGAAACTAAACGTAGACTCCCACTGCGCAGATCATGAAGACGGAGCCGAAGCTGCTTGTTGTTAGTTGTCCATAGTCGCGTCGCTTTAGTTCCAAAAACCACGTACCCGAACGCTAATGATGCTGGAACCCCGAGGACTGGCAGGTTTACGAGCGAGCGGTCTATAGAAGCGTAAGTAAGGGCGGCGGGCGAGCGAGGCGTGAGGTTGCGCGTACTTAGGCTGAAGATGGTGGTGAGGACCAGAGCTGCGAAATCGTTAGCTGGAAATTGGCCATCAAGTTGCGACAGCTCTCCCACGTACAGACGAACAGCAGCACGAAGCCAGCAGTGAATTGTGCGTTCTTTCCGACGGTGGGGCTGAATGGGGAAGCAGCAGCAGCCTCCCAGACGTCCAGAAGTGGGCTCGACATGAGGATTCGAGAGCAATTAAATCGTGAAGTGGATGCGCAACCGGCTCGTGAAGCTGCTTTGGTGTCCTCAATCGAAGGGTACGGCCCGAGCGCAAGTGCAGCCTGATTGGCTGACCGGGGCCCATGCGGGAGGCGCGACTTCCAACGCCGACATTCATCATCCAGCACCGCAGCACTCAAGGCGCGACACGCCCTCGAGAACCCCGCGCACCAGAACACGCCAACATGGCCGGCGCAACTGAAGACGGTGAGTGCACGCCCCTGCACGCTTCACAGCACCCCCGCGCCCTACTCTCTGCGCTTCCCCGCCCCGCATGCCTGCCGCCTACTGCCCCGAGCACGCCGTGTACAGCGACCTCCCCTCCACTCCCCCTCCTGCCCCCGATACTTGTGTGTCTGTGCTCCTGATTCTAATTCGCACAGCCAAGCGCAAAGCGACCTCGGACGCGCCCAACGGGTCCCCCAAGCGCATGAAGCAGTCCCCCACCACGACCCCCTCCGCCGATGACGATGCCCCAGCCCAGCCTGTCAAGCGCATAGTGCCCTTCCCCGAGAAGCCTGCTGTCATCGAAGAGCGAAATGGCGAAATCGAATTCAGAGTCGTCAACAATGACGGAAGGAGAGAGAGCACCATCATCCTCACTGGCCTCAAGTGCATCTTCCAAAAGCAACTCCCCAAGATGCCCAAGGACTATATTGCCCGCCTCGTCTATGATAGAACTCACTTGAGCATAGCTATTGTGAAGAAGCCCCTCGAGGTGGTTGGGTAAGTTTCACCATGGTCATGCCGACCCTCGAACACACTGACTGACCTTCGTACAGAGGCATCACCTACCGTCCTTTCGATGGAGGCCAGTTCGCCGAAATCGTCTTCTGCGCCATCTCATCAGACCAGCAAGTCAAAGGCTACGGCGCCCATCTCATGTCTCACCTCAAGGACTACGTCAAGGCCACCTCCCAAGTCATGCACTTTCTGACCTATGCCGACAATTATGCCATTGGCTACTTCAAGAAGCAGGGTTTCACTAAGGAGATTACACTCGAAAAAGCGCGTTGGATGGGCTACATCAAGGATTACGAGGGCGGCACAATCATGCAGTGCAGCATGGTACCCAAGATCCGCTATCTGGAAAGTGGACGCATGCTTCTTAAGCAGAAAGAGTGCGCAAACGCAAAGATTAGGGCCGTCAGCAAGAGCTACGAGGTTCATGCCCCCCCTGCTCAATGGGCTAAAGGTGATATTCAACCAATCAATCCCTTGACTGTCCCCGCCATCAAGAACAGTGGCTGGTCCCCCGTTATGGACGAACTTGCACGTGCACCCCGCCATGGACCCAATTATAACGCCCTTCTACATCTTCTCAACGATCTTCAAAACAACTCCAACGCCTGGCCTTTCCAGCAGCCTGTGAACAAGGACGAGGTTCTCGACTACTACGATGTCATCAAGGAACCCATGGATCTCGCCACAATGGAGGAAAAACACGAAAAGGATCTTTATCCTACCCCCGAGGACTTCATCCGAGATGCAAGATTGGTCTTTGATAACTGTCGCAAGTACAACAGCGAGGGCACCCCTTACCACAAGGCAGCAACAAGACTGGAGAAGTACATGTGGCAAAGAATACGAGATATTCCTGAGTGGTCGGTAAGTACACAGTTGAATCACTCTCATGTCTCTCGTACATGGCTAACTCATCATAGCATCTCGAGGGTGAGTTGGCCAAATAAGCCAATACTCGTGCCAGAGACCATATGCCGAAATCTCCTCCAATATTTTAATTTTCTCTCCGTCTTGTATAATGTTCCTCGCTTCGTTTGCTTACTCTATTTGATTCAGAACTTCATTGTGATTTAAGACTCTAGCGGCATTGGGTTGGTGTTCGGCGACGTCAATGGGACCGGATACCTCTGGGGTTTTCAACTGGAGTTTGGGAGGTTTTTATGCTTTATTGGTTCATGTATACGGTAATTTTCTACGCGCTGCAGTTTTGCGGTCGTATGCATGCCCCTTGTTTCCGTCCTTGCTATGAGAAGATGCTGAAAATTCCAATCCGAGAAGCAGTTTCAGCTTTCTATATGACTATGCCTTGGGCCGCGGGCATGTTTCGTTCCTGTCGATATCAACGTCGAAATGAAAAGTTAAAGATGACGAAGATATGATGCTGCATCTAGTACGCAAACAATGGCGAATGAAGTCATCTGATAACTTGGCTCCAGCGAAGTCATGTAGTATCCTAACATGGACAGCAGATAAATGCTAAACCGGTTGACTGGCGCCTCTAGGGAGGGTTGCATGGCGATGCGGGAGCCTGTCGCAAGTGTGTACTAGATAAATCTGTTAAAGATCCCCGGACGATCTACGGACGACTCTCTCCTGTGCACAATTGCACCATGTGATCTTTTTGTAGGGCTCCACGCATGTTTGCACGCTTCAACGACTCGGACGAATTTTGTGATATCGTAGAGATGTTCAACAGTAACATAGTTTCAGAGTAAGAATTCTAAGCTGCTCGCCTGAAGTGTAAGGCCAACTAGTCTCTATCAGGCAACGCACCATCCGATGCTCCCTCCAATGCTGAAACTGGTATAACATTTGTAATCCGCATACTATAAAGCATGAAAGAGCAGTGCTATGTATGTTCAATTGCTCTAGCGTTCTCTCTTTACTTTCATTCCCGTCAAACATCATGGTCAAATCTATCACAGTCCTGCCCGGCTCCGGAAAACAAGGTCGAGCCGCCATCAAAGTATTCCTTGACCGCGGCTACACAGTACACACCCTAGTCCGCAACCCATCATCAGAGATATCGCAGCAACTGCAGGCCTCTGGCGCAATCGTGCACACCGGGGACCTCACAGACATCCAATCCATAGAAGCATCGCTGCAGGACACAGACGCCCTCTTCTTCGCCATCCCCGCCCATCCCCACAACGAAATACTATTTGCGCAGAACATCCTAACCGCCGCGCGCACCGCAAACGTCCAACGCATCGTCTACTCGAGCGTCGCGCGCGCCGGCTCGCACGAGACGTTTCCAGGCTGGAACGCAGACACCTACCCGCTGGCATCGTACTGGCAGAACAAGCAGGCGATCGAAGACCTGGTGCGCGCATCTGGCGCCTCCACGCACTGGACGATTCTGCGGCCCGCGTTCTTTGTGCAGAATTTCGCCCGCCCGGAGGTCGAGTACATGTTCCCTGGACTCGTGGACAAGAGGCGCTTGAGCGTTGCGTATACGCCCGAGACGCGCCTCGATCTCATTGATACGCAGGACATTGCGAAGTTTGCGGCTGCGGCGTTTGAGCAGCCGGGGGCCTTTTCGGGAAAAGAGATTCCGCTTGCGAGTGAGCAGTTGACTGCGATGGAGATTGCTGAGGTCTTGGGGACGATCAGTGGCAAGACGGTTGATGTTCAGTATATTAGTGACGAGGAGGCATCGGAGCTTGTGGCTAAGGGGTTCTTTGCAGTTCTTGCGCAGCAGTGGCAGAGGGATGTGGGATATGCTGTCGATCTGCAGGAGGCGAGGCAGTATGGTGTCACGTTTACGACGATGAAGAAGGCACTTGAGCGGGATACGTTGGGCTGGTAGATATGTGTAAGTCTACTCAGCATGAATACATGGCATCGTGGCCAATGTTATTTCTGGCTGTACTAAGTCATTGACAGGACTTTCTCTGCATTCGCTTGTTTCAACTCTTTGATGTATAAAATCAATGGCAAAGCCAAGATGCGGCAGTGGAGACCTCCTGTGCGCGGATGTATTCTGGAGTAGTGCAAAAGTTTCGAAGGTTTCCTGATTACTATTCAATTTTAGCTTGCTGCAAGAAAGCTTGGCTGCGGAGTAGATATGTGTGAGTGTTTGACAGTGATTTCCTTGTTACTGGCAAGGCTTGACGGACGAAATGCGGACCTACTTCATCGACGTTTTAAACAACTACCAACTATTATTACATTAGCAATTTTGATCTGCATAACGGTTTCTCTACGCAGGTCTAGTTGAACAGAAGTACCGACTGGGGTTGGCAGCATTTCGTCCCCTTCGTTGATAAGAAATTTCTGTGCAGAATCGTAATTGAATATCATTCCAGGGCACGCGATATTGGTATTTGATTTTGTCTGCTGAGAACCCGCACATCAAGTAGATTTCAGCCCGCGGCGCTAGTTATCGAGCCTGTGAAGGGGCAGCTTTTTCAATCACTCCTTGCCCAGTATCCATTGCCAGTTTACTTCATTCCCTTGCGCATATGCTCCGGCAAAAAAGACCCCCCAATAGTCGTCTGCCTATATAGCTCCACTGAAGTAGTACAAGGGCGCGGTCAGCTGAAGCGTGGACTCTGTCCCGCAGCAGCTGAGGACGTTGCGCAAACTTGGACAGGTGCATAGAAGCATTCTTGGGCTGCCATTTGGTTCCACTCTTCAATACGGTAGCCACCGGTCCTGCGTGCGTTAGCCCCAGTGCCACCTTCCATGAGCGAGTTGTGTGAACATAGTCCATAGTAGCTGAGCGACTCCTTTGACCATGGGAACATATCTGCGAAGGCGTACATCTTGTCGCGACGAGGCATAGCTCAGAAAACGCAAGTAAAAGCCGCTTCGAGTGCGAGCAGAACATATTGGTAAGTTCCCTGGTTCGATGCACTTGGGAGGGATTGGACAATGGGCCAAAATTGCCTTGAATCGGATTGTGTAACCATTTGCGATGGCATGTCGTACATTGTCTGGTATAACTGTTTCATTGACGTATTTGTGGAATCGTGCTCGAAGGCCGCGGTATGTTGAAGTGGCAGAACCGATGTAGATATTTCAGTGTCCATGCGCAGGCTGTGACAAACTCCAGTGTGAGAATAAGGCGGTCCCCTTCCAACATTTGCAAACAGCTGCTGATGCTAGAATAATGAACTCGGCGTAAGAGATCGGACGAGCAGGCAGGTTGATGGACGGTGGGCCGACGCCAAAGGACGAGACATGGTGTCTCTGACCATTTAGGGACGGAACAGTTGTTAACTCGGGGTTTATTGCATCTACTGAAGAAGGTAGACGATCAGGCAGGTTCATAGAAGGGGGGCCGACACTAGAGGACTGAACAGTTGCGAGTTCTGGATTGCTTGTATTGAGAGAAGTTGGATGAGTACATAAGAGGCTGTAAGTTGATTGTATCTGTGCGCAGCGGACCAGTCAGCTCAATAGTGGAGATACCAAATTCCGGTGGCTTAGGTGAGGTGAAAACAACATCTTGGGACTCGATAATTCAATCGCGATCAGGAATGAATATCCTGTACGATCGGGTTGAGCTTCCATAGTCCACAAAGACTTTATCGTAACCATCAGCTCTGGCATGTTGGCAGGAGTTGAGATTACGAAAGCGGTCTCGGTAGGAGAAGTTTGCTCGAGAGGGGACATGATAGCCTCGGGCATTGAATATTTGAAGTCCGTGAATTAGAATAGACGAGCAGGTATATTCTACAGCATCGAGAAGAAGCTGACGGATCGAGCATAAAAGACTTGACCGAGGGATGACGCAACAGTAGCCGGTGCTGAACTTATAGCGTGTGTTGACTAGGGTGCAGGAACATGTCGATCCATCGATGTTGCAATATGTAGTCGAATGTTGTCGTGTCTGGCTTCGGGTGTCGGAGGTGTATCTTGGCTTGCGAATCCAAGAGGTTCCACGCGTGCGAAGCCAAGCGATATGACAATCTGCTGCAGAGCGGCGATGACGTGCGCTCCGGAAAGCTTTTCAATAGACATCAGAGTGGAGGTAAGGAAGCAGAAAAGTTTGGGAACGGCGACGCTCTTTCAACCACCTTGAGGTTGGTCATGGGCTATTTCTCGTCGAGAATCCCCTGCTTCTCTAGATGAGGCTTCGCTTTCCCTTCCAAACCCCTAAGCTGTTTCCCTTTGCAGTGTTACGGGGGGTTCTTTCTTTCTCCCCTCACGGTCGCTACTCTACCTTAAGAAACCACGCGATATCGTTCCGTAGCTCTTGCCTTTGTCTCATGAGTGAGATCTCGCAAATATCCTCACTCTACTATCAATACTCCCAGGTCTCCAAGCAACTATGAATGCAAGAACTCAGAATATCCAAACCAAGGCCACAAAGCTTCCTAAAAAACACTTGATTTCTCCTGCCTCAGCTATGAGGCACTTTGACGAGTCTTTGGGCCAGCGTGTCTCAAGAGGCGATTGCATAGAGTATCTCTGCCACCCAATAATTCCTCTATAATGCAGCCCTTGACCCGGAATAGATGGATTTCATATATGTAGCCAGCACTCCCTAAACCCCTTCAGCATCTATTCTATCTCAGCACAAAGTAGCCTACCTATCCTACCCACCCCTCGCCCCGAACTCAAAAATCTTATCCACAGCCAACCCCACCTTCCTGCCTAAACCGACCCTGTACACAGACACAAATTAGCACAACCCCTCTCCACGTCAAACTCACCCTCACCACACTCTCCCCACCTAGATCTAAACAAAATGCAAAAGGTACTTACTCTTTATCCCCCTCAACTGCCTTCCTCTCCTCTTCCCTGCGCCTCATATCCGCCCTCTCTTTTGCTGTCGGCAAATTCAGATATATACTGGAGTTCTGCGTTGCGGTGGGTGGTTGGGAGTAGCCGGGGGGAAGGTTTCCTTGGGCGTCGAGATGGTATGAGGGTTGGGGTTGCTCCTGGGCGTTTGTGGTGGTAGTGGTGGTGTGTGCTGGGAGAGTCGGTTGCTGGTGACGAAGAGCTTGGGAATCGGGGATGTGGGGAACTTACGTGGTGTCGTCGAGGCCGAGGATGAGGAGGAAGGGGGAGCGCCGCCCGTGATGAACTTTTTCACGAGTTTGAGGTCTGTGAAACCCATGTTGCTATACTATGCTCTTATATTTTCGTCTTTGTGTAAGATAGATAGATTATGTGATTGGATTTCCGTCCTGCCGTAGGTTGGTAGCGTGCTCTTCCCCTTCACAGTTTCGATGTGCAGTTCAAATATTTTCTATCCTCCCAATAAGATATATATCTACCCAACTTTCATACCCCTCGCAAATATGTAAGTAAGACTACTCAGACAAGCACTCAACGCGGGGAGAGAGGTGGCGGAGTATACATACAATACAGGATTGTGGCGCAGTGGGGCGTAATTGTATGCGGATGAACACCTACTAACACGACTCTCAATCGCACGCCGCAGAGGCAGAATGCAAAGAACTTTGTGCCTCGTATTGGACCTCGCTTATCTTGACCGGTGCAAAAGGTGTTTTTGAGATGTGTGTCATGTTTGAAATAACTCAGGTCATACTTCGCGGATCACTGCTATGCTTGAAAGACGATCTATTCGTTAACCACACAAATGAGGAGATTCTCTGCATGTAAAAGAAGCATGGTCCTGGCAGTTTTTCCGTTCGATATCTCATTACTCGTAGGACTGCCTACGCATCTATATATCTATCGTACATGTGTCACAGACAAATACATGTCTGTCGAGTTGCAGCGGCAGGACGAAGAAGTGCCTGCAAGCTACAATTTTTCCAGTTCCATTCATATCTCATGCTCGTCATAATTATGTTCATCGCTTTTTGTCGTACGCATAGAAGCGTTTGTCCGTCTAATATCATTACATCGTGTTGCATCATGCACGTCCATGTGTGGTGCTGACAGGGTCTCGAGAATCAGTCTATGACAATCGTGACTTTTGCCTTCTTCTTCATCGTGGGTCCATCCTCGATGATCTTGGTCGCTTTTCGGAATTCCTCTTCTTCACCGTCGCTGATATCAATCACGCGTTTGTCTCTGTTGTTGCTGCTGGAATCGAGGGGCTGCTGGTTCCTGATAGGTAATGATGAGAGATCAGGTGCCAGAAAAGTCTGCAAGTTGTTTGCGCCAACAGACAATCCTTCGATACGCTTGTTGGTCCTTCTCCAGGCCTTGATGTCACGCTGCTGGTCAAAATTTGCCACATCGAGGCCGTTTATGGTTTGCAAATTGAGTGCATCTGCCCGGTGATCGCCCCAGTACCATGAAGAGGACTGATCTCGAATGCGTTGATCATGTTCCCTTGAATAGGTCCGCGCGGTCGCCAAGTCCTCACGTCCCATGTCCAGATACTTCCCGGGAGAAGCCAGGGACTCAGAAGCCAGGGACTCAACAGCATCGCGTTCATGCAGCCGCCCGAGGATTCGGGTAAAAGGTAATGTAAGCTCCTTTGAAGGAGGATGTAATGGGTACCAGTGACCATAGCCTGCAGCAGACTTCGGGGGTGTATCATTCTGGTCACATAGCCACTGTTTGTTTGAGCGTGTCACATCGCTCGTGTAGGCTGCGCCGTAAACATATACGTCTGAGGTATATGATGGACCCTCATCGTAGTCATTGTCCGAGGCTCGGTCGAGGCCCGACCACTTCAGTCTTATAGACTTGATAACCATAACATCTGTACATGCAGTCTGCCCAGAGTTCGGATTGGGAAGCAGTCGAACAGTATCACCGGCAGCAAGCATCTCAAAGCCAATGTACATACCATGAGAGTACAGGCTAGCATTAGGCCAGACTCCACGGAATCGATAGGTGCCTATCAGGGAAAGCGTCGACGCGACTGTGAGTGCGTTCGAGATTGTAGGATGCCAGTTAGTCTTAGGAACATGCTTTAGAAGATGATGCCAATAGATAAAAGGCCTAGTATTTCGCAACGGAACGTATTTGTGTTGTTTTGAGAATGACTTGTCAGAGCTGTTGGGGTCTGGGAGTGGTTCAACTCGAACACCGGAGTAGATGACGTGGTCCTCTTCTGCACTGGCATATGTCGGATCGATTGATGTTTGACTAACAAGGCCAGCTTCCCATTGAGGGTAGCCAGGCTTGTCCGAGTTCCCATGGTGGAGCAATCCATCATCTTCTGGCAGATGCCGAGTGAAAAGGACAACTTCTCCGGCCCGCGGCACCCACTGCTCTTTCTTGTTCAACGATTGAAGTAGTTCAGGAATGGACACCTGTTCTGCTAGCCAATCCGGACTTAGAGGTTGCTCAATGCGTTCATCCAAGGTGCCATCGCGGCGTAGCTTGTCGATGAGGTTGCGGTAGACATCGGGAGTTCCTTCCTCATCAACATGGGTTGTATCCAGACCATGTCCGATTACTTTCGGTCGTCCCTTGGACGTGGGCAGAGTCGGAGGATGGTCATGACGGGGAACCTGTGGCAGGCTTATATTCCCTGACACACTGCTCGATGAAATATTGCTCGACGACATACGGCTCGACGACAGGGTACTCGATGAAGTCTTTACCGGACGGCGGCCTCCACCGCAGACTGTGCAAGGACAGCCCATACTATCGCCCGCATTGTCCATCAAGTACCGGAAGTGTGGGAAAAAGCGATTTGGCGAGTCGAACATCTTGAGGTCGGGATGTCCATAAAGATACTTGTCCTTTGTGGTGGGATCCAATGGTCGGGGACGCTGCCACATGGTGTAGCCGGCAGGTAGGCGCTCCAGTATGTATTTGACGCCTGGACGAGCTTCTCCGCGTGCGTCCATCCAGAGCTGGGCAAGCTTCTCGAGGTACAGCGTTGGAGGGTCTACCTCTGAATACTTGGTGCCTTGCTTGGGCACATGGGTTGCGTCGCCATCGGAGCCTGGGCGCAGCGGCACGACGACGCGTGCAGAAGACAACATAGGTGAGTAAAGCTGGCTGTTGAGTGCTTCAGAGAGGCATTAGTGTGCACGTGATGGAAGAAAAGAGCCTGAGGACGAGGCACGAACGGGTGTGGTGGTGCTTGTGAGTCACGTGTCAAGGTGAGGAAAGTGGAAAGCACGTGAGGTCGCGTGAAGGAGGACGCAGGGATGGTAGGGCGCGTGGTGGGTGAAGCGCGTCTCGAACTTCACGTGCTCTGACATTAGGGTGGCTTCGTTTGCTTCTCTGGCCAGCTAAAGAGTGGTCGTCTGAAGTTGGTGTTGAGAAGGGCAGGCGAGGCGGAGGTCGGGCTTGGCGCTGTGTTTCCGCCGACGCATGCACGTCGCCCAAGGGTGTGCCCTGATGCCGGCGGGTACCTGATGCAGGAACACGGCCACCGTCGCCCCTGACGGCTGCGACGGTCCACAACAAGCCATACCTATTTATCCCCCGCGGTCATCATCCCCATGTTTGTGCAGGTGGTGTGGTACCCTCTCGCAGCCCGTTGCGCGTGCAGAGGCTGCCGAGGGCTTGCTTTGGACGTCCTTGCAATTCCCTCGACGCTGCCAGCCCATGCCCGTCCAACCACAAGCCACCGGCACTTGTTCCCCCAGCCCTCGCCTACCCGTCCCCATCGTCGCCCCGTGCAGCTCGTCGCTCTCGTCGCCATGAGTAGCGGGAACCCTAAATGGCGACCAGAGCAGGGGTCTAGCTGCAACCAGCCCGTTCCGATGCTGCAATAAACACTAGCGCGTGACGAGGAGCTTGCGCCATACGCTCGTACCTGCGCGTCCAAACCTTTTTGACCGCTCTGCAAGCCGGACAAGCTTTTGCTCGCGGAGGTCTGGGCTGAAGTGGACTGATGAGGTTCGACCCCGATCTCACTGGCAGCCTCCTCCCTGCACTCCGACCTACTTCCCTTCATCCAGCTGTGCTGTTCCATTTCCTTCTCGACGTGTTCCTACACCCCAGCGTCTTCCGAGCTCCAGGTCGCAAGAGAAGGTCCGTTGAGCATGACAAGGGCCTGAATAGTCATCCAAAAGGGACGTCGGCTCTGACGCACCGCCGCGCGACCCCTACCATACTCGACTCTGCAACAAACATCCAACTGGCACAGCCAACATGGACTACCTCCGCTCCAAACGCTCAAGTCACCATCAAATCGGCGACGAACGTCCCGCAAAACGTATTTCAACGCCTGCTGGCCAGCGACTGTCCGTCATCCTCGACGCCAAACGATCAAAATCCCCGTCAGCAGCCAAGATCAACGTCACCACCACCAGCACATATTGCAACGACCCCTCGCATCAACACATTGGCCCCGTCCAGCATGGTCACAAACCCACCAAAAAGTCCGCAGTCGTGTCGGTGCTTACAGGTGGACGCCTGGGAGATACACCGAGAGAAAGCAGCGAAGTCCAAACACCAAATGGAAGTAACCTCAGTGTTAGCGTCTGGAGCGATCGAGATGCTGAGAAGTTTGGACGCATAAGACAGCAAAAAGCTAGAGGAATCGCTGGCTGGGGGTGGAAGAAGATTGCCCTCATTGCTGCTCTCATCATCGCCCTGATCGTTGCCTTGGCGGTTGGTCTGGCAATAGGACTCAAGAAGAAAAGCCCGAGCAGGTAAGAAGAATCCGACGCTCACCACTCTTGGAACAAGACTCTAATTTGCGATGCAATAGCTCTCCCACTACCTCAGGCGACTCTCAACCTGCGGGTACTGGCTCAGACGCGCCAACACAAACTGGTGAATCAGCGCCATCCGCCATTTCTACACTAACACCTTCATCTCCACCGGCAAATTTCCCTGTTGGCTCATACTCCTTGGTCACCTTCCTGGATACCGTGAACACTGGATGCACATCGGAGCAGTCAACGTGGACTTGTGCTCCCTATACCGACTACTACACCGATCCACAAAAGGCCTTGACTGTGCTCAATTGGGAGATTATTGGCTCTCCTGGCTCATACAAAATATCTTCAAATGGTCAGGATGATACATTTGCCACTACCTTCCAGAATGAGAAGCTGGAATTGTTGGACGCTGGAAAAGACCAAGAGCGATATAGATTTCAAATAAGCAGATCCAAATCTGTGAACATGACGGGAAGTCTGGGAAAATCAAGTGGCGACTTTCAGTGCGATTTTGGCGTAACCAACATTCAAGGGTTCCTCTACACCAAGATGCAGAGAACATATCCAGCCGACACAGTATCGGTCAGCGGCACTAAAAGCAATCCGTGGCCATATGGTAAGTTCCTGCCACCTGGGGGAACATACAATCGCTAATATATCGCAGCTGTACGAGTCGAACAAACAGTGGCCGGTGGCCAAAATATTCCCTCCTGTAAAAAGTCCTCTGGCGACTCAGTCGATCTCAAAGCGCAAGACGCTGGCACTTTGTGTTCATGTCTATACAAGAATTGGACACCTGCCAAGTAAATAACATCTACGTCTCTCATTTTCGAATTTCTAGCCTTCTAGCGTCGTGTTTCTTTGTTTCACCTCCCTTTCTTGGGGCCGTCCTATTTTAGCGAGGAGGCCTTGGGCGCATTTCCAGATTTAATGATAGTGCTAATAGATATTGCATGCGAGAGAACGTCGTCTCTCGTGCCATCTTGAACGTAGAGCATGACGTAGCCCTCTTGACAGCACAATAATTGGCAAATCTAACGTTTATAGCTAATCCAAGTACTCTAGGCACATGTATACTGTAGTCTAAAGGTGCAAGATATCAGACCTCTCCAGAGGATTCTGAGATCCCTACTGCTGTCCTTGTCGTGCTACACGAAGAACATCAACTTATGTCTCACCTTATTCTAGTACGAGAGCCTCTTCAGACAGCCCTGAGTATCAGGTGGTTTTGATCACATGCTGAGAGTGTTCATTGAACTCCAATTTCATTGTTCTCTAATCTTCTCGTCCTTGCTCAGAGCTCCAAAGGACTGTCAGGACTTTCTTTGTTTGCACAAAGCATCAAGCCATGTTTCAGAGCACAACAGTCATCAAAGTTGCGCAGCGCGCAACAAAGCCAGAACAAGCCGAATTGGCACAACCGAGCGTAGACAAAGCAAACAAGCACTCATGACTTTATAACACCGTCCGTTCATCTATCCGTCCCCCCCTCTCAACTTGAAACAAGAATTTCTCTCTCTCCAGCACTCGTCCATCTCAAACTATCGAAATCACATTCACCGCCAGTCATGAACGCGTGGTCAAAACTCAAAAACTATGTTGGCGGAAGTCCTGCGCCCACCAACAGTGCAGCGCCAGGCAAGCGCAAGAGGAGCAAAGAAGATAAGACCCCTCGCCCGCCGAAACGTGCCAAAAGGGCGGCTGCAGAGGCGGCGCATGCTCCGACTCCTCCTAGACTGAGCCCAGTAATTGAAGAGACAGGTGAAGATGACATAGAGGTCAGTGTAACTCAACCTTTCCGCCGGATTCGTATCTGACAACTATTCAGGAAACTACTTCGCAGACCGAGACTCCAGTTCAAGATGGTCCGGGAATACCAGAGGATACAAGGAGCAATGCCGTCATGCTTGGTGAGGCGGTAGACAAGATGATCGAAGACCTGAGGAAAAAAGCCGCTGCTGAAAAAAGGGCGGCTTCTGCTCAGAAGGCGCTTCCAGCCACTGCCCTAAGGGTAACCACTGCCGCAAAGGCAACCACTGCCGCGAAGGCAACCACGACCTCCCTGCCCAAGAGGAAACCTGAAAACAAACCAGATGGCTGGGATCAGCTCAATCCAGCACGCAAGTGGGACGTCATGCCTAATTTGCGCGCTCGAGAGCTTCTAGCCGAGCATCCAACCAGTTCAGAGGGGATCATCAAGGCTGAAATCAGCGAGCCTGAGTACGCGCTCCGAGATGTGGAGATCCGCGATGCTCTTTGGCAGATCATGGACGAAATGAGCGGCTTCACCAAGAAGTTCTTCGCGTTCGAGTGCCATCATAAAGACAACGTAATCCCTGAGGATTGGTTCACACGGCTCACATCCCAGACAGCTAAGATCATCGGATGTGTAGCATCTGGTGGCCCATCTGGCGTCGATGGATGGCACGATCTATTTATTGACCCGGAAAAGCGACGTGCATTGATCTGCGCCATTATCGGCAACGTACTCATCGAGCAAGTCTTTCAACACGCCTTCTTCGGTGCAAATGACCCGTTTACTGCATCTGGGTCCCCGAGCATCTCGAAACTTGAAGAGAAACATCGCAATGATGAAGGTAAGCACACACGGACTCTGCTCAACAAGGCCATCCGAGGCATTCAACTAACCACTTTCCAGGCTTCGACCGGAAGAAGAACTTCGCCGCCGCCATCAAGATCAGCCTGCAGGACAAGGAGACCCAAGCCATCCATCTCCCGCCTAACTTCAAAAACCACGTCAACCGCATCGTTGCCGCCATCTGGAAACACATCAAGCCCTTCGAGTACCTCCAGACGCCTTCCCCCAAGAGCCCCACGCTGCCAATCACTAGCCCCGTCTTCAACGCCTTGCACAGCATCGTCACGCAGGCCGGCATCCTCAGCCTCCACATGCACATGGACGCCCACACGCAGTACCGCTTCGAGCCCGTGCTAGCCGAAGACCGCTACTCCGGCAAAACAATGCAACTCTTCAACGAACGCACCCTGCACGAGCGCGACCCCTACCTCACCCCGGAAGAGGAGTCTTTACTCAGCCAGCCCGAACAAGCGCGTCGCGCCGGCCTCTCCGCAGCAGAGAAAAAGCGCGCCGGCACCGACGACATCTTCGTCAACATCACCATCCTGCCCAAGCTCACCACGTACCGCCGCGGTGGCTGGGAAGTCGCCCGCAGCACGCCCAGCAAGCCCGTGTACGCGGGCATCGGGTTCGCGCGGCGGGGTTTCCGCACGTGCGTGCTGGCGCAGGCGTGGGTGCAGGGGCGGTGGGGCCAGGAGCGCGAGCTCAAAGGCGAGGAGGTGGATGAGGAGGCTGGGAGGAAGGTTCATGGAGAGGCGTGGAGGGGTGGCGGGTTTGTCGAGTTCAAGGATGTTGAGGGTGTGATTGATTGGTTTGCGCTTGAGCAGACGAGGGAGAGGAGGGCGGCGGGGGTGAGGGGACGCATGTTCGACGGGGGGTGGATGTTGTGAGGGAGGTTAGGGGGAAGGGGGTCGCGAGGGCTTGTTAGGTGGGGAGGTGTAGTGGGCTGTGGTGTATATGAGTGCGTGTTTGGGGGTTAGAAATTGCATTTTTGGGGTTGCAATGATGTTTTGATTGTGAAGTTTCTTTCTCTTGAAAATACAAAGTGGGAGGCTTTAACTTGATAGTATACGTGCATGGGTTTGATCACGCTAAGAGCTCAACTGGATTGTAGAATTCGAAGGGAGACGACACTACGTTCCTGCATCTTGTATAATATTAGCACATTTGCGCTTACGCTTATTCTTCTCTATGGTCGTCGCACCGAGGACAAGTCTTCCCCAGCTTCATCGCCTATAGGTCAACCTTATCACTAATGAACATGAGGCTCTCCCGGCTCTCGAAATCCTGCACCTCCTATCATTGCGTTCTTTTCAACCTCGGCCCAGTATGCCTCGTTTTCGGTCTTATCTGGGATATAGTTAGAGCTGGGTACTGTTTAGTAGGTTGCGGGACAGGCCGACCGCAATATACCGCTATGCACCGCATCACAGAAGGCGAGGCGTCGTCTAAGAGATTCCGAGGGCACACCTCATCCTCATCTATCATAAGTTCGTGCGCCATGCACCAGCCGAAATGGTTTCTGCGAAAACAAGTCTCGCTAATATGCCCAGCACATTCGGGACTGCCATAGTAAGTAGTTGTACGTACCAACGGGGTTGACTTACCAAGGTTTGGTCTCTTCATAGCAATCCTCGATTTGGTCTAAAGCTCTTTGCTGTTCCTCTTCTTCCTCTTCCATCATCTCAATCATCATTGTCTTTGGAGAAGATGGTATGATCTTCTTAATTGTCGTACCAGTATTGACACCCTGCATATCCTTCTGGCACGTCTGTTCGCCATCTACTCGTTTCGACATAATTGAGGTATTGGAACCAGATCGATCTGCGCCGAATCGATCGCGTGTCACTTCTATAGTCAGCTACTGTTTTGTAAATTCTGACTTAAAAATTCTTACGATGTAACTGATCCAGGACATTCGTAAGGTCAGAGACATCGTTCGTTGCTTTGGCTGCATCACGAGTGGCACGCTCGATTTGTCTTTCGCGTTGTGCAAAAGCGTGGACGTCATGCATCATGTCGGTAAATTGCCTATGTTCGGGAACATGTTCGGACGTCGTCCTATAGCATTCAATGCTACAATCTGACACGAAAGTCCCTGTGAATCATCAGGGTAAGAATCTGAGGGCTAGGACCGCTTCTTACCCCAGCGATTGTCCTTGAAGGCCTCCAGAATCCTCGGCTCCAAGCGGTATCGAGGTTTAAGAGACAACAAGGTCATCATAATTACAGGACGAATGCCAATATGGAGAAAACAGCCGACGGAAATCCTCTCTGCAATCTTAATTTCTTCATGAGTTGATTCTTTTGGGGTATCCGTAAATGTTTCGCGGAGCTGAAGAACACGGAGGCAGAGTCGGCTTCTCTCCGAATCGTCGGCAAAAGGAGGATATAACCTGTACAAACCATGCGCAATCAACTTGTCCAGCGTAGTATTCATAATCGTGCCACCGGATAGCCTGCCCTGTGACAGATATTCGCCGTAGTAGTAATCGTGTCGTAATTTGCCCGTACTTTCGATGCTGTACGCTTGAAGTAAAGCAACAGCGGGTAAGAACGTTCCTCGAGGGAACTCTCGAGTATCCAGAATTGAAATGTATATTGATTCTGGTGCGGAAGCTGGCCTATCAGTTGCCTCTCGACGTATAGCATGTTGGGCCGCAAAGAGAAACGAGTTCGTCCATGACATCAGGTTATCGTCCATACGATTCTGCCATAACAAATGACTCTCAAGCATCTCGACAGCTTCTTCCCAGTATCGACCTAAGATATCGCTCTGATCTAAGTGATGCTTTACCGCTGCCGATGCGACAATTGTCTCGGTAGTGGTGCCGCTAGATCGAGGTGAAGAGGTGCGGAATAAGTAATGGGGAATACGGTCAAAATATCCAGAAAGGCCTCCAAGGCTACCATGAGGCATGAAAACGGTCGGGTCCACGTGCTCAATATCTTGTGCCATTATTGCTACAAGGCTAGATAGACTTTCCCAGTGCGATAATGATGTGATGGCTCGGAGGGGAAAATACGGGGCTGCTGTGCATGTGTCGTAGTCGTATGCCAATATAGCTCCTTAAAGCTCTAAAAGGGGGCTTGGGTAGGAAAATGAGGGAATTTTTGCACTGGAAGGAGAAACTCCCTTAGGGGGAAAGTTAAAGCACACTGAACATAGGTAAGGTGCCTCCGATATGGAAAGGTGAACTTGCGTGCTGCATCGCCGTGCCGCCTTGCTTAGCTAGTACATATTTTCCTCTACCGACGCTTTAATTGGTAGAGTTAGCTCTGCGTGTTCCAACCAATCTTTACATCAGCGAAACATGTGCATAATCCTCACCGGTAGCCTACATGTTCGCTGAGCGTATTAGAATCACTTCCACAATCCACGAGCGGTCTAGGCCTTGAGTATGCTGCGATAATCTAGCCAACCGTGAAGTGCCAGCGCATTGTGCGAAGAAGGTTGTGTCACAAGACCAAGTTGGACGGCGGGACAAAAGGGAGATGCTAAGAAGGCCGAGGGTTGGTACAGGATAAGAGAAGTCTGCGGAATAGTGAAAATGATGTAAAAAATGTGTGGAGAGCTTAGAAGGGCAAAGCCGTACCTTAATGAAAGCCTTGAGCTAATACACGGCTTTCCTTGTCTATACTAATGGAGATTGATCGATGGGCAAATTCCTACAGCAGGTTGGGCGGGGTCATGCATACGTCTGCAAGGGAGATAGTTACAGGGACAGGAGCCATAATTATCTTCAAATCCTAGTCTATCTTGTGAAGCCAAGAAAAGCTGAATAGCTAACCTTAAGAGGCTACTATTTTATCGATATAATATTTGGCTGACATAACTTGGCTTGAAAGTAGCCTGTTGTGCAGTTTGAATTACAGGATGACGCCTGGATATTATAGAAAAGGGGAAATGGATCCACTGCTATAAGAACACAGAGAAACTCTCGGGACTACAATTACATAGCATGGAGGAGAGTGGTGTCATGTTGGTTATAGCTCGTCGAGTGGATGCAGTCAAGCTAGACTTAATGGCGTATTTGATCAGTGTGCTTACAGCTTGGCGTAGACTACACATCTACTTCCGATCATCATCAAATCATCCCTTTCCATCATCGAATCGACTTATTTCGACACCTTCGTATTTTCAGAGAGATTCCGTTATAAGGTTACGTTTCATGAGCAAGTGTGCGTGCCGCGATGGAAAATCTACAGAATGACCCTCATTTCCAAGTCCACAAACAGCTGACACAAGATGGCGAAATCCGCCTGCTTACTCTCCAGCATGGAGTTTCAGCGGACCCTATAGAATGCGACCTTCACCATACCCTGATCAAACATGCTGGGGACTACGCGGCGCTCTCGTACGTGTGGGGTGATGCGAGTCAACATGGTGAGATACACCTCAATGGAGCCGCCTTTCGTGTGACGGCAAGTGTGGAGACAGCACTGCGGCATCTGAGAGATGAGACAAGAGACAGGGTTTTGTGGATCGATGCGATTTGCATCAACCAGAGTTTAATTGCCGAACGCAACAAACAAATCCTTCTCATGCAGGACATTTATTCTTCAGCGTCACAGGTGCTTATCTGGCTAGGACCGGGCAATGCGGCGACGGATATTGCGGTCCATGCCTTGTATAAGTTTTCGGTTCACGCTCTGGACGATGAATGGGAACTCGACTGTTTCGATAAGATCTTGGACATATGTCAAGACCTGGCATCGGACGATTCCACAGCTTCAGCTGACTTGGCAACCAACCTTAGACAAGGGCTCAATGACATTTTCGGTCAGCCATGGTTTGACCGAACGTGGATCATCCAAGAACTTGCAGTCGCCAGTGCCTGTCCCTTACTTCTATGTGGCGACGCGCGAATATGCTGGGACTGCTTTGTAGTGGCGAGTCGCCAGCTAGACCGCTACATCGCAAAATGCAACATTGCAGACAAAACATCAGACTATTGGGTCATGCCAAAGGTACGAGTTGCATCGTATGCGCAAAAGCACTTCAAGCTGAACCAAATCCGTACCATTGCGCAAGTAGTCGCCGAGCTCACTTCAGAGGGCAAAGAGATAAACAGCGCATACTTTGTCCACATACTATCAGCCACCCGCTACGCGCAATGCACGGATCCAAGAGACAAAATTTATGGAGTCCTTGGGCTCGCCAAAGATGCTGCAGCGGCGATTACAGTCGACTACTCGCTATCAATACAAACCGTCTTCCAGATAGCAACCATTTATATGCTCACTCACTACGGTTTCGCCATCCTAGCTTCACAGGGCTATTGGGCATACAACGATGACTGCCCATCCTGGGTCGTCGACTTCCGTCACCCCGAAGCCCTGAACTGGATGCCTCTCGTGAAAATGGCCGATAGCTACGGATCGAAGTACTGCTCACTCCCGATGACAAAAGGCGACCACATAGGCAGTTTCCAACCAAACAATATCTTCCGCATCCACGGTCTGCTGCTAGATGAAATCGCTGAGACTGCAGAAGTCATGAAAAAGGTAAACGATGAAGGAGACCGCTTCAGGCTCTACCTCTCCACTGGAGCCTTCCAAGTCTTCGTCACCGCCGCAAAGCCATGTCAGAACTGCTCTGTCCAACCGAGCCATTGCACGCACCTCCAATATGCTCCCAAAGGCTTCGCTGCATCACCATTCCGATCTGCGCTCCTCCGCACCCTCGTCTCTGACGATATCGACCCCGCCCGCTCGTACGCGCACATTACGCGCCCAAACCCCCAGGATATGGAGAACGTTGAGTTCATCGTCCGCGGCCTTGCAGAAAGCCAAGAAGAACTGGCATCTATGAACATCTTCCCCGCAACTCCACCCCCTGGCAGCTTAACCGACGCCGTGATGGCCAGTATCGCAGAGAAAATCTCAAAAGGGTTGAATTTGCAGCGGGCGTTTAGGACGGAGAAAGGCTGGATTGGGCATGCGGGGCCACACGCGAGGAAGGGGGATGTCGTGGTTGCGGTGTATGGAGGGGATGTGCCGTTTGTATTGAGGCGGGCGGGGGAGGGGAGGTGGAGGCTTGTTGGGGCTTGTTATGTGGAGGGGGCGATGTTTGGGGAATTGGCGAGGAATCCTTTGGTGTACGAGAGGATCGATGAGAGTGGGAGCGGAGATATTACTTTGAGCATTGCTTTGAGCTCATTTGATTTGTGCTGAGTGTTGGGGATATTGTGGTGAGATGAGTACAAAGAGGGTTTGTTCTTCTTCATTCTGGCTGATCATTCTTGCAGGGTGAAGATATCGAGCAGATGAAACGATTTTTAAGAACACAACTCAAGAGCAAGTCTGGATCTGAAGTATCGCCTCCGAAGCAGAAGGACTTCGTTGAGATGACACTTAAAAAGGCATCGCGGAACCTGCGTTCAGAGTGCAGGAACATATCTCCCAGAGCAAATTACCGGCAGGCCAACAGCTTTATCTCGTAGTTATAATAGCAACTTCTTCATTTTATGATCTATTGAGAAGTGGAACTGAAATGAAATCACCTCTTCATCCGCAAATTACACGAGGGGTTGGCTCCGTATTCCTATGGGATGCAAGTGTATCTTTTGAAGAAGAAGTGCTTCCAAATCGCGGCTATCTAATTTTGTGAAACATTGATGTAG
The DNA here is from genome assembly GCA_001644535.1 of Pyrenochaeta sp. DS3sAY3a. Lineage (NCBI taxonomy): Eukaryota > Fungi > Ascomycota > Dothideomycetes > Pleosporales > Cucurbitariaceae > Pyrenochaeta > Pyrenochaeta sp. DS3sAY3a. The sequence goes on along the minus strand of KV441639.1, from coordinate 1,439,797 downwards.
CATCGATAACCGTGGTATTATTTGGTGAATGTGTCAAACCAGGATATTTGTTCCAAATAGTCAAGCATCTCATTTGAACACGAAGCTTAGAGAATCTACTTTTCCATGTTGTTGCTCGGATTGTCCCGGGAGTTGACTTGTCACCTCAATTGGTTTGCTTAATTGCAGCGACACGTTTTGCTCACCATTTTCCTGCGTTGTCCAAGACACCGTAGCTACGCCCTCCCGGCCCAAAGCAACTCCAGCAGTACAAGCCTTGGACAACCTGAGCCTTGGCTTGAACAAGATTCGTGAAAACCCAGCCCCAATTGGCTGTATGCCAGCTAGTTCAGTGCAATATTCATAAATTGGGACACTGCCCCAAGCATGGCAGTCGGAACGCTGCCGTACATCGTCTTCTTCCCAAGTTGACATGTTATTGGCAAGCATTTTGCGCCAGGGATCCCAGATCCGAGGCCAGAAGCCTTCGTATACTTCGTCTCCGGCTCTTGAAAATGCTCTGAAAGCATAGAAAAGCATTGCATAGGAACATTTTGAAAATTTTGCATCGCTGAAAGAGTTCTTGAGGAGCCGAGCATGCTCGGTCTGCGCAGCTGTGTCAGAAAGGACGGCGAAAACTTGGCAGTGCTGAGAATACGCCAGACTATCCGCGATGTCCGATGTGGAGTCGGTGAAGAACGATCCATCATAGCAATGAGTCCGAACTGCTTCTTGTACGTGCTTCGCTCGGAACTCGTATTCGGAGGCATGTCCAGGACGACCAAGGTCACGAGTAAGTTTTGCAGCTCGTTGGAGCACATAGGCATACAACAAGCTAAAAAAGGTATGGCGATTAGATGGCCTTCCAGAGGATGGCACTCCTTTGTCGGGATGTTCATCAGTTGCTCCCCACGTAGTGACCCAATCGACGAACTGCCAGACGTCGTCTGGTAGATTGCTGATCAGGCCAAGCTCATCCACATGTGAGGCGAAGAATTCCAGTACGCCATCCACTTTTGGCAGAAAGGAACGAGAATATGCTCTATCTCCAAAGAAGAGATAATGGTCACAGACTTGTAAGATCCAGTAGAGCGAAAACCCTGCAATGATTTGAGGCACGTGGGATGGGAAACGGGACTGCGTCAATCCGTTGTAGGTTACGGAGGCCGCGAAGCTGCTAATCGTCTGACGCATGAGACGGTCGTCACCAGAGAGTAAGTAATGGAATAGGCCTACGGTATACGAATCGCCTGCGTACTGAAGTTGTTCGTAGAATGGACAGTCGGAATAGCCATCCAACATGCAGTTGCGCATCGTCCGGATCGACACGTCCCAGATCTTTTCACTGTGTTCATCGCCACTCTCTTGCCAACTAGCTTTGATATCTAGGGGATAGTTGATTTGCGTGGCTTTCATCGCTAGCATGGTGATTGGCTCTGAGCCAGCTTCGATTTCGAGTCTGATGACGCCGAAAGTTCGGAACCAGAAGGGCTCATAGACAACCTCGCTATCAGCAGGAACATCTAGTGTCACTTCGTCGTACGGTCCAATGATCTTGCCATTTATAGCGTCCTTTCTATCACCTTTTGAGCGGAAGAAAGGATACGCACGAGGCTCATATTCGTAGCCTTCCGAGTATGTTATCTTCAATTTGACTTGTGAAGGGTGTGTTGTTCCTTTGAAAGTCCACTTCAAAAATGCTGTTGAGTGAACGTCTGCTTCAACTTCGAGAACATGAACAGAGCCTGAATCAAGCTGGATGGGTACGGATGCCGACAGACAGCTGAACCAGTCGTCGGGAGACACTGGACTTGTGCATTTTCGGATATTGCTGACAGCTACTTGCGACAGTTCTGGCATGGGTATCGGGCGAGGGTGTAAACGCCACGGTGAGAGCTCTCCGTTAAGTGTCTTGATGCCATAGTTGATCGGTGTAATCAACTCCGGCGGTGGGCCAGGACTCATTCTTTCGTAAATCTTTCCAGAGGCGAGTCAGTCACTGATGCAAGAATGAAAGATATGAAGAGCGGTTCTTACCTGGAGAAAGACGTCATCGACAAGCCCCATGGGAAATTTGAGGTTGTCTTTGACTTGCGCAATCCAATCCCCTCCTGTGTTGAGTGACAGATATTCGGAATCATCACAACTGACTCCACCAACCACAGTCAGTCCTGGGAATGATGTCCTTGAAAATGGCATGGCACATCGCGAAGCCACAAAGAAGCGAATAACTTCAAAGCAGATGTTATTTTGCCCTAGTCGGAGGTACTTGGCTATGTCCAAGGTATCATAATACCAGGTGAGTGGGCTGCTCCGAGCTGGACCGACGGTAATGCGCTCGCCATTGACCACGAGCTTGTACCGCGTATCCGCGGAAAAGTGCAAAGTGGCTTCGCGAGGATTGGATGAAAGATTGAAGGTGCGGGTGAAGTGCACAACTCGCCCTGCTGTACACTCGGTCGAAGAATCCACCCAATCAGGAATCCACACCCAGTTGGATTGCAGGGCATCTATGGTCTATGAGAGGGTTAGATTAAAGCAAGTTGCCTTTCTATCAGACTTGAAGGCTACCTTCTGCGTCTCGGCTGGGGCCATAGTGTTGCTATGAAGTAGCCAAGAGATCAGAACGACTGGAAAGAACGAAGAGTATCTTTAACGATGGTCGACGTGGAAGGCTCGCGTTGGATCTTTGCGTGGTATGAGATTGGTACGAAGTCAGCTTGGAATGAACTATGGCGAGGTCCTGTGTATGAAGGAAGCAGTAATCGAATGTGCTGAATTGAGAACGCGTGTGATCCACCGAACTTCGGGTTATGCTGACACGAGATCAGGTCTAACGAATTGCACAATCTTAGAAGAGTAGCCGAGGGATGGTGCTCAAGCGCTAGGCCTTCGCGATATGGTACGACGGTTAGCTAACGTGGGGTGTGGGCCTCGCGTTTCCACGAGCATCGGCTTTTGAACCTTGAATCTGGGGCTGATCGATTTTCTCAAGCTCGCCTCTTTGTTCCAGAAGTGCTACGCTATCGCTTCCACCGATGAGGTTCTCGGTCTACATTTGCCCCGAATACGCAGTCACAAGTTCTTGTGCCCAATCAGACGTTGCCGGACACAACGCCTAGTTCGCGTATCTACGACTTTGGCCTCAATCCACGTGTACCCCGCACATTCATACCCCAGCTTTAGCCAAGCCGAGGGAGGACTTAGCAAAGCTTAAGTCATGGTCAAAAGCCGGTGCTGGGTTCAGAACGGTATATAGCCTCACAATGATGAGTCTGGGGAAGCTTATTGTAAACCACGACCAACCCATCATATCTTATCTGACGATTTATCGCAAACGTTATTCATCACAGAATGGCTGGCAGTGACACCAGACGAGAGCATGTCAACAAAGGCGGCTTTGCCAATGATGCGACCGAAAGCGCTGGGGCCCATGTGCCTGTCATGCGATCTAGGTCCGACGAGCTCAGTGTGTGGCAAGCTGCGCGTCGCTACAAACTACTCGGGGCCATTGCCATGGCAGCAGCCTTCAGCGCTTCGCTCGAGGGATACCGTAAGTGCCTTTATTCTTAGAGTCATCACATGGAGGTTCTTGAGCTGAAATCGCGCAGAGATCAATTTGAACGGCGGCATCATCGCCAACAAGGGCTTCATCAAGCAAATGGCATCTCCAGGCACCAAAGTGATACAAGGCAAATATGTCTCCGCTTGGGGAGGTATCCAGTCTGCTGGACAATTCTTTGGCCAAGTGGTATGTATATGGCTTTACGATGGTAGATGAACATTTCACTAATCCTTTAGTTCCTTCAATATGCTACGGAAAAGTTTGGCCGCAAAGTTGCCCTCTATGTCATCTGGGTTATGTTTGTCGCGGTACTTATAGCCCCGCGCTTCCTTTTGTAACGCTCACGTCTGACCACTGAGCTTCAGAGCGTATTCGCAGAATCTTTTGCTACTCACTGGGATCACTGGCTTGTGGCAAAGCTCCTCGCTGGCATGGGCGTGGGTATGCTTCAGTGCACCTTACCCGTCTACCTATCTGAGATCTCGCCCACACAACTGCGAGGCTTCTTCATTAATGCCTATTCTTTGTAAGTCCTTCCATCACCAATGATGACTTTTGCTTATGCACAAGTAGCTGGTTTGTTTTCGGTCAACTTTTCGCTTCCGTGGCCTTGAATCAGCTCAACAACAAGAGCCCGATGGATTTCCGCACTCCAATTTACACTCAGGTATGGTGATAATGGACAAATCGGAAGGAACTTTCATGAATGCTGATGGTCAATAGTGGGCTATGATCGGAATAGCTGGAATTATCTTCCTGCTCATCCCAGAGTCTCCTTGGTGGCTTGTCAGTAAAGGAAGGCTTGACGAAGCCAGCAAAGTCCTGAATCTTTGCCATGGCCATCTTGATGGTTACGATGTACAGGAACAGATTGTAAGCAAAAAAGCAGGCCCATGCTGCAAATTGTCCATGCTAATAATATTTAGGATGTGATGTATGCTACGGTCACTCATGCACGTCGAACGGCTGAATTGAACAGCGAGCTTGGTGCTGGGGCTGTTTTTCGTGGCCGCAACTTTCTACGCTTGGTCATTTCTTCATGGCCAAAGGTTGTTCAGCAGTTTGTTGGCTTGACCGTATTCAACACGTTTGCGGTCTATTTCTGTGAGTCTGTTTCGGCCGAAAAAGGGACGTCTCTAACAGGCAGTAGTCCAAGCCGCTGGCAATAAGAACCCCTTTTTAGTGACTGTCATCTTGTCTTCTGTCCAACTTCTATCCATGCTCTTGACAGCGATGACAACGGATAAAGTTGGTCGACGACCTCTCACTGTGTATCCTTATGCAGTCACTGTCCTCTCTGTCCTCTGCCTTGGCATCATAGGATGTTTCAACTACAAGTCCTCACAGCTAGGCTCTCTCTTGGTAAGTTGCCTATTTTTATTGCCCTCTTACGCTATTCTTACGTGGAATATAGGTATTCTTTGCATGCCTGGCAACATTCTCTACGACTGGAGCTTCTGCAATCGGCTATGCTTATGCAGCCGAAATATCTTCGCAGCGACTTCGCGCTCAGACGGCTGGGTGGGCACTTGCGTTCTCGAATCTCATCGCCATCATGTTCAACTTTTGTACACCATTGATGATTAACGGTAATGCCAAATGGGGCGTCAAAACAGGATTTTTGTAGGTTAAAACCTGGGCACTTGCTAATAAAGAGTCTTTACATTAACATTGATTGTAGCTTTGCGGGAACCGGCTTTGTTGCTACCGTCGTCGCATGGTTCCTTCTCCCTGAGGTTGCTTTGCGCACCCCTGCTGAAATTGATGAAATGTAAGTGCTGCTGTTCTAACATGATACCAACATCATGACGAAATCTTTGCTGACACCTTTTGCCGTAGGTTTGAGAAGAAGATCAGCTTGCGTAAATTCAAGACCTTCGTGACGGACGTACAACTGAATGCAACTGTGCAACACGAGGAGGAAGAGCTAAAGGGAACAAGAGTTTAAAGTCGACTTGAGGAGTGTCTGTCGCTCCGCCGCGACTCCGCCTGGGTTCTCAAGTAAAGGCGTCTGTCCCTGTCATATTGATAGCTTATATATAATCTTCAAAGCCTATTAGATTAGTTGTTATTATATGTTTACTCTCTTCTGAATATAAAGCAGCTCGGCCGTTATCTATCGCTGCTGACATTATCGTGCAACATTATCGTGCAACATGTCTTGGCTTAGATACCGGGCTAACCATGTCTAGTTAGCGCGAAGTTGACAGGATGCAGGAGCACTTCAGCCTTCCCTTTTCTCAAACACATACATGAACTCTGCGCTACCTTCATCTACCTTCAGTTACCTCACTTTTTCGAGATTCACCTTATTTATAACACTATTCATTCAACATGGCATCTAACTCGCCGCGATACGAATATACCCCGCTGTACGCGGGAGATGCTATTCGCGTCCTGAATCTTCAGCCTGCCTCTACCTATGCCGATGAATTACACGTACGACTAGAAATGGCTCGCTTTCCTTCAGCAGCGGGCAGATTCGATGAGCAATGCCTGACGCCATATGAAGCTGTGTCCTATACCTGGGGCGAAGCGACTTTTTCATATCAGTTGCATTGCGAGGGTCAGATTATAGAGGTCACCAAAAATGTTGACCTCCTTCTCCGCCGATTGCGTAAACCATCCGGACCTCGAATACTGTGGATAGACTCTGTCTGCATAAACCAGCAGGATACGAAAGAGAAAACATTTCAGATTGCGATGATGGACCAAATTTACAGCCGAGCCAGCAAAGTGCATGTCTGGCTTGGCGAAGCCGCTCCATCTGATAGAATGCAATGGGTCTTCGACTTGTTTCGAGAAATCGCTCGCTCGGACCGCGATGAAGGAAAGAGCATGGACTGGGTAGTCAATAAGACGGACCTGTGGGACACGGCTTTGCCGGATGCAGTTGACTGTTTTCTTTCTAGGCCATGGTTTGGTCGCAGATGGATCTTGCAAGAAGTAATCTTGGGACTTGACATCACTGTGAGGTGCGGTCAATTCAAAATGCCATGGCAGTGCTTGATTCGAGCGGGCGGAAAGATTCATTCCCATTTACATCACAAAAGCTTCCTGAGCGCCACCTCATCACAATCTTTGGCAACATTGGCATACATGAGCAATCCGCCAAATCAGTTGCTAAAATTGCTCTTTAAGTTCCATCAGTCAGAATGTTTCTTACCTTGTGATCGAATCTTCGCTCTTTACGGCATAGTAGGGGCGCTAAAGCCTGCACCTGAAGCGTATGAAAATACTTGGAGGGACATATATACTGATTTCGGCGGCATCTGCATGAAAGGACACCATTTTATGACCCTGATGCAGCATTTGACTACTTTCGGACCACTTTCAGACGAGATCCCCGACGCACCTTCCTGGGTACCAAATTGGAAAAACGCACGATTCTCAGAAAGTCGATTTTCCTTCAAGAACCCTGGGTCACCACCTCAGAATTGTGAACTCATTAAAAAGGAGCCTAGCAAGATTTACAGCCAAGACAAGTTATATCGCGTCTTTAGAGACTTTCAAACACAAGTACCCCAGCCCGAAGCAATAAGCTTTCGTGAGAGCCTTGCACTGTTGCTTTCATATCTTCAACCCTACGACAATGCCGAACAAGATATGTTCTCTTTCCTAGCACAGATCCTGAGTAGTGCGATAATGGACATGCGGCTCGATTTCAACACCCAAGACGCCATACTTAATTCTCAAAAAGCCTTTTTTGGTCAAGTTTTTCATTACCAATTCAACAGTCCAGATCTTACGACTGAGCATGCGCACTATAATTATTGCCTTCAAGTGTTGAATAGACGAATCAAGGAAGGCCTCGAAACCGCCGACCACAACTCACGGAATCATCAAGTGTCGGAGATCATACAGAACTTTCAAGAAGGAGAAAAAATGCAATTCTGTGAGTCTCTTGGCCGTCACAATCTCTTCTATATACGTATAGAAACTCAAAATGGGCCTGTGTATGTGCCTGGAATTACTCTTTGCTCGATCGAGAACGATGACTGGGTTTTAAGACCACGATCCAAGGCAGGCGCTATTACTCCGGTGACTACCGCATTCTTAATGCGACGCATGTGCAACGAAGCTATCTATTCCGGTACTCCACATTTTCGGATCGTTGGGCTGTGTTTCGTGGCCGAATACAAAAGTGAAAACGAGGTGGAGAATCCGATGTCGAAATGCCCGACCGGCTTTGTAATAGTGTGATGCGTACAGTCAAACCCTACAGAGATTTACTCGTACATTGATATGTTTTCTTGAGGAGTTTCTTCTGGTTTTGAGTAGTTCTTGGCTTTTACACATATTTCATTAATCACTTTTCCCGAACTTCTCTCTCAGATGAAAGGACATACATTTGATATGTGGATATGAAAAACCTGCGTGACACCCCTTTTCTCGTGCAGATATATTTGTAATCAGGGCAAAATTTTCTCTTGCATTCTCTAGTCTGCATTGTTACATTCGTGGTGGAGACACCCTCCTCTGCGTTGGACATTCACCTCCCTACCTCCCTTGGTCGGTAACTCGAGTACGTCCAGGGAATTTCGTCCACGGGCAACGGCAAAACTGCACACACTAACTCTTACAAACTTAACGACATCACTAGCCGCCGATCCGTCGTGCAATTGTAGATAGGAAAGGTGGACCATAGGGTCCTTCCATGTGCTCTGATTGGGCGGCTATGAAATATGTTGAAACTACAACGTCGAGAGTGCAACAACATGATTAATAAACAATTGCACATTCCCCAATTAAGCAACATGATCTCATCTAAAGTCACGTTACTGATACAGCTTTCGAAATGGTATATATCCAGATGATAATTTTACTTTCCTACAAGGAACCTATAAACAAAAGTCCCATATCGTCCAAGTTTTCTTTGTCAAAACAAATCATATCATACCTGACTCTACCTCACCATGGCACAACCCACTATCCTCATCGCCGGCGCAACAGGCAACACAGGCCAAGAAACCGTCCGCACCCTGTCACGCCTCCTCTCCTCCAGCAAAGTGTTCTCGCACCACCGCCTCCTGGCTCAAACCCGCTCCGCAAAAAGCACCGCAGCACAGCAGCTTGCCCAGCTCCCGCACGTCGAAGTGGTAGAGTACGCATGGCCTGAAATCACAGCCCAGTGGCTCAAAGATCACCACGTTGTTCGCGCCTTCATAGCCTCGCATAACCAGCCTAACCACTTCGCTGAGGAATCGACGCTCCACTGCGCCCTCCTGGCCGCAGGTGTGGAGTACGTAGTCCGCATTTCCACGACGGCGGCCAACGTCACGCCCGTCTGCAAGGCGTACTACCCGCGCACGCACTGGGCCATCGAGGCGCTGCTCAGCGCGCCCGAGTTCAGCAACCTACACTGGACATCGCTGCAGCCCAATGTCTTCACGAACTTTGTGCTCGGCCCGGCCGCGGCGCTGGTGAAAGCGGATCAGCAGGGCGAGAAGCAGGAGATGCTGCGGTTGCTCCTGAGCGAAGATGCGCCCGTGGGGGTTATCCATCCCGACGATGTAGGTAACCTCGCGGCGCGCCTACTCCTGGAACCAGACTCGACGAAGCACAATAAGGCGAAGTTAGTGCTCAACGGGCCAGAGGATGTCACGGGGCGGCAAGTCGTTGCACTGCTAGAGAAGACTATCGGGACTAAGGTCGAGAGCGTGAGCTACGGGGATTTGTCGTTTGTTGATGTCATGGCAGTGCAATCCAGCGAGTCGAAGAATGTGATTTCGTCCATCAAGTTCGCGGCTGAGACGTCGTGGGAGGGGAAGGCGAGCGTGGCGACGACGAGTAAGGAGGTTCTTGAGATTGCGCCGGCAACGAGGACGGTGGCGGATACGTGGAAGGAGATGTTGGGTGTTTAGAGCGTTAATTGGATCACTAAATACTTCTGTCCCATGTGGGCGGTGATTGGAACGGTACGGTACGGATCCTTGGGTGAGAGAAGATATTCAACACCACAAAAACTAGATAGGGGAGTAGTTGAAGAAAACATTATATACTATCTTCATCTTCACAGCTACCAACTATATATCCAGCGGCTCTTTAGGAGCATATTATCCTCTCCCGTCCTCTCCTTTCCTGCTCCTCCTCCCCTATTAAAGGAGATGCTCAAGTACTGTAGTAGTATGTCCAAATCAACACACATGCCGCATATATAACCCCCTCATGTATCTACCCGATTCCTTGTATCCAACTCTAGCTTAAGATTGTGTATCCATCCATCCCCCTTCATCTCCTGAATTAAAGCAAAAGGACAAGGAATGTAACATGGTATATACGCTTCAAAATGCACGCTTCAAACGACAAATTCAAACGAGAAGCCCCCGCCCAAAATTCCCCCCACAAGTCGTTTCCACAAAATCACGCGTGTGTACTTCCTTCATGATAACCATATATTCCTCCGCTCCGCGTGGAAAGAAAGAAATTAGTAAATGGGCGCTGAATACGTCGCAGATCGCAGATCACAGCTTCGATCAAAGATTATCCAACATCTTCGTCAATGCCAACCAATCATTCAACTCATGCCCACTCTGCCTCGCCTTCTCATTTTTCTCCCCACCAAGCGTCGTCTGGCCCCGATTCAGCGTCGGCAACGGCTTCTCCGCATCGCCAGGCCTCTTCTGGCCAAACCCGCTATCAATGCGCGGCGTAGGCAGCGGTTTCTGGACCCCAGCCGGCCCGCGTTGGATGTTGTAGAACTCTGCGGTTGCGGAGCGCGGGGGTGCGGGGAGGTCGGGCGTGCTTGTTGTTTGTGGGACAGGAGGAGGAGGAGGGAGGGGGCTGCTGACGGAGCGAGGGGAGGGTTTAGCGGTGGTAGTTGTGACTTTCATGCTGATTGTTGAGGAGGGCTGTTTGAGGGTGGGTGAGGAGAGGGGAGAAGGGATAGGGAGTTTTGGTCGAGGAGAGAGGAGGGAGGGTTTCTTGAAGAAGGAGGTTTTGGGGCTCTTTGGCGGTGGGGAGACTTTGGTGGGGACGTCTGGTTTGCGTGCCGCTGCCGCCGTTTCTTGCTCTTTGCGGAGCGCGAACTGCGCGGCTTGGGCCTGAGCTGTTTGGGCCTGAGCTGCTTGCTCTCTTTGGAGACGGGCTCTGTCTTCTTGTTCTTTGCGCTGCTTGCCTTCTGCTCGGGCTCGAGTCTCCTCTTCTCTTCGTTGCTTCAGTCGGGCCTCGTAAGCGGTGTCGTGTGCGTCTTGCTTGAGTTGTCGTTCTGTGTCGCGTTTACTCCTGTCTTCAGCGTCTTTCAACATCGTCACAATCTTGTCCTTCTCTTTCTCTTCCAGAGTCTCTGGAACACTTGCCAGTGCTGTAAGACCTTTTGTATTCTTGGCATCAGCCTTTGCTCCTGCACGCAACAAGGTCGCCACGATTCTCTTGCTGCCTCCGATAGCAGCAGCATGTAGAGGTGTGCTTTTCTCGGCGTCTTGAATGTTGACTTTGGCACCCCGGCGGAGTAGGGTATCTACAATCTCCCAGTATCCCTTCACTGCAGCAAAGAAGAGTGGCGTTTGGCCAGCTTCGTCCTCGCAGTTTACCTCAGCTCGTTGTAATAGAAACTCGTCCACCACATCCAGACGGTTCGCCTTTGCAGCAGAGTGAAGTGGTAGTCGTCCACCGTAGAATGGAGAGGCAATTGATAGCTTTGAGCCTTTCGTGAGGAGATAAGTAATGACATCAATGTCAACTGTTGGATTTTCTTCGAGAACAAATGTCAAAGGATGCAAAGACAACGGCAAGCTCTCTCTCGAAACCTGTGGTGATGACGGCGACGGTGAACGTTTTGAACCTCTGGCAGTACCGGCGTTGGGATCAGCCCCTGCTTCAACAACAAGCTTGACGGTTTCGAGGAGATACTGGGATGGCATTGGTGGTTGAAGTGGGATATGGCGCAGAATAGCCCAAAGCAAAGATGTTCCAAGTGGAGAGTTTGGCAAGGCATTGATATCCAGGCCCATCGTGATCATTTGCTTGAGGTCTTTGGTCGGAAATTTAGTAGAGAAAGAAGGGAATTCCTCCTGGCTGCTAGACTGCCTGCGTAACGAGCCCGCCCTGCGAGCCCATTCATACTGTGCGAGGAGTTTCCTGATCTGTTTGCTTGTCTCCAAAGATGAATCAAGCAGTCCTCGGTTTGGTGTCCATTCTTTGAAGTCAAAGGTTGCACCACGTTTCAACAATGTTTCCACAAAGACGACCTTGCCCAAAGTTGCTGCGTAGAACAGCGCATCGCGTCGCTTGTGGTCTTCGTGACTAACACAGTTCCAGCTTGCTCTACGATCCGCTTTCTGCATGAGCAAGACCTCGACAACAGGTAGACCTTCTTCGGGAAGAGCTCTGATAGCTTCAATGAGTGGTGTGGCTCCTGTTCGATTGCGCATGCTTCTGCTAACACCACGATCACAGAACGGCACTGCAGCAGCGGCAACGTCCTTCCAGGTGGCTGGTGCCTTAGGTATACTTTTTGCAATGTGATGTAGCGCGGACATTCCTTGATTATCCCAGGAATTGATACTCGGCGGAATTGTAAGTAATGGAACAACATGCCATTGTTGATTCGTGACGGCGAGAAGAAGAGGCGTGAGCTTGTTTGAATCAACGATTGTGGTTTCAGCGCGGGCACGAAGGAGATGGCGGATAGTTTTTTCGAGGCCATTTGCTGCGGCCAAATGAAGAGCGTTCTGCTGTTCCGGGTTGGTCCTACGAAGATCGGATAGCTTGATCAGCGGCTCAAGGTCCGGTTCCTTCTCCTTGTCGCAATATGTTGTTGCATAAAGTAGTGGTGTCAGTTCGTCTAGGTTCAGCTGTCGAGGATTGGCGCTGTGTTTTAACAGAACTTCGATACATGACCTGCTATGCGTGGCAAGATGCAGAGCCGTGTTCCCGCTACTATCCTGCGCATTGACCTTCACTCCGGCACTGATAAGCATGTGCGCCACTCTTGGATGTCCCAATTCTGGGGACACAGCATTGTGCAGCAAGGTTCTGCCGTCTGGATATATCACCATTGCATCTGCATCCCTAGAAAGCAAAGCCTCGACAATGTCAGACAAAGCCGCCTTGTCTTGAGCCAAAGGAGAGTCAAAAGTGGCTTGTAGAACAGTGCGGCCCTTGGCACCACGAACTGAGATATCCGCATTGTGCTTGATAAGGGCCTGAACGACCGCTGACCCAGCACATTGCAACGCCACGAATATTGGTTGCAAACCCTTCGCTGTCGTCCGATCCGGATCAGCTCCTTTCTCCAGGAACATCTGCACGAGTCCAGCGTCATTCTTCTTGATGGCCTCTACAAGAACGGTAGAATCTGGATCGCAGGTTGCCGTGAATATATCAGCAATGAGGTCGTTACCAATTGAGAAGCGGCCTTTGGTGTTCTCGACGTGTTTCAGCAGCATCTCCTTCTCTTTGACCAATTTGTGACGCTTTCCGTGTGCGGAATTGATGATGGCAACCGCTCCATGAAGATTATTAGCATGCAGTGCCGCTTCCGCTGGGCTCTGTCTTTTGGTACTGAGGGTGTCGTACTTTGCTCCAAGTTTTAACAATGCGACTACGGTGGCCAGAGATCCAGATTTCGATGCGGCATAGTGAAGAGGTGTTTCGCCTGATTCTGTCTGAACTTCGATATTAGGTCCGTACGAGAGAATGAGGTCGATTAGATCACTCCGACTGTTCTTGATGGCAATGTGCAAAGCCGTCTCTCCACTAGGCTTCATCACTGCGTCAACGTTCGCACCCGCATCCAAGAGTATCTTCACAATTTGGACGTTTCCAGTGGTGACAGCTACGCATAATGGTGGCTGGCCCGTTCCATCGATATCATCTGGTGATCCACCGGTTCGTAAGAAGTGAGAAAGCGCGGCCTCGCGCTGATGATAAACGGCATAATAGATGGGCGTCCAGTCCTTGGAGGGTTCGAGGCTCGTGTCCCCTTCCGCTATTGCTGCTGGTTTCCCGAACTTGCATTTGAATACCTCGACCGATGTCTGCAATTTCGAACCTTTCCGTACCAGCGTTCCAGTTCTCATGTTGTCTCTTGCAGGCTCGAGGCCAATCTGGCGGGGTATAGGAGACTCCATGTCATCAGATGTAGAGGAACTACACAAGCAAGACTTGAACATGACGAGAAGACATTAAAGATAAGAGACGATAATCGCGTGCTCCCAACAATACAACGAACGGAAGAGATAAACGAGTGGGGAATCAAACGAGAATTGAAAGGCAAGCCCAGGCTGGAATGCTCGGGTGAAAAGCAAAAAATTGCAAGAAATTGGACAGACAGGAAATTGACAGGAGCACACTACAAGAAGCTTCACCAAGCCACCACTGGAGCTCGAAGCGGACAAGCAGCCAGCAGCAGAAAGATAGCTGGATGGCTGCATCCACGAATCAAGGGGACCCATGGGCGCACCTCTCACCAATGTCAGACCGCCAGACGCCAGAAGAGCGCCAGAAGACGCCTTGTCCACTTGCCATGAACGGTTTGGATGCCAGGCAAGCCCCAATCCACCTGAACCCAATTGCGCCTCAGCTACCGGCCGAAAGCGCGTTAGAGGCCTCTGCAACGCGTGCATTGGGACGAGATATTAGGGATCATCGCCACTGCGCGTCCCACGACGGGTGCATTTGGCGCATGCTGAGCGGTGATTGCCTCCTGCATATCAAACACAGGTTTTCATGCTCGTCGAGTCTTGAGTCTTTGCTCTTCTTGGTGGTGGTAGTGCTGCTCCTCGCCGACATGCTCGTGCGAAGGACTCGGTACAGCATTAGCTCACGACGCCGCAGGACCCAGCACTGCGTCTCGCGTCCGCAACACCGTATCTCTGCACGCCATTTGGGGCCTGGTGTCCTGTCAAATCGGCGGGGAGCGGGGCGTTGACGGCCAAGCGAAGTGCCAGCTGTCCAGCGCCATCTACTCAACTTGTGGCGAAGATTGACGAGCAGCAGGAAACCGTACGATGGACTCGGAAGAGAGACCAGACAAGACGAGTGCGCAGTGAAGAGGCCTGACCTGAATGGGGACGGGCTACGCAGGGGCCGGGTGTCCGAATACGACATGCTCGCTACCAAGATCCACGTGTTTGTGGCTTGATTGGCTCAGGGGCATCATTTGCGACTCTCTCACGATGCCGAAACTGGTCGTGACAGGTTAACATACCGGCGGCAATTGTGACGGATGTTCCCTTTCCGCGCGGGAGGCAAGTTTAGAGGAAGATACATGTCGCCGCCGGATTGGAACATGGACAAGATTGACTTCGGGTCGCAGGCGGGTGGCAAGCCGGTGAAGGGCGACACTGCCAACACCAACTGCGACGTTGAAGCTCGGTACGGTCCTGCACGCCTGACTGCGCTATCACAACGCCGTCGGTGGGGGCGCAGACGGGACGATCAATTTCAATGATTGTAGAAGACAATAGAGTTTTGAGCCTCACCGTGACAGGCGTGCCATTGGATCGTCATCGGAATCAAGCGAATGCATTCCTTGTATATATGCGCATCGCTCTATGGAGATCAAAGCAAATAAGGACCAGCAGGTCGTGTAACAAAACGCGAGAAAGAAAAAGACCCCACACGTAAGACCAAAAGAATTCCAAAATTGCGCAATCTCGACAAATCAAACAACCGCTTTTGTTCCTCCCTCTCTGCATATCCGGATTCGGTATTTGCCACCCCCGAAATAGATACCCTGCACATCGTCGCGAGTCGTGCTCGTCCTTGGTCACAGCGGCTGCAACCTGCCTGACGCTCGACACAAGCACACGACACCAATGATGGCTCAAAACTTGACTCCCAGCTTCCAGCCTACCTGCAGCGCGCGACTCCAGACGAAGCACGCCGATCCAACGACATAGCAAAGCGCCGTCCAGATGACAACACCCCAGTAACGCCCGTCTGCCATCTGGATCAGCGTTCCGGCAATGGGAATGCCGGTGAGCGTGCTGAAAGACACAACTGTGTAGCAGGTTGCATAGTATCGTCCGTACACGTTCGTATCGCACAATTGGCCCACGCAGACTGGGGTCAGGGAGATGTTGGATCCAGAGGCGAAGCCGAAAGTGACAGCGTATATGATCGACAATGCCTTGATGGCAGAAGCCTCGGCAGCCGTCGTAGGGGTGAGAAGAGAAGCCGGCAACCAGAAGGTCAAAGTCGTAGCAGAGCATATGGCCAGCGCCGCAATCATGCTGTTAAAGCGTCCCAATTTGTCTGCAAGGAAGCCTGGGACCCACCGACCAATACAGCTTCCCGCATTGAAAATAGCAATGAGCTGATACGAGAACGCAGGGCTGAGAGCACCAGTCGAAGTCGCAAACGTGGTGAGGTAGGTGATCGGAACGAACAATGCCCACTCCATCATGAAGATGCCAATAGTGAGCAACAAATACGACTTGTGCTTGAAGATTCGGAAATCAGGTAGGACTGACTGCCCAGGCTTCGGGGGCAGGCGTGAACGGATGAGTACGCATGCACAGATGCAACAGAAAACATTTACGAAGCCAATGATGCGGGTCGCCCAAGCAAACCCAACCGACGGGAGGAGGCGCTGAAGCGCGAGAGGGAAAATCACACCTCCTAGAGATCCTCCTGCAGCCGCAATACCAGTAGCATTGCCGCGTTTCTGGAGGAAGAAGTGGCTAACAGCTGCAAAGGCCGGAGTGAAGATCAATGAGGTTCCCAGACCGCCCAAGACCCCAAAGACGAGGAAGAAATGCCAATACTTCTCACACACGCCGAGCAGAAACGATGAAGCACACAGCAAGATGCTGCCAGCCAGGACTAGCAGTCGCGGTCCATGGGCGTCGAAGATTGGTCCAATCTGCAGTCCACAGAAGAAGGACAGGAAGACATACATGGAGAATATCCAGCTGATAGTGCTTTCGCTGTAGCCCTTCAGTTGGTGCTCAGCGATGTAGCTATGGTAGATTCCAACCGAGTTCATCATGCCTAGCGAGGCAATGAGGCCCATGAAGGATCCAAGGACAACGGACCAAGCGCCCAAACCGCCTTCTGGGTAAGTGACTTCTTGCTGGTCGTCATCATAAGACATGGAAGACTGGGTTTCTTCATCTCCAGTTGCAGTGGCGCTTCTTTGATTCTCCTTCGTTTTCTCCGATGCCTGGGCATCGGCGGAGTGAGTTGGGACACTTCGGCATCGCGAAAGAGTGTCCGATGGTGGGATAGTAAATTCGGCGTTTGGATAAGTGTTGACCTTTTCGAGATCTTGCTCGTGGTGTTCAACAAGTGGTCCTGGCGTGCTGCCGTTGTGTTTGCTGCTCATACGAAGTGATGAGGAAGATGTATGGGATGAGAAGAAGTCGCGCAGGGCGCTTGTGAGACGATACTCAAAGAGGTATTCTAATCTCAAGAAGAAGAAGAAGGTGAAATGCTCCCAACGGCCCCAATCGTGCGAATGGTCCAAGTCTTAAATCCCGTGCGTCGATGACGCAACCCGCAGAGCGAAAGACGTGTGTGGTCCCCGAGCGGTAAGGTGTTGAGAAGATGTGGCCCCGAGCGGTAAGGTGTTGAAGAGTTGTAGACCCCGAGAGGTAAAGATGATGCTTGCAAAATGCAAAGATGGGGGCGTCTGGCGGGGTTAATAAACCGTGACCAACAGCTTCACCCGCGTGCCGCCCAACGTGCCGTCCAGAAAATACGGCAAAAGGTCAATGGAAAATGCCCATCCGCCTTGTGACTCCTCAGAACGCCATTTGCTGCTAGAAAGAAGAAATGCAGGACGCCTGCCGCAATGCGGTATCGGCCGCTGCCGGCGAAAGTTTTCGCAGAGAGGTTGTGTTCCGAGCCCGATGGTGATTGGCCACCACTGCCGAGAACCATGACGTTTTTACATAACTCAGGGCGTCTTTCCCGTCGGTGAGAAGACGTCAATCGCAATAGGTATACAGTGCAGGAGACGTCCGAGAGTAGTAATACAGGTGAGGTGAAAGTAAGGTGAAAGATACAAGCCGCCGTGTGTCGCAGGAAATCCAGGAAAATCAAAGTCGCTCGAATCAAACATTGTAGAGGCCTACAAAAGCTCTACGCTTCGAGGAGCAGTGAGTGCCTCGTACTCGGGGAATAAGGCGTTTCGGAGTCGGAGTCGGAGTTCGTCGTCCTTGCCGAAGCGCCTCTGGGGGTTGCCGATCTGGTCGATGATGTCTGTTGCATCTTCTTCTGGCCAGACATGGTTGATGAGGTCTTTCGCCGTCTGGACCGTCTTTGTAGAGTCGGTGGATGCTTCGAGGATAGCATACCACATCTGTGTGGAAGTGTCCATCTTGAGGAGCTCCGGTGGGTATTGGAGAGTGGAGGAATGGACGCGGGAGGCTTGGGTGAAGGCGGAGTCGTATCGGTTGTGGTCCTTGCCTGGGTTGGCGTAGAGCTCTGATGGCATCTTGCTCAACCTGGTTGCTGTCTTCTCTGCCGTCTTTGCGGCGCTGAGCATCTGGACGAGGTTGACAAGCAGCTGTTCGCCGTCTGTGTCCTTCTTTCCGTCTCTGAAGATATTGAATATCTCCTTTGATGAGCAACTCTGGATGGCGATGTAGAGGAGGAGCCAGCTGCCACGGAACCTCCAACGGTCCTCGTTGGACAGCTCCCGATCGCGCCCTTTGTACTGGGCCTTGAGGTTCTTGTCGAGCAGCTCGTAGAGGGTCGACGAGCCCTCGGTGCTCTTGCCCTCGGAGCTCTATCACAAGGTTAGAAAGATGCGAAATAGAGAGGGTGAGAGTACTTACTTCAGCTCCATGAGCAGGTGCAGCTGCGGCAACCTTGGGGGTGACCGTCGGATGCTCCTCGAGCAGCGGAGCATCACCCCCATTGCTCGTCCAGTGCGGAAGCAGCTGGGTCTTCTGGTCGGGCATGGCGTTAAGCCAGTGAATGATCCGCCTGGACTCCTCATTCACCTCACCGCCGTCCTCTCCATAGTTGAAGTAGGGGCGGTGAATACCCCGAAGCCGCTCTGCATAGTCCTTGGGCTCGCGCCCGAATGCTGTCCTGACCCGATTGGAACATCTGTGGCGGATGTCGCGAAGATCGCGACGGAGCAGATGCGCCGCCTGGGGGACGTCGTAAAGCAGAGGTCTTGAGGAGATCATGTTTACTAAGTTGCGTGAGTATTGACAGTGGGGTTGGTTGTGAGAGGCGGGTGCTACTTACGAGAGTTTGTTGTGGTGTTGTGTCGGGTGGTTGAAGAGATCTGTGGTGGAAGCTGATCGAAGCTTTGTGGGCAATCAAAACAAAGAGGGACAAAATAGATTGTGCGTGGCCGCGGTGCGTCACGGGGCGCGTGTGAGAGCGAATATTTCACTCGATTTGGCAGTGAGCAAACGGGCTTCGACGCGCTAGTAAACCCCATAGCAACGCACGAGCACAGCAATGGCAGGTACGGAGCTGGGTTATCTCTGCGGACATACGTCATTAATGTAATTGGGGTCGTTTGGGACCATTTTGATTGCTGCCTGGGAAGATGTAGCTGAGAGGCAGTGCCGCACATTCACAGTACTTGTCTTGGCATCACACTGAGATCAGCCATCCCGACACTCTTCAGTGTGAGCTCAATACACATCTAGCCACTAAAAGCTACCCAATAACCTTTTAGTGATACCATCAAATATATAATACCGAGTCAATTGCATCTTCAAGGACTCTAGAGTCCCGCATGTTCAACCTCTTCCCTCTCACACATCAGATACTCCTAGAGACCCTCGGTGCCTTTGCAAAGAACACTTCAATATCTATAATGCTCTACGCAGTAATTTCACATCTTTTGTTTGTTCCAAATCTTCCTTAATGCAGGAGCGAGCGACCTTGCAATCTACAATGTTCTTGACCCTGCCACAAGTCCTTGACAGTGGGGTCAATCAAAGATTCACAAGCCTCGCACTATGTGTATACTCAAATGCATTGTTATTTCCATGCTCGGTACCAAAATAGTTGGCCCTTTTCTGCTATTTTAATCATCGAATAGTCGCAGAGTACACGGATCCAACCTAAGATGCGCACATTCTGGGGTATTAAACGATCGACAATCCTCTGCATTCAAGCGAGTATTTCTCCCGATCAACTTACCGCCTTATATAAAATAAACACGAACTTCCACTTTACAGTTTACAGTTTAGCTGGTAGCTTGTGAGTTCGCAACTATCATCTTAGGGCTCGACAGATGCTTCATAGCAATTCAGATCTCGAAAGAAACGCTATCTTGTAGATATACAGACGACTTGTTTCCATACGAAAGCCACACATGAGAATGATCCTAGCCAACAACTATATCTGCATCGCCGTGAGCACTCTGTTGAGCATGCCACTCAGCGTCCTCCCCGGCTTCAATCCCGTAGCTATTATGCAGTTGTAGCTATTATGCAGCTGTACCACATCTTCCTGTCAAGCCAACTACCGTCTGTGTCGGACATAATTCAAGTGTCAACAACGAGCAGTCTTTTCTTCTTTGAATCTGGCGCTGCAGGTGCGCCGGGCTAGCAAGACCACATGGAGTTTGCTTGCACGGAGAGTGCAGTCTCATTCCTGTATGCCAAGGTATTGTAAGAGTCAAAGCTCTTGCGCATGGTATTTCTAGTCTCTGCCCTGGCGTCAGATGACTGCGTTGCTTATTATCTAAATTCTATCCTACCGGCGTCGGATCGACGATGATGAACTGTTTGAGGCTGCGCAGCACTTGCTCCTGTTCCAATTCGATGGAGCCTCGTTACGAAGTTAGACACATTCTTAGATAGCTCAAAATTCGGCCTTTAGAAACATCTTGCCATTACAGAGCCTTGGTCCTTTTCACAATCAACAAAAAGAAGTGAAAACTGTGATTGCTGTAAATTGTTTTTGATCTCTGCTCAGATCTAAGTGAAAAACTACTAACGTACCCCTTCATAATTCACTGGCACATAATTAGGCCATCTGTGTCAGTGTTTCACGTCCAATTTTTCATAAATAGCTACAAAAACTTTGTTCATGAGCCCTTGATTTCCAAGAAGCTCGAGCTATTTCAACCGAAGGCAACCAACATTGACAGTGGTATTCAATGTGTGAACATTGCTTCCAAAGGTTTACAGGGCATCTTTCGTGTACAAAAAAACAGATGAGAAAGCCTGCGGGGACTTTCTCAACGACTACACGAGACACCTATGGCGAAAGTAATGATGAGTTAGACCCCCTTTGTGAGATATTCACTGCAACAGTTGGTGCAATAAAGACGGTCATTCGAGTTAATCGTACCTATAGCTCAAGTGAGTTAACTTTTAGTACCTCTGATACGCTGAGCGCCACTTTTGAGATAGCTACTGAAGCAATAGGCATCATGATGCTTTGCAGCACCCGATGGTGGTAGCGACTACTAAGTTGTTTATCCAGCCAGTGATACCAGCGCCCTTTCCATAGCAGCATGTAACACATTCGGAAAATCAGGTGGCACTGTACCTTTGTCTTTGGACGCGTTTTCTTAGTGGCGCGTGATCACGTGGACGAGTTGCCTTGAGCTCCTACCACTTCAGATGCTAGAGAAAGCAGCACCGTCATCATCAAAGCAGTCCTTCCCCTTCACTACTTCTCACCACTACACCAGCACCGTCTTCTGTGTCGTTCTTTTCGAACGAAACGTTTTAACAGTCGCACGGATGCACCGTTCAAGCTCCTCATAATCAACTCTTGAAGCCTCTCACAACCATGCTAATATTTCGGTTCCCAACAATTGACACGGTACCAAACCAAAACTTTCCACCAAAGACTTTGGTTGAACTAGTTCGGCACGCTGTAGCTGATCATAAGCAAGGTGAGGAGTGATAGCAAGGATCCGAAAGAGAGTCGGAACGAAAAATGGGTAGAAGGTACTGTCAAAATGAGGTACTTCGTATCCGGTATACCATCGGCCTGACTTAAAATCACCACACGACGTAAATCGATGGTGCTTCTGACAGATGTGCTGACTTTTATGATAGCTCCACAGTCTGTCCTCGTGTCTGCTAAACCTCGGATACCCCATTGGGTAATCGAAGGACCCTGGATTTGGCGCCGGATGCACCCGCAGAAGGTACCATGAAACTCGTTGCCCTTTTCAATGAACTCAAGTTTGCTTGCTGCAGGGCTCTTAAACAGTCGACTTTCCGTTACAAGGTGTCAACCTGAGGGCCGCTCTTATCGAATAACTGGAGGCTATATTCCGTATTGCAGCCCGTATCTTGGGAGTGCATGCACCTCTGCGCCTCATCTATGGCTCCGCTTCAATTACCCTGTGCTACGGTAGCGCCACAGCTAGACTCGGAGTGCTTAGTTTCGGAAAACACGGCACCACTGTATGCATGAGATATGCTCGCCGAGCAGCGTCTATCCTACGAACGCAAATTGGAGGCTCTGCAAGCTCAAGCATAAAATCATCATATTTGTGCAAAGTTGCTACCTTCGTCTGCTCTCAGGATAGAGTTCCGAGACGGTTTTTCTTGCGTTCCTCCAAAGGCACAGTTCGTTCGAAATACACCAGGCCAAGCGTTTTTATTACCTCTCTAAACACACACATGCAACCCAAGTCATGCGCATCATCTTCCAAGACAATTGCACACGCGTATCGCAGGGAATCATGCAGCTAATGTTACAGCCAGTGGCTTGTCAAATCCACTCGATGGCACAAGGGAACCCACTCTACGCTGCAGCCAAACGGACCTGCTGCCACAATTTGTGGCGCCGAATGGTCGTCGCAATGATCACCACGCAGCTTCACGCCCACCGAGTGCGAATGAAGAGTCGAACAAGTCCCACCGCACGGATGCCGCGCAAAAGGTGACTCCTGTCACTTTTCTGTTCGCGGAAGACGCGCGGTGCCGTTTGCCGGATTGACAGGTCAGATCGATGGGTTGGGCTGGCCGTGGTAGGTAACTCGAGGGCCCAATTTTAAAAACGCGAGCCCCCATACCTACTTGTTCTCCTGAGCCACAACGCACAACCCTCTCTACTTTGCTCTGCTCTGCCACACTCACTGCCACTTTTTTCTTCGCGTCCAAGCAACACTAATTCAACGTCACATCAACAATCGAGCAACAATCTTGAACAACCCACGAATTCAAAATGTCGTACCCACAACCCCAGCAACAGGGATATTATGGCCCGCCGCCAGGCCAGTATCCTCCGCCGCAGCAGCAGGTAGGTTTTTCTGAGTGAAGCCGATGGACTTGCTTCAAGACTTGCGCTGTACTGTGGCTGATGAGAAATGCTCTGAGTAGATGTACTATGCGCCTGGCCCGCCGGCACCACCACCAGCAGAAAAGAAGGATAGAGGATGCCTTGCAGCTTGGTGAGTTATACTCGTAGTGCACAAAAGTGTGCTTTTTTGGACATGAGAGTTGACTAGAAATACTTAGTTTGGCCACATTGTGCTGCTGCTGGCTCTGTGGAGAGACGTGCGAATGCTGCTTGGACTGCTTTGACTGTTGTTGCTAAGTGCAGTTCTTCCAAGGCGGTGTTAGAGTCGAGTCGGAGAGAAAGAAACGGCCAAGTTCTGTTGTCAGGGGGAAACGATTCGTTGAACCAAGTCGCTCACCGCGATGTCCTATGCAGGCCACGCGAAAGAATATCCGCCAACTACAGGTTCAGTCAGTGCTGGGACGCGCAGACAAAGATGATTAGCTGGAGGTGGTATGGCCCTGGACAGAAACCCTTTATCGACTAATAATTCAAAACGAGTAAAACACAATTTCATTTTCTTCATTGTGCAAACCGAGAAAACGATAGAATACCAAGTTGGTTGAGGAGTCAACCGTCCTTCGCTACGCTATGCTAACAGTAACAATAATCTTGCAGAAACAATAGGAAAGAAACCGTCATCACCAGTCCTAGACGCGCGCCTACGCACCTCGCCGAAATCCGATTCGCGAACGAGAGAGACAATCACTGAGGCACGCTGAGGCAGATCGAGACAAGACGGCTAGTCTGAATCGTAAGACTCTTGGAGTTCTTCTTGATACTCTTCCTGGGCTTCGATGAGCTCTTGACGCCTCTCCTCAAGCGACTCGCGATCACTACTTGAAATGGACGAGCCATCTGCATCGTGCGTGGGCACTGGGGGAGGAGGAGCAAAAGCTGCATCACCATACGGATCAGAGGCGGGGACAGGAGCCACAGGAGCCGGAGCATAAGCCGGTGCAGCAGCGGCTGGAGCCGCAGCGTATGGAGCCGAAGCGGCCTTTGACTCGTTCGAGTCCTCGGCTATGTTTGGGTCAGTGGGAAATATATCAAGATGGATATAGAGGACATACTGAGCTCGTGGCCGATCCAAGCACCAGCTGCGACACCGCCTATACCTGCAGCGGCAAGCATAGCGGTCGAGTGGCCCTTGTCCTTGTCCTTCTTCTTCTCTTTCTCGTTGGTAGCATGGCCAGAGGCAGTGTAATCATGTCCCTGGTGGCCGTGAGTGTTGCCGAAGAGTGCGCGCTCGTCATGACCACCGGGCGCGTGGTAAGGCGCGCCTGATGGCGGGGGAGCGTAGGGCCCGGGAGGCAGGTGCGCGGGAGGATCCCACTGCGTGCGACCGGTTGCCTGCTCGATGTAGAACCATCGCTGGCTATTTTGGTCCCATTGCTGAGTCCAGCCCGGAGGCATTGGGGGAGGAGCGCCATAGGGCGCAGGAGGACCGACAGGCGGTGGTCCCTGGCCGTACGGCTGCTGCTGAGGGTAGCCTTGGGGAGGATAACCTTGGCCCTGAGGGGGGTAACCTTGGCCTTGAGGAGGGCCCTGGGGAGGATAGCCCTGGCCTTGGGGTGGGTACTGTTGCTGTTGCTGGGGAGGGGCAGAGCCTCCACTGTAGTAGTCACTGGCAGCTGAACGCTCACCATGGCCAGCACCATCGGGTGCGCCACTGGGAGCACTTGCATGGGAATCTAAATACATGTCAGTTGAGGGTAACAGGATTGAAGATCACACAGCATACCCGAAGATGGCTTATCCTTCTTCTCGTCCTTCTTCTCGTCCTTGTCATCATCCAGCAACTCCTTCATCTTCTTTTTAAGAAAATCCATGGCAACTTAAGGCTTTGCTTAGCGAAAGTAGACTGTGTGACCTAGGAGGCTCGAGGGGACAAAATTTAGAAGGCTGAGAGAGTAAGAAGCTTGAATGAAAGTTACAGTGAGCGGGGTGAACGAGGGGCTTTTAAGCAATCCATGTGGGCACAGTCCGGTCCCAGCGGGGCACATCAGGAGCCCCTCAGATGCCCCGGGGTACTGCTCCCAGGGAATGGCTTCAGCAAATTACTTGAGTTGTGCATGCTTGGCGGAATGCAAAACGGACATCTCATCGAGTGGAGGGGCAGGTGGAAGCAGGCCGCTTCAATGGCGAGTGCGCTGGGAAAAGTGGGGGCGTGCGAGGGTCTGGTGCTTCTGGCGGTTAGCAGGAGCTTCAAGAGATATGATGGATGATTTAGTGACACTTGGCGTGTAGGACAGTTGGGTTGCTGCGCTATACGGGATCAGTATTGACTGTTTGGTACGCATGAATTTACCTCAGCGGCTGGGCCGGACGAGAGATGACGAGGTGGCCGACAGAGCAGAAGTTTGATTTGGAAATGTGTGCACTATGTGGACTGATCTGTTCCCAACGAGGGCGGATTAGCAGGGCGGTGTTTTGAAAGGTGGATGACATGACTTGTATGTATGGTAATTGTGGATAGTAGGTAGCGGTAGGTGAGGCTTAGCGACGGCTTGCGCCATTTATTGCTCAGCCACGTCCCTCCTCGCATGCTCGCATCCCTGGCTAAACTGGTGGGAAACCAAGCCGATACGCTGTAACACGGGCGGATGCTCGTGACATCGAAGCCCGAAGAATGTCTTTGAAGCAACAGTGGAGGGGTCATTGCAGCTGAGTGCGGATCCTTGGGTGTGGTAGGTGGTCGGTTGAGGACGAGGTTTCCAGGTATGTAGACGCGCAGAATGGAAGGATGCGAAATTGATGAGGATCTTGGATAAAAAGCCAATTGTTGGCTAGCTTCACACAAACATACCTAGGAACAGAAAATAGTTCGACATGCAACGCCGTGGATGTAGCCGAAAACACGGGTCAGTAGCTTTGGAGAAGCAGTCCAATGAGGGATGAGTTGTAGCATGACGGGCTCCCATTTTGCTTGGCCCACTGCGGAAGGGACTCGGGACGGGGCGGCAGCTCACGTGGGAAGTTGGAATTCTGGGACTCGGGGTCTTGCTATGTAATAAGTGTCTGTCTGTCAAGGAAGAGACACCATCCACGTTTGAGCTTTTCTCTTAGTAGTGTTTTCATCCAGGCACAGTGCATCGCACTGCCCGAGGGCTCTCCCGCTTAAGAATAACTTTCGCTGAAGGTAGCAGTCGAAACCTGGGAGCACCATGCAGAACTGGGAGAGAATGTGCTGGCAGAAACCTGTCGAAGATGCAGTGACGGCTTTGGGCATTGAACGTGCCTGTTGTGGCTACTGCTGGAGGTGGTGTTCGAGGATGAGGGGTGTAGACAGGGGAGCATTGAGACATGGACTCGACAGCTGGCGGGGCAGTGGTCAGAGACAGGTGGCTGCGCCGCGGAGAGGACTCCAACAACAAAGACACAAAGAAAGAGATGGAGGTCGTAATTAGTGTCTGTCTTTGCAAGAGTGTGTGTATTGTCTGCGAGGCCTGCTTGCGGAGAGACGACTGTGTGTGGAAATGCAACCGAGTGAGGCAAGGCGGCACGAACTACTTGGGATGGGAAGGGGAGAGCAAAGGTCTAGGCCCTCGCCAAACCGCGGGCCCTGCGCCGCCATGACGTCGGTGCCGCTTTCTAAACTTGACACCCGCGAGGCCAGCACCGCGCCTTTGGGCGAGGGCCATGTCGATGAGACGAGCTGAAAGGCCCGTCTGCACCAGATGGATGTTTTGAGAATCCGATGCGGCCCTTTTCGGCGCTGTCAGGCTGCCCTCGATCGAATTCGACATTATTGGCGATGCTCGTCCACTCGCCCACCCCCAGAGATCGGCGTGGGGTTCCATGTTGCTCGCACCAGCATTGCCTTCGAGCTGCGTCTTGACCCTTTTGATGCATGGGGCCGAGGCTTGGTCTCCGCCGTCCTGACGCCTGTCCAATTGCTCTCCCGCGGCGCAACCTCCCAACGCAAGCCCGGCACTTGATCCTCTCTGCTGTTCGGCGTGTGCACGATTTGGATACTTACTCATGGCCTTTGCCTGACCGCGGTGCCTGCCTGCCCCCAGTGACGATCCCCGTCGTCGTCTGCCCCTAGCGCAACGCTCTGGACACGACGTTGCCCAGTCGCGCGCTGGTGCCGTCACATCGACGCTGGCCACCACGATCAACATCCTCCGCCCGCCGAGAGAGCTCGCGCTGGCCGGCTTCGCCCTGAGCTCGTCTTGCACCCTCACAACACATGCCCCAGCCGCGCTCCATCTTCACAGGCACCTCCACCACCCCCCGCGCCCCGCATACGGCCCCCCAGCATCGCGGCGAGAAGACGTCTGCGCAAACCCCCCCGTCGCTCATTACATCGCCAGGCACATGGGATCCCACTCTGCGCCCTGACACCGCCCTCCCCTCTCCCCCAGTGCCTGTGCCAGCACCCCCTCAGGCTCGCCCGCTCCCGCTTGCTGTCGCGGGCACCAAGCGAACACGGCCCTCGACCGTCGCCAGTTCCCCCACCACACCGCCCCCAGACCCTCCCCCGGAGTCTCTGCACAAGCGTCGTCGGCTGCACGGCCGCGCCCATCGCTCTCTCGACCACTTCACCTTCTCCAAGACCGCGCGCTTCAGTTGCGACGATCAACCCCCGTCGCCCCTCTTCTTCTCAAAGCGCAACAACCGCCCCCGCCTCCCTGCGCGCTTCTCTAGTTCAGAGGCTGCAGCGAGGATGCTCAGCAAGACGCGCGAGGACAGTGGCATCAAGACCGTCACCCTTGCCCGAGGCACCTACAGCGGCCTCAGTCCACCAGGCCCACCCACCAGCTTGACCAGCACACGGAGTTCGGAGCGCTCCAGTCTGCCGCGTACCGCTTCACCCGATGCGCGCGAAAGAACCGATCCGCTCAGACTGCTAGGTTCCGTCGGCATAGTCGAATTGCTGGAGCAGGATGGCCGGCCCACTTTCATTGTTGATGTTGGAGACTCGGCAAACTACTCTCCTGTCGGATCCTCCGTCTTGCAGATTCTCTTCGCTAACAGTGCCTTGCGCTCCAGTTCCTCGTTATGGGACTTGGCTGCAGGAAAGCTGCCAGAAACTAGCACTCCCGATGCCACATCACACGCCACAAGTCAGTTCCGAGGCTGGCTGCTGAGTGTTGAGAGCGAAAATCCAGATCTAAACCCTCCTCCCATAGAGCACGGTGGTATTGTGTGGTCGTGTTTTACGTTGAGGAAACGACTGCGTGTCGTTTCTGGCACAGTTCCTTCGCATAATTCCACTAGTCTACAATCCACAAGTGCCTCCAATGAGTTCCCAATTCCATCCGCTTCTTCAGTTGGTATCGTCTCAACCCACGGCAAGACCACTCCGTCTTCATCTGCCCCAGTGGCTGAGCAACAGGACTATTTTGGCAACAGTGTACCTGCAGTCATTCACGAAGAGCCTCCAGCACCATCCGTCAACCGATCAATTGATTCGATCTCGTATAAACCTGATGGCATCGATGGGTTCCACCCAAACGCCTCCAAGCATGTCAAAGCATCGTCAGATGAGTCACTATCCTTCACGAACGAGTGTGTTCTACGAGCCCAGAGTGCCGGCGACGTTGACTCCTTTCATAGAGCACCGAAAGATGCTACAGAGAATCCTGACATGGGCTTCTTCGATTGGACCAGACTACCTCTCTCTCCTTCTTTGCCAAGGCACATACATTTCGCACGCTCTGTCGACTGGAGTTCCACGGCCCTCGGTCCCATCGAGTATTGGTCTAATGACCTTCGAGCTATGTGCAATTTGATCATGTAAGCTATCTGACATAGATCCATGACCATGGACTAATTATTCCATAGGGCGAGCCCTCATCCTGCAGCCATGTATTGGGGAGATGATTTAGTTGCCATTTACAATGAAGCCTATATAGGTTCGTACTCCTCTCCGTTGCCGACTTCTCACTGTTCTAACATATATCACAGGTCTCGCAGGTCAAAAACACCCTTCTTTGATGGGTCAAAGTTATAAGGTTGCTTGGGCCGAGATCTGGGACGACGTCAAGGACGTATTCGCCAATGCTAGAATGACAGGTCAGGCCACTATGAAAGATGACGATTGCCTGTTTATGTTACGGAATGGCTTCTTGGAAGAAACCTACTTCTCTTGGTCCATCATCCCTATGGTCGGCGAAGACGGAACCGTGATGGGCCTATACAACCCTGCATTCGAAAAGACTAGGAGAAAAATCGCCGAACGTCGCATGCTCACGCTCCGAGAGGTTGGCGAACGAACTGCTGTTGCTCGAGACATCAAGGGCTTCTGGGATCAGGTTCTGCTTGCCCTGACTGAAAACGAATTCGACACTCCCTTCGTCATGCTATACTCTGTTAACGACGAAAGCGATAGTGACTCATCTTCATTGCATTCTAGTAGTTTGCTAGGAGCCAAGCATTGCTATCTGGAAGGTTCTTTGGGTATTCCGTCTGGACACCAAGCAGCCCCCGAGACAATCGATCTTAAAGAAGGACAAGAAGGCTTTGGACCGGTTTTCCGTGAGGTTATGAAAACTGACAAGCCTGTTGTTATTAGCATTGGGTCTGGTGAGTTGCCATATTCTATGGTTGAAGGCCTTGAATGGCGTGGATTTGGAGACGAATGTAGAGAGGTGGCTATTTGCCCGATCCATCCTACTACAGGCGAGACTATTCTAGGATTCTTGGTGATGGGAATCAACCCAAGGAGACCATATGACGATGACTACAATCTCTTCGTTCAGCTTCTAAGTCGGCAACTGGCGACTTCATTGGCTTCCGTGGTCTTGTTCGAGGAAGAGATACGCAGGGGACAGAAGGCAGCCAAACTCGCCGCAGAAGATCGTTTCAATCTCTCGGAACAACTCGCAGCACGTACACAGGAGGCCAGGGAAAGCGAAACTAGATTCACACGTATGGCAGAATACTCGCCCGCCGGACTTTTCATCGCAGATCACCTTGGCAGAATTACGTATTGTAACGACACCTGGTATGAAATATCCAGGGTTCCACGGGAGCGAGACAAGACGGATCGATGGATCGACTATGTGAAAGAAGAAGATCAAAGCCTCATCGTTGAGCATTGGAAACGACTGGTGGAGAATGCCGCCGCAATCAATGTCGAGTTCCGCTTCAAGACGCCTTGGGTTGATCGAAACCACAATAAGAGCGATACCTGGGTTCTTTTCTCTGCTTTTGCAGAGAAAGACGAAAATGGTATGCTTAAGAGTGTGTTTGGAAGCATCACCAATATCAGTCCACAAAAGTGGGCAGAGGGATTCCAGAAAAGGAAAATGGAGGAAGCTGTCGAGCTCAAGAGGCAGCAGGAGAATTTCATCGACATCACGAGTCATGAAATGCGTAATCCTTTAAGCGCCATATTGCAATGTGCCGATGAAATCTCCACAATTCTAGGCGAATTCAGGTCGTCTGGGTCTCAGACAATTGCACCTGGCATTGTAGCCGACTCGATCGATGCAGCACAGACAATAGCGCTGTGTGCGCAACATCAAAAGAGAATCGTCGATGATGTGTTGACATTGTCTAAGCTTGACAGCGCAATGCTCATGGTACGTATCTTTGCTCCTCATGAAAGGTTATCGCTAACACAGTCTGTAGGTCACACCAGTGGATGCACAACCATTACAAGTAGTACAGCGGGCTTTGAAGATGTTTGAAGGTGAAGTACAAACCGCCGACATTAAGATGGAATTTGTCCTTTCCGACTCGTTCAAAGATCTGAAACTAGATTGGGTGAAGCTCGACCCTTCACGAGTACTTCAGGTAAGGTACCTTGATTTGGAGTAAAGCATTCGCTAATGATGTCTAGGTTCTTATTAACCTAACCACGAATGCTATAAAGTTTACGACAACAGAGGAAACACGAACCATCAAGGTCATATTGTCCGCATCTCGTCAACGGCCATCCACAAGCGCGTCTCCAACAGTTAGTTATTTCCCCATGCGAGCGAAACGAATAGATCAAACCTTCGGGCCAGACTGGGGCGACGGTGAAGAGATCTTCTTGGAGTTTGCCGTCCAAGATACAGGGAGAGGCCTCACTCCAGAAGAAAAGAAGCTCCTCTTCCAGCGTTTCTCGCAAGCAAGCCCTCGTACCCATGTTCAATACGGGGGATCTGGTCTGGGATTATTCATCTCTCGTGAATTGACCGAGTTACAAGGCGGCGAGATTGGTGTTTCTTCTGAGGCTGGTAAAGGTAGCACATTCGCTTTCTACGTTAAGTGCAGGAGAACGAGCGAACCGCAAGAAGCGGCTGAGAGCACAGCGGCATCAATCACCCGGATTCCGTCCAATGCAAAAGACTCGGTTCGAGCAGGGGTACAAGTTGCGCCGAAAGTTAAGGACTTCGCTGCGTCACCTCCACCTCCAAAGAACCCATTGGTCCCGCCATCCAAAACCAAAAGAGCTGCTCTCAAAGTGCTGATCGTGGAGGACAATCTTGGTATGTTGTATCAACCACCGATTAGAATTCTCCTTTTACTAATATATGACAGTGAATCAAAAAGTCCTACAGCGACAGCTCCAAAACCATGGCATAACGACAAAAGTCGCGAACCACGGTGGAGAGGCCCTCGAGATCCTCAAAACCTCAACATTTTGGAAAGACGCGCCACCCGATGCGAGCGACATCGGCGTAATCCTCATGGACAAAGAAATGCCCGTAATGGACGGCTTGCAATGTACGAGCCAGATCCGCGAGTACGAAAAAGCCGGAGCGCTGCGCGGCCACGTACCCATCATCGCCGTCACAGCCAACGCGCGCAGCGAGCAGATTGCCACACTCCTCGCCGCAGGCATGGACGATGTGGTATCCAAGCCCTTCCGGATCGGCGAATTGATTCCAAAAGTCGAGGAGCTGGCAGCAAAGTATCCAAGCAAACTTGGAGATGACTCAGTCATGGTAGCGGTGCCAACCGGGCCGTCGGAGCTACCGTATGGTGTGTGAGGGTCTCTTTCCGAGGCCTGAATAGAAAGCTGAAGATACCGTATTGTGGGAAGGTAGAGGTAGAGGAGCATTGTTATATCTTAACGATGATATAGACGCATGGCATGGCATATCTGCATTGCAATCGGCGCGAAACGATGGGCTCGTCACTGATTAGCCTGGTGTTATGGCGCGTTGGCTTCTAATGTATAGTTGATTTTTTCGATTGGGCATGTAGATCATGATTCGCGAGGGAGCTTTGTCAAGCAAATTACGTGGTAGATGGCATGGGTGGAGTTACAAGACGCATCATATCTGGGCTACATGTGTGGCGTACGTCGAATAGGACGTTATTTTCGGATTGACTTTGGGGATGGGTGCTTAGGTTCATAAAAGGATGGAGGTCACATAATCCGAACGGGACCCAATGGGAATGATATGCCCGATTATACGCTATTTGGGCTGTTTTCCTGGGGTGTATGTGCTCATGGTGGAGGCGATGAAGGTGGCATGGACGTGAGGTTAAATTTGTTATGGGATTACACTTGAGCTCGATGATGGATTCTTTGACACCAAGGTGGATACTGAATGTATCTTGGGATCGCGACACCTTGAGCTATTAGAAGCATCAAAATAAATATCCGAAGACTCTTGCCTTCATCGTCTCAAGTGTAAAGAAAAGTTTCGATTCCATGTATCTGCTATCTCTTAAATTACCAACCATCACGTCCCTTACTAGATATCAAGCACTCCAACCAAGCCCCAGGTCCCACCAACAACAATATCCTCACAACCCCTCCTCTCCTTCAACACTCTCATCTCCCACCTCCCCCGGCACAAACCCCCTCTCCTCCCTCCTCTTGCAAACCCAGTCCCCAAACGGCTTCCAAATCGCCTCTTTCTCAGCCGGCTTCAACCCCGCCGCCAATCCACTCGTACTCGTCGTAACAAACACCCTCGCACCATCCCATACCTTTCCTTCCCCATCGACCTCTTCCTCCCCTACCTTGCTCCGCCCCATATTATGCTTGGCATCCTGCCATCCGTACGCAAACTCGCCCTTGCCCAAGCCCCTTGCATACCTATACCGCCAAATGGCCTCCCAAATCCCCTTGCCCACAATACACACAGCCTCAGGCTTGTACTTGAGCACTTTGGCATCCAGCGCCGCGGTGCCTGCACTCGTCTCGTCCTTGGACAACTCCGCGGCGTCTCTGCTCGGGCGGTCCACAATATTCGTGTTGCCCATGCAGTACTTGGCAGGCAGACTGCGGTCCTCGGTGGGGTCGAGGCGGCGGTCCGTGAGGCCCGAGGTGTGCAGCAGTTTCCAGAAGAGGTTTGAGGGGTGGGCGTAGGCGTGGCCTGCGGTGGCGGTTTGGACGCCTGGGTTTGTGCCGACGAAGATGCCGATTAGATTTGGGGTAAGGATGTCGGTTAGGGGGGTAAGGTGGGCGTATTTGGAGGGCGGAGCGTATTTGCTTGGTTTGCGTTGCTTTTTCTTAGGGAGGTTGACTGGTTTAGAGATTGTAGTTGTTGTGCTGCTTCGCAGGCGCTTTTGGGTGCGTGGAGGTGGAGTGATTGCTGAAGAGGGTTCTGCTGAGGGATTGGAGGTCCCTTGGAATTGGTATTTTGCTAGTTGGCCATTGAAGGATGTTGGTACTGATGATTCTGGTGTATCGTTTGAATCGGAGGGCGATTCTTCGCTGGGAGCTACCAGCACTTGCTCTACGACTTCAATCTTGGTTGAGCGTGTTCTTCGCATTTTGATGATCCAAGTCTGCCTTCTTCCCAATTTCGTGACCCCAGGCTTGATAACTGTTTATATTCTGTGCCTGAAGTTGCTGCCTTCAAGGCTGAGAATTCACGTGCCCACGCGTTCACGCTAAAGCCTTAGCGAGATGAGACGCGTCGACGTCACGCTTCTCGCCAGCACCACTCTCGGAGAAAAGGCATCCTCACGACGCTGCCACGGGTTCCATTCTGAGGACTACGATGTGACCCTGGGCTGAATTGGGGGTTCCTTTCTTGTCCTTCGATGTTGCGTTGGCCTTGCAAGGCCCGTAGAGGATGCGACAGGTCGTTTCTGCACATGCTGATCAGCTTCTCATCTACAATCAGACGCAAGAAGTAATCGCAGGAAGCAGCAAGAAAAAATTACCACAATAGGGCATCAACCCCCACTCCCATACGCACGAGGCCT
The DNA here is from genome assembly GCA_001644535.1 of Pyrenochaeta sp. DS3sAY3a. Lineage (NCBI taxonomy): Eukaryota > Fungi > Ascomycota > Dothideomycetes > Pleosporales > Cucurbitariaceae > Pyrenochaeta > Pyrenochaeta sp. DS3sAY3a. The sequence goes on along the minus strand of KV441639.1, from coordinate 1,405,968 downwards.
ATTCGGGACGTGATGGGTGCGGTACCCTTCGGGACGACGCTCGCTGTGTGACACTTGCCGTCTGTCCCTGGTCTGCTTCCAGACCATGTGCATGATACATGGGGGATCCGGTGTAGGCTGCCCAGGAATCGACACGCGGAGCTTTACCCGTTTCCCGCGCACTGTGATTCTAGCGTTACCGCTCTTTAGTGCGTCTCCACGTTCGCTCGTTCCTCCTCTCGCCTCTGTCAGATGCCTGAGTACCAATGTTGGACATGGGATCGCTGTCGAATATTTGTGCCGCCCCGCGTTCCGAACTGCGCAACTTTGTCCTCAAATTGTGAAGCCCTTTCGTGCGCTGTAGATTCCACCCCATGCGAGATCTCACCGCCATCGTGCTGTTAATCTGGGCCCCATTTCTTATCCCTGCACTGCAGCTGCACGACGTACGACGCAGTGTTTTCGCGCGGCACGGGCTCCCGCCCGCAGTGTGCGTCAGATACCATATTTTATCTTCAGCATGCATGCTACGACGTCGCCGTGACACCGTTGTCACCTCACCCGTCACCACATGACTTGGTGGTGTAACGCCACCAGCCAGATGCCTGCACTTGCTTTCTGAAACAAGCTGCTTCGACGTTTGCGGTGCGGGACTCGTGCCAGTTTACGCCACCCTTTTGGCTTTTGAAACCATATCTTTGGTCTGTCCGTAAGTGCATGCATCAGCAGTATTGAAAGAGGCAGGGGGTTTGGGCCATGTAGATCCAGTAGCAAGACTGGCGTAGAGGCATTGAGCGAGAATCGTAATGCCGGCGCTCGTTGTAGCTTCTTTAGTTTACTATGCAGGGAGAGGATACTGAGTGGGGCAGAAGTGTACTCGCGACTTGATGGTCCCCGTTGGTGATCTAATGAACCTATTCGTTCTTGAACTGCTCTTCTTGGGATCTTCGAGGCCATCTTCGCTTACTACACATTAACTATAAGGCCAGATTTCATTTCTCAGAAAATGCTTAGAGGTTCGTGACTTAGTTATGCTTGATGTCAATGTGCAATTTTTCATACCATATATTTGAAGCTACTGTTCATTATATAAACCAGAAGGGCCTCCTTATTCCAAGCCTCCACTTAAAATATACGATGTTGCACCGGATTAACGTTTTCGTCAAGGGTCAGAATGATATAGAAGTATACATACGAATATATCCGTCCAAATATGCAACCTCTGAGACCACAGCCGTTTCAGTGCAAAAGGAGAATGCGCTTTTGGAGATAACAAAGGAAAACAGATACAGGCTGGTGGTACCGGGGTAAAAGCCTGTGGCCTTACTGGTAGAACGGTCGCCGGGTATCAAAGTTGGTGTCCTGTTGATAAGAAGCTGCGCCGAACCATGCAAGATCGAGGTCCCATACCAGAAATTAGACTGACCACCGTAGTCTCCTAACGCCGTTAAGATGGATGGTGTGTGAAGATGTTCACGTGAGAAATTATGCTTATGAGAGGTCACATGGAAATCTGTTTAGTCGAGGTGTCGTCGCTTCAGAGTTTGGCATTGAGATCGGTCATGTCTCGATTGTCGAAGGAACCCACAGGCGAGTTTCTAGCTGGCGACATGATCTGGGCTTGAGAACGATCGAAATGTGGGAAAACATTGCTGGGGACCCCTGCACAATCTTTCGTTGAAGTGCCACCATGTGAGTTACACGTCATTGTGATATCGGAACTGACCGCATAGGGGCTCGTCTGAATCCCATGGCGTAATGTTTCCGTTGAAGGAGAGTGCTCCCCGTGATACTTCCGGAAATTAGAGTATGGCGAAATTGGCACAGAGGCAGAGACTGTGTCAAGTAGATCTGAGGTACTGAACAGTGGGACTTGCTGGGAAGTGGCAACTGAAGTGAGCCCGTCCGTGGTCGATCCGGGGGTGGAGGTATAGCTCAAACGTTCGGTCTTTAACCTAAGAGCCTGTGTGGGTGCGCTTCCTGAACTCTCGTTCAATGGTGCATTTGATGAAAACACATTTTTCTCCTCGTTGCCACTCCAGGACCGTGGTGACTTTGCGAATGTATCCCCAGTAATTTTGGTAGGTCTCCTGGGAGCTTGTAATAAGCGGAGGTATTGATCTTGCAATTGGTCTCCTCCGCGTCGTAAAGGAGGGCCATGAGAAGTTCGCGGGATGGGCAATTGCTTTTGTGGTGGAATAGTTCCAGATGGAGATAATTCCATCTGCAGAGATCCCATATCAAATGGTGAAACAGATCCGGTGGTACTGGAGCGGAAAGGCGTTTGGGCTTTTGGGAAGTTATGATTGGTATACGCGAGCCCAGCATAGGAGTTGGTTCCGTTGGGTAAAGGTCTTGACACCGGACGGCTATATCGGCCAAGCGGCACATAGGGATCTGTACCAGCGGGGGTCCTCTGTTGGGGTATGAACGTGGTCGGTTGACTCGAGTGATACCTTGCAATTGGCGATGACTGCTCATGGTACGGTGCTGCCAAGGTTGGGGAGAATGACGGCTTCGTATCCAGAAGATGATACTGACTAGCGAGTGGTGGGTGCGGGTATGGGTTGTTATTAGCGGAGTACGCAGGAACCATTCCCGAAGCGCTGCCCAACCCAGTCAGGGTTTGCACCTTGCTATTTCTATCTCCCATTACCTTCTCCACATTGTCGGACCCAACCTATAAAATTAGCCCAGGTCGACCAACACTCCATCACACTCACACGATAAAATTGGCATTGAGTTGGATCAACTCCCGCTTGGACGCAGTTTCCACATCCAGAGCCATTACGAGAAGGACCACTGCATTTGATCTTCCTCTTGCGACAGCGAGCACACTAGCTTGAGGGTCAGAGACACGAATACACCAATTTATACAGAGAGATATACTTTATTCGTCTCAAAAGTGAATAGCATTTAACGGAAATAATGGTAACTCACTGCTATAGAAATGCGACGTCTCGCATGGCCGCCTTCCTGATTCTCGTCTCGCCTCGAAGTGGGTGAGGCATATGCATCCCCGAGCGGGTAGTTGTGAGAGGGCAGGCCCGGATTGTATGCTGTCTCAATTGGCTCGTGACGTTGGCTGTAGTAGAATTGTCGGGCTGATGGACCGTAGGGTAGACTGCGGCGAGTTTGGTAACCCAAGATGGACATGCTGCGAGCTGCTTCATTATTAGTTAATTGAGAGAGCTAACGATAAAAAGCATCGACTTACAAGCAAAAGACCTTAATAGATTATATTGATCGATTTGTGCAGCGGAGTTCCTTCTGATGTCTTCCTTCTGTTGAACTGACGGTATGATGCCACTAGGAAGTGAGGTCGCAAGCCACTGATGTCCCAAAAAAGTGAAGAGGTTGTCCGGAGACCGTGTCAATCAATCGTAGGTCTGGCAAGATCGTGTTTATAGCCGAAAGGAGACCAGGCTGCATCGCCTTGCAAAGTCATCTTTGAGATGACTCGTAGGCGTTTGGGGGCGACAATTTTGTTTGCCCTGACATCGCTGAGAGGATACCTAGTAACGTCTGCATACATCGACGGTCACACTGCATTGGCGTTGAAATTCCCTGTTATTTAGCATACAAGCCCTACCGCTTGAGAACATACAGGTAACATAACACAATAATGATCGATAGGGCTCCTGCAACATTGGGTAATCTCGAGCACTCTAAGCATATCTTTTGGCTTATCTCGCTGCAAGACGTTTTACCTGGCAAATGGTATATGCTATGAAGGCACACACCTTGGGAAGCCCGATGTGAATGTCAAGATTCACACCCTTCTTGGGGCGTTGTGCAAGGATATTGACTTTTACGAAAGTTTGCTTATCACACTAAGTTGAGCGACCTCTGGAGACTATATTGACGTTAGCTTTGAAACCCACGATTGCTGTATTGGCTAAGAAGGTTATCACATCTTTGTCGGTTCGCGTTCTGAGGAGCAATGACTCGTCGTGCCTGGCGCAAAACAACCAAGCGCGTGTCACTCACAGAGCCGCGCCGGTACTGAGTAGCCATACAAGCACAAGTAGTAGACTAAAATGTGGGTGCGGAATATTGGACAGAGTATGTGGCGGGTTCCAGCATCCTCGGACCGCTTGACATGTTCTGTTCTGGTCGTGGGGTGCTAGTACCAAGCCCGAGAACAGTAAGGCTATGCTTGATGTGTCACGATTGCACAGCTTGTGTACAAAAGGCCAAGTGGAACAAACAGCCACTTGAGAGTCGCGAGTGGTTCTATTCGCCAAAAGAAGAACATGCCTCAAAACCGGGGAGATTGATAGGCCAATAGTGCAGGTGTGTCTGAGGTGTACTTGGGTAGGCAGGAGAGATTCGCGCTCTGCCCAAGGACTCCAAGCGACAGTAACGCGAAGATACGGGCAGCTTCCTTGCGCCGGAAGCAGGAATGTCCCGCGAAGCTGGTTGACAGATTGATGACAGGGCTCGTGGTGGATTAGTGCAAAGAGAATCGTGTTGCTAAAGTTGACGCTGTGCAGGTTAAGGTGTACAGTGTTGATGCTTCACATTCAAAGCGAGTGATAGTACGCCCCAAGTCTTCGACACACCATGCAGTACTTCAAATTCCTGTGCTCAACAAATGCAACAACGAAAAAAGTCCCGACAAGGTCCTCGCAGGAGAAGACGGAGAGATACACAACAGCTTCCAAGGTTACTTTCTCCAAACGCATGAGGATATAAATCATGCAAGCAGAGGGGAGGGCTCTTTGGTTGAAGGACGTTTGTCCAACTGGCGCGGAGGTCGGCCCGCAGCCGCTCGACGAGTGGTTGTGTTTGCCGTTATGCGGCAGCCCGATCTGTAGTCCTTGAGGGCGCACCGGCAGCCATTCGACAGGTCACAGAAGCGATGGGCCATGGGTTGGGCGATACTCCAAGCTCTTGCCAGCCCAGCTGTGCCGTGATTGCAGGACGATGATGCACAAGGCGACGACTAGGTCGAACCCGAATGGTGGTTGTGAGGATGCAGGCCATCACGTCCGTCCATGTCACGCGCGACGTCATGCGCGGCTAGGCCACGTCGAGTTAGCGGCCCCAGCTTCTTCAGAGGTCGCGTTCAATTTGATGTTGCAGCAGCTCGTCGACGTTTGCGACAAACACGCCTGCTCCCCAACGACACGCCCGCGGCCATGTCTGTGCTCCTCGAGACGTCGCTCGGCGACATTACCATCGACCTCCTGGTCGACGCCGCGCCAAAGTGCTGCGAGAAGTAGGTCAAGTCCCTTTCCTGCGCGCCTCGCCTCGCCTCGCCTCGTGCGCCGCGTCCCAAGCTGAGCACACAACAGACACTGACAAGTTTGTCCCCTTAGCTTCCTCAAGCTGTGCAAGGCCAAGTACTACAACTTTGCGCCGGTGCATAGCGTCCAACCAAACTTCTCCTTCCAGACCGGTGACCCCGTCGGCCCGGGCTCCAAGGACAGCGATGGCGGGCGATGCATCTGGGGCCTCCTCGACCCTGCGCAACCCGCAAAGAAGACGTTTGCGCCCGAGTTCGGGCTCAAGCTAAAGCATGCCGACATGGGCACAGTCAGTATGGCTACGGCCCCGAGCCCAGACGGCGCCGACGAGCGGTTGGCTGGCAGCCAGTTCATCATCACGCTCGGTCCCAACATCGACTTCCTCAACGGCAAGGCTGCAATCTTCGGCACAGTCGTCGAGGGCTTTGATACGCTTGAAAAGATAAACACGGCATATGTCGACGACAAGGGCCAGCCACTCAAGGACATACGACTCCTGCACACCGTCGTCCTAGACGACCCTTACGACGATCCGCCTGGCCTCGTAGAACCCCCCGAGAGTCCGCTGCCCTCCGCTGCGCAGCTTGCCACCGTTCGTGTCGCCTACGATGAGAATCTCGACGAGGAGAACGACCCGGCGGCACTGGAAAAGCTTCGCCGGGAGCGCGAAGCCCGCGCGCAGGCCCTCACGCTTGAGATGGTGGGCGACCTGCCTTTCGCAGAAGTCGCACCGCCTGAGAATGTGCTTTTCGTGTGCAAGTTGAATCCAGTTACACAGGACGAGGATCTCGAGCTCATCTTCTCGCGATTCGGCAAGATCTACAGCTGTGAGGTCATCAGGGACAAACGCACGGGGGATAGCCTCCAGTACGCCTTTATCGAATACGCAAACCAAAAGGACTGTGAGCAGGCCTACTTCAAGATGGATGGTGTCCTCATCGACGATCATCGGATCCACGTCGACTTTTCACAGAGTGTCTCGAAGATTGCCGATGACTGGCGAGACGTCACCAACACCAAGCGGAGGCGCGCAGCAGGAGGCTTCGGCGGAATTGACAATCTTGAGAAGAAGAAGCAGTACCGCGACGGCTCTGGTCGCCAGATCGTATCCGACTCCGTGGTCAACAGACTCGTCATCGACAAAGACGTCCCCAGCACCACTGAGCAGCCACGGTCGGAGCGCCCACGGAGAGATGACAGGAGTGACAGAAATGACAGGGACAGGCGCCGCGACAACGACCGGAGGCGTGAGCGCAGGGAAGACTACCATGACGACCGCTGGAAACGGAATCGCAGCCGCAGTCGCAGCCCGAGGAAAGACCGACGCGACCGCGACGATGGCCGGTATGACGATCGGAGGAGATATCGAAGCCGCAGTCCTGGCCGTCGTCGGGACAGGAGTCGAGATCGCTACAGGAGGGATGACAGAGATCGAAGACGTTGAATCATGTCAAAGGATTTGCGATTTGGACTTGGAACTTTCTTGCGACTTGGCCCGACGTGCTTTCGAGGCGAATTGTCGAGTGAGCAATGTATTAGTAGTATGTTAGAGGGTACCTTCATTGAAATTGATACCAGTCGTTGTTAACGACACGAATACTTGGAATGATCTCGATCATACCACGAGATTGCAAGTTCAGTCTTACTTGCCAAAAGTCTACAATTTTTCTATGTAGCTAGATAAATACGGCACGCACATGGAATACCAGTAATCCTGTATTCTCAAAGCATGCTTTTGCACCGTAAAATGGATCGATAGAGATCGAAAGTATCAAACGCTCCCAGAACTCCGTCAGCTTGCCCCTTGTACAAAGACTATTTGGTTCCCAGTCTGAAGGGCGCGCGGAGGCACTTGTTCACGTAAAAACGCCAGTCCCATGCTTGCTTGACCATGATACTCAAAAGATCAAATTACGTCATCCTCCTTGCTCGTTCCATGTGTGGAGATCTCGATTGTCTCGCTGTTGACAACCGTTCCTTGAGTCTATGGCTGCAGCCTGCTCCTTCGCAGCATGCGCCTGATGAGATACGCAAAGACTATCAGTCGCGCACGCTGAGGCCGGAACGAGTCGTGAACATGCGAGTTGCAATGTTCATAGCCAGGAGTTCCTGGAAGAGAAGCTTGGCAGCGTAGGGGATATGAATCTGTGAGATGCGCGTCTTGTTGTTGCAGGGACGGCATTCGTATTGGGACTTCTTGATTTGCCTGTCATTTTGTTTAGCACGTTGCACCGATGAAATCAATATTTGGGATCAAACTTACGCAATTGGACTCATCAGGCCACAGATATCGCACACATGAACCGTGTACGCATCTGAGACCGTGAAAAGGCGCTCTTTCAAGAAAGCAGCGGCACCGTGCGCAATCATACAATCACGTTCCATCTCTCCGAAACGCAGACCACCGTCTCTGGCACGACCTTCCACAGGTTGACGTGTAAGAATTTGCAGCGGGCCACGGGCACGGGCGTGGATCTTGTCATCGACCATATGTCGTAGACGCTGATAGTATGTTGGTCCCAAGAAGACTTGTGTTCGCATCTTCTTGCCCGTGTGGCCGTTGTACATGATCTCGAATCCTCTCTTCTGATAACCGGCTCTTTCGAGCAAGTCTGAGATTTGATCGACAGTAATTTCTGTGAAAGGAGTTGCATCACCTTCTTGGCCATTGATGGCTCCCACCTTGGAGAGTAGACACTCGACCAAATGGGCAATGGTCATACGAGACGGAATAGCGTGGGGATTGATGATCAAATCCGGAGTGAGACCCTCACTGGAGAATGGCATATCCTCTTGACGATAAGTGATACCGATGGTTCCTTTCTGACCGTGGCGGGACGCGAACTTGTCACCAATCTGTGGCACCTTGGTCGTTCGCGTACGGACCTTGACAAATCGGAGGCCTTCGGTGTTGGTGGTGAAAAGGACCTGATCCACAATGCCGTTCTCAGTGCTTCGGAGTGGCGTGGAGACGTCTCGCTTTGTGTGCATCGTAGTCTTTTGTCCGAGTTCTTGCGAATCAGACGCGATGGGTGCGGTCTTGCCGATAATGATATCGTCGCCAGAGACACGGACACCAGGAGCAACCACACCATCGTCGTCGAGCTTGTCATATGTACCACCCTTCAGACGGAGAGTATCACCACGAGTTGGCTTCTCAAACTGCTCAAGAACGTTGACTCCAATGCGCTTCTCTTGCTCGGTATATGCACGGTAGAACAAACTCCTGAAAAGGCCTCGGTCAATGCTACTTTGATTCATGATGACGGAATCTTCTTGGTTGTATCCGGAGTAACAAGCAATGGCGACGATGGCGTTCTGACCGGCAGGAAGTTCACGGAATTTGAGATATTCCATGGATCTTGTTGTCGCCAACGGCTTCTGAGGATAGTACAGGACGTTCATCATGGTCTCCATACGTAGTGCATAGTTGGTAATGGCAACGCCCATAGCTTGTTTACCCATGGCAGACTGATAAGTGTTACGAGGAGACTGGTTGTGATCTGGGAAAGGAATGATGCTGGCGCAGATACCAAGAATCATGGCTGGATGAATCTCGCAATGGGTGTAGGCATGGATTCGAGGATCAGGCTTAGGTTTGATACGCCTTAACCGGTCTTTGCCTTGGTTGGCTCGCTCGTTCGGAGGAATGCCCTGCTTCATGTCTCGCCACTCATCCAGGTCTTCAGGAGAGAAGGTAATCATGGCAGTTTCTTCTTCTTCCGCATCGAGGTATTCAATTACACCATCTTGAATGAGACCTTTCCATCCGTATGTGGCAGCTGCAATCTCCTCTTCACTCCACCCATTGCGCTCATCGTGGCTCTCCTGCTCGAGTAGAAGCTTCTTACTGATATCTTTGGTAAAGATGAGCTGATTGCGATTCGGCTTTCGGATGTCATTCTCAACAACGAACAATGGCCTCATCACACGGCCGGCATCTGTGAAGATTTTGAATTCCCGGTCACGAATGTCACGGATCAAGCTCATTTCGTATGACAATGTGCCGTTTCTTCGGAGCTCCTGCACGACCGAAACAAGCTGATGGGCATTGGAATGTACACCAACCCAGACACCGTTGACAAAAACCTTGGTGGCATCTGGGTTCTGGTTTTGGTCGTATTCTTCCAAAAGCTGCATGTTTCGTTGAGTCATGAAGTCGATAATGGGCGATGCGTCGCTACCAACGCTAACATAGCACATCAAGGAGAGATTCTTGACTAAACCACAAGCCTGTCCTTCGGGAGTTTCGGCAGGACAAACGAGACCCCAGTGAGAATTGTGAAGCTGGCGAGGCTTCGCGAGCTTACCATCACGACCAACTGGTGTATTTGTTCGCCGAAGATGGGATAATGTGGAAGCGTATGTGTATCGGTTCAACACCTGCGAGACACCTGCTTTCGCAGACGCCGCCTTCTTCTGATCACCCCAATTACCTGTGGCAAGGGAATATTTGAGACCGTTTGTGATGATGGCTGCCTTGACGGCCATGGTGATGTTGAACTCCTGGTTGTTCTCCACGCAACGCTGTAGGTATTTGTAGATATCCTTGGTCAACTTGAGGAATAGGATACGGAAGAGATTGGCGATCAAAGGACCAGCAAGATCCAATCTCTTTTTGCCGAAATGATCACGATCGTCTTCGTCACGGCGACCCAAAACGCATTGGAGAAGTCGATGAATCATGTAGCCGAAAAAGTAGGCCTTCCGAGTGTCTTGTCCTTCTCTCTGCGAGATATGAGGCAAGAACTCGCGCTGCATGATGTCTCGGGCGAACTTGAGACGTCGGTCTCTGGTGCCAGTGTTTGCACCACGCTTAGCAATGAAGTCCAGTGCGGTTTCCCTATCCTGGACAATCGAACCCTCCTCGATGCTCGGCTTCAATAGCTCCAGCATCTGAGTATCCGTGCGATCGTATACAATGTGGCTCAGAATTTCCTCGTCAGAAACGATGCCTAGGGCACGAAAGACGATGGCCATGGGCACGTCGGCTTTGATGTACGGAAGGGTGGCATAGGCAAATGGACCGGGCACGCGCTTTCCAGCGCCGGCGAGCGAGTTCTCTGCCCACTTGATATTGAAGGACGAGATGAGACGAGTGCCCTTTTCCACCGCGCTTCGAATCTCAGCAGTCCAAGGAATGGGACCCTGCTTTTTCCGGAAGACCTGTACAATATTTGCCGCGCTACGCTCCTGGGCGATCAAGACTTTCTCACTGCCGTTGATGACAAAGTAACCGCCTTGATCATAAGGGCACTCGTTGAGACCAAAGAGATCAGCATCTGACTGGTTGCGCAGGTGGCAGAGCTCAGAGCGCAGCATGACGGGCAGCTTCCCTATGAAGATCCTTGCGACGTCGTCACCACCCATGGGGATATCGTCTCGCTCCCACCGGATCTGAGAAGCTCCGCCCGTGTATCCGCCGTCCATATCCTCGTCATCGCCGTCCGTGGCCTTCGCCTCGCGTGCCACCATGACCCGATTCTCAATGTCGGCCAACATGGCACCCGAGTAGGTGAGATTGCGCAGACGCGCCTCATGTGGATAGAGTTGAACGGTTGTGCCGTCGCCTTCGGTATGTGTCGGTCGCGCAAGGTAGACGCGTCCAAACTTGATTTCGTAGCGCCGCTTGATGATGGGGTTGTCGTCTTCGTCGGCGTTGTAGGGCTCGTTCTGCTCCAGTATGACGGCGCCGTTCTCCTTGACGATATCCTGGATCGTATTGCGGGTGAACTCGTCGTATGAGTCGAGCTGCTGGGACACCAGGCCCTTTGTGTCGAAGAAGGAGCTGATGACGGCCCAGCAATCTTCGGGCGAGATCATTTGGTCCGTGTCGTCTTCCTCGTACTCGTCCTCCATTTCGTTGTCGTAGTAGGGGTCCGCCATGGTTGCGACAACGAGATGAGCAGACGGGGAGATGCGCGGGAGAGCAAAAGAGGAGGGCGGGTGGGAGCGCAAGGGCGGAGTGGGGAGTGTCGAGAAGTTGGGGCGGTCGCGCCTGGCGGCGACTTCACAAAGAGTTTGTGCACGGACCACCAATCGCGGTCTTGGCGCGTCGTGCAAGGGTCATCACCTTCACCTTCACCCTTGGTCGAGCTCGGGCACTTGAAAGTTTTCCTCAAAGAAGCTTCCTCATAAGGGATTCTGGATTTAAAGAAACTCTGTCTGCATAACCATGATAGGTAGACACCCAGAGCAGAAAGCATGCAGTGTTGTGAATGGCATCCCATTCTGCCTCTGGATCTCATTACCACCTACCTAGGTACGTAGGAATAAGGACAGGTCTCTTCGACGTGGATAAGGTATTACAACGGCAGCATCACTTTCGTGGCCGCACAAACCCTTGTGAGTCCTGCATCATTATGAAGCACTTAGTTGCCCTCGCCATCATTCGAATCCAGAATTCCTCCAAGATCGCTTCCATAATCTTCCACCGTGTAGCATTGCCATTCCTCCTCCATGTCCTCCACAGCACACTATTGGATATCTCGCTTTGGCTTGACTCAACGACAAACTGGACTTGTCCCGGCGCGCCGGCAGTCTACGCGCCGCCGTTGAGCAGGTACTCAATCGCACCCTGTACATTACCACCACTTCGTCTTAGCGCAGATACATTCCGATCGAACTCGTAGAAGCCCATCTCATTAAGCTGTCGAAGTTGCGTCTCGTACACTTCCTCTGGTGGCCGGCTGTCCACTGGTGGGGGTGTACCAAATCCACCCCCTGCGCCAAAGCCACCAGGGCCAAACAGTGCGGCAAAAGGATTGTTTGGAGGCGGTGAATTGGTCCCTGTGCCAGTGCCTCCTGCAGCGGGTGTGGTTTGGCCGAAAGGAGAGAAGGGAGATGCACCTGCTCCTACGCCAGCACCACCACCACCGCCCATCATCTGCATCATCGAGCGCATAGCATCGGGGTTCTGCATAAGGTTACGGGCTGCTTCTGCGATGGGGTTTGCCTGTCCACCTTGTGCCCCACCGAAGAGGTTGGGGAAAGTGTTTGGTGGTGCTTGCGACGCGTCTTGTGCATTCGCTGAGGGGGTGGAGTTGGTACCGGCTGTGTTCTGGGTTTGTTGTTGAGGAGCGAAAGGGTTGCCGGCGCCTGCAAATAAGCTGGCAAATGGGTTTCCGCCTGCGCCACCGGCACCGCCGAATGCTGCAAAAGGATCTGCTGGTCCAGTTGCATTCGGCTGGTTTGGCGTTGCGGTTGCGCCATCACCTGTCGCCGTCGACCCAGGCTGTGGTGTGTTGTCCGTAGCACCGGGTGCTGGAAAGCTTGATCCACCGCCATTGCGGTCACCCATGGCTCGCTGCATCTGCAGCTGCATGCGCATCATATCAGGGCTGAACATCATTCGGCGCATCTCCGGGTTCCTTAGCATCTCTTGAAGCATGGGGTTGTTACGAATCTGGTAAACGTTAGATAGAAGGCACCGTTGGACAGTTGGGGTTTTTACCATTGGGTTCTGCATCATCATGTCTACCACTGCAGGATTGTTCATTGCTTCGTTCATTTGTGTAAGAAACATGGGATTGTCCATGAGTTCAAGCATAGCATCGGCGTTTGGTGGTGGACCCATCTGAAGAGCATTAGTGGAGGACCTGGAAAATCAATGTTGACCAACTTACTCCTCCGTCTGGGCCAAAAGTGTCCATTCCAGGGAGTCCATGGAACCCAGCATAACGAGCGCCCGTAATACCAGCGAGCGGATTATTGCCCGTGCCTGCAGCAATGTTGGTGGGGACCTGTGGAGTCGGCGTACCGCTTCCTCCCGACGTGCTCGCTGCTCCCTGATTTGCGGGGTTCTGCCTTGCGTTGCTCGCTGCTCCCTTGACGAGATGTATGGTGTGTCCGTCCTTGATCTTGATGCTGGCGAGCGTGTCCGGGTCTTTCAACACGCGCCCGGAATATATCAGGCGCTGGCGCTCTGGGGGGATGTCTGCATATTCGGGGGTGGAGAGCTTGGATTTGAGATCAGCAACTGTGGTGGCCGAAGACAGCGTCAGGACGTGCTTCTGGTCGTTGGCAGCCTTGATGTTGAAGGTGACCTGGGCTTCGTCCGTGGACGTGGCGGCGGCGTCGTCGGCCATGATGCGTCGATTCTCCGGACGGCGCGGGGTAGCGATGGGGTGTGAGAGCGTGTGGTCGGACTGAATAGCAGGGCAAGAGGTGCGGCTGTTCGCTATGGAGGCGGCAGCGAGTGGGCGGGCAAACAGGTGTCGTGTCTTCGCGCACAAGAAGCGCCTGGCAGTCGGAGAGCTAGGCTTTGGACAGCGTTGGAAGCCCGCAGAAGACGCCGCACGCCCACCCAACGTCGTCACTTCCCTGCAGGGCCTGGCGTCACTAGCGCGGGCCGTGCAGCTGTGGCTCAGCTCCAGCGCCGGGGTGCTGGGCGCTGCTGGCTGACAAAGGGCAGCCAAGCGACGGGTGGGGACTGCCGTGCGAGAGCAGGGCAGGCCGGGGAAGTCTCCAGGGCCGAGGCATCTGGAGCGGAGAGTCAGCGACCGGCGCGATTGACATCGCACGCTCTCCATGGCCCTTTTCCTCGTTCTGCCTCTGCCTCTGCATCCCAAATTCCATCAATTGGCGCCAGGCTAAGCTTCTCTTTTCCCGACCCCGTTCCATCCGCAATCCACCATGAAGGCGATTCAAATCAAGGAATATGTCAATGTGAGCGAGGCGCCTCTAGCATAGCCGACGCAGGTAATTGACAGTAATGGCAGGGACCAGACGACTTGAAAGTTATAGACCTGCCCACTCCTGAACCGAAATCAAATGAATACCTGATCGCCATTCATGCCTCGGCAACAAACTTCTTCGACCTGCTTCAGATCCGCGGGAAATACCAACACCAACCGCCGTTTCCCTGGGTCGCTGGCTCAGAATTCTCCGGCGTGGTTATCAAGGCCCCATCCTCTCTGCCAGGCGGCAAAACCCCTCAGTTCAAGGCCGGCGATAAGGTTTTCGGTGCGAGCCAGGGCGGTTATGCAACTCACATTGTGTGCACCGAGGAGAGGCTAAAGGGCGTACCCGAGGGATGGAGCTATGAGGATGCGGCAGGCGTCTTCGTCACAGCGCCAACCAGTTATGCTGGCTTGGTCGTCAGGGCCGGGATCAAGAAGGGTGCGTGCTTGTCTTCTAGTCGTGACCTGCCAACATGAACCTCAACTAATTTGTCATTGGGCAGGCGATTGGGTTCTGGTTCACGCAGCTGCCGGAGGTGTTGGTCTGGCAGCCGTTCAGATTGCCAAAGCCTTCGGCGCAACAGTCGTTGCAACAGCCGGCACACAGCACAAGCAGGATGTGGCACGCGCATTCGGCGCAGACTATGCAGTCGACTATCGCCAATCCGACTGGCCAGAACAGGTCAAGAAACTTACACCGAAAGGCAGGGGCGTCGACATTGTTTATGACCCCGTGGGCCTGATTGCCCAATCCATGAAATGCACTGCTTGGAACGGCCGCCTGCTTGTTGTTGGGTTCGCAGCGGGTGACATCGAGAAGATGGCCACTAATCGTATTCTCCTGAAGAACGTCAGTGTTGTAGGTCTTCATTGGGGCGCATACGCCATAAATGAGCCAGAAATGCAAGACAAGGTATGGGATGGAATTTTTGAACTTGTCAAGGAAGGCAAGTATAGGGGTACGGCGTTCACAGACCAAGAGTACGTTGGGCTGAACAGTGTACCCGCCGCTTTGAAAGCTCTCGGTGGAAGAGACAGCTGGGGCAAGGTTGTAGTCAAGGTGCCGCAAGAAGCACAAAGTAAGATTTAGAATCATAAACACTTTGACGAGAGCAGCACGGACATCTTACACGTCCAATTTCAGCCCAAGTACTATGAATCAGGAGTGTACAGGCGTGCCAACCAGGCTCTTGTGTAAACATATTGAATTTCTCATTCGTCTATACACTAAAATGCATGTCATGAAATCATCGGTTCATAAACTTGAGACTAGGAAAGAACACCGACGCCCTGGCAATGCACTCAGTTTGGTTCCAGCCATTGTCCCCATCCCAGAAAGCCCAACGCCTCGCAAAGATGCTAGATTAAAATCGACAACCTGACCTTAATTGACATCCATACCGTCGTCTTCCACTTCCTCCTCCCCATCCTCTTCGCCTCCCGTCAATACGCCAGCACTACCAAGGCTTCGCTTGCGAGCAGTAGCAACGCCGAAAGGGCGACCTGTCAACTGTCCTAGTAACTCTAGATCATCACCCCCAACGACGCGAGACTCGGGAGAAGCCTCACAGCAGAGTTCAATCATGCTCGCATTGCTCAGATTTTTATATGCTGCTGTTCGGACAATGCGACCAAAATTCTGCATGAAGAATGTGGCTGCGCGTTGCTTCAGCCAATCCTCTCCAGCAGTCGCGGCGCGCTCCCAAATTATAGCTGCATGTTCGACGTCCAGCTCGCGACCAAGACGATTGACGCATAGTAAACGGAGACGTGGCATGTCATATATATTTGACATTACAAGCATTCCCGCAACATCACTCAACGTAGGGCCGTTTTGTGGGTTGGGAGCAATGCTATCGGTATAGAGGTAGAAAAGAAAGGCACGAACCGCAGAGTAGGGCTCGGGAATGTGCATCTTCTTCGAATGAAACTCGGACATCTGGGCGCTCCAAAGGCGGGCGAAGTGGGGCCAGCGGGCGTGTAAGATCAGCTTGTGAACATGGACTGGGCGTGATACGGGACCTAGCGCTGATGAAGAAGCACTTGGATCTGGCGCAGAGACGTCAACATAATCTTCATCATCTGGATCCGCAGTGATTATGAAATCAGCACCGCTGCCAGTTTCAGGTGGTTGATCGAATGTCAAGGACAAGTCCGCGCCAATACCAGTGAGGTGAGACGAGACGTTCGCATCAGAAGATGGCATCATCTTGGAGCGCGAATCTGATGCAAGTTCGTTACCCAAGATCCCGTACTTTCGAAGATCGATCGCAAGTACATCGCTCAGATATTCGCCATTGTGATTTCCATCCGCTGCAGACTCGATTGGGCTACCAAGCAGCCATGCATGGGTGCCTTCAGGATTGGTTGTGCAGTAATGCCAGCGATAGTTGGGGCTATAGATATCCTTGCCATCGGCAAGCTTTTGCCAGCGAAGGGTATCCAGTTCGAGGCTTGATAAGCTGGTTTCACAACTCAACTCCGCTGGCGTGACAAAGTCCAGCATACAGCCAGAAGAAAAGATGTGGAAATGAGTGCCCGCCGCTTGTGAAGGTAGATTGGGACTGGAATGAAACTTAAGTGAGGAGATGGAGCCAGGTGCAACATATGGAGAGCGACTCGAGCTCATGGCGTGGTACGACTGCACGCTAGAATTGGCGGTATAACCAGTGCTACCAGTTGCCAGCTGACCAGAGGCTGGGACAGGGAAGCGATGACGAGACGAGGTTAGTTGTCGATCGCCTGTTCCGTACTTCATCGCGTGCTCGAATTCCGGACTACCTCGAAGATCAAGCCACCAGATCTCATTGCTCTTCTCCATTTCATCGTTAATGCCTCCGAAGATCCAGATCCGACCGTTCCAGATCCAGCTGGCATGGTCATAGCGAGGAACAAATCTCCAGGTGCGTGACCAGGTCCACGTTCTTAGGTCGAGATAACATATATCATCGAGTACGCTGTCATGTCCAGTCTGACCGCCAGAAATGTAGAGTTTGTCGTCGTATATGACTGCTGAATGACGAGCACGTCCTCGTGGTATTGGTCCGTGGAGTTCGGGTTGGGTCCAGTGTGCGGTCTTGAGATCGAATACTATTACGTCGGCAAGATGCTGGCGATGCTCGTTTTCTCCGCCAAATACGAGGAGCTTGTCTCCTTGCCAAAGACACGCTGTATGCCCTGTACATTACATTAGTTGTGAAGCTGCCTAGGACGGCAAGAGTGCATACCCATGCGGACGCCAGGTATGTCGCCATAGTTGTCTACGAGGTTCCATTGTCGAGTGTTTAGGTTAAGCCGGAGGACATGATTGTACACTACGATGTATCCGTCAGCAAAGGCCAGAGAGAGGGTTCGGATAGCATGCGTGGGACCCACCTTCGTCCGTATATTGGTCGAAGCCTCCAAACGCGTATATCTGGTCATCGCCAACGTAGGTGACGGACGCATTAACGAGGCAGGCAGGCTTGGCACCGACTGTAGAGATCATTTTCGGTTTGTAGCCCTCCACAGCGGACCTGCGGCTGCGAACCGGGCTCGCTGACATGAGGAAGGTGTTGCTGCTTGAGCCTATGGATCCTGGGGTGCTGGTAAGGGCCGGGGAAGAGGTGGACGTGAGAGCGGGGGCGAGGACAGGAGGAGGCGGGAGCATGGGCCGGGCTGTCGTTTGCGCCATTGACCGAGTAGGTGGAAAACGGAGTGAAAGAACTTTGCATCGGGGCCCTGGAGGGCACGAGGTTGCCTTTGTTCGGCCGTGGAGAATGTTTGAAGATGAAGGCAGACTTGGCTGGCGGAGCTGGGCGGTGAGGGCTGCAGGCGGCAGAAAATACCCGCTCGATACGGCAGCACCGACCCAGCCACACGGCAAGTGCGATCCTGCTGGCTCCTGCTGGCCGCCTGTGGTTGGCTGGCCGGCGCTGCGGTTAAGCCGGTCGCCGGATCTGGCCTTAACTCCGCCTCGTTTCGGAGACAGTCATGTGATGTCATCGCCAGCGGCCGACCCGAGCGCTGTCGTCTGGCCAACGGCAGGAGTAAACAAAGGATATTTAACCTTCCTCACGCCTGCCTCTCCATGCTCCTCACTACCACACTACCTCTCCACCTCTCCATATCCCCTCTATCACTCATCATTCCGCGCTCAGTTCCATCTCAGTCTTGCATCCCCAGAACCCAAACAAATTACATTTCCAATCAATACTGCACAGCATCGATTACAACACTGTATAATATTCATCTTCATACTCCACTCGGGACTCGGCCATGGCTACTTCAGTCCTGACCCCGGTCAAGAGCCGCTCATCCATCTTCTCCACCCGTACCGCCGGCGGTCGGATGCCCTTGACTCCCTCTCCTCGCACGCCAAAAACCCAATCCCCCAATGTGCAGGCACAAGAGTCAATCCATGGCGTCAACCTCACCTCCCGCTTCCAGCGTTCCATCTCAAAGACGACCCGCGATTCTCCAAAGTCAAATATTGCTCGCCAGTCACATAACTCACCACGCCGGCTGGAGCTTGGCGTCTCAGAATGGTCGCTCACTGGAACCGGCAACACCACGACAAAGACGCCCAAAGCCAAGAAGGACGGCGCCATCCGCTCAAGACCCACCAAGACACGCATCACATATAACGCTGCTGACCGCTTCATCCCCAACCGAACGGCTAGCGAGGCTATTTGCACTGTCGGCACAGGCAAGCTCGACCTTGATCAGCGTCCCAAGTCCAGCTCCAAGACCGAAGGCTCGACAGTCCTTGCAAACGCCGCCAGTGCATTCGATCTAGGCGGTCGTGGCTCGGAAGAGGACATGACCCTATCCCTAGAAGGCCTGAACATTGATGATGATGACGAGGAGGCGCCTCGAACAAAGCCAGCCCCGAGTGCTGCAGCATATCAGTCTACGCTTGCGTCAGCATGCGGTATCAACACCAACACACGAATCCTGGCTTTCAAGCCTGCTCCCCCAGAGTCATCAAAGCCAATTGACCTGCGTTCTCAGTACAACCGCCCCTTGAAGCCCACCAGCGGTGTCAATGCTCAAAACCGTCGTCGAATTCCTACAGCTCCCGAGCGCGTCCTCGACGCCCCCGGTCTTGTTGACGACTACTATCTCAACCTCTTGGACTGGTCTTCCGGTAACCAAGTTGCCATCGGTCTCGAGCGCTCAGTCTATGTTTGGTCTGCTGATTCCGGTTCCGTATCTTCCCTGCTGGAATGCCCTGCCGACACCTACATTTCCTCCGTGAAGTGGTCTGGTGATGGCGCCTACGTTGGTGTTGGTCTCGGTACGGGTGAAGTTCAGATCTGGGACGTTGAGGAGCAGACGAAGCTTCGAAGCATGTTCGGCCATGAGACTCGCGTTGGTGTTATGGGATGGAACAAGCACATTCTCTCTACTGGCGCTCGCTCCGGCCTCGTCTACAACCACGATGTCCGCATTGCCCAACACAAGGTCGCTGAGCTCGTTTCACACACCGGTGAGGTTTGCGGTCTTGAGTGGCGCGCTGACGGTGCCCAGCTAGCGACTGGAGCCAATGACAACATGGTCAACATTTGGGATGCTCGCGCTCTTGCTGCCCCCAAGTTCACCAAGACCAACCACCGTGCTGCCGTCAAGGCTGTCGCCTGGTGCCCGTGGCAATCCAACCTGCTCGCCACCGGCGGTGGTTCAAACGATCGTCAGATCTACTTCTGGAACACGACTACTGGTGCTCGTATCAACCACATTCCCACTGATTCACAGGTCACCAGCCTTCGATGGAGCACTCACTACAAGGAGATTGTCAGCACTGGTGGCTTCCCCGATAACAGCTTGAGCATTTGGAGCTACCCCTCCGGCGTCAAGAACATGGAGGTTCCTGCCCACGAGTCCCGCGTCCTGCACAGCTGCCTCAGCCCTGATGGCCAGATGCTCGCTACCGCCGCAGCTGACGAGTCCCTTAAGTTCTGGAAGATCTTCGAGAAGAAGCCTGGTCAGCCCTCGGTAGCTGCTGCCGGCTCTGCTAGCATGAAGGCCAGCGTCGTCAAGCAGATGACCATCCGCTAAGTCATCAAATCATGTCGCCAGACACTTTGGGGGGCTGGAAATGGAGGAACTTTGAAGAGTAAGGAAGAGCGTTGGCTCAGAATAAAAGGTCAAAACATCACACGGTCTACCCAACAAGGCAGACCGTGCCACAGTATCACACAACCGGCTTGCGCAATGGAGCCATCATCTATCATCCGACTCTACGCGCAACGGTAAGTTGGTAAGTATCACATCTCGTTTGGGTATGTGACGCGATCCTTATGGACCTCCACATCGACCCTCGGATTCGGCTGGGTTCATGGACTTTGTATTCAGCGAGGCGTCACGGTAGCATTGCATGGCGTTGGAAGTTGTCGCTTACCAGCGCTCTCTGGATACGAGTTCATGATTATGACAATGGGAACGGACATCACTCAGTCAATGTTCTTGAGGTGTTTTGAAAATGTATTAGAGGTCGCCTTCAACATGGATTGGGCGTCACGAGAAATGAAACAAATATTCAAACAACTACACACGTGGTTATGCTGTGCATCGTAATTATTGTGGAACTACTCAACGCCCTCGCCCGATGCTTATCTTTGTCGGAATGGTACTCGTATAAATTATCGAGTGCAATATGATAAGGCCTAACGCTGTGCTCGTAAAGTTGGGTATTTGAGGATACATAGAGAAACAAAATTCAACCGTAGCGAATCTTTCGCCCGCCCTTATTTTCAACCATCACGCGGCTAACTTCGATTCCTTTCCGCTCTGCATAGTCAATCGCATCGCGGGAGGTGATTTTCAGGCAATTATTTGCGTTAATGAACGTGAGCGAGGGAAGTTTTTCAACCAACATCCAAATGGCCGAGCCAGTGATCTTGGTGTGAGAAAGATCTATTGATCTCAAATTGCTGATATCGTGCGTGAGAAGTTCTTCGATCTCGTCGTCATCGCACGGCAACCTGGCAAGCCCGAGTGTCTGCAGAGACGGTGTAAGGATGCGAGGGGAGTGGCCGAGGACGCTGTTGGAACCCCTGAACAAGCCCGAGCATATATCCCGATTGCCATTCAGAACGCCACTGAGCGAGAGTGAGCGAAGAGGTGCACCATCTGTCAGCTCCTGCACTTTGTTCGCATCGTCTATGTAGACATCCAGCATCTGATCGAGGAGGGCGGCGGACATATTGTCGAAGCCGGACAGGCTCAGTTCCGTAAGCTCTGATGAATGAAAACGAGTGGCTTCGAGGCCATTGTTCCAATCAAACGATCCATCATAATCTATAACGAGCCGCCGTAAGGTTGGTGGAAGTGAAGGCAATGCTCGGAATTGTATTCGCCTCAGAACTAACGTCCTCAGTGGTGGAAGTTGGTGCACTTCTTGAGGCCATCCTTCCAAAATCGTCAAATCTCTCATGTTGGCGATGGTCAGATTTTCGAGCATGGGTGTTTGGCTCAGCAGGGAGCGCAAAGCCACTTTGTTTGCCGATCGTTGGTCCACAAGATCTATACTAAAGGTCTTCAAGCGTGTGAATGGCCCCTCCCAAGTCGCATCATACTTGAACACCTGTATACCGCCAAAGCAGACATTTTCCAGGTTTCTATGGTGACGAAGAATTTGTGTTGCCGTATTTAGTGATATGTGCGGATGCACGACAAGTTTGTTGAGGTTGGGAGCCAGTTGGACAACGTCGATCAACGTGGACGACATTGTGTGCGGTAGCGTGTTTATTTTGAGTTCCCTGAGGTCTTTGCATGCCTTCGCTATGTTCTTCAACACATCGACATGTTCAAAGCGATCGACCGTTAAACAGGTAAGGCGGGCTTTTGATCTCCGGACTGCGTTTCCAACGAAGGATCGAGGTACCGGTTTGCGTGCACCCGACAGGTCGAGATGCATCCATAACCTGGGGAGCTTCGCCAGATACTCTTTCCAGCCTTTGCTGACACGCATGCAGTTGACCATATTACGAAACGACAAATACTCTAACACCATTTCTACTAGTTCCACAGGAAGGACAGTAAAAGGATCTTTGGCTGTATCTGGTGATAACTTGCGTGTGAGCCTGTCATGAAGTTGTTGAAGAATCTGCCATTGCGTTAACCGAGCTCAGTATAGATAGTGAACAGTCCGATCGCATACCTTAAAGTTCGGATCAGTTACTGGAACATTCTTCATGCCATACTTGAAAATTCCAAGCGCTGTTTCTGGCTTCTCCATTTTCTCGAGGATTTTGGTAGTACGCAAGTAGCCCTTGACTTCTTTTTTGTCCAGCTTGATCATCTCTCGGCCATCTTTGACAGCCGCGGCGAAATTCTCGAGTTTGTCATAAGCGGCTGCACGATGGTCGTATAATGCCAATGTAGGCCACGCTTCGATACCCTTTGTAAGGATGTCGATCGCATTTTCATATTGCTTGAGCTGGTAGTATCTCCGGCCGAGCTCTTGGTACTCTTCGGGAGACATGATGCGCGCCATGATCAAGAACAGCCACAAACTCTCCAGGCGGGCATTAGTTGAATTGGGTAAAGTGAAGGGTCCGATTTGTTTTAATGTTGAGGTCGACAGATACCGGTACACGCTGACGTCGCGCTTGGATTATGGTGATGGCACGAAGTGAGGTTGCATGTTGCATGTGACGCGACCACGCTAAGAAAGCGCGTACGCGAACGCACGTGCGTTGCCTTCACTTCACACTTCAACATTTTCTCTTTGGACAGGCTACAAGAAAAGCACGAAGACTTTGCAATGTGCAGAATTTATCTCCACTGCACGAGCTCCCTACGTCCTACTGTTTGTAATCACTGCCCAATAACTACCTCACACACCCACTCGTAAACCTTGACTGAAGAAAGCCCATCAAATATTCCAATCAAGCCATCAGCAGTCGGTGCAGCATGCGGTTCCCTGTCCCCAACAAAAATCTCAAACTTTGATGTATCATTACATTTCTGCGTTTCTATTAGCACAGTAGCAATATTCAAACATTATAGAAATGTAATCATACTTTCATCTTCTCCCCGAGTTGTATGCCATCATCCCTCAACATCTCGTGCTCACCAACCGTGATAAGAACTCTAGAGACAGGAATATCCTGCCACCACTCCGGTGCCGCGTGCAGCGGTGAATTGTACTCGTCTACGGTCGCAGACCCTAGATACGCATCAGACCATCGCTTTAGAGAGGTTGCGACGAGGATATCTTTGTCTGCATTTTCCTGCATCGCGCTTGCGGTGAGACTGAATGTGACCCATGGAGAAATTAGGAGCAGACCCTTGAGTTTGTCTTGGGCTGGCTCGATTGAGAGGTCGGGGTGCGGGTGCATGAGATGACTTAGGACGCTGAGAGCTAGATTGCCGCCAGCAGAGTCTCCGCCTATGATAATCTTGGATATGTCAGTAGGCTACAAATGGCGAGGGTAGGTAGAAGTGTAGTTTTTGGTACCTGAGATAGTTTCTTGCCTTTTGTGTAGATGAGATATCTCAAGGCCAACATGGCTTGCTCGGTTTGTCGTGGATAGACGGCACCAGGCGCAAGATCTATCAAGTGTTAATTAAGACTTTGAAATATATTCGCTTGATAATTCTCAAACTCACCATACTCTAGAATGAAGACTGATAATTGGCCTCCTCGACTATTGACTTTTTCGATCATGTTCCACACAGTCTGAAACTGTGCTTGATTCGCGTATACCGCATATCCGCCACCTAGAGTTACTCAGCACTTCGTCAACGAGATTCCATTAGGCCAACCGACCGTGGAAATAGAGATACGTATTCTCAGCTTCTTCCTTGCCCATCCAAAACCCCACTGTTTTATCATTGTCTTCCAATTTGACTACATTAGGCTGGATATTCACAGATTTTGCGAATGACTTATAGCCGTCCAATGTAGACGGTGAGAGCGCTCTGCTCGAAATATTGCTCAGTATATTGTGCCAGGTTTAAGCACAAAGTTCGGCTAGCCGTAAAATCAATGGGAAAGATACTCACTGCATCTGCCGTGTACTCAACCCCTTAGAGCTTGCTCTAACAAGACTGTAGAAGACATGGCGTTTATATGATGGAACGCCACTCGAATAGCTCCGAAAGACTCCGGTAATACTTGCAGTGACGAGAATGAGGACTATAGCATGAAGAGATCGAGAGCATCAGCGAGTGGAGTGGTCCAGTCTGGGGAACGAAAGACGTACGAAGTTTACCTAGTAGCGCGATGAGAGAGATATACTCCCAATGTGAGAGTTTGGGTCTGTCAGGCATTGCTCTAATCAAAGGTTGATCGAAAAGGGGGTTGAGAATATTCTTCTTGGTAAAGGTTTTGTGTTGGTTTCGTCGGATTGCGCGTCGTTAATTGGTGGCAGGTTGCTTGCGCTAGTGCACAATCATGAGAGCAGCGAGATGATCGAGGGCGGTAGCAATGAATATATCAACGAACTTCGTCTTCTACACTTGGACTTGAATTCGCTGACTACCAATTGACCAAATATAGTTGCCAACTTGTTCTAGACGAGCTTGACTTCATACTACTCATTTGTCTGACCAAGCCAAGGGGAAAGAAATGGCATCAGCAACGACTGTGAATAAGCGTGGCTACCCAAGTTCGGTTTGGACAATCCCTTTAGCTGACCCACCAGGAACATCGATCAGGAAACCTTCTTTCTAGTTTCAGAGTCGATCCTACCTCGGTGGACCAACTCACTTGTTCTAATCCACATAGAATCATCGATGTATAACAACACCCAACCCGTCCCCCATAGCTCTGACTTTACCCTCAACCTCCTTCTCCGGCAACCCTAGCTCACTGCAAATTTCGTCGAAACAATGCATGCCATCCAGGAATTTCAAAAGTGGCAGCCCACCATTCCGCTCCCTGTCGCTTACCAAGGTGTCGAGTCCATGCAAATCATCAGACTTGGGAGGTATGAGATGTTGGCCGTTCGCAATGTGTGGGGTTAGACTTGTCGTTGACGCTATGCTTGGCCTATGAAGAGAGAAAGAAGGCGTTTGAGCATGCGTGTTGTGTTGCGATGAGGCCTGCGAAGTCGGGGTAGGGTGATGATGTGCGCCCACGTGCCCTCGAATCGTGGCAGTGTCTGAGTCCCTGCTAGGGTTGATGACTGATGTTGCAGCCGAGGTTTGGAGACTTGTTGGAGGCGCGGGTGGCAGTACAGTTGAAGTAGCTATTGCATACTTGTGCACACGGTACAAGAAGCCTTTAATGATTCCAAAAGTGATAAAGCGGCGAACATCAATACCGCTGAGAAGATCAATATTTTCTAGCACCCAATTTTTCAACGTCAGACCCTGACGTAAGGATGTGTAGAGCGTGATCAAAGTCTCGTGATCGATGTGCCATTCGTCTTCTGCCTTGACGTCCGGACTTGTGGTCTCGTGTTGTTGCGACACCGAGGAGGATATCGAACCTCTATCATCATGAGAAGCTTCCGAATCACTGCCTGCTCGTACTGTCTTCGCGTTTGAACCCATCCTCAATCTCGGTACCCGGACGTATCTCAAACACTCCTCCTTCGCATCCGCATCCACGACAAACCCACCAATTTCGGCTGTCGGCGCATATATTGCACCAAAACTGAAGATGTCCAGGACCACGAGACATCCATAATATATGAGATGCTGAATGGCTCTTCGAGTCAACGAGAGATCTGTATCGGCCAGTTGGGCGATGCGTGAGATGCTGCTCACGCCATTGATGAACGGGAGAATGCGATTCAGTGTTAGGTCGGAGGAGATTGGAGTCTGGAGGCTGGAGAGAGAAATGGTGAGCAAAGGAACTTGATGCGCCAGGATGGGTGGAGGAGGTGGTCGCGTAGGGAACAGTTTGAGGTTGATGGTATTAGAATCGTCTATAATTCGTCAGCGGTGATGCCAGGCAACAAGTCATGATGCGGAAAGCCCACCAATGGGTATCATGCACTCGGCATAGTTGTTCAAGTCCTCTAGAACCATCTCGCACAGGGCATATACTTTGCTTCCGCAGCCCACGCCAAAGCCAGCCACCCCTTGATCCTCCCATCCAGCTCCACCGTTGTCATCATGGTCCCAGACGCCCGCTTCCTCTCTGCTCAGGAAGCCGCCCTGCTCTTCGAGTCCCCTCAACAGCCTGCCCAGCTTTCTGACCACTTCGCCATAGCACGCCCAATCCGGCTCGTTCTCCGCAATGACAACCGCGAAGTTGAATATGAATTCGTTCCTGCTGTATTTGCCTTCCCGGATGCAGACCGGGTATCCGATGACTCGATGGTGGTTGATGCAAAAGGTAAGGAGACGGTCGCAGAACTGCTGTGTGGGTATCAAGTATTGCGTGACCGAAGCGAACGGGAAGAGGGGAGTCGAAAGCGCCGAGGGAGCGGACGATGCAGTTATACTGCCCGCAGGGACCTGGTGCAGGACGCGATTGCCTAGGCTCCATGTTAGCCATCATTGGGAACAAGAGATGGAGCGGCAATTGTACCCTTTTCATGATGGAAGCGCGTATAGAAGATGGCTTTAATCGCGCGTGTAGGCATCGAGGAATCAGCTTGCTGGAGGCCACATTGCGAGCATGTAGAGGAACACGCTCCACCGACCACGCGGGACCTTCGAGGGGTACTTGAACTGCTGGACGAACACTTGGTCTGTGCTCCACCACCACCACACGTCAAGTGGCACCAATCAAATCCACGGGCGGAGGACGTTGTGGAAGGTGATGCTACAATTCTCAGGCTATGGTCCCATGCTACACTACATCAAAACGGCCTTGTTGGCTTCCTCGAGCATGCTCTTACAAACTCTCTAGTTACTTAGGTATATGTACCAGCCCTACCAGCCCGATCTTCACCATTCAGCAATCTCCCCAGGCTTTGGCCTGCTCGCCCTGACAATCTTGTCACAGTTGAGTAAGCACAGTGGATCAAAAGCCTTCTTCAACTGCCTCATAGCATCTACAGTGTCCGTACCCAGTTCGTGCGGCAAGTAGTCTCTCTTGACGAGCCCAACACCGTGCTCGCCTGTCGCTGTTCCTTCCAGTTCAATGGCACGTTTAACCATTTCATGGACTAGATGCTCCGCCTTTTCGAAATCTGTCTTGCGGTTGTAGAGAATGATTGCTACAAAAAGTGATCAGCGATGGGCACGATGCCGATGGACATAGCGAGGATGCCCAAGGGTCTACTCACAGTGAAAGTTTCCATCGCCTACATGCCCGACAATGCTACCGAGTAGACCGCTTTTGCTAATCTCAGCTTTGGTTTCCTCAATGATCTGAGGTAGTCGCGAAATTGGGACCGCGACATCTGTGGTCCAGACTGCCATATCCGGATTTCCCTCGCTTTTCGCCATGACTGACCATAAAGCCTCCTTTCTTGCCTGCCAAAGATCCTCCTTTTCTTCTTCCGACTTTGCGAATTCGAAGCTGACGGACCCTGACTTTTTGGCTAGAGCCTGGACCTGGCTGATTTGTTCCTTGACCGAGCTGGGCGTCCCGGCGAACTTGAAGAAAAGGGTAGGCGCATTCTTCCATGTTTTGTTAGTCTGTCCTGCATCGTTGATACACATCATCTGCACGTCGTCTAATATCTCGATGGCAGCAATTGGTACACCTCCACCAACGACTTTGAAAACACAGTCTGCCGCTGCGCGGATCGTTGGGAATGCGCACACCGCGACACTTGTATGTTGCGGTTTAACAGTCACTTTGAGCGTCGCTTCTGTGACAAGACCAAGGGTACCTTCGCTGCCAACAAACATTCTTGTAAGATCGTATCCAGCGGAAGACTTCCTGGGCCGTTGTCTGGTCTTGATGATGGTGCCATCAGCCAGCACAACCGTAAGAGAAAGAACCCAATCCTTCATTGTGCCATATCGATACGCGTTGGTGCCCGAGCACCCTGTTCCGACCATTCCTCCAATCATGGCACCTGGACCTGGATCAGGAGGGAAGAAAAGATTGTCTTTGGCCAATTCCTCGTTGAGCAATTCCCAGCCCACCGCAGGCTGAACCACGACATCAAGGTCCTCTTTGTGCAGCTTCAGGATCTTATCCATGCGACTGAAGTCGATGCAGACACCGCCTCTAGTTGCGGCAAAGTGTCCCTCCAGACTCGTTCCTCCACTGTATGGGGTGACTGGGATCTTGCGTTCATGGCATACCTTCATAATCGCGCTGACTTCTTGTGTATTGCCGGGCTTGACCACGCAGAATGGGACATCACCCGGTTCGGCCGGGTGCGAAGACCATGAAGACCCGCTGTGTGATTCGAGCTCAGACTTCTCAAGCGTAATGTTTTCTTTGCCCACAATGTCACGAAAGTCCGTCCACGCCGCTTCCATGTTGGCCTCGGAAATGTTGTGCTTTGGGGGGTTGAACGTGGCCAGCGGAGCGGTCGAGTTTGTTTCGGGTTCGCGGGGGATCTTTTGACCATAGTAATACCCTACGCCCAGAGTGAAAAGACTTGCTGTACGAATATAAGCCTTGGTCAATGTCGATGTGGTCAACCGAATGCCGGCAGGGAAGAGGGGACTGTACCAAAGATCAATCCAAAAAATTGCCCTCTTCCTGTTCGGCGTTGCACTATCTGCATCCTCTCTTGCTCCGCCTTCTCCCTCTGGATACGCTCGTATATACTCTCATTCAATTGGAGATAGAAAGGCTTGTCTTCATTTCCTTTCTTCTTATCTTCGCTTGCCCATCGTCTTTGCGAGGGCCTGCTAACTGTGACACCAGGCCCGCCCGTGCTCCGCAGCACACGTCCTCCACAGCTCCTCGGAGCAATTGAAGCTCGCGAAAACCTGCTCAACGACATTGCGACTATAAAGGAGCGTCGACCATGGTGTGAAAGAAACCTCACCAGCAAGTGCGGGGAAGAGCTTTCTATGGCAACATCGAAGCTCGGATAGTCGATGTCGAAGTCTTGGCAGTCGGTTCCGACGCGGAAGCCCGATCCACTGATGCGGCTTCAACGCCTCGTGTCATGCAGAGTAAGCAGAGGCTTCGGCCATTGCCCGGTCATGTGTGGTTCACGTCTACCTGCACCATATCCACCATACCGAGAAGAGTCATCGCACGCTTTTTGTAGCGAAAAGCACTGCGCATTCGGCAAGGGTCTCTTGTCTGTCATTCGACTGTTGGCTCGGGCACATGGCTATCTCTCAACACTTGGACATGTCACGCCAGCACAAATTCAAAAGAATGACTTGGAGGCAAAAATATGATTGCATGCTCGATAGCCTTGGCCAGAGCGAACCCACTCAAAACATACTGGTGGAAAAGTGTCTAACCCAATGACTTCTGCAGTTCCATCAGGTGCAGAGGCTGGCCAGAAGATACTTCCCGAGCATCTGAAACGCCCAAGTAACACAAAGCATACCTAGGTAGGCAGTAAATCAAAGCATAGGCGTAGATGTGCCTCCGTCCCAATGCCAAATCCGGTAAACAACCCATAACATATGCAAAAAACCATGCGGAAGGGACATAGAAATCGTTAGATCGCAATCATAAACCAACGCCATGCTAGAAACCAAAACTTGGTGATGAAAATCGTCAGGGGTATCGATGATAGGCAGAAGATGCAGAGCGGCTTGGCCACTTGTGGATCTGCGAGGAATGGGGTTATATGGGGAATCGGCGTCAGAATGCATGCCGATGGTCGTCGATTGCAAGTCAAGCTGAGACTTGCTCGATGGGCCGAGCAAAAGGCTGTCGCGGGCCAACGTGACGGTGCTGCAACCAAATGCGCCCAGTTTCGTGGGTACTACCCTCCAGACATGCGCAGCAGCCTTGTTTTGAACCAGGTTATGAATCTCAGCCACCTTCCTTTCGCGGCGCGACTCTTTGTGACTTTGGGAACCGCACCGCTCTGCTTTTCCGGGTCGACTGTAGTCACATACTTGGGCAATGAATTTGAGTGGGCCTCGCGGTGATCCGAGTACTGGCGTCCGCCCACAGAAGGCCTTGATGCCTTCTCGGTCTGGGCATCGGATGCGCTGCGGGAACGCTTGCACTCGTTCCTGTCCAGAGTCTCGGACTTGCGCCTCTGATGGTCCTCCTTTTTCAGCTGTTTGCGATAGTCGCGCTCCAACTGTTTGTTTTGCTCCTTCTCATACTTTCGCTCTTTTGCTCGCTCTTCCTCTTCGAACTTCATCCGAGCTGCGCGGATAGAGGCGGCTCTCGAGGCAGCATCCACGGGCGAATCCCTGCCACCGCGGATGAAGCGGTAGGTCTGGTCGAACGAGGTCCGGGAGCTGGGCGACGCTGCCGTGTCGATAGACTTGAGTGTGTCGCCTCTGGACCGCGATTGTGCCACGGGAGAGGTGAGGGAGACTGAGGACTGGGAGTAGCTGCCGGCGAGGCGGGTTGACGAGTTGTTGGTGTGGATGCGTAGGGATACTCCCGGCACCGAGGAGAGCGAACCGGATCGGCGTGAGGGATCGTACGTGTTCTGTCGCATGCGCAACTCTTCTTCTGACATGATGTCGTCGCCCTCGTGCTCGCTGCCGAGGACCGAGGGCGGGGTGGACTTGGAGATGGGCGGAGTGTAGGGCAGAGGGGTCTGGCGGATCGAGGGCAGGGGCGTGGGGCGCTGGAGACCCGACGAGGTTGAGAACTGTGACGTGTTTGAGGTGGAGCGGTTGTGACGATGGCGGCCGTTGACGGGCGTGAAGGTGACGTCTGAGATGGAGCGTGAGTAGCTGCCGTACTCGGAAATGCCCAGGCCCGTGAGGTCGTTCTCAGCGGCCGGGCGTGAGAGGTCGAGGCCGCTGGTGGTGTGTTCTTTGGCCGAGAGTTTGCGCAGGTAGGGCTTGATCTTGAGCGGGTTGGCCGCGGTGACGGCGGGCATGGGCTGCTGGGGCTCCGGCCAGGACTCTTCGTACGTGACCGTGGGCGTCTCTGAACGGTTAAATGTATAGGCACCTGTGTCGGCGACAGGGCTCAGCGGGCGTGCCAGTGTTGCGGACGAGGCGGAGTGGCCGCGCTTGTGAGCCTTGTGCAGCCGCGCATGGCTCGAAGGCGCATGCCCTCGCGGAGCAGTCATGGTGCTGCTCTCCACGCGCTCTCAGTGTCGACGTGCGAGGTCACCGCAGTGGCATGTCAGGTCTGCGTCCCAGGTAAATAGAAGCGAGCGCCGTCGTTGCACAGGCATCACCAAGCCAACATGCCGAGCGGGCGCGTTAGATCCGACCTTTCCGCGCCCTCGCAAACCGTGTCGGTCCAGGACTGATGGGCTGATAATTAACTGGCATCCGCAGAGGGTGACGAAATCGACCTGTCAAGGCGGGCCGCTCGCGCTGATCCGGGGTTGCTGGCAGGCGGCGGTGGGTGCGTTCGCGCTGCTAAATAAGCCCTCGCGCGGCCGACGAGGATGACGAGGCACTCCTTCACCCGACTGTTGGCGGCGCGGCTTGCTTATTATCTTGCTATGCACTGCCAGTGACGGACGGCGCGGCAGGCAGTGAGGGGCCTTGAGGAGCGGAGTCGCCGTCCATGTACTTGCAACCTACGGGAAGTAGATAAGCTCCAGGATATAGCGGAGACGACGGCTCCACGGGCCCTGGCCGGCTGTGGATGACGCCTGCAACGCACGACGACGACGACGAGAAGCTGCTGCCGAATGCCTAGTGCACAGCGCTGGCTGGCCTGGCTGGCCTCCATCTTGTCCTCTGCTCTTGTCCATTCTTCACGCGGGCCAGAGGCGAAAGCGCAGCAGCTCCACGCAAGCCGTGGCACAGCAGCGCAAGTGATACGGACTGCGTGCCCGAAGCAGCAAATACTAGAGCCATGCTCGATGCTCACAGGTCAGGCGGGTCTGGGTGCGGCTCCAAAGGTGCAGCCTCTGCGCCGCTTAGACGAGCTGACCCTTTCGTGGGGCTCTTCCCACGCCCACTCCTCGCCTGAGCGGAGAGGCACGGCGTCGCAGATTGGGTGAGCCATGATAATAGCAATGTGTCTGACTTGCCCCAACTGCCTCGAGTTGTCCCAGCCACTTTCATGCCCTTCGAAACCGCAAAGCCTTGCATCCTGGCTCCTGGCGCTGTCGGGACTATCCAGCAACCTGGAAAGCCAAGTCTTTAGCTGCCTTCTGGCCCAGATGAGGTGCTCGCAGTCGCAGCTAATAGTCGCCTGCAGACTCCAGAGGCGATTTGGCCGCGCCCCCAGCCTGTCGCTGCAATGGGCTGGGAAATGTGGTTCTCGTTTCAGTTTACCCCACACGGACAGGGCCTCCACGGTTACGCAATCGTCTAGGATTCGACCTCACCCGCATCACATGTATAATTGCACGAGGTATCTTGGTAAGGATGGGAGGTAGTCAACATCTTGCGCTGTCCATCCAAAATTGCAAGCATCAAGGCTCATCCCTGCATGGACCCTGATTCCATATCTTCTGGCTCATATTCGAGTTTTCTTGCGGAGATGAGTCGCAAACATCATCTCATGCCGATTTCGTGACTACGTGATTCCAGCACCGTATTCTACTTACCACTACCTGGTACGTTAACCATCCCTTCGTCTGATGCTCTGGACAGCGCAGAGAGGGTGTATATATAGAGCTAGCTGCGAAGGGTTCACGCAATCATTGCCTGTGACGAAGAATGTTAAAGATTGCGGTGGCCTCGTAAACCCGCACGAACCAGATCATTGTTTAGAATCGAGGTTTCGAGGTCTACGGTCATGTGTACCTAGTATGTAAAGTCCCAGAGATCTCTGTTCGCTACTACGTATAAGAGGGCTGCACCAAGTACCACCAAAATGAACCAACATATGGCTGCTTGAATTTACCCCAGAGTAATGCAGCATTACAATCTCCAAATATACGTCTCAATGAATTGCTTCGATTCAAAAACAAAATCAATTGGTTATATTCTGTACTGGCGTGTTTACATGTTCTCGAAAGTGGATCCTGCCCACTAGCGATATCACGTGCGCGACGTGGATGGCACGGGCGCAACATTGGCCTGCCTTCAGACCAACGCCCAGGGCTAACAACAATTTCACCCACATCCATCTCACGACGCGCCCTTCAATCTTCGCCCACGTACTCTGGCGTCATGAGTGCGAAACGAGGCAGCATCTTCCAGCAGGGCAGGCCTGAAGACCCCTACAACGATCGTGATGGGCCTGCCGAAGTTCCTCAACGGGCGACGGCCGCGCAACTGGCGACGCGAAAGTAAGTCCTCCTTCACCTTCTCCTGGGCCCTCACCCTCACCCTCACCCCCCCTCACCTCGCCAGCCTGGCGCGTGCGCTTTGGCCGCCGCTGCCCCGCACGGGCAACTCTTTAAATACGTCGTTTTCACACGCTGACTCTTCCTCCTCTTTAGAATCAAGTCAGCCAAAGCCCGACGACCAGCTGGCGCTTCCTCCGTAAGTCCCCATTCACATAACCCATTGCAGCGCTCTGCGATAGCGCTGCGAGTCCCGCGACACAGACCTCACTGTTACACCGCGATCGCTAACGCCGTAAACAGACCATGTCGCAAAACACGGGCTTCAGCACCCCCCAGCCAGCCGCCTTCAGCTTTGGTGCTTCGGCACCCGCTCCCACAACCAACAGCGCAAGCGGCGTCAACTTCGGCGGCAGCAACGCGTTTGGCGGCAGTGTCGCAAACAGTTTCCCGCCCGCGCAGTCGTCTGCTGCGGCCAATACCTTCACCACCTCGTCATTTCCAGCTTTCGGCAGTAACACCACGGGCGCGGGCTTCAACCCCCAACCGCCGTCAGGCGCCTTCAACTTTACCAGTGGAGGGAGCAACCCGTTTGCCTCATCGAATTCAACACCAGTGAACGGCGCAGGCTCAGCACCGGCCTTCGGTGGGTTTGGCTCCCAGTCGCAAAG
The DNA here is from genome assembly GCA_001644535.1 of Pyrenochaeta sp. DS3sAY3a. NCBI lineage: Eukaryota > Fungi > Ascomycota > Dothideomycetes > Pleosporales > Cucurbitariaceae > Pyrenochaeta > Pyrenochaeta sp. DS3sAY3a. The sequence goes on along the minus strand of KV441639.1, from coordinate 1,372,228 downwards.
CAACCCGTTCGGTGCTCTTTCACAGAGCCAGACCAACAGCTCCGCTATGGGTGGCATCTTTGGCACTGCAGGTACTACTGCACCGGCCACTACTACCACGCCGGCGACATCATCTCAGCCTTTTACTTTTGGCGGCGCCACCTCCTTCGCCCAACCCAGCGCAAGCACTCCTTCCAAGAGTGGCATCTTCGGCGGATTTGGCGTATCAGCGCAGGGAATTACATCCTCCCAACCTCAGGCCTCCGGTGGCTTAGCCACCAATTCCCAGAACACTCCGTCCGCGACAGACGCTCCTTCGTCGAAACAGACTTTGTTCAGCGGCTTCAGCGCAGGGGCACAGAACACCGAAGAGACTACACCGAGCACTCCAGCGCCGGCTTCGTTTCAATTCAACTCAACTCCTGCGAAGAGTGCCACACCCGCAACGTCGACCAACGTCTTTGGTACCGCTGCTTTGGGCCCTACTAGCACCACTACTACCGCAAATGCACCAGCATCGACGCCTGGAAGCAATCCGTTCGCCAGCCTCCAAAAAGCTTCCACGACACCGGTATCGACACCTCCGAATCCGTTCGCCAGCCTCCAAAAGGTATCGACAACGACCCAGCCTGCGTTCACGATGCCGTCCTCTGCGCAATCATCACAAGACAAATCGGCAGTGCCCACCACCTCAAATTCTTCCCTCAGCAACCTCAACCCCGAGGGCACGGGCAGTGGTTCTTCTGTGGAGGCCTCCAAGACTAGTCTCTTCACATCATCGTCGAACTCAGCCACACAAGGAGCATCGCAAACTTCGACCCAACCGACCTTTAGCATTTTCGGAACAACGACAAGCAAGGATGCAGCTGCTGGAAGCGCCGGGTTATCAAAAGGTAGCGCAACACCGACTGCTCCACAGATTTCGAAACCAAGCTTGTTCAATGGTTTCAGCACCCCACAGCCACCGAAATTGGGAGGTACTGAGGGAGCTCGAGGTGGATTGTTCAACTCGGCTCAGCCCAAGACTAGCTCTGGCATCTTTTCACAGCCTTTCCAGTCCGAAAACCATAACTCATCCAACATCTTCAACAAGCCGCAATCCGCTACACCATCATTAGTAGCACAGCCAAAGGCGTCAAACGAGCCGTCCAGAGATGCAACAGCGCAAAAACCCACTTTTAAGCAAACAACCAATCCCATCTCCAGTTTCGGATCATCTCCAGCACCGCAATCGAACACTTTCAACGCATCAAATGTGCCAAAAAATGCGACTCCGTCTTCAACAATGCCAACACTTACCGGTACTACATCGTCACTAGAGACCACACAGGAGCCTGAGTTTCCCAAAATTGGTACCTACCACGCCCCAAAAGAATGGGCTATCCCGAGTGTCGATGCCCCTGACGGCGTACATTCAGACGTTGCTCGATATACCGCCCAACTACATTATCTAAACGAACGTTACCTACAGCAGATGAACAGCCTTCCTTTGTTTGCGGACTGGTCGAAGCTTTCTCTATGGCATTCTCAGCGCGCGTCGGAGATCAAGAGGAAGATTGATGATGCCAAAAAGCAGCGTGCGGCGGCTAAGGGTATCACTGGAAACGAATCGATCTTGTCTACCAAGCGCAAGGGGGTTGATGAGAATGTTGGATCCCAAGATGGTTCACCCTTGAAGCGTGCGCGTCCTGGCAAGGCATCCTCGACTGCAACGCCTCAAGCATCCACACCAACACCTCGGCTCAGTCCACCAGCGACATCGACGTCAAATATCTTTGCCAAAGCTATTGGAAATAAACAGCCCTCTCCCTCACAGCCAGGAAATCTCTTTGCTCCGAAAACAGCGCAAACTCCAAGCGCCCAGCCACTAGAGGCTGCTGCTCCAGCTACTGGCTTTACTCCTTCGTTCGCCACTTCGAATGGCATTACCACCTCAAAACCAGCCACGAATACGACAGGCTTTACACCGAACTTCGGTGCTGCCTCCAGCTCTACCGGATTCTCGCCTAGTCTTAACGGAGGTGCTGCAAGTAACACTAGTAGCTTCTTCAGTCAATTCACCAAAACGGCCAAAACATATGAGCAACTTGCAGCAGAACGCAAGGCTAAGGCCAAAGAGGAAGATTACGACTCTGACGACGAAACAGAAGAGGAATGGTCCGCCCGCTATGATCAGAAGGAGGCTGAACGACTTGTGGAAGAGAAGCAGCAGGCTGCAGCCACACCTTCCTTCAGTGTTACTTCATCTAGGGAGACATCGAAGGCTACCACACCTGTCCCGAACACCTTTTCAGGCTTCACAAAGGCAACGACTAGCGCATCAACTCCTGGTCTGTTCTCTCCCCGTGTTGGTAGTCCTGCCCCTTCAATGGGCGCTCAGTCGGTATTCGATGCGCCCAGTGCTGCTGCTACCCCAACATCCAACATTTTTGGGCATCTGTCATCGGGTCCTTCATCCCATAATCAAGACGAGTCGGACGGAGAGGACTGTGACGGTGCAGAAGACAAGTCTCAGGATGATGATCCAATTATATCCGTTGAATCTACCACCCCACCAAAACGGAAGTTTGGCGAATCAGAGGCCGAGTCAAGGGAATCGTCTGAAGACACGCCAAGGGCCAAGAAGCAGGATACAGGCTCCAAGGGAAGCCTCCTCTCTAGAATGACCAGGGCTGACGACAATGACGTGGAATCGGAGAAAGAGAACAACTCCAGGTCTGTCTTCGGCCAAACCAATGGGACTCAAACACCTACGAACAGACCTTTCCAATTCTTCGACTTCTCCGCTGCTGGCTCCAACATTGGTTCGCCAAAGTCGGACTCGTTCGCCGGTGACCAAACTTTCAAACCAGGAACTCCAATCAAATTTGGCGATCTTCCGAATACCGAGAAGAAGACCGATACCCCCAGATTCATGTTCCAGCCTGCAACACCGTCCGCGGCCGAGTTCTCGACAACACCCGCCAAACCACCTCCCCAGTTCAGCTTCGGTCAATCTACCAGCGGCTCATTACTCCTGGCGCCGAATGCAGGCTTCTCTGGTCCTGGCTCTGTTGCGTCCTCTGTATTCTCCTCCCGCGCAGGAACCCCATTGTCTGAGGCTGATACCAGCGCTGCCTCAGCAGCTGAGGATGAGGATGATGGAAGCAAGCATGCACAAGTTGACCTCGCAAAGCTCACGGATGAAGAGTTGGAGTCTTTGGACGTCGTCTTCCACGCGGAAGTTGCACTCGCAAAGCAAGCAGTCACCAAGGGCAATGAGAAGGCTTGGGCCAATATTGCTAAAGGCCCCTTGTGGATCCTCAGAGACAAAGCTACGGCTAAGTGTTTCGCAAGGATACGCATTGCCAGCGGTGCTACACCTCTCAACTACCAGATCTTGCCATCCTTCAAAGCCAGTGTCACCGGCAATAGCATGAAGCAAGTAGCTGCCACGATGCCTAAGAAGGAAGGAGGGCTGACACAAGTCTACTACGCGCTCAAGAACTCTGAGATTGCTGAAGAATTTGCAACCAAGTACAATGAATCGTTGCCTTCCAACTAATCAACATGATGTTGTTCGGGATGCTCAATTCTAGGATGAGGGCAGGAAGAGCGTGTTCTATGAAGAGCGTGTTCTATGGGTTTCCCTTTGACAAACGGGGTTCTTCATTCTCTTCGTTGAAAAACAAGGTTCTTCATTCTTTTCATTCGAAGTCGAGTCCTTCATTCTGTTTTGCCATTGGAAGACGGCATTGTCGATCTTCTCCAAGAGAAGGCAACAAGATTTTTCCTTTTTATTTACCTCGTGCTTCCCTTCGGTGTGGCACTCATTGTGTGTAACTATATTCACCCAAAATTGGCGTCTCTGTTTTTTCCTTGAAGCAATTTTCTTTCGTCCGGGCCTCTGGCAACATCGGGCCAACATTGCGATGCATGATATGGTGTTTATCGGACTGATCGTGCCTCATTCCACAACCCTTCTCGTAGTATTCAAGGAACCATGACTGAAGGGGAGATTTCTTTTCGTGTATAATATACTAGACTTTTAATGCATGGCATGATTTGAGGAGATAGTCAATCCAAACACGATTAGCTAATTTGTTGTCTTCGCTCTTGTGTGCTGTGTTTGGAACTTGGAGTCAGACTCATCGCTGTCGGGTTTTAGGCACTCTGTCAGTTGATGTCAAAGCTTATGTTCACTAGTCCGTTGACCCTGACATTCCTGTCGATCAGGCCTCCCGACAGAATGTGTGTACGAGCTTACCTTGATACTCCGGCCGCACATACATAGTAAGCCCGTACTATTCCCTGTCCCGGACTATCAATTGGCCAAGAAGTATGTTTCATTGTGTCATGTACATAAGCCTGTGGACGAAGAGTAGTATGAAGGACCATGCCGATTAGGCATGCAGACCATCTCTCAAGGGTAAGTTTACGTTGCGTTGGGAGGCAGTAGAGGTAAGTTTGCAAGTACGACTTGGTTTAGTCGGGTCTTGTATAAATTGGCCCATTCGCTCGTTTGAGCTTGTAGCATGCAGATATATAAGTTCACCCGCAAGATTATTTTCTAGACTGCCCTTTACACATCCATTCTCACACAGCCTTCTAAAGCAGTCTCTGGAAGTCACATCATTTGATCTGCAATTATGCCCGTGCCCATGAAAGCCATGCTCGCACTTGGCCTTGCCCTGGCTACAGCCACGCAAGCGAGCGTCGTCTTCTCTCTCTCTACTGAGCCCAACGGCCAGGGGGTTCGGAAATCATGGGTAGTCGACCGCTGGAAGTGCCACAATCTTGCTGAAGACGGGATCGATGACCAAGCGAGTTGGGCATTTGTGGATGTTGGGTTGGCGAACGGTTGTCAGCTTTATGAGTGAGTGTAATAGTTGACGTATAAGGATCTCAGCATATTCATCAATACACAGAGACGCCGATTGCCAGGGCAGAAGCCTGTTTATCGAGAAGAACAATTCTGGAACGCTGGGGCCTGGGCCGGTGAATCTGACAGACTACAGCTTTGACAATGTTGCGAGCTCGTTTACTTGTCTGTGAGACGGCGTTGAGCATGCAGAGTAGCGTATAATAAGTATCAATGGATGGATGTTTCTTCCCAAGTGGCTTTGCAAGACGTGGCTGTGAGACGGTGCATTCGGGAGACGAGGATGGGTGGATGGTGGTGGGGGAGCGGGACGGCGGTGGCGGCTGTGGCTTGCTAGTCCAAGGGCACTGGCCAGCTCCCCTGCCATGGCCGCCTCTGGCGACGCCCGTTGCGCCTCTGCCAGCTTGGGTAATTACCTTACGCGACGGACCTTTGCGACAACCACACCCAAGCATGCCGCCCTGAGCGACACCAACCTGGCGCAGAAATGGACGCGCCTTCGGTGCAGCTCAACCTCGAGGTTCGCGACGCCGTGGTCAAGGCCCTCGCCACACGCCGGCCCATCCTGCACCATCTGAATGCCGACACGTCGTGGCTCCTGCAGGTGCCGCGGCCGGCCAGCGCGGTCAAGCATGGCAGCCGCGTCTACTACAACGTCCTGATTGACCCGTGGTTCGTGGGCGGGCAGTCGGATGTCGCCCGGTGGTTTTCACAGCAATGGCACGCGACGGAGAGCGCCGTGCAAACCATGGCCGACGTCGACCAGCTGGCGCGCCAGGTGGAGATTCTCGCCGGCGGCTGGCGACACACGGGCGAAGCGCTCGAGACGTACATCGACGCGGTTGCCATCTCGCACGAATTCACCGACCATTGCCACCGCGAGACGCTGCTCGAGGTGCATCAGGACGTGCCCGTGCTGGCGACCGAGGTACCTGGTCCCCAGCAGGAGCCGCTGCCGCATGCGCCCTGAAAGCTAACCTGGGCTCCAGCAAGCCGCCAGGCTCATTTCCTCATGGCAGCACTTTCGAACCGTCTTGACAACTCCCGCCTTCGAGGACGGCGCCGACTGGCACGACTACTCGCTGGCGCCCCTCCCGGCCTGGCTCAGCATCACGCGCCTGACCGCACCAGGCGATGCCCTCTACTACCATTCCGCCCTCATCATCGCCTTCGCCACCCACCCGTTGCTTGCCCCGGCAACCCCCAGGAAGCGCTCCTCGCTGTCCATCAACGGGGACGGCACCGAAGACGTCTCCACGGCCATGGCCTCAGAGCCTGCCGAGTGCGTCATATACACGCCGCATGGCATACCCTATACCGCGCTGAAACCGATTGCGACAGCCGACCCCCCGCTGCAGACGCTTGCTTTCCTCCACGGATTGCATGACGTGTCAATATCCGCCGCACAGCAACTGAATCTTGGGGCAAGGAACGGAGTCCTGGCGCAAGGGATACTGAAGGCCAAGTACTGGGTGGCCACACATGATGAAGTCAAGAAAGGCGGAGGGCTTATATCGTGGTTCTTAAATCGCAAGATCTGGACGGTAGACGAAGCACTTAAAGCGGTGAGCCAGGGAATGTACATGGGCTACGGCTATCCATATGGTTACAGCAACGAGTTCGAAGATGTTCGTTTCCAAGACATGGGCAACGGAGAGTCGAGAGTTTTGGAGTAATTCATGTATGGTTGCCGCCATCCACTTGGAGACGATGAGATGTACCGTGCAAGGAAATCGGCTCCGAATAGCACCTAACCACACAATAACCAAACTTGCTGCACCCATGTTCCCAGATTGAAACATTGAGAAGACTTGCGGCTCTTCATACGTACAGGCCGTAAACCCAATACCCACCCTCTCGCCACTGTTTATTCAGAAACACTGGTTCCTTCTCTTCCTTCCAGCCGACTTTCCGAAATCCAAGCTTTTTCAAGACATGTAGACTTTCCGGATTGTCTGCATCCACGCCTGCCTCGATGTAAAAGATCTCCTCGCCTTTTCTTTTCTCTTCCGCCACAGATCGTGCATATTCTTGGATGAGGGCCTTGCCAGCCTCTGTTGCATAGCCCTTGCCCCGGTGCTGTTGGAAGAAAGCGTAGGCTATGGCATGCAGATTGAGCGGAAGCGAAGCCGCAGTCCAAGTATTGTCGTTGGGCTCTGCGCCAGCCACCTGGTCCAAGGACTCAGAGAACGATGCGGGTGGCTGTAAGACTGGCCCTCCAGCCTGTCTGCGCAAGCTGACAAGGCCCACCTGCTCCCCTGGGTCCGTCTCCGTTCCTTCGCTGGTTGGCGTCTTACTGAAACAGCAATAGTACAATGTATCGTTCTTGGTCAGATGTTCAATCAACCACTCTCGGCTTTCTTCAATAGTGTGACATTTCCCGTGAAGACTCCAGGACGTTGCCTCGTCGTCGTTCCAGTGGTTATGAAACCATTGGACGTGTTGAGATCCCACCGATGTTTCTGTAAGCTGGATAAGAACAAGTCGCTGTGTTTCGAAGACGCTCTGCATGATGAAAAAGTTCTTGAGTCTGTCTTGGGACTTCTGCTTTGCTGATTCTGGGTCTGACGTGAAGGTATTTTCTTGAAATATGCTGCTTACTTAGGTAGTCGTAGTCGAGCAAAGCTATGGAATCAGCCACTTATTCCTGCGCAGACCTTCCTCTTAATTGTAGGATTTCCAAGGCAGGGACTACCTTCACCTCAATCTGTTGTTGACTCATACATGCTGTGTTCTGCTGCAGGTCGTATCTCGCATCGCGATGAATGGCCGGAAATGGCAGGTCGACTGCGCGAAAGCACGTGAGAACGCGGGGACATGGCGCGCCTGATCCAATTGTCAGTCGGATTCAATGGCTATCATGAAAGCCGAAGGTCACATACAATCCCGGGGCTGACAGCGGGGACAAGGGCGCTTCTGCCAGATACTTGCTGTCTGCACATCTAACTATCCTTCGAGCATTTCTTCCAATGTTCTTTGGCAATTCACAAAACCCATAGATTCATATGCTAACATGAGGTGTACCTATACACTCAAGCTACGATTTCAGTCATCAAGTTCTCTGGCCATCTTGGTTGGTCCACACCATTGCCTCTGGTGCCAACGTTGTACTTCAATGTAACCTTTCCTGCCGGATACCGAATAATCGGCTTGATGCATCGAATCTTTGTGCCAATTGCTCCAGACGGTCGATCTTCGAAGAACTCAGGATTAAACATGATGTCGCCCGAGTTGGTTTTCAGCATTTGCAGTAGGCGAGGTAAAGTGTATCCCATATTGTGGTGATGACGGAAAACCTGTCTACCGTTACGAGTCCAGACGTCTTCCCATACATCCTGTGGGTATACACCGACGCTATTGACTAGCCATTGAGAGTAATAGTTAAGGGCGACCTGAAGAGTTTTAGCAATAATTCGCTTGAGATTTGGGGTAACTTTACGTCGACCTTGTACGAGCCTCCCTCCGCCCCGCGTCGTAAAATGGCGTTCAACACTGCAACTACGCCTGCTGTACCAGTACAAAAGTCGCTGTTTGGAAAGACGGGAGTTACAGGCTCATCATTGCCCATCGCTCTTCCGAACTCCATTGACACGCCACAGCAGGCATCTGAGATTTGTTGCCATCCGCTTCGGTACGACCAGGGCCCATTCCAACCATAACAATTCTCGCGGACGACTATGAGACCCCGCTCGCGATCCTTGGTAAGCTCGAGCAAGCCATCCAAGGAGAACCCGTACTTGTCTAGTATAGTGGGCCTGTACCCCTGAACTACCACATCTGCCTCTCTTACGAGCGCGCGGAGTTTTTCTCGGTCTTCTTCTTTGCGGAAATCAAGATGAGCGTTCCACTTGCCCCAGCTCAGATCCACATGGAGGTTCGACATATCAGTGATGTGCTCCGCTGTTATCCTCATGACACTGGCACCAAGCTCCGCTAGTCCACGGGTGACCGCAGGTGCGGCGATTACACGTGTTAGATCAACGACTTTCAGTCCAGCAAGTGGACGCTGTGCTGAAGTTTCCGGAATTTCGGGCCACCAGCATGCCGGCTGCTTCTCGTTCTCGACACTGTGGATTTCATAAAGTCCGACGTGTGCGTTAGCCTTGCCATGCTCACTTTTCTTGAATTCTTCGGCGGTCCAGCAGATCGTGCCAGCTTGTTTGTAGACATCCGAAGCTAAACGCTGCATCTCCGACGAGTCAATCTGTGCTAGTTTCTCCTCGTATGGGGCCCATGATTCTTCGGCAGAAGTTACATCCTTGTTGTAAGGGAGCCCAACACTGTCTTGGGTTGGTTCAGGATTCATAGAACCATGGAGATGGAAATATCGGCCGTCTCGGCAGCGGTAAATATTTGTTGCCGAAGTTCGATGTAGACTGCCGCTACCATTGTGCAGGTCACAGTTTTTGAAGTACTTTTCGTAGGCAGCTTTGCCTTTCGGTGAGTTAGCACTAAAAAAAGTCACATTATCTCCATCTGGATCAATTGTATTGAGAAGGATGGACATAAAAAACAATTGGGCATGGTCGCTATATATGCTATTAGTAGTGTTTCTGTAAGAAGGAACGAAGGATACTGACGTGTTGATGACAGCCTCTTGTGGTTCCAGGCCATATTTTCGTTTCAGAAGAACGTTAACCATTGCAGCCTCCAGGCCCTTCAATGCTGATATGCTCTCAGCAAATCTCCAGTTGATAGGAATGCTGGGGTTTTCGCTCCCTTCGAATCGAACACTTCTTGCACTTTCGTTGATCTCTTTGGGTAAGGTTGGGCCAATGAGTGGGTTTTTCAATATGCCATTCTCAAAAATTTGTCGAGTTTCCTTGGGAATGGAGTATGCATTCGTCTTGCCATTCGCACCGGTTGCGCCATTGGTGTGGCCGATGGTTCCGTCGATCGCCATTCTTGTCAGTTCTCAGAGTGCAGAGTCCGAATTCACAAGATAGATTGCGCGAAAATTACAGCAGAACTAGTTCCAATGCCTATTTAGAGCTGCGCGATGCTCCCTCAAGTAGGCGACGGTTATAACTATCGGAAATACCTAGTCAAGACATGCTCGGCAGTTGGACCATCTTCACAGCACAAGTCATAGCAAACGGTGGCCGAAGTTCTGGGTTCGAATTGCCGGGACTTACAAACTAATGATTACATGTGAGGATTTGTTCTCCACACACAAATAGTTGACAAAGGTGCCTCGAGTCGAGCCTCGGTCGAGTCGCTAGAATTGACTTGAGCTTGTGGTCCAATCAGAGCCGAATAACCATCCCCGCACTCCAAACGCCGTGCGACAGCCGGAAGCTCTAAATTGAGATGGAAAACGATAGGAGAACATAAAGGCTCATGTGAGAGGAGAAACATATCCCAGAAGCTGTCGCACGTTTATCAAATCATACCAAGGTATCTAAGGCTCACCTCCCTTGTTTTCACCACTCTGTATTTGCATGGAGACTATCTTGCTTTTCGCCAATCATATCTAGGGTCCTACCACTTGTTTGCCTTGTTTAGGATTACGCTCCAGCATGCCTATCTCTTCGGATTATAGCACGAGATGGAGTCAACAACGGGGAAAGAGACCAGTTCGGGTTGCGAACTGTTCAGGATATAAGGGTGAAGCACCACTATTAGCTTGCAAGAAGACTATGTACTTACTGTCAAATAGCTGATCCTGGTTACCATATGCGACTTCAAGCTGAATTAGGAGATGTGGACTTCATCACAGGCGACTATCTCGCGGAAGTGAACATAGCAGAAAACGCACAGGCGCATGCAGCAGGCACTCATCCTGGATGGGAGCAAACGGCATGGGATGGTATTGAGCAGACCGTCCATCTTCTGAATGAGAAGCGCATCAAAGTGATCATCAATGGTGGCGCACACAATCCAAAAGGCTTGGCCGAGAAAGTTCAGGACCTTGTCAGTGCACCCCGGAGTCGTCTAAATCAATAAATTGCTAACACAGATACGCATAGATCACCAGTAAAGGGTACAACCTAAAGGTTGCATACGTCCTAGGTGATAACTTGATTGAAAAGATGAAAAATATCCGTGAAGACGGACTGCCTCCTCATCTGGATTCAGACAACAGCGAAGTAACAGTCGCAGATCACACCCTTGATCTACTTGAGAAGGGCGATAAACCAATTGTTAGCGCAAACGTGTATCTTGGGGCTCGAGAGATCGTCAAAGGGCTAGAACATGGTGCAGACATCATCATCGCTGGTCGAGTTGCTGACGCAAGCCCTGTGTGTATAATCTACTTCGGAATACTAGCAAAATCATTAACATGTTATCAGGTTATCGGCGCTGCTTGGTACTGGCATTCTTGGATGGATACAGAGTATGATGAGCTTGCTGGCGCTCTCATCGCTGGCCATCTGATCGAATGCAGTGGCTATGTTACCGGATCGAATTTTGCAGGTGTATGACATCCCTACAAAAGCGTAGAGTTGAGACAGATACTGATATAATCCCGCCTTTAGTTCTATGAGTATCCACTCGATGATTTGTATGACATCACATTTGGTATTGCGGAGATAGAAAGAGATGGTGCTTGTGTAATCACAAAACACGACGCCAGGAACGGCTTCGTTACGGAGGACACTGTAAAGTGTCAGTTCTTGTATGAGCTTCAAGGCAATATCTACCTGAACAGCGATGTAAAGGCTATACTGGACAATGTTCAAGTCAAGGAGGAAGGAAAAAACCGGTATGAACATGTATTCCTTTCTTCTACTTCGAAAAGTTAACAACCTTCACAGCATCCGCCTATGGGGAATCAAAGGCGCACCGCCTCCGCCTACCACAAAGCTCGCCATATTCTATCAAGCTGGGTACCAATCTGAAATCGTCGTAAATGCAACTGGCTACGGCACGGAAGAAAAGTTCGAGCTCTGGGAGCGCATGATCAGATTCGGCCTTGCACGTCTTGGTCTACTCGACAAATTTGACGTCCTCGAGTTCCAGCGTATAGGCATCCCAGAACCGGATCCGAGAAGCCAGCTTCGGAGCACATCCTACTGTCGGATCTTTGCGGAAGCCAGCGATGCCAACGTCAACCTCGGACTAGCAAGTCTACTGGGAGAGTTTGCAATGCAACATTACTCCGGGTTCCACAGTACTGCGGATCATCGCACTGCTGTGCCGAAGCCATATATCTCGTACTACCCTGCAATATATCCACAGAGTTCGTTGGAAACTTCAATCAACCTGTTGGAATGTGCAAAAGGGTCAAACAGTCCACGAACCCACACTGTTCGTACAACACCGCCTCCCAAATTCGAGAATCTATCGAAGCGCCAAAGTTATGAGACCGCGAGTCCCGTGAGTCTCTCTTCCTTCGGGCCTACTGAGCGCGCACGGTTAGGTGATGTTGTCCTTGCCCGCTCAGGCGATAAAGGTGGCAATGCGAACATTGGCTTCTTCATTCCCACGGCTCTACCCTCTGCTTATGCCTCGTCATCGCCACTCTATGCGGAAACCTGGGACTGGCTACGCACATTTCTCACTGTTGCCAAGATAAAAGAAATGTTTGGTCTGAGCTGGAGTGACAAGTTTCATGTGGAACGAGTAGAATTTCCAAAGATACATGCGGTCCACTTCGTCGTATACGGTGTGCTTGGGCGAGGCGTGAGCGGAAGCAGCCGGTTGGATGCGTTTGCCAAAGGAATGGGTGACTGGTTGCGAGATGTGGTTGTTGACGTACCTGTGAAATTTATAGAAGGAAGGCAACGAAAGGCTCAAGGAGGGAGATTCGCCGTGACCAGAACCGGAAACGGTCCCAGATTATAGACCGAATTCGGCTTTTAATGTTCAAGTGAACTCCAAACGCGTTGTATGGCTGTCCATATCCAGAGGTGCCAAGCAGTGGTGACGTCTCTTAGCCAATTAGCACTGGCTCCCGTTTAAATGAGGGATTGTTCATCGCTCCGCACAGCCACACCACAACATCAGCCTTTCGTGGCCGCCATTCCGTGCATCAAGTCAACATGTTCCGAAAGCTGAAAGGAAAGTTTAGAGGTGATGAAAAGCCGTCAAATGCTTCATACGGAACTGATGAACATCAAACAATCGCGAGCATTTCTTATGTAAATGCCTCACAAACGGAACAACGACCTAGCGCAGCAACCAAAGGAAATAACCCATCTTATCACAACCCTGCGCACACACAAGAAGACTATAAGCCTCCTCCAGGACCACCGCCGGGACATGCGTTAGGGCCGCCACCCTCTTTCCCTTCACAACCACCACCAAGCTGGGATCCTCCACCGTACCATGACTGGACAGTCATACCTGATACAGCTATTCTCCCTCCTCCACCTTCCATTGGGTATGACAGCTCACCAACAGCCAATGCAAGTGCTGAAGAGGGCAAACGAGCACTTGCATGGACCAAGGCGAACCCTTTGTGGCCGCCACAGAACGTATCACGCACCACCCACGCTGCGATTCATAATGGTCAGCTAGCATTACTGAAGGCTCCCAGCTACGTCGGAGATTTGCTTCCTCAAAAACAAGCGGGCCACTGGAGATGCCGAACACACGCGAAATGTAAAGATTCGAGCATCCTCACGAATCTGCCGTTGTACTGTGTTCTCTGGGACTCGCCACTCAGCACTCAGCAGCTAAAGACCATCTACTTCGAGCTTAAAGTCATAGGGATTGGGCGTGGCGGTATTTCATTGGAAGAAGCCGACGCTGGAATTGCGATTGGGTTTGTGGCACCGCCTTATCCGACGTTTCGCCTCCCGGGCTGGGAGCGCGGTAGCCTCGGTGTACATGGCGACGACGGCCGAAAGTATGTCAATGATGCCTGGGGAGGCACTGACTTCACTACTGCGTTCAAACCTGGCGAGACTGTGGGCATTGGCATGACCTTCTCCGTGACGAGAAATCCGCCATCATATGACCAAACACAGCAGCAAAATGTGCTCGATATTGATGTATTCTTCACGCGTGATGGCAAAAAAGAAGGTGGTTGGAACGGCAATGAGGAGCTGGATGTGAGAAGTGAAGGCGGGAATGTCGGATTGAGGGGAGAGAGCGACCTATTTCCTGCTATTGGTGTTTTCGGTGGTGTAGATTTTGATGTCTTCTTTCATCCGTCTCAATGGATGTATAACCCGTACTGAGTGGAAATTTCTCGGGGTTCAAGGTGCTTCATTCTAGCTCCGTGAGGCAATATTTGCTGACGAATTGAGTCTTTGGTGTACAGTGCATTTCATTTGGCCACAAATCCCGAATTGAATTCAAGGTGACAATGTTGCATGTTCCAAAGGGTACAGCTAATAAAAAGGAAGCGAAATCATATCGAATTGTATTCATGTGAATGTTCTGACGCAAAGGGGTTGACCCTACGCAATGATTTTGCATACTATGTCTGCAAATCTCGCAACATTGCTGTCGAGATAGCCAAAGGAGAGGTAGATATTTTGATTGCCCCATCCCTTTCGGTCAATCCCGGTACATAAAAAACGGTTAGTAACCATAGTTTTTGACGAGTCATTCAGAAATGGATCGTAAGATCAATTTGGTGCTGGGAGGCTCTTGCATGGAAGCTGTGCGTCTGGCCTGAGCCATCACCGAGATGTAAGGGAAAAGGATTGAAGTACTCCGTAAGCCAACCGGTTGTAGGGCAGATGGGCCTAGATGTACGAAGACAGTGCCTAGAACTACGCAGCAGCTGAGCCATGCATAAGAACGAGGCTGAGCAAGTCGAATCGAAACGCCCGTCCTTCGAGCTCCACACGGTCCTTCAGCAAGCCACAGTATGCCATGCCAATGCAGCCTTGTCCTAAGAAGACATTTAGGTAGCCCCGAAAAAGGATTCCGGGAGACAATCCTGAACTGGATGAGCTGGCTTGAGTTATGAGGCACAGATCACAGAGCTCTTTATCCTCACCGACGACACAGCCAAATTAGTACGTCTTATGTAAGATAACCATGGGCCTCGTTCGATCACCAAGAGTCTCAATTTAACAAAAACTCACGCGATGCGGAACAGGCGAGCCGTATGCTGGCATTTTGCATGGGGTTTTTGGTGGCGCTAGCTGCTACGGGCCTCGCAGCTGTGTCTCAGCGCACGCCTAATCTTGGGGGTCGAGGGCTGAAATGCATGTAGCACACGACAACAACGCATCGAAGCTTTAAATATCGTGCTGCCCTTTTAGTTTCACTTCAAGCTTTGCACTATACATTCATACTCTCGTATCTGTTGCTAAGACCTAAGAACAGTCAAGCTGCTTGATCGTTGAAAGACCTGAGCTTCTTCCCCTCCATCACACACCATGACTTCGGTGCAATCTAGCGAGCCACAAACAGTCAGCATCGACGATAAATCGACAGCGGATCTGCCTGTACGAATTACATCGACGGAGCTCCCAACACAGGAACAGAGCAAGGCCCCAGAAGAGTCTGAAGCCTCAGCCACTGCCACTAAGATCCTGAAGATCATTGAACAGTACGGGCTTAATTACGAGCGAACTGGGTCATGGGATGGCTTTGAAACATTCCTTCCTGTCGTCGTAGGACAAGTAGAGCGGAAGGAGCCGATTCGTATGCTTCTTCCCGGATTTCCATTCAAATCCCCAAACACAAAGGATAAGGTGCTTGGCGTCTTGCCAGATCTTGGTGAAGAACTTGCATTGAAGCATGTCAACGGTATTGCAGAGAAGATCAAGGCGATATACGAGCACGGGGCGGAGGTGCACGTCACTTCGGACGGCCTGGTTTACAATGGTAAGCCCTGAATCGTGCGTGTAGTCACATTGCTGACCACGTTAGATCTTCTCGGAGTCTCAGATGAAACCGTCTGGAACTTTGGGCAAGGTGTACGTCAGCTGGCAGCTGATAACGGCCTGGAAAATCTGAGCTTTTTGCGGCTCTGGGACCTTCTCGATCACCCAGGCGACTTTCAGTCCAAAGAGTACTATCTGGCGCATTCGGCCTGCATCCGCCGTGAGCTGAAATATCGGTTTGGAGATGCCAAGTTTGAGGAAGACATGGCCAACACGTCGACGAGCGACATGCAGATGACTCATACCAAGTACCTCGAGTTTCTGTCGCAAGATCTGGCATTGAATGAGAGACATGTTGCACTTTCGCCAGAAGAGCAGGCAGCAAACATTGCCAACACAGCCAAGGAGATGATGGGCCGCTGGAAGGCATTCGCATCTGCCATGGCATCTGTGTCGACTCCATATGTGCGATTGTCGATCCACGACTCGGGCGGCAAAGACAAGCTTTCCATGGCGGTGATCCCGCAGCAGGAGAAGGGAGCTCTGGGCGCGACACCGTGGCACTCGACGCTTGTGGTGGAACGGGATGGGACGCTACGGACGGTGCAAAGACACAAGGTGGACAAGGAGGCGTATCAACTGGTCAAGCGCCATGGGCGGCCGTACTTTTTCCGTGCCGTTCCCGAGGGAGGAGCTGCAGAGGGCGCCGAGGTGACGTTTGAGGAGCTGTATCCAAAAGGCGTGACGATTCGCGACCGGAAAGCTGTTGCGGCGGAATGATGCAGCACCAGACGCGAAGGCGGTAGATACCTCCCTAGGTACTGTAGAAGCCCAGAGCAGAAAATACACATGTCCAACATGACGTCATGTGCGCGAGGGCGGTCTAGAAGGAGGGCTAGAAGGAAGTCGGCAGCGCGTCGGAAAATCTCCAGCTGCCAGCACGAGGGATATAAGGACGCGGCGCCCGTCGTGTGCACTGTCACTGTCACTGTGGCAGTGTGCACGCCCGCGTCCAACGTCGCCCGCTGCCTGCTGCCCGCCCGTGATGCAAATGCCCACGCCGCCGCCCGACGAGGCCGACTGGACCGCCGCGCTGCCCCAGACGGACCATGTACGCTTCTTCCGCCGCACGGATTGGGCGGCGACCAGCCTGGGCCCGCTGGCGTCGTGGGACGCGACGCTGCGCATCATGGCGACGCTGGTGCTGGCCGACTCCAAGGCGGCGTGTCTGTGGTGGGGGCCCATCGCCAACCTGACGGCCATCTACAACGAGCACTATGCCCCGCTGGCGGGCGGCAAGCACCCGGCCCTCATGGGCCAGACGTTCCAGGAGGGCTACCCCGACCTGTGGCCGGACATCAGCGCCTTCTACGAGCAGGCCCAGAGCACGGGGCGCGGCGTCAACTACTCGTCGGCCCAGTCGCTCATCGTCGAGCGCCGGGGCTGGCGCGAGGAGACGTTCTTCTCGGGCAACTTTGTCCCCGTCGGCCTGCCCGCCGTGGGCTACATCAACTCGACGTACGAAGTCACGGCCCAGAAGCTGTCGGAGCGCCGCACGTCGATGATGAACACGCTCGCCGCCGTTCCCTCGCAGACCGTGGCCGCCGTGTGCGCCCACATCCTGGCCACCCTCGAGACCAATGCCCACGACGTGCCCCTGGCCATGCTCTACACCCTCGCAGATCAGGCCGGCTCCAACGCGCTGCAGCTCCAAGGCCACATCGGCCTCCCCCCGGGTCACCAGCTCATCGTGGACAGCGCAACCATCGACAGCGACCAGGGCCTTGTTCCCGACATGCGCAGAGCCGGCTCCGACACCCTCATCATCGACTACGACGACCGCTTCGATTCGGCGTCGTGGAAGGGCTGGGGCGAGCCATCCAAGAAGGTGGCCATCGTACCCATCCTCAGCGCGTCCAACCTCTTTGGCTACCTCATCTTTGGCACCAACCCCTATCGCCCATTTGACGACATATGCCAGCAGCTCATCCGCGACATGGGCCGCATGGTGTCAAGCATCGTCTCGTCTGCCTTTGAGATCGAGGCAAACAAGAAGCGCCAGGAGCAGCTCGAGGCAGATCTCGCCTTCAGTGACCTGAAGCTCCGCCATCTGATTGATCATGCGTCGGTAGGCATGTGCCACGTCTCCCTCGACGGCTACATGCTGTGGGCAAACGACCACTACTATGAACTAGCAGGCAGATCGGCGTCGGATCATTCCAAGCGCCTCGCTCTCCTAGACGTCTATCTCGATGAAGACCGGCCCAAGGTAGACCAACTCTGGGCAGACCTTTTGCAAGGCGTGGATCAGATTGCCGCCGAAGTGCGTCTGAAGCGCATGTATACGCCACCGATAGGTGATGCAGAGCCTGCCCAGCTTCAGCTTCTGGCGTTTCCTTACCGTGATGAGTTCGGCAGTGTAAGGTCCGTCATGGCATGCACAACTGATATCAGCCGCCTCAAGTGGGCTCAGACTTTCCAGGCCCGTCTCGCCGCCGAAGCTAGAGAAGCCAAGCGACAGCAAGAGGCCTTTATTGATGTCGTATCACATGAGATGCGAAACCCCCTCAGTGCCATTGTTCACTGTGCAGACGCCATTACCAGCGGAGTAGAAGAATGTCTAGCTCAGCTTCAGCTCGCAACCATTCCAGAGCCCTGTCTCGATGCTTTACATGATAACTTGCAGAGCGCTAAGATCATCCTGCAGTGCGCAAACCACCAGAAGCGCATAATCGATGACATCTTGACTCTGAGTAAGCTCGATTCGAGGCTTCTCTCCATCACTCCCGTTGCTGTTGAGCCAACCAAGTTAACCGATTCCATACTCAGCATCTTCGAGGCTGAGCTGAAGAATAACGAAATTTCGTACAACATCAACCCAGACACGTCACTGTCAAAATTACGCATCGACTACCTCTATTTTGACCCCTCCAGAGTTACCCAAGTGTTCATCAATTTGCTTACTAACGCAATCAAATTTGTGAAGCCGTCAAAGAATCCAGTGATCTCCATACGATTTGGTGTCTGCCTATCGGCTCCACGTACATTCTTTCCAGACAATATGTTTTGGGCAACCAAGCGCAACCAAGATGTGGATGTAACAAGCAACCCGGAATGGGGAACAGGGGAAGAGGTTTACCTTACGTTCAGTGTCACTGACTCTGGAATTGGGCTCAAGCACAAAGAGATTCACAAGATTTTCGAACGATTTCGTCAGGCCAACGTCAAAACCCACGTGAGATATGGAGGAAGTGGCTTAGGACTCTTTATCTCGAAAGATCTTACCGAGAAACAAGGGGGCGAGATTGGCGTATCCTCTGTTCTCGGCGAAGGGTCCACATTCGGTTTTTACGTGAAGGCGCGTCGAGTGGAAAAGCCATCCAAGGTTCTTGATGAGCGGCAGTCGGCCGACCAGACAACTCATAAACCGAAGCAGTTGCATGTGCTTCTGGTTGAAGACAATATCATCAATCAACAAGTTCTTGGCAAGCAGCTCAAGAAAGCCGGTTGTCACGTTGATGTGGCCAATCACGGCCTGGAAGCACTAAACATTTTGGAAAAGCAGTTGTTCGACATCGTCTTGATGGATCTCGAGATGCCGATTCTTGATGGCCTGGGTGCTATGCGGCGAATTCGTCAAAAAGAAGAGTCTGGGGACGGACTTCTCGGACAGGCCTTGGGTTCCAAATCGAGTCCGGCTGCGCGGTTGCCAATCATCGCTGTGACTGCAAACGTGAGAAAAGAGCAGATTGATACTGCAATTGCTGCTGGTGCAGTAGGTGCTTTGTATCCTGACCTTGTATCACCCACTAACGATATGCAGGATCGCGTAATGCGTAAACCTTTCAAAGCCGCAGATCTAGTCTCCATGATGGAATCACTTCTCCCACAAACAGCACCAACGAATATCGAACCTCCTACACCAGAAATGGGAACTCGATCAGGCAGCCTGATTCCTTGAACATATTACCAGGCTCAAGGCTCAATTGATTTGAGGCGAAAAGCCACGATGATGAAACTTCTCTAAATGATATTATTATAAGGGAAGACTGTGTTGACATCCTCCATTGGTGGATGGGATCCAGCCATATTCACGTTCATGTATCGGCATACTCGATACAACCTTGAAGGAACGAAGGAGAAAGACGGCGCCTTGTTGGTTATGCTGCTATGGATATCAGCATATAATCGGTACCAACGGCCTTGAAGGAACAAAGGAGAAAGATGGCGCCTTGTCGGTTATGCTGCTATGGATATCAGCGTATAATCGGTACGAAGAGGCTCATGACAAATAAGAACTGCAGTGCCGCCAAGTGAAAGGGTTAAGTGCTCCGAAGACGTTGCGAATTAACACGTTCGCAATTCGACGCTACATCGTAGGTGCCTTTCAAGAAAAGTGCAGTGGACTAGAGGCGGATGCGACACCATCCAAGTCATGACCTTGCCGAATACCGCAATGAGGAGGCTGTCAAGGCATGTGTATGTTATCAAAATCAATTTCAGACGAATATATCAAGATATTTGAGCGGACCAAAAGTGAATGCGACCCAAATTACGATACACTACTTACACATAACTATCACTTAGTTCATTGGCCTTCACGGTTTAGGACAACCCAGAATTCGGCCTCTTTCTCATGAATAAACATTCGGGCACGGTAACAAATTTTCCGAGGCGATGTCCGTGATACGTTTTATTCAATGAGCCATGTAACTCTCTCATGCTTAGCCATTAGAGATGCAAAATACAGAAAAGTCAAGAGAGAAGCGCTGAGCAACTCAATAAAAAAAAGTTATTGTCAAAGAGTATACAAAGAAGCGAAAAAAAAAATTGGACCCGTGTGAGATCACGGGGAGCGAAAATGGGCTCAGACCAAGAGATGCGTACATGAGAGAGCGTAGGGGTATATGGCGGAAACAGAACAGTAAAACCTTCCCAAAGAGAGCCGAGCCCAGGACAAAGACGGTTTCCGTACAGTGAATGGACATTATGCGTTGATGATGAGATTTCGCTGGCTTGCGTCTTCGGGATAGTTTCCAAAAACAAAGCGGTAAAGCTCACGCAACCATTTGAATTGCTCGCTCCGAGCCATCCATTGTACCGATCGGCCAATCTCAAGAGCAGTCAGGCGGCGGAGCGGTTGGGTGTGAACGGTTCGGAGCGTCGGGTCAGCGAGAACTAGCTTTCTGTAGCTCTCAAATAGCTGACTCTGCCAGGCGATTGTGCCAAAGCTATTCGATGGTAAGGCGCGAATGAAGTCTGGGAGCGGAATTTGGCGATTGTAACCCGTATTGATAGCAGCCTTGACTATGAGACCTTTGAGACGAATGAGGTTCGGGTCTTCTCGGCCTGCGGTGGCGGTGGACGAAGAATGGACCGATGCGTCGGAATACGTAGACAAGTTTGAGGAAGAAGAGGACCAGCGGTCATGCGTACGGGTCATACCAGCTTCAGGGCCGAGGACAAGAATGTTTGGGACATTAGGTTCATCGGCAGGGGAGAATTCTTCTCGATCATCGAATATAGTAGTGGGTGTCTCTGGGTGCAGAGGAGTTGCCATTCTGGAGGAGATGGCAGAGTGATACGATGATTCATTCACACTAGAAGACCGGCCTGATCGTTCAGAATAAGCGGTTTGGGAGTGTGTCACAGACGTGGGACCAACTGAGAAGGCATACTGAGTGGGTCGTGGGGTCCCGCGCTCGGGTCGCACTTGTGTCCAGCCTTCACGGAAAAGATCGCAGAGTTCCCAGCAAGCTTGAATAGCAGAGCCAAGCAGTTCCTCATCCGCAGGCTTGCCATCGCGACTGTTCTGACGCAGACTGAAAAGCATTTCGGCTAAGGACCAGCACGCATGAAGCAGCGAGTCGGTCTCCTCGGGAAGAGACGTCCGCTGCTTCATGAGCCGGTGACAGAGCGTTAGGTAGAAGTCAAGGGTACGTTCGCGGAATGTTTCGGGGAGTGCACGGTCATGGGCATTGTAGAGATGGTTGTTCAGCTCAAAGCTGACCCTGAGCACGGAATCCGAAGCCTCATCTCCGCGTTGGCGCACGTCAAATAGCGCTTGACAAAAGTCTCGACAGAGCTCCAAAGTGGGTCGAATCTGCGCCGAAGGATTCTCATCTCGACTTTCGTAGAGTTTCTGGCATAGTCGCCAGCACGTCCTCCACGCATGCTCTTGAATATCCCCCTGTCCGCCCGAGTAATGGAACATTCGCTGCCGGTGGTGTTGGCTCAATTTTGCGAGTGAGTTGCACAGCGTCCAGCACTCATTCAAGGCGCTCCCGAGAGCAGCAACCTCCTTCTCCGTCTCGTTGATGCCGTGCAGAGCTTGGCCCATGGTTTGGGTACCAGCAGAAGCGGACTCGCCCGCTTGCGATTGCGAAGACTGGCTGTCGTCCTTTTCAATGAGGGAGCTTGCTGAGGACTCTGGGGGTGCATTGTCATCGTACTCTGCGATATCTGAAATGGTCAGCAGGTTGCATACCGGGAGGATGCTCCAAACAAACCAGCAAGATTGGCGCTCATGCGGACACTTCGCCGTTTGATATCTTCCTCGTAATCGTGGCGGGTCTGTGCTCGAGGAGTGCTGCGATCTGGAGCGCCCGAAGACGCGACTGCTGTGTCAATTGGCGTGGTATATGCCGACATGTTCTGCATCTGGTCAGCTCGAATCGCCTGCGGGACACAATCACGGCACACGACGCACCTTGTCGTCCACGTCGGGCAGCATGTTGGCCTCGGGGGTCGAGGGCGACTCGACAGCCGTGCTCTCAGAGGGATTTACATTGGAAGAGGCGGTCGACGTGCTGGTGCGATTCTGGCTCAGGCTGTCAGCGGCGATGTCGCGGGGCCGCAACGGCAGGGCACATACAAACTGCTTGAAGTGGGCGGGCGCGTGGATGACCGAGGGGGGGGCCTCGTCCGAGTCTGCGCGGGTGCGCGCCGGGACGGTTGTGTCGAGCTTGAAGGGCTGCTGCCATTGCTTCGCGTGGCTGTCCTGGCTGGCGGGGCTCACAATGTCGTCCGTGGCGGGCGACTGGACGTCGGGGCCGATGTCGTTGGCGAGCTCGTTGACCTGCGCGTCGTCCTCGATCTCGGTGTGGTCGGTGTGGGTGGTGCCATTGCTGTCGACGGGCGAGGGGTCGACGGTCGCGGGATAGGGACTCGGGGGCGGCTGCAGGTGGTCGGACGTGTTTGAGGATCTGGGCGAGTCCATTAGCACAGCGGCGACGGGCAAGGCTCTGGCAGACATTTGCGCAGAGGGCGAGCGCGGGCGGCGCACCTATTTGACGAGAAGACCTGGGCAAAGTTTGCGGGCGAGCTGGGGCTGTCGGTGTAGGGACTGAAGGCCGACATGGACTTTAGGCCGCTGGGCGAGGGCATGAGCTGCGTTGCGGTGGCCATGCCTCAGGCGGCCTCGAAGCACTGCGCCGCGAGAGAAAGGGCGACCAGGCAAGCTTGCCGCGGCAGGTGTCGAGGGGGGCCGTGGGAAGCGCTGCGCTGGCGACAGACGATGGGGCCCGGAGGAGGCGCGGCGCGGTATATACAGACCAGCTGCAGCAGCGTCAAGGAGAGTGCGAGGCAGGCGGTCGCGACGGGGCCAAGAGAGGGTGTGTGGTTTGGGGGGCCTCGGTGCAGCGTGGACCGCGAGCAGTCGAGGAGGGCCGACGGTACATGCAGCGCAGACTGAGCGCAGTAGTAGTGAGAAGCCTCCGACTCGCAGTCTGCTGCGTTGCGTCTACTCAGCGTGGCCCTTGGCCGCGAGCAGCCAATAGGGGGGGCCCCAACGCCCCAGGATGTGCGGCGCCCGGCTGCAGCGTGGGCGCTTAAGCAGGCGACGCTAGGCCCAGTGGCAGCAGGCTGGCGGGCGTGGGCGAGCGATCCGCAGTTCCAGCGACACAGCACTGGGTTTGTCTCTAGACTCTCTCCCGCGAGCGAACGGTGCACTGACGGCAACCTCCTCAGCAGTCGCCAGTCACCACCGCGCAGCCTGCTTGGGCCGTTGTCGCGGCCAAGGCTCAGGCCCCCATCAGAAAACGGCAGGCTAATGCACCCGCTGCTGCTCGACAATTGCTCCAGAGCGCAGAAGCACAACTCCAGTGCGGCACGGCAGTCTACGTCGCGAGGTAATTAGTCTACATACTCAAGCTAGGAAGGCAGGCTTTCGCCCGTCTGACACTCAACCTCCTTCTCCACGCTTTGGCCCCATCTCCACCCTTCCGACGTGGCCCGCTTGCACCAACCTGTCAACCGAAAGACTACCAACTCTGCTAAGCACAACGCCCGGTACGCTACGGCCATCGACCTCAATGTCTCCGCCAGGTAGCGTCCTCGCATTTACCATAGACCATAGTACCATGAATGTGCCAGGGTCCGTCTCTTTGTGTTACCTCTGCTGCTGCGAGCAAGGGTTTTAGCCGCGCCTCTGGCTTGCCAATAGCCGCCATAGGTGCACAGAACCTTCGAAAAATAGTCAATTTTCCGATGGGCAGCGGGCTTGATCATTCTTCCAGATGACGGACAGGAAGCTGCAGCAGGCCGCAGCTGCGGTCTGCACAGTATGATGATAGATCGCCCATGTGAGATATCTCAATCTAACTTCAAGTGTAATGCCTACCTAAGTACTTAGATATGAGATCCTATCCATGAGCAGACAGACACCTTTCAGGGCGGCGGACGGCGCACCATCATGAACCATACTACTACGTGTCATTCGCACCGTCTCCACGAAATCAACGTCCCAGGTCAAAGCCTCCTCAAGTGGCTCGTCTTAAGCTTCCTAAGGAACCCCCGCATTTGGTGGGCGCTTATTGCCATGCTCTCTGTGGCAGAACTCTCCACCAACACCATATCCACTTGTTCGGATGTAAGCGTCGAAGCGGCTCAACCGCTAACCAAGGTGGCTTTCACTCGCATGGTCAATATTGAAGGCCAATTTACCTAGAGAGACTGGTTCTGACGACGAATCGCTGCTGAGAGGCACACAGGCTAGCTGCAAAGGTCACCATAGTATGTCTTTTGTGACTTAGGTGATTGAGTCTCAATCGTCGTATCTGCGCCTGCCAATTCGACGCTACTCTACCGGACCCATCAGTTATAATCTCACTGGTCAGATTGAGGCGAGCTTGACGGCTTCTTTCGCCTCGGTTGGAGAACTGGTCTACAATTGTTCTCAGGCTCAATGACGACCTTGGTGGTGGCCCTAACACGTTCCAGGGCGCCTCCACCCTCAGCACTCGAGCCTTTCAACACTGACACGGGTCTACTAACAGCTGTGCCGCATCTCAACAGGAGCACCGTATGAGAATCTGCCTTACGCTACCGACTCGACCATTGTACAGCCTCAGTGTTCGGTTCAACGCTCGTCGTAAAGCATTGAAAGAGGCTCAAGTGTTTCACCACCCAGTAGACTGGCCTGATCTTGTCAGGAACGCAGACCGGCTAGCCTTATGTCTGATAATAGACTCTGCAGTACACCATTAATCTCTAGTGTGTAGTTTTTTTAGCTTTTGCTTCTATTTGACCATTAGTAGAACTCGACTTTTCTCGTAACTCAATCCAGACATAGGCGAAAGGGTGCGGAAATCGAATAAGGTAATAGTATGAAATTCACTCTGGTGTCATAGGCACCAATCTATATTGGTTCATGTGGTGTATACTTCAGTTACTACCTGTCCTGTCATTCATTTTTACTCCCAGTATTCCACCCACTCGTTCTCCAGCAGCTTCATCTTGTCCAGCACCATTGCAGCTTGAATGGCTGTCTGGCTGCCTTGGTTCATCTGGGCATTCGACGCACGCCAATCTATCTAAATACTTGTCAGCCAGCGGGGAAAGGGGTCATTTCTCGATGCATCATTCTTACCGGGGGTGCACTCCAGCTACTCGTTGTCCACGCCAAGCTTGAACTCATTGCACTCATCTGTTCTATCTGCATCATGCTCATGTGCATCTCAGACTGCATCTTGAGCTGCTCGTGTTCCTGCTTCATGCGCTCGAGTTGAATTTTCACCTCCTGCATCTTAGCGTTGCGTGCCACTAATTTCTGGCGATAGCCTTGTAGGTCATTCGTGTCAGTAGCTTCTTTGAAGTACTGTTGTAAACGCGAGGAGTACAAGTCGCAGGTGAATCCCCCTGTATCAGAGGTGGATGGTTGGAGCTGCGATAGAATTCGCGGTTGCGGGGAACGATTGTAAAGAGGGTGAATGTGCTTCATGTAGCACTCCTCGCAGGCGGTGAACTCCGGGACGATAGACGGCAATGAGTACCGTTTCTCTCCTCCTGCAACCCCTCCTTTCTTGCAAAAGGGTATAGGCGCCCATTTCCTGATGTATTCCACCAGAGGGGTAACATCCCGAAACCCGGTTTGCAAAGTCTTCTCGGCCACCTCAATAATGCGGTCCAAATAGTCCAGACAACGCGCCTGTCCACCACCCAACATCATAAGATCACACGTCGCTAAGAGTTTCTGACCATCTGCCACGGGTATGAAAATGCCACTGAGGCACGGAAAGATGAGATTAATGTGCAACACACAATCCGAGCATACAGTGAGGTCTTCAACCAAAGAATTACTCTTTGGATCGTGTATACAGTACCATGTCCTGGTCACGGCAGGCTTGCCTCCCTTTTTGACTTCTTGGTCCTCCAGATTGAGGTTTGGACATGTCCCATCCGCATCTGGCTGAATACCGGCTACATTTCCCATAAGTGTGAGGTCTGGGGCGTTCTGCGTGAAGAGCCATGCGTAGGCTATTCGATTCCATAGATCCGAGAAATCACATCTTGTGCTGATGTTGTCGGGTTTCAGTGCTGCCTTGGAGATACAGGGCCCATAGCGTGTCCCACGAAACGAAGTATTGTAGCAGTCTGGGCAAATGTCGAAGTCGGGAAAAGCTTTGGGAGACGTGATTTGCAGCCAGTCATTGTGCGCTGCTACAAAGTCTGGCCGGGGACACTGGGCGAGGTCGGGCAGTCGCCTGGGATGCAAAGTGGCAGACGATGTGGGCGGGGATTGTGGGGGCTGAATCAGAGGCATTCTGACTCGTTCTGACTTTTGCCCAGGACAAAACAAACAAGATCGAGAAACACACGAGTAACCAGTAGGAGAATTCACGCAAGAGGGAAAGGCGTCTGGTGAAAAGAGGAAGCATATCCCTAGCTGGCATTAGTGTACAAGTGGCCAGGACTTTTGGACAAGTCAGCTGAAAGCTTGAGGCTGAATGCTCTGGCTTTGATACGACAGGTATCTGGTCCGGTGAAGGAGGGCCCACCAATCAGCGCCAGAGACTGGTCACAACAGTGCTACACATGCACGACTCCCATGTTTGTAAAGGCGCAGCATGTGTGTGAAGGTGAGGTCTTGTCAGTCATAAAGCAGAGGGTAAGCACAGCGAACGCAAGCTTCGGCGGGTGGACGAGATGTCAGGAATGGGACATTTGCAGATGATAATAGGTATTATCGAGGTGGATCTAGCACTGCATTCAAGTTAACAAAGTCATCAATTGATTATTGTGGCGTCGAAAAGCAGAAGCGATGGCTTGCAGAACGGTGTCAGCTATGCACGATCGCCTCGACTGCGGGTGCCAGCCCGGGCGGTTGGTACTGAACCGTTACTGGTTACAGCTTTCCGCACACCCCTGATAACTTTGTTGAATTTGCAGCCATGACTTCTGGCTCAACAACGATGTAGTAAAAGTAGAGTCAAGTCTACAGACTACTACATCGGGAAACGTTTGTAGAAACATTGGATAGAGCTGGTGTCGCATGCGCAATCCATCTCAACGTTGCTGCCATGGTGCTGCAATGCCTGGCATAGCCCTAGCAGCCATGCAATTCCATCCCAACGTTGCTGCAATGGTTCTGCTATGCCATCTATGCTCTTTACGTATTGAACGCGTAGTATACCTATAGGCGATAATATAAAAATAAATTATATAATTTAATCTTCTAATAATAATCTTCTAGCTTTTTTCTTTTTAAATATAAAAAAGTATAGTTTTAGCTATTATAATTATTAAGTTAT